>CM057350.1:255124216-256369374 GCA_030015575.1 Agapanthus africanus
GGTACAAGTCGTGTCGGAGTGTAGCCCAGAACACCCTGAGATAACACTGGAAACCTACCAGTATATTTCGCTTGCCCTGGCCAGGGACAACTCGTGTAATGGCTCTCATGGACACAGCGCGATGTCAACCCCCAATACCGGGAGAGACGAATCCTGTCTAACCGTCACTGCCTCCAAGTGCTTCGGGACTGCACCCAAAAACTACCTGTTTGCACGACTCCTTTGAGCCGTGGTAGGGTAGTAATCAAAGTGCAGTGGGAACACACTCGAGGCGAAGTGACAGTGTCAAGTCAGCGGACTAAGCTGTACTCATGTCACCTGGGAACTGATAACCGACGATAGGTATAATACCAACCAACAGTTCCCGACGAGTCCTGTCCAGTGTACTCGTAACCCAACGAGCACCCGCATATTATCTCAAGTACGACGTACTGACGGCTGTGGGACAGACCGTCTCCCACACTGGGATGAGAAGCGCATACGCTAGTCTACTCCGGAGTATCGATGCCCTGTCTCGATAGTCCAACGACTAGGGACCTGTATAAGGATGTGCTTAAAGATCCTAAGGGCTCTACTAATATGTATATCAGCAATATGCTAAAAGAAACACATGCACATATTAAAGCAGAGACAAACCAAGTAGCATACTACCATTTCGAGCAAGATTGTATATACAACTGTGAATATCCCAAGCTTCCATCAAGTAATATACAAACTGGTATGATACAGTAATGGCCTCTAGGGCATATACACTAACACACATGTCTCGGGACTGTACCCAAAAGCCACCTGTTTGCATGACTCAACAGAGCCGTGGTAGGGTGGAAATCAAAGTACAGTGGGAGAACACATGAGTCTCTATGACTATCTCGGGTCTATAGACTAACCTGTACCAGTGTCACCTGAGAACTGCTATCCGACGATAGATATAATACCATATAAAAGTTCTCGGCGAGTCCGTCCAGTGTACCCAGTCTCCACTGAGCACCCGCATACGATCTTGATGTCAATCATCAATGGATATGGGGACATCCATCGCCCATCATATGGGTCTAGTATCATATACGCTAGTCTACTCTGGAATATCGATGCCCTGTCTCGATACACCCACAACTAGGGTCATTTCAGGATATGCTTATAAACTACACATGTTCCACTAGTATGATCTGCATCATAATCACAGTAATCAAGCAAATATCCTTAGGGCTTTATCAACATGTACAAATGAATAAAAGCATGATCAAGTGAACATGTCAGATAAATAGTAACCAGATAGCATACTATCATGTCGAGCAAGAAAGTCCTCTGTATATATATACATATATAAATACATCCACTATCATATAATGGCCTATAGGGCATACATATACCCAACAATCTCCCACTTGCACTAAGGCCAGTTATTGGCGTATCTCATACTCAACATTTCAAAAAGTCGCTCATGCTGCTGCTGAAGGAGGGCCTTGGTGAGTGGATCCGCAGTGTTATTCTTTGTATCTACTCTCTGAATCTCGATCTTGCGGCGATCAACTATCTGAATCTCGATCTGCCGGATCAAATGATATCGCCTCAGGATGTGTCTGGACCGCTGATGGGACCTGGGCTTCTTAGCTAACGCCATATCCTTATTATTATCACAATACAATGGTGTTGGATCAATAATGGTTGAAACTACTCCTAGCTCCAAGATGAACTTCCTCATCCAGACTGCTTCCTTTGCGGCATCATTTGCAGCAATGTACTCAGCTTCCATCCTAGATTCTGCAACGGTATCCTGTTTGGAACTCTTCCAACTCACCGCCCCTCCATTGAAGGTAAATACAAACCCAGAGATATATTTGCTGTCGTCCTTATCACTTTGGAAGCTCGAATCGGTAAAGGCCTCCATTTGGAGATCTCCGTTACCATATACCAAGAACAATTCTTTAGTCCTTCGCAAGTACTTAAGAATGTTCTTCACAGCTATCCAGTGATTCTCCCCTGGGTTAGACTGATACCTGCTTACTACACCTAGTGCATAAGCTACATCAGGGTGTGTACATAACATCACATACATTATAGATCCTACGGCTGAAGCATAGGGTATTATGCTCATGCGAGCTCTCTCTTCATCGGTCTTTGGGCAAAAGTCCTTGGAGAGAGTGACTCCATGGCAAGCGGGTAAGGCACCCCGCTTGGAGTCTTTCATACTAAACCTTTTTAGGATGGTATTGATGTACCTGGTTTGGGACAATCCCAACAACCTTTTAGATCTATCCCTATAGATCCGAATGCCCAATATGTATGTGGAATCACTCAGGTCCTTCATGGAGAACCTTTGTGATAAGAATGATTTGACGGACTGGAGCATAGGAATTTCATTTCCTATCAGATGAATATCATCCACGTACAATACGAGGAATATGACAGCTCTCCCTACAGCCTTCTTATAAACACAAGGTTCATCTGGATTTTTGATGAAATCAAACTCTTTGATAACATCATCAAAATAGATGTTCTAACTCCGTGATGCCTTCTTTAATCCATAAATGGATTTAAGCAATCTACAAGCTTTCCCGCTACTCCCACTGTCAACGAAGCACTCTGGCTGATCCATATAAACGCATTCTTCTAAATCACCATTTAGAAATGCAGTTTTAACGTCCATCTGCCAGATTTCATAGTCGTACTGAGCAGCAATAGCAAGAAGGATCCGAATGGATTTAAGCATGGATACGGGAGAAAAAGTTTCGTCATAGTCCAGACCCGGTCTTTGACGAAATCCTTTCGCCACAAGTCTTGCCTTATAGGTCTCCACCTGCCCATCTACACCAATCTTTCTTTTAAAGATCCATTTGCCCCCTACGGGTTTTACCCCAGGGGGTACAATGTCCAAAGTCCATACTTTGTTAGTGTACATAGACTCTATTTCAGATCTCATGGCATCCAGCTGTTAGTTATATATATGCCCTAAAGGCCATTGTTTTACATATGATGTATATTATAGTGGATGCTTGGATATATATAGAGAGGACTTTCTTGCTCGTTATGATAGTATGCTATTTGGTTTCACTTTATCTTAACATGTTAACTTGTATTAGTTTACTGTCTTGTTCTCACATGTTGATAAAGCCCTTAGGATATGTACTCGACTACTGGGACTATGATGAGATCATACTAGTGGGGCCAGGGTAGTCGACGGGTACATCCTATAACTGTTCCTAGTCGAGGGTGTATCGAGATAGGGCATCGATACGCCATAGTAGACTAGCGTATACGCATCTTGACCCATATGATGGGCGAGGGATGATCCCATATCCATCGGTGTTTGACATCAAAGATGGTGTACGGGTGCTCAGTGGAGACTGGGTACATTGGACGGACTCGCCGAGAACTCCCAGATGGTATTATACCTCACGTCAGATGGCAGTTCTCTGGTGACACCGGTACATGTTAGTCTGTAGACCCAAGATTGTTATAGAGTCTTGTGTGATTCCTACTGTGCTTTGATTTCCACCTTTCCACGTCCAAGAGGGCGTGCAAAACGGTGGATTTTGGATACAGTCCCGAATCACATGGAGGCAATGAGCGATAGGAGGGGATTCGTCTCTCCCGGTATAGGGAGTTGATGTTGTGCTGTGTTCGATTGGCTATAACTAGAAGTCCCTGGCCAGGGCGGATATTGAGTACTACTGGTAAGTGTTATCAGTAGGTTCTCGACCTATTATGAGCCTCACATCGACATGACTTATCGGTTACTGGGGTTGACGTATACCACCCCTAGACTGAATATGCGACATATCAGACGAAGAGACCAGACTGTACGGTAGTGTTACTGATTGGATTCACAGGAGAATATACAGGCTTGCTTGTTGATCTTCTGATCGCTCAATACCTGGATGGCTGTTATGTTTAGCTGACCGCTTGCAGCTTGTGGGTGTTTGATATGATCATCACCTACTGCCGGCGTATTGACGATTCTTTAGAGTCATACACAGAGGTTTCTTGACTCAGAAATAACGGAGTAGGAGCACATATGTGATATGTGCAGGACCGAGGATAATGCGATATGAGATACCGTATTCTATTCTCGCGATATTTGATATCAGCCGGGTCATCGGATCAAGTGTTTATTCGATGAATCGGTACAGATATATATATTAGTCGGTTATTTGAGAAATAGTCGGATTGTCGGATCAAGTGTTGATTCGATAATTTAATGTATAATTATATATGTGATATATTGCATTACAATATCTGATATTGGCTCACTTTATTGATTCATTTTCTCACTGGATAATACATTGATATATATGCGATATATGTTAATTGTATTATTTTCTTTTGTTACAAAAATATATTATATATGTGATATATAATATTGTAACATATTATAATTACTAATACAACATGATTAGTGGAGATTAAACATGGTTAGGGTTTGATTTGGGTTAGTTCTTTCATGAAGCTTCTAGAAGCTTTTCTTTTGTTTCTTGCAAAGGTATTATGTGTTGATATTTTGTGAGATATTTCCTAACCCAAACCACACCCTTAACCTTAGTTAAGTCTCTACAATGGTTAGCCTCTTCATCTTTGACCATGGTTGCATTTATAATTATTATTACATTTTCATTATTCATCACAAAAGGATATTCATTCTTCTTCTTCTTCCTTGAGCTCACAAAAGCTTTCTAGGTTTTTATTTTGTGATGGATTAGTGTGAGAATTTGATAATAAAAGAGAGCATAAATTCTACTTCATCATCCTCATCTAATCTAGCCAATTAGATTAGGCTGTTCACCTCATTAGTGAGTGAGAGCTTGAGTTAAAGAAACATCAAGGTAGATCATCTTTGAAAAGGAAGACTACAAGTAAGTATAGATCATTCGGGTTGTGGAGCTTCTCTTGAGTCCGGAAGATCATGGATCGCGGCGAAGGAACTTCTACTCGGAGCTAATGAAGCGGAGGAGCGGACTACAAAGGTTGTAATCCCACTCTCTTAGTTGTAAAGATGTTTACTTGCATGTTAAACCCTAATTATCTCGCAAAGATCCTCGCTTTGGGTTGTTCGGCACGTCTAAATTTTAAATCGGGCATGGTTGATGCCTTGTAGAACCTTGTAAGAGTGCCTAGTAACCCTATAGTGGTATCACAGCCTAGCTAGAGCATTAGGCGACGTGTATACGAAGTTAAAAGTTCGATCGAACTCCGAAAAGTCGAAATAGACCCCCTCTCTGGAAATTTTTTAAAAATGTGATTTTTTCTGCATTAAAAATACTCAAAAAAATCATCAGGGAATTCTAAGGATTACAGTGAAACACGAGCCCCCAATACCATCAAACCGCCGCGGAACCGCGGCAGGAACCTGCTTCGCGCGGCGGTTCTGCGACCGATATTTGGTATTAGGGACACGTGTTTTTAAGGGTTAATCCGTAGTTATTTGTACATGCTTCTGGGTATTTTTAATCTTACTCAAGTTTTGAGTTTTCTGGGGATATTTTGTATTCGATCGGAAAGTTTAATTTCGTTTAGTTTTCCGGATAATTTAGAAAGTATTAAAATGTTCGAACTGATGTCAATAATTTACTTTTTCCCGACATGAAAAACTTTCAAGTGTTGGAATTTTTTCGGGTTTAAAACTTACAGAAAAACATGCAAGCATATCTGTGGACCCTCTAGAAGAACACAAACCTTAACTCGATTATGTGACCGTATGAACTGCCTCTAAACCTTAGGGTTTGGGGCAGTACGGCGTTGCCATATGTGAGGCGTTGGTTTGACCCTTCTACGGCTGGACCATTGAGGCTGTGACATGTTCTGGGATTTTATGAACTCCGCTCAAGTGTTGAGCTATATTGGGAAATATTGGGTATTTGATTATTCGATCAAAAAGTTTAATATTGTCTATTTATCTGGAATGTGATACAATATGTGGAATTCATATAGTTAGGCATGAAATGCGAAGTATGTGATATTTCGGATTTACGATGTCTAAAGTGATCATGGATTCCAAATATTGTAGTTTTACACTTTCTTTTTCTGTGACCGTAAGCGTAGTATGTGGGGTATCACCAGCTTCGTTGCTATACATCAACGACAATTGGGATACGCATACTTGCTTACGTTGATGATATGAGATATTATGTGTTGCTGTTGATATGTTATATTGGATCGTCGTGTTCTGAATAGCCGGGTTTTTTATGTGAGATGAGAGTTTTTATTTTCATTCATGTAAAATTCATTGTATGTAATATTCTTTTATTGGAGCACTTCCGGGCTGAGGTTGATGTCACCATTATATATTATTTATTTTTCCATATTAGGTAGACCCAAGGAGGGGAGCACAAGTAACCGGGTTCTAGGGTACAGTGGGAAGCCATCTCGAGGAGTCGAGATCGGGTCTCCTAACCCTAGAATTGGCAGTGTTGCTTGCCGCTCTCGTAGGGGTCTAGGGATGTGGGTTTGGCTATTCATCGCGACTGTGGAATCCGTGTTTTATACAGGCTCGAAATAAAACACGGACGTCCTAGAATATCTAATATTTCATATGTTATCTTCTGCTGCTATGTTCTGTGATGAGATCATATTACTGCATGAGACGAATGCTTATACTATATATATATATATATATATATGTTGATATATAAATATTACAGCTTTCGTTTCTTCTATGATGCTTAGGAAGCATTAATTGATGGGATTTTATTAATGAGATTAATAAAAGAAAAGAAACCTAAAAGATGTTGTAGAATCAAAATTTTATAAAAAGGGGTAGCTACAGTTTTGCTTTGCACAGCGGTATATATGATATACTCTGCACCTTATTCGATGAGGAAAGAGCCGAGATCCCTTCACCGGGAGGGACCTCTTTAGCAGAACTGGCAGATGCTACAAACTCATGGTTTAGTTTTTGACAGCTTATATAAGTTTTGCTTTGCACAGCGGTATATATGATATACCCTGCACCTTATTCGATGGGGAAAGAGCCGAGATCCCTTCACCGGGAGTGACCTATCTAGCAAAACTAGTGAAAGCCTCAAAAACACTCCTTTTCAAAATCACTCGATTCTATGACGATATCAAGTTCATTACGCTCATGGTTTTCTTAAAAACCTGCATAGCCCTCCGTCATTTCAGATAAGTACTACTCAGTATTCGTGCTGCGGTAGTTTGGCCTCCGTCAAGGCGTAGTGTACGGTAGCTAACTAGTGCTTATCTGCTAGCATACGATGCGATTGGATTAGGGTATTCGTACGGCGTAGTTTGGCCTTCGTCAAGGGTCGTACGGGTGGGTTTAATTCAATCAAGAAATGAACGGGTTGAACTTGACTAGCGCTCAATGGGTAGTTTGGCCTCCGTCAAGGTCGTGGGACGCTAGGGGTAAAAGTATTATTGGGAATTTCAAGTGTTGAAATTTGCAATGAGATTGCATACCTCCTATGAGATAGTTGGATCCCGATACCCACTGAGAGTAAGAGTTACTCCTGAGAGAATTTTACACAGGACAATTAGCTGATCAAGTAGGTATCTAGAAAAGTGTTAACGGGGTTATGCCTCTGGGAAAACGAGCTTTATTTTAATTAGGTCCGTGCGAAAGCACGGGGAACCTCCCTCAAAGTACCAACACTGATCTGGATGAAAGATTGACGAAATTGTAGGGTGTAATTAATCCCGGCTAATCTTACCTTCTTGGGTTTGAAGGAATATTTGATAAAAACAGTGGGAGACATCCTGATTAGATAAGATAATAACCAATCTAATCTTGCAAGAGCATACGCTAAAGTGTTTCCTTCTCTCTCTCTCCAGGTAGCGACCATGTCAGGACTTAATCAAGATAATAATATGGATGTATTGACTGAAGCCGCTTATTATACTTAGTAGTGGAACGTTGGTCCCGTTCTTTCTTATAAGTGTTATAAGACTGAACAGGGAATATGACAATATCTGAATTCTCACGCCACCCAAATGAAGAACAAGTATGTTGATGCATCTTCTTCGGGTGTGTTAGTTATTGAGAACTATTTCTCATTTCACCCTACGTCCTGGGTATTAGATACCGGATCGGGATCCCACATATGTAAATTGTTACGTAGGCTACGTAAAGGTAGAGAACTGGGAAATGGTAATCATTCCGTACAAGTAGGGAATGGTATAAATATTGCAGCCAAAGCAGTTGGCGAATATCGCCTAGTATTACCAAGTAGTAATACATTGATTCTGAATGAGTGCTATTATATACCGAACATGATGTGCAACATTATATCAGTTTCTTTATTAAATAAAGAAGGGTATAATTTTGTAATACAGGATAATGTTATGAACATCTTCCTAAATAAAAAGTTGATTGGATCAGGCTCGTTACATAATGGCATATTCATTCTCAATCAAAATACAGTCTTTAATATAAAAAACACACACAAGAGGAAGAGTTCAGAAATGAACGAATCTTTCTTATGGCATTGTAGACTTGGTCATATCAATGCGACATGGCTAGCTAAGTTACATAAGGATGGATATTTGAATCCGTTCAAATTATCATCTTATGATACTTGCCATTCATGTCTCAAAGGTAAAATGTCCAAAACTCCGTTTAGTGGACACGGAGCAAGAGTTACGGAACTCTTAGGACTGGTACATAGTGATGTATGCGGTCCCATGTCTACACATGCCAGGAACAGTTCTTCCTACTTTATTACATTCACTAACGATCTCTCAAGATACGGACATGTGTTCCTGATGAAACACAAGTCTGAAGCTTTTGAGAAATTCAGAGAATATAAGAACGAAGTAGAGAACCAAACGGGCAAAAGTATTAAGATCCTTCGATCTGATCGAGAAGGAGAATACTTGAGCAATGAGTTTCTAGACTATCTAAAAGAGAATGGGATTCTCTCTCAGCTTACTCCTCCTTATACACCACAGCACAACGGTGTATCGGAGCGGAAGAATCGCACCCTATTAGATATGGTGCGCTCTATGATGAGCAATGCTGAGTTGCCTGTTTCCTTCTGGGGACATGCACTGGAGACAGCTGCATACCTATTGAATAGAGTTCCAACCAAATCAGTGCCTACCACTCCATATGAGATATAGAATGGGAAGAGACCATATCTTAATTTTATTCAGATATGGGGTTGTCCGGCCTATGTAAAAACACAAAATCCGGACAAGCTCGAGGCAAGGTCTGTCCTATGTAAGTTTATTGGATATCCCAAATATCGTGAGGGTATATCTTCTACCACTCCGAGGAACAAAAGGTGTTTGTTTCTCGACTTGCCACCTTTTTAGAAAGGGGATTTCTTATGAAAGAAATTAGTGGCAATGAGGTAGAATTGGAAGAAGTTCCCGCAACACAAACTACGACAGATGATTTGGTGGAACCAAAGGATTCAGTAGTTCCCGACGAACCCCAGCCTCTCCGCCGATCTAGTAGGGTTTCTCATCCACCTGAGAGATACTACGGTTTTCTCATTGATGGTGGCAGCGAGGATTGCATCATGGAAGATGATGACCCGACTAGTTTCGAGCAGGCCATCACGAGTGGTGACTCTGTGAAATGGCTGGATGCAATGCGATCTGAAATGGAATCCATGTACACCAACAAAGTATGAACTTTGGAAGTTACTCCTGAAGGGGTAAAACCCATTGGGAGGAAATGGATCTTTAAGAAGAAACTTGGTGTAGATGGAAAAGTTGAGACTTTCAAAGATAGACTTGTTGCAAAGGGTTTTCGTCAGCGACCAGGTGTGGATTATGACGAAACCTTTTCTCCAGTGGCTATGCTTAAGTCCATCCGGATCTTACTTGCCATAGCTGCATACCATGATTACGAAATCTGGCAAATGGATGTTAAGACCGCCTTTCTAAACGGTGATTTAGAAGAGTGCGTATACATGACTCAGCCAGAGGGCTTCGTAGATAGTGGGAGCAGCGGAAAGGTGTGCAAGCTGCTTAAATCCATTTATGGGTTAAAGCAAACATCGCGGAGTTGGAACATCTGCTTTGATGTTGTAGTCAAAGAGTTTGACTTCATCAAAAACGTAGATGAACCTTATATATATAAAAAGGTTGCAGAGAGTAAGGTTGTCTTCCTCGTATTGTACGTCGATGACATACTCTTGATAAGAAATGATGATCCTATGCTGCAATCGGTCAAGCTCTTCTTATCACAAAGATTCTCAATGAAAGATCTAGGTGATGCCTCCTGCATACTGGGAATTATGATCTATAGAGATAGATCTAAACGGATACTGGGATTGTCCCAATCCAGGTACATTGACACTATACTAAAGAGGTTTAGTATGGAAGAATCCAAGCGTCGGAACCTACCCACGATCTCTGGACTCACTCTCTCCAAAGAGATGTCTCCCAAGACTGATTTGGAGAGAGCTCGCATGCAAGGGATACCGTATGCTTGGCAGTAGGCTCTATCATGTATGCGATGCTATGTACCAGACCTGATGTAGCATACTCACTAAGTATAGTAAGTCGGTATCAAGCAGATTCTGGAGAGAGTCACTGGTTAGCTGTGAAGAACATTCTTAAGTACTTGAGAAGAACTAAAGAGATGTTCTTGGTGTATAGTAATGGAGAACTCCAGGTGGAGTCCCTTACCGATTCAAGCTTCCAAAGAGATAAGGACGAATCTAAGTCGCACTCGGGATTTGTCTTTACCCTTAATGGAGGGGCGGTGTGTTGGAAGAGTTCCAAACAGGATACCGTTGCAGACTTGACGATGGAGGCTGAATACATCGCTGCCAACGATGCTGCCAAAGAGGCTGTCTGGATAAAGAAGTTTATTACTGAACTTAGTGTGGTTCCATCTATTGAGCATCCAATACCTTTGTATTGCGATAACAATGGAGCTGTGGCTTTGGCCAAGGAACCCAGGTCCCACCAGAAATTCAGACATATTCTGAGGCGGTATCACCTGATCCGGGAGATAATTGTGTAGGGTTACTAGGCATACTAACAAGGCTCTACAAGGCATCGACCATGCCAAAATTAAAATTTTATATGCCGAATAACCCTAAGCAAGATCGTATACTAGAGTTTAGGGTTTCATATGCTAGTAAAGAATGTTTACAACTAAGTGAATACGATATACAACCTTTGTAGATCGGTCCTTCACTTCTTTAGCACCTTGTTGAAGTCCCTTCGCTACGATCGTGGTTCTCCCGGACCCTTTCATAGCTTCACGATGCGAAAGACACGTCCTTGCTTGAAGTCTTCGAGGCCGAAGATGATCTACGTCGAGGGGATGCCAACTCAAGTTTCTACTTCACTAACTTGAGAATTAGTGAAGCAAACACCCTAAACTAAAGTGCTAGTCTAGTAGAGGATGGAGAAATAGGAAGTGGGTTGTCTTTAGAATTTTATTTCTCACAAGGATTCTCACTTTGGATCAAACCCTAGCTTGCTTTTCCTTTTTGTTCAATGAAGAAGATGATGAACAAAAGAAAATGAAGAGGATAATAATCAAGTGAGAAGGCTAACCATGGTGAGTGAGTATCATATACTAACTCTTGTAGAGCCATAACCATAGCTAATTATGTGATGGTTAGGTTAAAGTCCAAAGTAAAAACAAATCTAGTGGACTTTAGTCAATGCATCCACAAGCTTCCACAAGCTTCATGCATTTTCCAATTTCCCACTAATTTTGTAATTACTTTTAAACATTAAACTCAATCATAACAATTAGGATGGTGTATGTCTCATACACACAAGTCATGTGTATCATCAACCATGATACATAAAGATAACACATTTTAACATATATCATATACATGTTAAAGTAGTGTACATGTGAGAAAAACCCTAAAGTGAACAAGTGTTAGAAAATGTAAATTAGTATATCTAATATACAATTATACACTTAATTATTAAATCAACACTTGACTTATTAATCCGGTCATATCTTATATAACCGGCTAACATCCATCGTATCGACTTATCGAATCAACACTTGATTCGATAACCCGGCTATATCATATATAACCGAGCGATACAAAAGGTCGTGAGAATAGAATACGGTATCACATACACGCATTATTCTCGGTCTCGCACATATCACATATGCGCTCCTATTTCGTTTTGCCTGAGCCAGTAAAACCTCTGTGTAGGACTCTAAAGACTCGTCAATACGCCGGCAGTAGGTGATGATCACATCATGCACCCATAAGCCGTCAGCGGTACTAGCTGGACGTAACGGCTACCCGGGTATTGAGCGATCAGAAGATTAGCAAGCAAGCCCGCTCCAACTCCTGTAAAAGCCTGCCGGTAACACTTCCCGTACAGTCCGGTCTCCTCGTCTGATATGTCGCATATCAAATCTAGGGGTGGTAAACGTCAGACCCCAATAACCGATAAGTCGTGCCGATGTGAGGCTCATAACGGGTCGAGAAACTACTGGTAGCACTTACCAGCAAATCTCTAAATCAGCCCTAGCCAGGGACTTCCCTGTTATAGCCAATTAAGCACAGCGCAACATCAACCCCCAATACCGGGAGAGACGAAACCCCTCCTATCGCTCATTGCCTCCATGTGCCTCGGGACTGTACCCAAAAACCACCATTTTGCACGCCCTCATGGACGTGGTAAGGTGGAAATCAAAGCATAGTGGGAATCACACAAGACTCTATGACGATCTCGGGTCTACAGACTAACCTGCACAAGTGTCACCAGAGAACTGCCATCTGACGTGAGGTATAATACCATCTGGGAGTACTCGGCAAGTCCGTCCAGTGTACCCAGTCTCCACTGAGCACCCGTATACCATCTCTGATGTCAAACACCAATGGATATGGGATCATCCATCGCCCATCTCATGGGTCGAGAAGCGTATACGCTAGTCTACTCTGGTATATCGATGCCCTGTCTCGATACACCCACGACTAGGGACCTTGAAGGATGTACTTTTGGACTACCATGTCCCCACTAGTATGATCTGCATCACAGTCTAGGTAGTCAAGTACACATCCTAAGGGCTTTACCAACATGTAACTATAAGACAGTATCAAGAGACAAGTATACATGTTAAGATAAAGAGCAACCAGATAGCATACTATCATATCGAGTAAGAAAGTCCTCTCTATATATGTCCGAGCATCCAATATAATATACATCATCTGTACAATACTTGCCTCTAGGGTATACATACAACTAATAATCTCCCACTTGCACTAGGGCCAGCTGCTGTAGTATCGCATACCGAGCATCCCGAAGAGTCTCTCAAACTGTATCTGGGGAATGGCCTTCGTAAGTGGATCCTCTGTCTTGTTCTTCGTGTCAACCCTCCTGACCTCGATCTCCCGGCGATCAACTATCTCCCAGATCAGGTGATACCGTCTCAGAATATGCCTGGATCGCTGATGGGACCTGGGTTCCTTGGCCAAAGCCACCGCTCCATTGTTATCGCAATACAAAGGTATTGGATGCTCAATGGATGGAACCACTCCAAGTTCAGTAATGAACTTCTTGATCCAGACAGCCTCTTTGGCAGCATCGTTGGCAGTGATGTATTCAGCCTCCATCGTCGAGTCTGCCACGGTTTCCTGCTTGGAACTCTTCCAGCTAACCGCCCCTCCGTAAAGGGTAAAGACAAATCCCGACTGCGACTTAGAGTCGTCCTTATCACTCTGGAAGCTCGAATCGGTAAAGGACTCCACTTGGAGTTCTCCGTTACCATACACCAAGAGCATCTCTTTAGTCCTTCGCAAGTACTTGAGAATGCTCTTCACAGCTGTCCAGTGACTCTCTTCAGGATCAGCTTGATACTTACTCACTACACTTAGTGAGTATGCTACATCGGGTCTGGTACATAGCATCGCGTACATGATAGAGCCTACAGCCGAAGCATAGGGTATCCCTTGCATGCGAGCTCTCTCCAAATCAGTCTTGGGAGACATCTCTTTGGAGAGAGTGAGCCCTAAGTGTAAGTCCATGTCACGCACCCCACGAACTTACGGGGAGGCGGAATATATGAAAAACTATTATCAAAGCTTCGTAACACGGACTTGAGCGCATGAATCGTTATCTAAACCATTGCTAACTATCAACTAGAGGTTTAACTACTCGGATTCGAAGTTCTACCTCACGTTACATGTCCTTCGGGTCTTCATCGCTGTCCTCCACTTCTCGTAGGCTCTTTGGAACATCGGCACCTCAACGGCCTCCTCGAATCAAAGACGATCCACCCGAAAGCTCCTACGCCAAGCTTGATCGCTAACTTAAGATAACTAGGTTGCTTAAAGTGCTAATCTAAGCTACCTAGAGGATATAGAGTGAGGTTATGGATGTATTAGTCTAGCTAATCCTTGATCTCAACACATGAGAGGGGAGGATTAGGGTTTCAAGAGAGAGAGCTTGAAGAGAGAGAAGATAAGCATTAGAATGAATGAAAATCTTTCTCACTTCTAATATATAATGAAGCATAAAGATTTATCAAATGAATAAATCAAATGCATTATCACCATACTTCATTAAATAGATACAATGAATCTTCAAGTGAGTCATTAAGCAATAAATGCTTCATTAACTCACTTGAATGATTCATCTAAGTGAGTCACAATTTCATTAAATGCTAATGCCACCTTACCCTCCATGTCATCTTCCTTCTAGAAGCTTCCCGACAAATTACGAGAACGCCCCTACAATCCATGAAAACACGGAAAAACATTAGATTGTATAAATCTAATAACCTGATACTAGAATTTGGCTTAAACCAAAGCCGGCTAGTAAAAACTGTCCGAACGTTGTACGTGCGTTTTAACACGTATGCGTCCGAACCCTTGTCGTAAAACCGTACGACTTCTATATCGTTTCGCCTGGAGCAGGGAAACTCTCTGTGTGGGACTCTAAAGACTCGACACTACGCTGGCAGTGGGTTTAACCACAGACCGCAAGCGGCACTAGCTGTACGTAACGGTCACCAGGTAGATGTCGATAAGAAGGTCGATGAGGAAACTCATCCGAACTCCCAATGAGCCTGATGTGACAATCTCCGTACAGTCCGGTCTGTGCGTCTAAGACTATCGCATATCGAGCCTAGGGGGCGGCAAGTGTCAGTCCCCTAATAGCTGTATAAGTCATGTCGGAGCGAAGCCCATTACACCCTGAGAAGCGACTGGAACCTACCAGTATATCTCGCTTGCCCTGGCCAGGGACTTTGCGTAATGGCTCTCTGACACAGCGCGATATCAACTCCCAATACCGGGAGAGACGATTCCTATCTAACTGCCACTGCCTCTAAGTGCTCGGGACTGCACCCAACTGCTACCTGTTTGCATGACTCCTTTGAGCCGTGGTAGGGTAGCAATCTAAGAACAGTGGGACACACTCAAGGCGAAGTAGCAGTGTCAAGTCTGCGGACTATGCTGTACTCATGTCATCTGGGAACTGTTAACTGACGATGGGTATAATACCAACCAATCAGTTCCCCTGCGAGTCCTGTCCGGTGTACCCGTAACCTAACGAGCACCTGCATACTATCTCCAGTACGGCGTACTGATGGCTGTGGGACAGACCATCTCCCCAACTGGGATGAGAAGCGTACACACTTAGTCTACTCCGGAATATCGATGCCCTATCTCGATAATCCAACGACCAGGGACCTGTATAGGATGTTGCTTACAGAGTACCCAGCTCCCACTAGTGTGACTGCCATCACGACGCTGGTAATCAAGCAAAGATCCTATGGGCTCTACTAATATATATAAGTGATACGTTACAAGAAACATATGCACATATTAAAGTAGACACAAACCAAGTAGCATACTACCATTTTTAGCAAGACTGTATATATAACTGTGAATATCCCAACCTTCCATTAAGTAATATACAATCTAGTATGATACAATAATGGCTCCTAGGGCATATACATTAACAATCTCCCACTTGCACTAGGGCCATGAGCTGGCATATCGTAGACCTATCATCTCGAATAGCCTCTCGAACTGCGTCTAAGGAAGGGCCTTTGTGAATGGATAAGCAATGTTATTCTCTGTCTCTACTCTTTTCACCTCGATCTCCTGGCGATCTACGATCTCCCTGATCAGGTGATACCGTCTTAAGATGTGTCTGGACTTCTGATGGGACCTGAGTTCCTTCTCTAAAGCTATAGCGCCGTTGTTGTCACAATACAGAGGTATTGGACTAACACTGGAAGGAACCACCTGAAGTTCTGTTAGGAACTTCTTCATCCAGACAGCTTCTTTTACGGCATCGCAAGCAGCTATGTACTCCGCTTCCATCGTTGAGTCAGCAACGGTCTCCTGTTTAGAACTCTTCCAATAGACCGCCCCTCCATTGAGGGTAAAGACATAACCCAACATGGACTTGGAGTCATCTTTGTCACTCTGGAAGCCGGAGTCGGCAAAGGCCTCCATCTGGAGGTCTTTTCCGCCATACACCAAGAACATCTCCTTAGTCCTTCTCAGGTATTTGAGAATGTTCTTTACTGTTATCCAGTGCTTCTCCCCTGGGTTTGCTTGATACCGTCTTACTACGCTCAATGCGTATGCTACATCTGGTCTGGTACATAACATCGCATACATTATAGAGCCTACCGCAGAAGCGTAGGGTATAATCGACATGCGATCCCTTTCCAAATCAGTCTTGGGAGACATCTCTTTGGAGAGGGTGATTCCGTGACAAGCCGGTAGGTTACCGCGCTTAGAATCATCCATACTGAATCTATTCACTATGGTGTCTATGTACCTAGACTGTGAAAGTCCCAACATCCTCTTTGATCTATCACGGTAGATCCGTATTCCCAGAATGTAGGTGGCATCACCCAGGTCTTTCATGGAGAATTTATGTGACAAGAATCTTTTAACTGACTGTAACATAGGAATATCATTTCCTATTAGGAGAATGTCATCCACGTACAAGACGAGGAATACTACAGCTCTCCCTACAATCTTACTGTATATGCATGGTTCATCTGGATTTTTGATAAAGTCGAATTCTTTGACAGCATCATCAAAACAGATGTTCCAACTCCGCGATGCCTGCTTTAGTCCATAAATGGACTTAAGCAACTTGCATATTTTACCGCTGCTCCCACTCTGAATGAATCCCTCTGGCTCATCCATATAGACGCTTTCTTCCAAATTACCATTTAGAAAGGTCGTCTTTACGTCCATCTGCCAGATCTCATAATCGTGGAATGCAGCAATAGCAAGAAGGACCCGAATAGATTTAAGAATAGCCACTGGAGAAAAGGTTTCGTCATAGTCCAAACCAGGTCTTTGACGGAAACCCTTTGCAACAAGTCTAGCCTTATAGGTTTCAACTTGTCTATCTACACCAATCTTCCTTTTGAAGATCCATTTGCATCCTACGGGTTTTACCCCATCTGGAGCAATGTCCAAAGTCCATACTTTGTTAGTGTACATGGACTCCATTTCGGTCCGCATTGCATCCAGCCATTTTATTGAGTCACCGCTCTGAATGGCTTGCTGGAAGCTAGTAGGCTTATCATAGTCAATAGTGCAATCCTCTCTATCCCCATCTATGAGAAAACCGTAGTATCTCTCGGACGGATGAGACTGCCTACTACTCCGGCGGAGTGGCGTTGGGATGTCCGGTTCTCCTGAACCTTTTTGTTCTACCAAGGTTTCAGTAATAGCTTGTGGTTCTGGAATTTCTTCCAGTTCTACTGCGCTCCCACTCTTCTGATTTTCTAAAAATTCAGTTTCCAAGAAGTGGGGATGCTGAGAAACAAAAACCTTTTGTTCCTCTGCGGAATAGAAAAGATACCCCCTGGAGTTCTTTGGGTATCCCACAAACTTACATAGTACTGAGCGTGCCTCGAGCTTGTCCGTATGCTGCTTCTTTACAAAAGCAGGACATCCCCATGTCTTAAGATACTTAAGACAGGGTTTCTTCCCACTTCACATCTGATATGGGGTGGTAGGCACAGTCTTGGTTGGAGCCTTGTTCAAGAGATATGCAGCTGATTCTAGTGCATATCCCCAGAATGATTGCGGTAACTCAGCCTTACTCATCATGGAACGAACCATATCTAATAGGGTTCGATTCCTCCTTTCTGATACACCGTTGTGTTGTGGTGTGTATGGAGGAGTAAGCTGAGAGAGAATTCCATTCTCTTTTAAGTAACCCAGGAACTCGGTGCTTAAGTATTCACCACCTCGATCAGATCTCAGTGTCTTGATACTTTTGCCGATTTGTTTTTCCACTTCATTCTTGTATTCTCAAAGGCCTCGGATTTATGTTTCATTAAGAAGATATATCCATACCTAGAGAAATCATCCGTAAAAGTAATGAAGTAGGAATAACCACCTCGCGCATGTATAGACATTGGACCGCACACGTCACTGTGTACGAGTCCCAAGAGCTCGCTTGCTCTTACTCCGTGTCCAGAAAACGGAGTCTTTGTCATCTTTCCCACGAGACAAGATTCACAAGTAGCATAAGATTGATATTCGAACGGATTCAAATATCCTTCTCTATGTAACTTAGTCAACCTTCTCTCATTGATGTGACCTAGTCTACAATGCCATAAGAAAGCCTGATTAAATTCCGGAGACTTTCTTTTAAGTGTATTCTGGATATTGAAAACCTGAGCTTGACTTAATACGTATATGTCGTTATCTAATGTACCTGACCCAATCAGATCTTGATTTAGGTGGATGTTAACTACATCGCTTACGAATGTAAAATCATATCCCTCTCTCGAAAGTGAGGACACTGATATGATATTACAAGTCATACTAGGTATATATAAACAGTTACGTAAAATCAATATATGCCCACTTGTCAAACCTAGGCGATATTCTCCCACGGATTCAGCGTTCACTGTCATTCCGTTTGCAACTTTGAGAGACCAATCACCTACCTTTATAACTTTACGGTTTCTCAAAGCATGTAATGAATTACAGATATGAGATCCTGCTCCGATATCTAATACCCAGGAAATAGAGTTAATTGACAAACAGTTCTCAATAACAAACACACTTGAGGCTGAAGCTACAACATGCTTCGTATCTTGGCTACTGGCTTCCAAAGCCCTGCAATCATTCTGCTAATGTCCAAACCCATAATAATAAGAACTACCCTCTTTTACTACATTAAGTCCTGAAACTTTTGCCCTTCTTTTTCCTTCTACTTCCCTGGTTTCCTTTAGGGTAGAAGGTAGAGACTGTAGAATCAAGTCAGTATCTGACCTGTTTCCCAACGTGGTCTCCAAGTCCTGGAGCTCATCATTACAGCTAGTCATTATAAGAACGTTGTCCCCTACAGATGACCCGTCAGCCAACCTCGCTTGAATTAATTTGTTCTAGATTTCATATCTAGTGATATGAGATTGCTCTCCATATGAATCTTTGTTATGGAGAAAGATGGAAACTAAGTCCATCTTCTCGTGCTGCTTCTGGTATACACCATCAACTGAAGCTAACACGAGGCACTTAGCTTTCGCTTTATGTTTTTCCCTTGTATGACGGATATCCATATCCGCGACAGTGGAAACTGGACCTGGGACGGCGGGATCTTGAGTAGTAATAGGGTGGTCCAGCTTGTCTTAGGCAATGGACATCTGGACAGACCTTTACCAGTCAAATAAGTCAGATTCAGTCAATTTGTTATCTAGATGTAACCTATGTGTGGTCACAAGGTCGCTGCAATTAAGAGAGAGAAGAAAACATTTTAGCATGATACTATTGCAAGTTTAGATTGGTTTTTAGTTTATCTAAACTGGATAGCTCCCACAGTTTCTCGAATCCTTCCTCAAACCATAAAAGAAGAATTAGCCAGGACTATTCTCACCGTACAATACTTGCTTAACCGTTCAGCCAGGCCGGTGTCGGTGCTTCAAGGGAGGTTTTCCAATGCTTTCGCGAAGTTCCTTAATTAAATAACCTCTTTTCTCTGTTGGCGTAGCCCCGCTGACACCTTTCTAGGCACCTACTTGGTTTATAGCATTGATCGTTAAGTGACGAATCTCCTGATAAGTAGCATATACTCACAGTAGGATTGGGATCCAAAATATCATCGTATGATAATGTTGAAGGAATCCTACCAACATTCATTAAACTCCAAAATGGTATGCAACACTAGCAAATTTCAGTTTCTTTAGAAATTCCCGATATGGATTTTTTTTGCCCCATGCTCTTATGACCCTGACGAAGGTCAACAAATCATAAGTCACATGTCAAGTTCTATCCGTCATTGTCCAGGTTAATTTGAACACACCCGTATATACCCTTGACGAAGGTCAACAAGGTAATACGACTGTCCCAAACCAACGCATCTATCTATGCTACATATGAACACCCAACAGCTACCAATCACTATGCCTTGACGAAGGTCAACAAACATAAGTTGAATACTATTGAATATCTATATGAAATGACGGAGGGCTACGACTGGTTTTGGCAAAACCGTGAACGTAATGAACTTGATATAATCGAAGGAACCTGATACTTTTTAAAAGGAGTGGTTAAAGCTCCGTAATTAAAAAATTCTGCTATTTTAAAATAACCGAGTGGTTTCTTTTAAATTTGTTCCAATGATTTAACTTTGGTTTATTTTCTATGCATTATAATAATGTGTCCCATCATTAATCTTATCATTGCAGAAAACAACGAAAATACCACGCCCTTCTTATGCCATCCGTATTCGCCACTGGGTCCCGTCATCATCCGTTAGGTTACATAACTAACGACAGAGCGGGGGCTGGGCTAGCGCGGGTGTAAAACATAAGTGGCGTCTAATAGCTATCATATATAGATATTGTACATTCGTCAGACGCAATAATAAGCATTCCAGATCACAGATGAACTTTATTGGATTTACTAGCAATCCGCATTTTCTTTGAGTCTGCAATAAAAGACGGATTACACAGTTGTGATGAATAGCCATTACCCCACCCTAGACCCCTATGGGTACGACAAACTACCCGTCAAGTACCCGAAGTGAAGCGGTCTCCCTCAACAACGTGAGTAGGCCACTAAACACTTTGACGTGCCCGGTAGTTTGTGTACCCCACCTTGGGTCTATCCTAGGAGCAAAAACAGTAAAAAGAAATAATACAACGGTGGCTACAACCGCAACCTGGATGTGCCCCGCAAAAGAATATTACATCAAATTACATTTACATTAAATGGATGAATATTAAATACATCTCAAACTCCGGCTAATCATCACAACAGTCCAACACAGTTCATATACTCAAACAGTAAACATTACAGAAATGTGCAACCCCCTGCCAACCGACATACTAGCAGTTAGGGGAGGTTTACGAACACATTAAACATTACAGATAAAAACCCAATTAGCAAATATCTTAGAACATCGATCGAATACCATATTCCGTGTCTACCCCAAAAGCAAGCCTGCACTGAAGTAACCTAGGCAGAAACAGAATATACAAGAAAACAGAACACCAAAATATATGAATTTTAGAGCAAATCGGAGTCAACTTAAGGTTGACACCGCCGCGGATCCGTGGCAAAAGCACACTATTGCCGCGGTTCCGCAGCCATCAAGACGTGTTACAACTCCGTATTTTCCCAGAATTCTTATATTTACCTGCTGTGAATTTTAAGGCATATCAAATAATTTTTCAGACAAGTTTAAAATTAACAGAACTGTTAGGGTTTCGAATTTTGTTTTCGCGTTTTTTTGTCGATCGAACTTCTAATTAGTTGCTAACAAGCTAGTAATGGTTTAGTTGGCTCTGATACCACTGTAAGTCCATGTCACGCACCCCACGAACTTGTGGGGAGGTGGAATATATGAAAAACGATTATCAAAGTTTTGTAACACGGACTTGAGCGCATGAATCGTTATCTAAACCATTTCTAATTATCAACTAGAGGTTTAACTACTCGGATTCGAAGTTATACCTCACGTTACATGTCCTTCGGGTCTTCATCACTGTCCTCCACTTCTCGTAGACTCCTTGGAACATCGGCACCTCAACGGCCTCCTCGAATCAAAGACGATCCACCCGAAAGCTCCTACGCCAAGCTTGATCTCTAACTTGAGATAACTAGGTTGCTTAAAGTGCTAATCTAAGCTACCTGGGGATATAGAGTGAGGTTATGGATGTATTACTCTAGCTAATCCTTGATCTCAACACATGAGAGGGGAGGATTAGGGTTTCAAGAGAGAGAGCTTGAGGAGAGAGAAGATAAGCATTAGAATGAATGAAAATCCTTCTCACTTCTAATATATAATGAAGCATAAAGATTTATCAAATGAATAAATCAAATGCATTATCACCATGCTTCATTAAATAGATACAATGAATCTTCAAGTGAGTCATTAAGCAATAAATGCTTTATTAACTCACTTGAATGATTCATCTAAGTGAGTCACAATTTCATTAAATGCTAATTCCACCTTACCCTCCATGTCATCTTCCTTCTAGAAACTTCCCGACAAATTACGAGAACGCCCCTACAATCCGTGAAAACACGGAAAAACTTTAGACTGTATAAATCCAATAACCCGATACTAGAATCTGGCTTAAAACAAAGCCGTCTAGTAAAAATTGTCCGAACGTTGTACGTGCGTTTTAACACGTATGCATTCGAACCCTTGTCGTAAAACCGTACGACCTTTATATCGTTTCGCCTGGAGCCTGATGTGACAATCTCCGTACAGTCCGGTCTGTTCGTCTAAGACTATCGCATATCGAGCCTAGGGGGCGGCAAGCGTCAGTCCCCTAATAGCTGTATAAGTCATGTCGGAGTGAAGCCCATTACACCCTGAGAAGCTACTGGAACCTACCAGTATATCTCGCTTGCCCTGGCCAGGGACTTTGCATAATGGCTTTCTGACACAGCGCGATATCAACTCCCAATACCGGGAGAGACGAATCCTATCTAACCGCCACTGCCTCCAAGTGCTCGGGACTGCACCCAACTGCTACCTGTTTGCACGACTCCTTTGAGCCGTTGTAGGGTAGCAATCTAAGAACAGTGGGACACACTCGAGGCGAAGTAGCAGTGTCAAGTCTGCGGACTATGCTGTACTCATGTCATCTGGGAACTGTTAACTGACGATGGGTATAATACCAACCAATCAGTTCCCCTGCGAGTCCTGTCCGGTGTACCCGTAACCTAACGATCACCTGCATACTATCTCCAGTACGGCGTACTGATGGCTGTGGGACAGACCATCTCCCCAACTGGGATGAGAAGCGTACACACTTAGTCTACTCCGGAATATCGATGCCCTATCTCGATAATCCAACGACCAGGGACCTGTATAGGATGTTGCTTACAGACTACCCAACCCCCACTAGTGTGACTGCCATCACGACGCTGGTAATCAAGCAAAGATCCTATGGGCTCTACTAATATGTATAAGTGATACGTTACAAGAAACATATGCACATATTAAAGTAGACACAAACCAAGTAGCATACTACCATTTTTAGCAAGACTGTATATATAACTGTGAATATCCCAAGCTTCCATTAAGTAATATACAATCTAGTATGATACAATAATGGCCCCTAGGGCATATACACTAACACCGAGATCGTGGGTAAAAACCCACGTTTGGACTCTTCCATACTAAACCTCTTTAGTATGGTGTCAATGTACCTGGATTGGGACAATCCCAATATCCTTTTAGATCTATCTCTATAGATCCTAATTCCCAATATGCAGGAGGCATCACCAAGATCTTTCATTGAGAATCTTTGTGATAAGAAGAGCTTGACCAATTGCAGCATAGGAATGTCATTTCCTATCAAGAGTATGTCGTCCACGTACAATACGAGGAAGACAACCTTACTCTCTGCCACCTTCTTGTAGCTACAAGGTTCATCTACATTTTTGACGAAATCAAACTCTTTGATAACGACGTCAAAGCAGATGTTCCAACTTCGCGATGCTTGCTTTAATCCATAAATGGATTTAAGTAGCTTGCACACCTTCCTCCTGCTCCCACTATCTACGAAGCCCTCTGGCTGAGTCATGTACACGCACTCTTCTAAATCACCGTTTAGAAAGGCGGTCTTAACATCCATTTGCCAGATTTCGTATTCATGATATGCAGCGATGGCAAGCATGATCCGGATGGATTTAAGCATAGCCACTGGAGAAAAGGTTTTGTCATAGTCCACACCTGGTCTTTGACGAAAACCCTTTGCAACAAGTCTAGCTTTGAAAGTCTCCACTTTCCCATCTACATCAAGTTTTTTCTTGAAGATCCACTTGCTCCCAATGGGTTTTACCCCTTCAGGAGCAACTTCCAAAGTCCATACTTTGTTGGTGTACATGGATTCCATCTCGGACCGTATAGCATCCAACCATTTCACTGAGTCTCCACTCGTGATGGCCTGCTCGAAGCTAGTTGGGTCATCATCCTCCATGATGCAATCCTCGCTCCCACCATCCATGAGAAAACCGTAGTGTCTCTCAGGTGGGTGAGGAACCCTACTAGATCGGCAGAGTGGCTGGGGTTCATTGGGAACTACCGAATCCTCTGGTTCCACCAAATCTTCTGTTGCATCTTTTGTAGCTGGAACCTCTTCCAGTTCTACCTCATGACCACTAATCTCTTTTGCAAGAAATTCCTTTTCTAAAAAGGTGGCATGCCGAGAAACAAACACTCTTTGTTCCTCAGTGTGGTAGAAGATATACCCTAGTGAATTCTTGGGATATCCTATAAATTTGCATAGAACAGACCGTGCCTCGAGTTTGTCTGGATTTTGTCGTTTGACATAGGCTGGACAACCCCATATCTTTACATAGTTAAGACATGGTCTCTTCCCTTTCCATTTCTCATATGGAGTGGTAGGCACAGATTTGGTGGGGGCCATATTCAATAGATGTATGGCTGTTTCTAGCGCATACCCCCAGAAGGAAATAGGTAACTCAGCTGTGCTCATCATAGAGAGCATTATATCTAATAGGGTGCGGTTCCTCCATTCTGATACACCGTTGTGCCGTGGTGTATATGGATGAGTCAGCTGAGAGAGAATCCCATTCTTTTTTAGGAAGTCCAGGAATTCATTGCTCAAGTATTCACCTCCTCGATCAGATCGAAGGATTTTAATACTTTTTCCGGTTTGGTTCTCGACTTCTTGTTTATATTCTCTAAATTTCTCAAAAGTTTCAGACTTGTGTCTAATCAAGAACACATGTCCGTATCTTGAGAGATCGTCAGTGAATGTAATGAAGTACGAAGAACCATCCCTGGCATGTGAAGACATGGGACCACATACATCACTATGTATCAGTCCCAAGAGTTCGGTAACTCTTTCTCCGTGTCCCGTAAACAAAGTTTTGGTCATTTTGCCTTTGAGACATGACTGGCAAGTGTCATAAGATGAAAATTCGAATGGTTTCAAGTATCCATCCTTATGCAACTTAGCTAGCCGTGTCGCATTTATATGACCGAGTCTACAATGCCACAAGAAGGATTCATTCAGTTCTGAACTCTTCCTCTTGTGTGTGTTTGTTATGCTCAGAACTGTTGATTGATTTAGAACATAAATGCCATTGCACAACGTGCCTGATCCAACCAACTTTTGGTTAAGGAAAATGTTCATAACATTATCTTGTAATACAAAATTATATCCCTCTTTACTTAGTAAAGAAACCGATATAATGTTGCATATCAGGTTCGGCATGTTATAGCATTCGTTCAGAACTAATGTATTACCAGTTGGCAATACAAGGTGATATTCCCCGACGGTTTTAGCTACAACAATTGCACCATTTCCAACCCTTATGTCATTATCACCTTCTCCAAGTTCTCTACCTTTTCTAAGCCCATGTAACTGATTACATATATGGGATCCTGACCCGGTATCTAATACCCAGGACGTAGAGCAAATGGAGAAACAGTTCTCCGTAACGAACACACCCGAAGAAAATGCATCAACATGTACTTTCTTCACACGGGTGTCATAGGAATCCTGGTATTCCCCTATATCCTGTTCAGTCTTATAACTCTTATAAGAAAGAACGGAAACAACGTTCCCCAGCACAGTATAACATGCGGGTTCGGTCAATACATCCATATTATTATCTTAATTAAGGCATGAAATGGTCGCTACCTGGAGAGAGAGAGAGAAGAAAACACTTTAGCGTATGCTCTTGCAAGATCAGATTGGTTATTATTTTATCTAATCAGGATGGCTCCCACCGTTTTTATCAAATCTTCCTTCAAACCCTAAAAGGAAAGACTAGCCGGATTAATTACACCCTACAACTTCTCCAATCTTTTAGCCAGGCCAGTGTCGGTACTTTGAGGGAGGTTCCCCGTGCTTTCGCACGGACCTAATTAAAGTAAACCTCGTTTTCCCATAGGCGTAACCCCGTTGACACCTTTCTAGACACCTACTTGATCGGCTAATTGTCCTGTGTAAAACTCTCCCAGGAGTAACAATTACTCGCAGTGGGTATCGGGATCCAACTATCTCATAGAAGGTATGCAATTTCATTGCAAATTTCAACACTTGAAATTCCCGATAACATTTTGCCCCTAACGTGCTATGACCTTGACGAAAGCCAACAAACCATAGCCCGCTAGTCAAGTTCAACCCGTACATTTCTTGAATGAATTAAACCCACCCGCACGACCCTTGACGAAAGCCAACAAAGCCGTACGACTACCCTAATCTAATCGCATCATATACAGCAGATAAACAGCATATAGCTACCGCACACTACACCTTGACGAAAGACAACAAATGCAGCACGAATACTATATACAACTTATCTGAAATGACGGAGGGCTACGACAGGTTTTTCTGAAAACCTATTGCGTAATGAACTTGATATCGTTGTAGAATCAAGTGAAATTTTGAAATGGAGTGATTTTTGAGGCTTTCATTAGTTTTTCTAAAGAGGTCACTCCCGGTGAAGAGATCTCGGCTCTTTCCTCATCGAATAAGGTGCAGGATATATCATATATATCGCTGTGCAAAGCAAAACTCCAAAAGCAGTCAAAAGTTAAAACGAGTATTGTAGCATCTGCCAGTTTTGCTAAAGAGGTCACTCCCGGTGAAGGGATCTCGGCTCTTTCCCCATCGAATAAGGTGCAGGGTATATCATATATACCGCTATGCAAAGCAAAACTGTAGCTACCCTTTTATTTGATAATTTGATTCTACAACATCTTTTAGGTTTCTTTTCTTTCATTAATCACATTAATGAAGTCCCATCATTTAAGTCACCAAAACATCACAGATAAATACGACGTACACTTATGCCATCCGCATTCGCCTCGATGTCCCCTCGTGCACCGTTAGGTTAGGTAACTAACGGCAGAGCGGGGCAGGGCTAGCGCGGGTGTAAAACATAAGTAACGTCTATATAATATATCATATATACTATATACAGTATTTATCACAGAACATCAAATGATCACATCACAGATATCTTAGCAGAAGAAACATATGAAACATTGGATATACTAGGACGCCCGTGTTTTATTTTGAGCCTCTATAAAACACGGATTCCACGGTCGCGACGAATAGCCAAACCCACACCCCTAGACCCCTATGAGAGCGGCAAGCAACCCTACCAATTCTAGAGTTAGGAGACCCGGACTCGACTCCTCGAGTTGGTCTCCCATTGGACTCCAGGACCCGGTTACTTGTGCTCTCCTCCTTGGGTCTATCCTAGTGCGGAAAAGTAAATAATATACAAATGGTGACATCAACCTCGACCCGGAAGTGCCCCAATAAAAGAATATTACATACATTTACTTTACATGAATGAAAATAAAAACTCTCATCTCACATAAAACCCCAGGCTATTCAGAACGCGACGATCCAATATAACATATCCAGCAACACATAACATCATATGTCATCAACGTAAGTAAATATGCGCATCCCAATTGTCGTTGACATATAGCAACGAAACCGGCGATATCACATATTACACTTACGGTCACAGAAAAGAAAGTGTAAAACTACAACATTTGGAATCCACAATCTCTTTAGACATCGTAAATTCGAAATATCACATATTTCGCATTTCATGCCTAACTGTATGAATTCCACATATTGTATCACATTCCAAATAAATAGAGAGTATTAAACTTTTCGAACAGATAATCAAATACCCAAGATTTCCATAATAGCTCAACACTTGAGCGGGGTTCAAAAATCCCAGAATACGTTACAGTAGCAACGGTCCAGCCGTAGAAGGGTCAAGCCAACGCCTCACATGTGGCACGCCGTACTGCCCCAAACCCAAAGGTTCAAAGGGCAGTTCAAGACGGTAACATAATCGAGTTAAGGTTTGTTGTCTTCTAGAGGGTCCATCGCGTCACATGCACGGTTTTCCGAAAGATTTAAACCCGAGAAAAATTCAACACTTGAATATTTTTCGTGCCGGGAAAAATTGAGTTAATGATATCCGTTCGAATATTTTAATACTTTCTAAATTATCCGGAATACAAAATAACGAATTTAAAATTCCCGATCGAATCGATGATTACAAAATAAACCCCAAAATACTCAACACTTGAGTCAGTTTTAAAAATACCCAGAAAATATCAATTACAGAATTAGAAATTACAGTGCAAAAATGATGGCCTATCTCCTATGTACGGCCGCGGAACCGCGGCCCAAGCAGGGTATTGCCGCGGTTCCGCGGTTGAATGTACGGATTAGGCTGTCATTTTTCACCACAATTCTTATATTTCCCAGCTGAATTTTTCAGGTATTTTTAATTCAGAAAAATCACAGATTTGAAAAAATGTCCAGAGAGGGGTTGATTTTGACGTTATCGGGTTCGTTCAGAGTTTTAACTTCGTTAACACATCGCCTAATACTCTAGCCTGGCTCTGATACCACTGAAGGGTTACTAGGCACACTAACAAGGCTCTACAAGGCATCGACCATGCCAAAATTAAAATTTTATATGCCGAATAACCCTAAGCAAGATCGTATACTAGAGTTTAGGGTTTCATATGCTAGTAAAGAATGTTTACAACTAAGTGAATACGATATACAACCTTTGTAGATCGGTCCTTCACTTCTTTAGCTCCTTGTTGAAGTCCCTTCGCTGCGATCGTGGTTCTCCCGGACCCTTGCATGGCTTCACGAGGCGAAAGACGCGTCCTTGCTTGAAGTCTTCGAGGCCGAAGATGATCTACGTCGAGGGGATGCCAACTCATGCTTCTACTTCACTAACTTGAGAATTAGTGAAGCAAGCACCCTAAACTAAAGTGCTAGTCTAGTAGAGGATGTAGAAATAGGAAGTGGGTTGTCTTTAGAATTTTGTTTCTTACAAGGATTCTCACTTTGGATCAAACCCTAGCTTGCTTTTCCTTTTTGTTCAATGAAGAAGATGATGAACAAAACAAAATATAGAAGATAATAATCAAGTGAGAAGGCTAACCATGGTGAGTGAGTATCATATACTAACTCTTGTAGAGCCATAACCATAGCTAATTGTGTGATGGTTAGGTTAAAGTCCAAAGTAAAAACAAATCTAGTGGACTTTAGTCAATGCATCCACAAGCTTCCACAAGCTTCATGCATTTTCCAATTTCCCACTAATTTTGTAATTACTTTTAAACATTAAACCCAATCATAACAATTAGGATGGTGTATGTCTCATACACACAAGTCATGTGTATCATCAACCATGATACATAAAGATAACACATTTTAACATATATCATATACATGTTAAAGTAGTGTACATATGAGAAAAACCCTAAAGTGAACAAGTGTTAGCAAATGTAAATTAGTATATCTAATATACAATTATACACTTAATTATTAAATCAACACTTGACTTAATAATCCGGTCATATCTCATATAACTGGCTAACATCCATCGTATCGACTTATCGAATCAACACTTGATTCGATAACCCGGCTATATCATATATAACAGAGCGATACAAAAAGTCGCAAGAATAGAATACGGTATCACATAAACGTATTATTCTCGGTCTCGCACATATCACATATGCGCTCCTATTTCGTTTTGCCTGAGCCAGTAAAACCTCTGTGTAGGACTCTAAAGACTCGTCAATACGCCGGCAGTAGGTGATGATCACATCACGCACCCACAAGCCGTCAGCAGTACTAGCTGGACGTAACGGCTACCTAGGTATTGAGCGATCAAAAGATCAGCAAGCAAGCCCGCTCCAACTCCTGTAAAAGCCTGCCGGTAACACTTCCCGTACAGTTCGGTCTCCTCGTCTGATATGTCGCATATCAAGTCTAGGGGTGGTAAACGTCAGACCCCAATAACCAATAAGTCGTGCCGATGTGAGGCTCATAACGGGTCGAGAAACTACTGGTAACACTTACCAGCAAATCTCTAAATCAGCCCTGGCCAGGGACTTCCCTGTTATAGCCAATCGAGCACAGCGCAACATCAACCCCTAATACCAGGAGAGATGAAACCCCTCCGATCGCTCATTGCCTCCATGTGACTCGGGACTGTACGCAAAAACCACCATTTTGCACGCCCTCATGGACGTGGTAAGGTGGAAATCAAAGCATAGTGGGAATCACACAAGACTCTATGACGATCTCGGGTCTACAGACTAACCCGCATAAGTGTCTCCAGAGAACTGCCATCTGACGTGAGGTATAATGCCATCTGACGTGAGGTATAATACCATCTGGGAGTTCTCGGCGAGTCCGTCCAGTGTACCCAGTATCCACTGAGCACCCGTATACCATCTCTGATGTCAAACACCAATGGATATGGGATCATCCATCGCCCATCTCATGGGTCGAGAAGTGTATACGTTAGTCTACTCTGGTATATCGATGCCCTGTCTCGATACACCCACGACTAGGGACCTTGAAGGATGTACTTTTGGACTGCCATGTCGCCACTAGTATGATCTGCATCACAGTCCAGGTAGTCAAGTACACATCCTAAAGGCTTTACCAACATGTAACTATAAAACAATATAAAGAGACAAGTACACATGTTAAGATAAAGAGCAACCAAATAGCATACTATCATGTCGAGCAAGAAAGTCCTCTTTATATATGTCCAAGCATCCAATATAATATACATCATCTGTACAATACTGGCCTCTAGGGCATATATACAACTAACAAATTGATCGCAGGGAGATCGAGGTCAGGAGAGTTGATACGAAGGACAACACTGCGGATCCACTCACGAAGGCCATTCCCCAGACACAGTTTGAGAGACTCTTCGGGATGTTGGGTATGAGATACTACAACAGCTGGCCTTAGTGCAAGTCGGAGATTGTTAGTTATATATATGTACTAGAGGCCATTGTTGTACATATGATGTATATTATAGTGGATGCTTGGATATATATAGAGAGGACTTTCTTGCTCATCATGATAGTATGCTATTTGGTTTCACTTTATCTTAACATGTTGACTTGTATTAGTTTACTGTCTTGTTCTCACATGTTGATAAAGCCCTTAGGATATGTCCTCGACTACTGGGACTATGATGAGATCATACTAGTGGGGCCAGGGTAGTCGATGAGTACATCCAATAACTGTTCTTAGTCGAGGGTGTATCGAGACAGGGCATCGATACACCAGAGTAGACTAGCGTATACGCATCTTGACCCATATGATGGGCGATGGATGATCCCATATATATCGGTATTTGACATCAAAGATGGTGTACGGGTGCTCAGTGGAGACTGGGTTTACTGGACGGACTCGCCGAGAACTCCCAGATAGTATTATACCTCACGTCAGATGGCAGTTCTCTGGTGACACTGGTACATGTTAGTCTGTAGACCCAAGATCGTCATAGAGTCTTGTGTGATTCCTACTGTGCTTTGATTTCCACCTTACCACGTCCAAGTGGGCTTCCAAAATGGTGGCTTTTGGGTACAGTCCCGAATCACATGGAGGCAATGAGCGATAGGAGGGGATTCGTCTCTCCCGGTATAGGGAGTTGATGTTGTGCTGTGTTCGATTGGCTATAACTGGAAGTCCCTAGCCAGGGCAGATATTGAGTACTACTGGTAAGTGTTATCAGTAGGTTCTCGACCTGTTATGAGCCTCACATCGACACGACTTATCGGTTACTGGGTCTGACATATACCACCCCTAGACTGGATATGCGACATATCTGACGAAGAGACCGGACTGTACGGTAGTGTTACTGATTGGATTCACAGGAGAATGTACATGCTTTCTTGTTGATCTTCTGATCGCTCAATACCTGGGTGGCTGTTACGTTTAGCTGACCGTTTGCAGCTTGTGGCTGTTTGATATGATCATCACCTACTGCCGGCGTATTGACGATTCTTTAGAGTCCTACACAGAGGTTTCTTGACTTAGGCAAAACGGAGTAGGAGCATATATGTGATATGTGCAGGACCGAGGATTATGCGATATGAGATACCGTATTCTATTCTCGCGATATTTGATATCAGCCGGGTCATCGGATCAAGTGTTGATTCAATGAATCGGTACAGATATATATATTAGTCGGTTATTTGAGAAATAGCCGGATTGTCGGATCAAGTGTTGATTCGATAATTTAATGTATAATTATATATGTGATATATTGCATTACATTATTTGATATTGGCTTGCTTTATTGATTCATTTTCTCACCGGATAATACATTGATATATATGCGATATATGTTAATTGCATTATTTTCTTTTGTTACAAAAATATATTATATATGTGATATATAATATTGTAACATATTATAATTACTAATGCAACATGATTAGTGGAGATTAAACATGGTTTGGGTTTGATTTGGGTTAGTTTTTTCATGAAGCTTCTAGAAGCTTTTCTTTTGTTTCTTGCAAAGATATTATGTGTTGATATTTCCTAACCCAAACCACACCCTTAACCTTAGTTAACTCTCTACAATGGTTAGCCTCTTCATCTTTGACCATAGTTACATTTGTAATCATTATTACATTTTCATTATTCATCACAAAAGGATATTCATTCTTCTTCTTCTTTCTTGAGCTCACAAAAGCTTTCTAGGTTTTATTTTGTGATGGATTAGTGTGAGAATTTGATAATAAAAGAGAGCATAAATCCTACTTCATCATCTTCATCTAATCTAGACAATTAGATTAGGTTGTTCACCTCATTAGTGAGTGAGAGCTTGAGTTAAAGAAACTTCAAGCTAGATCATCTTTGAAAAGGAACACTACAAGCAAGCATGGATCATTCGGGTTGTGGAGCTTCTCTTAAGCCCGGGAGATTTATGAAGCGAAGGAGCGGACTACAAAGGTTGTAATCCCTCTCTCTTAGTTGTAAAGATGTTTACTTGCCTGTTAAACCTGAATTATCTAGCAAAGATCCTCGCTTTGGGTTGTTCGGCACGTCTAAATTTTAAATCGGGTATGGTTGATGCCTTGTAGAACCTTGTAAGAGTGCCTAGTAACCCTACACCAGCCACTTCACAGAGTCTCCACTCGTGATAGCTTGCTGAAAACTGGTAGGATCATCATCCTCTATGATGCAATCTTATCTATCACCATCAATGAGGAAACCGTAGTACCTCTTCGGTGGGTGAGAAGTCCTACCAGATGTACGGAATGGTTGAGGTTCATTTGTTTCTGTTGCAACAGCCGGTTCAACCGAGTCGTCATTTGTAATTTGCGTTTCTAGAACTTCTTCTATGTCTACCACACTGCCATCTGTACCATTTGTAAAAAATTCTTTTTCTAAAAATGTGGCATACTGAGAAACAAACACCTTTTGTTCCTCCTTGTGGTAGAATAGATATCCATAGGAATTCTTTAGATACCCCACAAAATTACACATGACTGACCGTGTCTAGAGTTTGTTCGGATTTTGCTTTTTGACATAGGCCGGACAACCCCAAATCTTAACTCGTTTAAGAGATGATCTCTTCCCATGCCATATCTCATATGGTGTGGTAGACACGGTTTTGGTTGGAACCCTGTTCAATAGAAACGCTGTAATCTCCAATGCATGCCCCCAAAATGAGACAGGTAACTCAGCATCACTCATCATGGAACGAACCATATCTAATAGGGTTCGATTCCGTCATTCTGACACACCATTGTGCTGTGGTGTGTAAGGAGGAGTGAGCTCAGAGAGAATCCCATTCTCTTTCAGAAAGTTTACAAACTCTGTACTGAGATACTCTCCACCTCGATCTGATCGAAGCATTTTGATACTCATGCCAGTTTGTTTTTCTACTTCAAGTTTGTACTCTGTGAATTTCTCGAAAGCTTCAGACTTATGTTTTAATAAAAACACATGACCGAATCTTGAGAAATCATCAGTAAAAGTTATGAAGTAAGAAAAACCGCCTCTACCCTGTCTAGACATTGGCCCACATACATCACTATGTATGAGGCCTAAGAGCTCAATGGCTCTTTCTCCGTGTCCTGTAAACAGAGTTTTGGTCATTTTACCCTTGATACAAGACTGGCAAGTCGCATAAGATTTATATTCAAACGGGTTTAAATATCTAACTTTATGTAGCTTGTTTAGTCTTGTTTCGTTAATATGACCAAGTCTACAGTGCCAAAGAAAAGCTTCATTTATTTCTGAAAATTTTCTTTTATTATTGTGCTGTATGCTGAAAACTGTGTGTTGATTTAGGACGTATATCCCGTTATTAAGTGTACCATACCCAACCAACATTTGATTCAGGTTAATGTTCATAACATTATTCTGCAATACAAAATGATATCCTTCATTGTCTAATAAAGAAATGGATATTATATTACAAAGCATACTAGGTACATAATAACATGGGTTCAAAACCAATATACACCTTGACGGCAACCCCAGGTGATACTCTCCCACTGAAACCGCATGTACATTGGAACCATTTCCAACTTGGAGAGTATGGTCACCTGTCTTCAAAACTTTGCTATTTCTCAGCCCCTGCATGGAATTGCAAATGTGAGAACCTGAATCAGTATCTAATACCCAGGAAGTAGAGTTTATAGAAAAACAGTTTTCTGTCATAAACACACCTGAAGCGGAAGCATCACCTTGCTTCTTCCTTTTGAGATCCAAGTACTCAGTGTAGTTGCGCTTTCAGTGTTCCGATTTGTGGCAGTGATAACATTCCCCTTTCCTCGATTCCCCAGCCATGGACTTGTCTTTCCCTTTAATCTTTTTAACTCCACCTCTAGGTTTGGTGGGTTTCTTCTTCATCTTTCCCTTTGCCTTGGCCTTCGGGTGAGAGGAGGAAGATGGCCCAGCAATCAAAGCGGGAGTCTTCACTGATTTCAGCATGCTCTCTGCACTTCTCAACATATTGAGGAGTTCAGGTAGTGACTTCTCTATGTTGTGCATGTTGAAGTTAACTACAAACTGAGCAAAGGTAGTGGGAGAGACTGCAGAATAATATCAGTATATTGTTCGTTGTCCATTGTTCATCCGAGATCCTCAAGCTCTTCTATAAGAGCTATCATTTTCAGAACATGGTCACCTATTGGTGTGCCAGGAGTCATCCGCGTCTGAAACAGCTTTCGAGACGCTTCGTATCGAAGGACACGAGCTTGCTCCCCATATAAATCTTTTGTATGGAGAAAAATGGATTGTACATCCATCTGCTCGTGCTGCTTTTGATGTGTGTTATCCATCGATGCAAGCGCGAAGCATTTGGACGTGGCACGGTCAGCGTCCCATGTCTTTCGAACTTCCCTATCCACAACTGATGATTTAGGACCTGGGACGGGCGAGGCTGGAGCCGTGAGGACATATGATACCTTATCATAAGTCAAGGCAATGTTAATGTTCCTCAGCCAGTCTTTATAATTGGTCCCATTCAGTTTATTTTTGTCTAGTAGAAGCTTGAGTCCTGTCATTGGTATCTACCATTAAGAGAGAGAAAAGAATACACTCAGCGAAAGCTCTTGCAAAGATCAAATTGGTTATTATCTTATCTAATCGATGTCTCCCACTATTTTCATCAAATTTACCTTCAAACCTTAAAAGGAAAACTAGTCAGGATTAATTATATTCTACAATTTCGCTAACCGTTCAGCCAGGCCAGTGTCGGTACTTGAGGGAGGTTCCCCGTGCTTTCGCACGGACCTAATTAATGTAAACCTCATTTTCCCAGAGGCGTAGCCTCGTTAACACCTTTCTAGACATATAATGAGTTAGCTAATTGTAAAGTGCAAAACTCTCCTGAGAGCAACTCTTGCTCAGAGTAGGATCGGGATCCAACCATCATATGGAAGGTATGCAATCTCATTGTAAATTTCAACTCTTGAAACTCCCGATATGGTTTTTACCCCTATTACTCATGAACTTAACTATGGTCAACAAATCACAAGCACTAGTCAAGATCAACCCGTCATTTCTTGATTAATTAGATCCAGTTATATGACCCTTAATTATGGTCAACAAAATCATATAATTGTCCCAATTAATCACATCATATGCTGTGTAGGAAGACATCGCTTAGCTACCGTACACTACGCCTTAACTATAGTCGACAAACGTAGCACGAATACTAAGTACTCTACTTCCTAAAATGACGGAGGGTTGCGGATGGTTTTTAAGAAAACCCTTAATGCTTTGAACTTGATATCATTGCAGAATCAAACGGTTTTCAAAAGGAGTGGCTTAAGCTCCGCAATTTTGAAATGTAGCTTTTTCATAAAAAGCCGAGTGGTTTTTAAATTTGATTCTACAACATCTTTTTAGGTTTATTTTTCCTTACATTAATCATATTAATATAGTCCCATCATTTAAGTCCTTAAGCCAAACACAGAAAAGAAACGAAAATACAACGTACGCTTATGCCATCCGCATTCGCCACAATGTTCCGTTATGCACCGTTAGGTTACTTAACTAATGGCATACCGGGACGGGACTAGCACGGGTGCAAAACATAAGCAACGCCTACTATATATCTCATATACAATATTGCATTCGTCTTAGATATATCAAGCGATCACATCACAGAATATATACAACAGAAGCACATATATGAAAATATAGGATATACTAGGAATTCCGTATTTTATATTTAGCCAACGATAGAAAATACGGGTTCCACGGTCGTGATGAATAGCCAATCCCACACCCTAGACCCCTACGAGAGCGACAAGCGACCCTACTAATTCTAGAGTTAGGAGACCCGGTCTCGACTCCTCGAGATGGCCTCCCACTGGACTCTAGAACTCGGTCACTTGTGCTCCCCACCTTGGGTCTATCCTAATGCGGAAAAGTAAATAATATACATCGAAGGAAACATCATCCTCAACCCGGATGTGCCCCAATAAAAGAATATTACATACAATTGAATTTTACATGAATGAAAGAAAACTCTCATCTCACATAAAACTCCGGCCATTCATCACGACGATCCTATACATCATTACACAGCAACATATAACATATCATGTCAATATATGCATATAAACTAGGCGATATTAAACCATTTGATCGATCGATCAATGACCCAAAAATCTACAGAGAAGCTCAACACCTGAGCAGAATTAAAATTACCTAGAAGCATGCTACAGTACCTATGGACCAACTGTAGAAGGGCCGACCCAAGACTCACAAACGGGGCCGCGGAACCGCTGCCAAAACCAGGTTTCTGCTGCGGTTCTGCGGCCGTTTAGTCGAGTTAGAGTATCGTTCTTCTAGAGGGTCCATAGAATTACCTGAATGATTTTCTGAATATTTTTAATGTGAAAAATTCCAATATTTTGAAAAATTTCCAGAGAAGGGTTTTTTCGGGTAATCGATGTTCGTTTGAAGTGTTTAACGTCGTCTAGGTTACTCTAATGTTCTAGCTTGGCTCTGATACCACTGTTGGGTTTACTTAGCACCTCATAAGGGTTTGTAATGCATCAAACATGCTACAATTTAATTTTTTTAGGGTGCTAAGCAAACTAACCTAGGATCAAACTAGAAATTTAAAGTAACATATGAAGTAGTATCACATACTACAAGTAATAAAACACTAAGTAAAGAGAATACAACCTTTTTAGTTCTCTTTGCTTGACTCCTTGGCTACTTGAGAGTTTTAACGGGCTTGCTAGTGATCTTCCGAGTCCACGATGATCCACCCGGAGTCCTCTTTGTTCAAGCTCCAAGCTCCACTTGATCAAAAGATGAAGATGAAGCTAAAACTCTAAACTAATTGGCTAGACTAGTATAGAATGATGATGTAGCTTGTTTTCCCACTTCAAAACCCTATCTTTATCACTATCTCACTCACTAACAAAAGTCAAAAGAGCAAGATAGAGGAGGAAGAAGATGATGGCAACTCAAGAGCTCAAGTTATGATAATCCTTAATAATAAAAATGAGAATAGAAATTATATATAATTTCCACTCTCACTTGTAACCATAGGTTAATAAATATCTAGATATTTATCATTGAGCAATAAGAGCCATAGAATGTTAACTCATGGTTAATCAAAGGTTAAGTGTAGAGAATGAAGGATAAATATCAACCATGAATTAATTCTATTTACATTAACTCAAAAAATAAATATTTAGATAAATACTTCCATGTGAGTCTTGCATTGCCACCACTAGTGTATCAATAACCATGATACACACAAGTGTATGCATGTATGTTTGCATGCACATCAACATGTGCATCAACATAAACATATGCATACATACATGTATACAATAAAGAAATGGGTTTAAACAAAGTGAGCTATAAAGTCAATATTAAATCAACACTTGATTTAACAAACCGGCCATATCTCATACGACCCGACCAATAGTAAATCGCCCAATTAATATACGGTATCACATACGCGCATTTAATTTGGTCCCCACGCATATCACATATGCACACCACACCGTTTCGCCTGAGCTAGGAAACTCCTCTGTGGGGCTCTAAGGCTCGTCAATACGCCGGCAGTGGGTGATGATCATATCAAGCACCCCCAATCCGCAAGAGCTCAGCTAAACGTAACGGCCACCCAGGTATTGAGCGATCAGAAGAAAACAAGCGAACCTGTCAAAACTCCCGTCGAGCCAACTGGTAACACTATCGTACAGTCCGGTCTCTTTGTCAGATATGCTGCATATCAAGTCTAGGGATGGCATTGTCTACCCCAATAACTCAATAAGTCATGTCGATGTATGGCCTATAATCAGATCGAGAAACTACAGATAACTCTTATCAGTAAATCTCAACAGCCCTTGCCAGGGACTTACTGATATAGCCGATCGAGCACAGCGCAACATCAACCCCCAATACCGGGAGAGACGAAACCCCTCCTATCGCTTATTGCCTCCACATGTCTCGGGACTGTACCCAAAAGCCACCTGTTTGCACGACTCAGCAGAGCCGTAGTAGGGTGGAAATCAAAGCACAGTGGGAGAACACATGAGACTCTATGACGATCTCGGGTCTATAGACTAACTTGTACCAGTGTCACCTGAGAATTGCTATCCGACGATAGATATAATACCATATAGGAGTTCTCGGCGAGTCCGTCCAGTGTAACCAGTCTCCACTGAGCACCCGCATACGATCTTGATGTCAAACATCAATGGATATGGGAACATCCATTGCCCATCATATGGGTCTAGTATCATATACGCTAGTCTACTCTTGAATATCGATGCCCCGTCTCGATACACCAACGACTAGGGACATTTCAGGATATGCTTATAAATTACACATGTCCCACTAGTATGATCTGCATCATAATCACAGTAGTTAAGAAAATATCCTTAGGGCTTTATCAACACGTACAAATGAATAAAAGTATGATCAAGTGAACATGTCAGATAAAGAGTAACCAGATAACATACTATCATGTCGAGCAAGAAAGTCCTCTGTATATATATACATGTATAAATACATCCACTATCATATAATAGCCTCTAGGACATACATATACCCAACAGTTATGCCTCTGGGAAATGAGGTTTACTTTAATTAGTTCCGTGCGAAAGCACGAGGAACCTCCCTCAAAGTACCGACACTGGCCTGGATGAACGGTTAGCGAACTTGTAGGGTGTAATTAATCCTGACTAGTTTTTCCTTTTAGGGTTTGAAGGAAGATTTGATAAAATCAGTAGGAGCCATCCAGATTAGATAAAATAAATAACCAATTTAATCTTGCAAAAGAGCGCATGCAGAGTGTTTTCTTCACTCTCTCCTGGTAGCGACCATGTCATGCCTTAATCAAGATAATAATATAGATGTTTTGACCGAACCCGCTTATTATTCCGAGCTGGGGAACATTGGTTCCGCTCTAACTTATAATTGTTAGAAGTCCGAGCAGGAAATAGGGGAATATCCGGATTCCTATGCCACCCAAACAAAGAATGTGCATGTTGATGCATCTTCTTCGGCTGTGTTCATTACCAAGAACTGTTTCTCGGTATCCTCTACGTTCTGGGTATGTGATACCGGATCAGGATCCCGCATATGTAATATGTTACATAGGCTACAGATAGGTAGATAACTAAGAATAGGTGATCATTCTCTAGAGTAGGGAATGGTGCAATTGTTGCAGCCAAAGCAGTTGGCGAATATCATCTTGTATTACCAAATAGTAAATACATTGATTCTGAACAGATGTTATTACATGCCGAACCTGATATATAACATTACATCAGTTTCTTTATTCAGTTAAATAAGGATATAATTTTGTATTAGAGGATAATGTTGTGAATATTTTCCTGAATCAATAGTTGATTGGATAAGGCACGTTATGTAATGGCATATACGTTCTAAATCAAACCACAGTTCAAAGTATATAAAACACACACAAGATGAGTAGTTCAGAAATGAACGAATCCTTCTTGTGGTATTGTAGACTGGGTCATATCAATGTGACACGACCAGCTAAGTTATATAAGGATGAATATTTGAATCCGTTCGAATTTTCATTTTATAACACTTTCCAGTCTTGTCACAAAGGTAAAATGACCAAAACTCCATTTACAGGAAACAGAGAAAGAGTTACTGAACTCTCGGGACGGATACATGATGATACGGTCCTATGTCTACAAATGCCAATGCTGATTTTTCGTACTTCATTATATTCACTGACCATCTCTCAAGATTCGGACATGTGTTCCTGTTGAAACACGAATATGAAACTTTTGAGAAATTCAAGGAATATAAGCTTGAAGTTGAGAACCAGACGGGTAAAAGTATTAAAGTCCTTCGATGTGATCGAGGAGGCGAATACTTAGGCATGGAGTTCCAGGATTTTCTAAACAGAATAGGATTCTCTCTCAGCTTACTCCTTCGTGTACACCACAGCACAACGGTATATCGGGGCGTAGGTATCGCACCCTATTAGATATGGTGCGCTCTATGATGAGTACTACTGAGTTGCCTGTTTCCTTTTGGAGTTATGCACTTGAGAAGCTGCATACCTATTGAATGGGGTTCCCACCAAATCAGTGCCTACCACTCCATATGCGATATGGTATGGGAAGAGACCATCTCTTAAATGAGTTAAGATATGAGGTTGTCCGGCCTATGTTGAAAAGCAAAATCCGGACAAGCTCGAGGCAAGGTCAGTTCTGTATAAGTTTGTTGGATATTCTAAACATTTGCGAGGGATTATCTTCTACCACACTGAGAAGCAAAAGGTGTTTTCTTTCTCAGCATGCCACCTTTATACAAAAGGAATGTCTTATGAAGAAATTAGTGGTCATGAGGTAGAACTGGAAGGAGTTCCAGCTAGAAAAACTAACAGCTGATGATTTGGTGAAACCAAAAGATTCAATAGTCTCCGATGAACTTCAGCCTCTCCTGTTAGTTATATGTATGCCCTAGAGGCCATTACTGTACATACGATGTATATTATAGTGGATGCTTGGACATATATAGGGAGGACTTTCTTGCTCGACATGATAGTACGCTATCTGGTTGCTCTTTATCTTAACATGTACTATGATAGTCTCTATGTTACATGTTGATAAAGCCCTTAGGATATGTACTCGACTATTGGGACTATGATGAGATCATACTAGTGGGGCTACTGTAGTCGATGAGTACATCCTATAACTGTTCCTAGTCGAGGGTGTATCGAGACAGGGCATCGATACACCAGAGTAGACTAGCGTATATGCATCTTGACCCATATGATGGGCGATGGATGATCCCATATCCATCGGTGTGACATAAAGGATGGTGTACGGGTGCTCAGTAGAGACTGGGTATACTGGACGGACTCGCCGAGAACTCCCAGATGGTATTATGCCTCACGTCAGATAGCAGTTCTCTGGTGACACTGGTACAGGTTAGTCTGTAGACCCGAGATCATCATAGAGTCTTGTGTGATTCCAACTGTGCTTTGATTTCCATCATACCATGTCCAAGAGGGCATGCAAAAAGGTGACTTTTGGGTACAGTCCTGAATCACATGGAGGCAATGAGCGATAGGAAGAGATTCGTCTCTCCCGGTATAGGGAGTTGATGTTGTGTTGTGTTCGATTGGCTATAACTGGAAATCCCTGACCAGGGTTGCTGAGATTTACTGGTAAGTGTTATCAGTAGTTTCTCGAACTGTTATGGATCTCATATCGACACGACTTATCAAGCTACTGGGGTCTGACGTTTACCACCCCTAGGCGAAATATGCGACATATCAGACGAAGAGACCGGAATGTACGAGAGTGTTACTGATTGGATTCACAGGAGAAAGTACAGGCTTGCTTGTTGATCTTCTGATCGCTCAATACCTGGGTGGCTGTTACGTTTAGCTGACCGCTTGTAGCTTGTGGGTGTTTGATATGATCATCACCTACTGCCGGCATATTGACGATTCTTTAGAGTCCTACACAGATGTTTCTTGACTCAGGAAAAACGGAGTAGGGGAACATATATGATATGTGTGGGACCGAGAACAATACGTGTATGTGATACCGTATTAGATTCTCACGATATGAGATATCGGCCGGGTATATGTGATATAGCCGGATTATCGGATCAAGTGTTGATTCGATGAACTGATACAGATTATATTAGTCAGTTATTTGTGAAATAGCCGGATTATCGGATCAAGTGTTGATTCGATAATTTAAGGTATAATTATATAGTTGATATATTAAATTACATTAACTGATATAAGCTCACTAAAAGATTCTCTTTCTCACTCGGGTAATACATTGATATATATGCGATATATGTTAATTGTATTATTTTATTTTGTTACAATAAATATTGTATATGTGATATATAATATTGTGACACGATATGATTACTAATGCAACATGTTTAGTGGAGATTAAACAAGGTTAGGGTTTGATTTGGGTTAGTTCTTTCTTGATGTTTCTAGAAGGTTTTACTTTGTTTCTAGCAAAAGATATTATGCTTGATATTTTGCTAGATATTTCTAACCCAACCCAAACCCTTCATCCTAGGTTAAATCTCTACATGGGTTAGCCTTGTCATTCTTGACCATGGTTACATTTGTAATCATATTAACACTTTCATTATTCATCACAAAAGAAATGGTTCTTCTTCTTCCTTCTCTTGGTCAATGGAAAAGCTTACTAGCTTTTTCATTAGTGATGATTTTGAGTGAGAAATAGAAAACAAATAAGAGCTAAAATCCTACTTCATCATCCTAATATATCCTAACCATTTAGATTAGGGTGTTCACTTCATTTGTGAGTGAGAGCTTGTGTTAATGAAACTTCAAGGTAGATCATCTTTGTTATCGAAAATCGGAAGCAAGTTTGCATCATTCTCTTCATGGAGCCTCTCTAGAGTCCGGATACATGATGATCGCAGTGAAGGGACCTCAACACAGAGCTTATGAAGTGAAGGACCGGACTACAAAGGTTGTAATCCCAAACGCTTAGATGTTAAAGTGTTTAACATGTTTTGTTTCACCTAATCTCTAGTTTAAAGATCTTGGTTAGGGTTGTTCGGCACGTCTAAATTTTAAATCAGGCATGGTTGATGCCTTGTAGAATCTTGTGAGTGTGCCTAGTAACCCTACAGTGGTATCAGAGCCAAGCTAGAGCTTTCGGCGAAGTTTAAAGTTCGATCGAACCCCGAAACCTCGGTTTTTACCCTTCTCTGGAAATTTTGTAAAAATGTGATTTTTTCTGCATTAAAAATACTTTAAAAAATCAGCAGGGAATTATAAGAATTACTGTGCAAAACGAGCCAGTAATTCCCACAAACCGCCTCGGAACCACGGCAAGACCATGCATTGCGCCGCGGATCCGCTGCCGTACAGGGGAATTGGGCTTTGATTTTGCACAGTAATATCCGTAGGAGTTTCTGCATATTTCTCGGTATTTTTAATCTTACTCAAGTGTTGAGTTTTCTGGGTTGTATTGGGGACTCGTTGATTAGATCGGATAATTTAACTTCGTTTAAGTTTTTCCGGATAATTTTAGAACGTGTTAAAAAGTTCGAACGGATATCAATAACTCACTTTTTCCCCTGCCGGAAAATTTCCAAGCATTGGATTTTTCCGTAGTTTAAGAACGTTCTAAGTCGTGCAAGTAACGCGGTGGACCCTCTAGAAGAACACAAACCTTAACTCGATTATGTGACCGTCTTGAACTGCCTCTAAACCTTAGGGTTTGGGGCAGTACGGCGTTGCCACATGTGAGGTGTTGGCTTGACCCTTCTACGGCTGGACCATTGGTACTGTGGCATGTGATGGATACTTTTTGAACTCAGCTCAAGTGTTGAGCTATTTAGGAAAACTTGGGTGTTTGATTATTCGATCAGAAAGTTTAACATTGTATATTTTTCTGGAATGTGATACAATATTTGGAATCTACAAATAGTTATGAGATAACTAATTTGAATGTTATAAATCTAGCACTTTAGTCTCATTTGATCGGTTGCCACGGGATTTTGATGTGATCAAAAGTCCATCGCAATCACGTAGCGTACGCGGATACTCGCCGGGTAAACTTAATAGATAGCCACGACCCATAGCCCCGACCAAGTGACTGTAGGAGAACCCCGTCGCCAAAAGCATCCGTTCGGGTGCTCGCGGCAGCGGTGTTCTTCCTTAGTGCACTTCGTCGACGGCATCCGGGGGTGCGGCCGTCTACTAAAGTTTGCGACGAGCATTCGATCAGGATGTCGAGAATCTTGTTGAATTGCCCGACTCAATATTGAAAAGAGTTTTCGAGATCGAGACTAAAATGCGGGGTTTATAATTGTTAGGCATTCGATGTCTAAGGAATTCATTTAGTTAGGCATGCGATGTCTACGGAGGTTGCGGATTCCAACTGTTGTAGTTTTACACTTTCTTTTCTGTGACCGTAAGCGTAGTATGTGGTGTATCGCCGGCTTCGTTGCTATACATCAACGACAATCGGGATACGCATGCTTGCTTACGTCGATGATATGAGATATTATGTGTTGCTGTGATATGTTATATTGGATCGTCGTGTTCTGAATAGCCGGGGGTTTTATGTGATATGGGAGTTTTTCTTTTTCATTCATGTAAAATTCATTTGTATGTAATATTCTTTTATTGGGGAACTTCCGGGCTGAGCATGATGTCACCATTGTATATTATTTACTTTTCCGCATTAGGTAGACCCAAGGCGGGGAGCATAAGTAACCGGGTTCTAGGGTCCAGTGGGAGACCATCTCGAGGATTCGAGATCGGGTCTCCTAACCCTAGAATTGGCAGTGTTGCTTGCCGCTCTCGTAGGGGTCTAGGGATGTGGGTTTGGCTATTCATCACGACCGTGGAATCCGTGTTTTATACAGGCTCGTATTAAAAACAGGGACCTCCTAGTATATCCAATATTTCATATATATTCTTCTGCTGCAATGTTCTATGATGAGATCATATTACTGCCTGAGACAAATGTTTATATTATGTATATGAGATATATGTTATATTGCAGATTTCGTTTCAAATGCGATGCTTATGAAGCATAATAAAAATGGGACTTCATTAATGAGATTAATAAAACTAAAAGAAACCTAAAGATGTTGTAGAAACTTATTTAAAAACTGGTAGCTTTAGTTCTTGCTTTGCATAGCGGTGTTCCTTGTAGAACATCCAGCGCCTTATTCAATAAGGAAAGAGCCAAGATCCCTTCACTGGGAGTGACCTCTTTAGCGAAACTAGAAGATGCTACAAACTCGGTTTGTCTTTTGATTGTTTCTATAGTTTTTGCTTTGCATAGTGATATTTGTGAAATATCCAGCACCTTAGTCGATGAGGAAAGAGCCGACGATCCCTTCACCGGGAGTGACCTCTTTAGCAAAACTAGAAAAGGCCTAAAAAACATTCCATTTAAAATCACTCAATTCTACAACGATATTAAGCTCATTACGCAAAGGGTTTTCTTAAAAACCTGTCGTATCCCTTTGTCATTTCAGATAAGTACTAGTTAGTATTCGTGCTCCGTTTGTTGACTATGTTAAGGCGTAGTGTGCTGTAGCTGATTAGTGCTTATCTGTATAAGCATATGATGCGATTGGATTAGGGTAGTCGTTCGACTTTGTTGACTATGTTAAGGGTCGTGCGGGTGGGTTTAATTCAATCAGGAAATAACGGGTTGAACTTGAGTAGCACTTATGAAATGTTGACTATGTTAAGGTCATATAGCTGCTAGGGGTAAAATATTATCGGGAATTTCAAGTGTTGAAATTTGCAATGAGATTGCATACCTTCTATGAGATAGTTGGATCCCGATACCCGCTGCGAGTAAGAGTTACTCTTGGGAGAGTTTTACACATTACAATTAGTCGATCAAGTAGGTGTCTAGAAAGGAGTCAACGGGGTTACGCCCCTAGTAAAACAAGGTTTATTTTAATTAGGACCGTGCGAAAGTGTCACGCCCCGCTTCCCAGAGTACGCAAGATTTGGGCACGTGACATAGCCAACCATGCTACCTGTGGGTGGGACGCATCCGTCCACAGTCACATTACGGTTGTATAGATATCAAGAACAGTAAAATAAACTAAACTAATACATGTCCAAATCCATAATAACAAGAATCAATAAACAATAAGTGCGGAAGCTAATGATCCAATACAAGAATAAACAGTACGTCCCATAATGCGGGCTCACATCTGGAAATGAAATGACATAAATAAACTAAACTCTAAAGAACTCACAGTTCAGCCTGCTGGCTGAAGTACTCCTGCTCGGTCGACGACAAAGGTACGGAATCTGGGCCATGCAAAACCCAGACGTCAGCGCGTCATGACATCAAGTATATAATGTGAACATGATAATAACAATGCAATATGAACATGAAATAAGCATTAATAAGAAATAACAAGCAGGGTAGTGTGCAAAGGTGACTAACTGTCCTATCAGGTTTTCTACTCTATAGTCTTTGAAACCAATTGATGAATCGTCGATGTAACTCAATAGTATCCCGTGCGTGCCCGGGACCACGGTCATGATCCTCGGGGCTGAGTCCGAGACGTGCCGCTAAGCAGTAAAAGGTAGTAGGATAGACGAGCGATGTCAGCATCATCACTCCCGGACCGGCCAAGCCCGTAAGACTGATCAGAACAATGTATCGAACTGTTGAGTTACAAGTCGGTTTCACCTTTGATTTCCCCATACCCCCAAACTATGTATGTCAAGTCAGGTATTCAGTAGTCAAGGACTAATGCTAACACAAGTCAAGTAAAGGTAGGTCTGTCTGGGTCGACAGCAGGAATGGTTAGGTTTGTCGGCATTAGGCCTGAGATCAGGTAACAGGTCAGGTTACTTTCAACAGGTAGAGTCGATATGTACAGGGTGTCATGTCCGGTGTATCAGTACATGTGTCATGTGTATCCAGATCGGTCAATATGTAATGCAATCAGGTATATGATGATAACAGGTATAGTAACAAATAATGAACGGTAGCAGGAAACAGTAAATAACAAATATTATTCTATGTGAACACAGTGATGTTTGTATTTTCATATTAATCCGGTTCACGCACCTTTGAGGTGCAAAAGCCACAAGACGAACAATATCGATAATATACGTAATGGAGTTACATGAATCTGAACTAAGCACAATAATTGTCTCATGAGTGAGTTTAACAAATGAAGTGGGGATGATCTACTTGGTTTGATTAGTTAAGTATGAATTAATAACAGACCGGTTAATACGAGCAATGATTTCATTGATTTAAAGTTACGGATAATCGTGGCTAGCAATTCTAAGTTATAAAAGGTATCGATGTTATATTAGTCGTGTGGTTATAACATGATGATTAAGTTGTAGCATGTTAAGCAAGTATTCGGATACTTGCCTCGGCGGTTCCGCAAACCGAAACACGGATGCGATGTCGGCAGAAACTGCGATATGGAAGCACGGGCCACGGATCGAGTCCCAACAGAGGTCAACGGGATCACACGGACCAGGGGACTTCGCTGGAGCGTCGGGTTCGTCAGACGGCACGGTCGGATCCGGCAGCAAACAGAACAACAAAGTTAGCAAACAAAACTACGCATTCACGGTACGGACCAGCGGGGGGTGTTGTACCAAAAGGAAGGAGAAGGAAACTTACAGGGAAGAAACAGGGTGCAAACACGATGGCTCGACGGCACTGGATCGCCGGCGAAACGACGGCGGCGACTGCAGCAAGGGGAAAGGCCTCGGGTGTGCAGGGTAGTGTGCTGCGGCGAGTTGGAGAGGAGTGTGGTCGGCTCTGGTGGTCGTGGGAGAGAGGGAGGTGGTCGGAGGTGGCGTCGACGAGGTCGCCGGCACGTTCCTCCGGCGAACAGCGGGGTAGGCGATGGGTTAGGGCTCGGGTTTACTGTTCCGGCGAGGGGAGGAGGGCAGCGACGAAGAGGTCTCGACGAGGAGGGTGAGAGGGAGTCGTGGAGGCGTCGACGGTGAGAGGAGACGTCGACGGCGAGGTCTACGAGGGTGGAGGCGAGGTTGGGAATGGGTCGCAGGCGCGGGGAGGAGCGGGAGAACGGGAGGAAGAGGGTAGGTGGGTGCGGTGGAGGTCGTGGTGGTGAGGGCGGCGACGGCGAGGTCTCGAGGAGGCCGGCGGTGAGACTGCGGGAGGCTAGGGTTAGGGTTGAGGGGGTTCTCTCGTGGTGGGTTAATGGGGAGGAGGCGGCTGTTGCATGAGAAATATTAATAGAGGAAGAGAGAGAGAGAGAGGTTAGAGAGAGAGGGAGATTGGAGAGAGAAAGGAAGAGATTGAGGGAAGAGAGAGAGAGAGATAGGGAATGGGAGAGGGGCCCACGAGCTCGATTGTGAGCTCGTGATTGGCTGAAACAAAACAGAAGAGAAAATTTGAAGGATTTTTGGGGATTATGCTGTTAGGAAATATTTCGTATGAAATTATTTTAGTTTTATATTAAATTGAAACGGGCCCTTTTTGGCGCGAAATGAAACATTTCCAAATCGCGCCCGGGTTGCGCCCAAATGTTCCAAATTCAAATTATAGGATTTTAAGCGGGTTCCAAATTTTGAAAAGAGGTGTTTAATGGTTAAAATGCATGCCCCCAAGTCGGACACTTGCACGCGCGCGTAGTCGCCCAAACTTGCCCGTTTAGCCAAACGGAACGGAATCTCGACACGCGGACGCTACCACGCGACTAGTGGCGACGAGTAGGCCAACATGGACATCTTAAATTTCATTTTCGGAGTTAAAATTTGTTATGTGCCAAAATGACTTAACCAGGTAAAAATTAGCAATAAACACCAGAAAATCAGGAAAATTGGAAAGAGCAATAAATAACCCTCAACTAGTAATATACATAGTATTATTGGGCTCGGGTGTTACATCATACCCAACTACAAAAGAATTTCGTCCTCGAAATTCCAAGGATACAAGATAACTAACTACTGGAAAAGGTGAGGGAATTTCTGCCGGATCTCGTCTTCTCGCTCCCAAGTAGATTCTCCATGCGATCGGTTACCCCAAGAAACTAGCACAAGAGGGATAACCTTGTTCTTAAGAACCTTTTCTCTTCGATCCTTGATCTCGACTGGTCGCTCCTCAAAAGTCAGGTCCCCCCGAACGGTCAACTCCGAGTGATCCAAAACATGAGTCTCATCACGAACATACCTCCGTAGTTGAGACACATGAAATATATCATGAACTCCTGCTAATGACGATGGTAACGCCAACCGGTACGATACCTCTCCGACACGCTCCAATATCTCGAAGGGTCCAACGAATCGGGGACTAAGCTTTACCCGACTTCCAAAGCGAATCACCCCTCTAGTCGGTGATATCTTCAGGAATACCAAATCGCCTACGGCGAACTCTAGAGGTCTTCTTGACGTGTCGGCCCAACTCTTCTGTCTGTCTTGAGCTGCCTTCATATGCTTTCTGATTGTATTCACCTTCTCGACTGTCTGCACCACCAAATCTGGTCCTAGTAACCTTCGTTCACCAACATCATCCCAACAAACAGGTGAACGGCACTTACGACCATACAGAGCCTCAAACGGAGCCATCTGAATAGTTGCTTGGAAGCTGTTGTTGTACGAAAACCCCACCAGGTGTAGATGATCTTCCCAAGAACCTTTGAAGTCTAACATGCAAGCCCTCAACATATCTTCAAGGGTCTGGATCGTTCTCTCTGACTGTCCATCAGTCTGGGGATGATACGCTGTGCTGAACTTCAATCGAGTCCCCAAACTTTCTTGTAAACTCCTCCAAAAGTGTGATAAGAACCGAGTGTCCCGATCGGACACAATGCTAACCGGTACTCCATGCAATCTGACAATCTCCTGCATGTACCGCTCTGCCAAAGTCTCCGTAGATTGACCAACCCGAAAAGGAATAAAGTGAGCTGCCTTGGTCAACCGATCGACAATCACCCATACAGCATTGTTGCCCTTTGGACTCCGCGGTAAAGCCGTCACGAAATCCATGGTTATATGTTCCCACTTCCATTGAGGAATCGGAAGTGGTTGCAACAAACCAGCAACCCTTTGGTGTTCAGCCTTGACTTGCTGACATACCAAGCACTTAGCCACGAAGCGAGCGATTTCCCGTTTCATACCTTCCCACCAGAAATGCTGTCGAATATCTCGGTACATCTTTGTCCCTCCTGGATGTACAGAGTAAGCTGAACTGTGTGCCTCCTTCATAAGCTCTTCACGCACATCTCCTTTTGGCACACACATACGGCTACCATATCTCAACGAACCGTCTTCATGGATCAGTAAATCGGTTCGTAGTCCGGCTCCAACCTGCTCTCGAAACTTTTGCAGTCTAGGATCCTGCGATTGCGCCACTTTAATCTTTTCAACTAAGGACGATTGTACTTGCAACTGCATCAACTGTCCTGTAGCACGTGGTAGCACAACCTCCAAGTCAAATCTCCGAAACTCCTCAATGATCTCTCTCTGTGCCGTCAATAACTGAATTGCTGGTAACCGACTTAGTGCATCTGGCACGACATTAACTTTTCCCGGGTGGTACTTAAGATCAAGGTCGTAGTCGGCCATCAGCTCCAACCATCTGCGTTGCCTCATGTTCAAGTCCTTCTGAGTGAACACATACTTCAAACTCTTGTGATCCGTAAAGACTTCAACTCTCTCGCCCAGAAGGTAGTGTCTCCAAATCTTCAGGGCGAAGATCACGGCTGCAAGCTCCAAGTCGTGAGTCGGATAGTTCTGCTCATGAGTCTTCAGCTGTCTCGATGCGTAAGCGATGACTTTCCCATTCTGCATCAAAACACATCCCAATCCCTTTCCAGATGCGTCACTGTGAATCACCAGTCCCCCTGAATCATCCGGTACGGTTAGGATAGGGGCGGTTATCAACTTCTGCTTCAACGTCTCGAAGGCCAATGCACATCCATCTGTCCAAACAAACGGTACCTCCTTACGCGTAAGCTTGGTTAACGGCTCAGCTAAACGAGCGAAGTTCTCCACAAATCTTCTGTAGTAACCGGCGAGTCCAAGAAAACTTCTTATCTCTGCAACATTCTTTGGAACAGGCCAATCTCGAACTGCTGCAATCTTCTCGGGATCAACGGCGATTCCATCGCCCGACACGACATGCCCCAGAAACTTCACTTCTTCCAACCAGAATTCGCACTTACTCATCTTCGCGAATAATTTCTCCTGTCTCAGCGTTTGCAGTACGATCCTTAAGTGCTCAGCATGCTCCTCCGGACTCTTCGAATATACCAGAATGTCGTCAATGAATACCACAATAAACTGGTCCAAGAACGGTGAAAAGATCCTGTTCATCAAGTCCATAAATATTGCCGGCGCATTAGTCACTCCGAAGGGCATCACTAAATACTCGAAATGCCCATACCGAGTCCGAAACGCCGTCTTGCAAATGTCTTCTGCCTTCACTCGAACCTGATGATATCCTGATCGCAAGTCCAGTTTCGAGAATACCCTCGCGCCACTAAGCTGCTCAAAAAGTTCTCCAATGCGAGGGATCGGGTACTTGTTCTTAATAGTCACCCGGTTTAATTCTCGGTAATCGATGCACATTCTCCTCGTGCCATCCTTCTTCTTTACTAAGAGAACTGGAGCTCCCCAAGGTGAGTTGCTGCTTCGAATCCATCCCTTCTCGAGTAATTCGCCAACTTGTTTCTTAACTTCTTCTAATTCCACCGGTGCCATCGGATAATAAGATTTTGATACTGGCGCTGCACCAGGAATAAGTTCAATCGCAAACTCCACATCTCGCTTCGGCGGTAAGCCCGAAATATCTTCAAACACATCCATAAAGTCGCGGACAACTGCCGGCTCTTCATTACTATTAACTTCCATAGCTGCAAGAACACTGTTTGTCGGCCTAGTCCTAAACTCGACTGGCCCGACAGAACTGCTTCCTTACCGCAACTGCTGTCTACATCGTTGGCCGCGAAAGGTCCAGCGAGACTACTGAGTCTCGTCCACTCTGCTGCATGCACGTCCACGGCTGCTCCATCCTGCCTTAGTCCGATGAACTCCTCTTCCATTTCCTCCCGTGCGGTCCGCGGGAAGAATTTCTCCAGGAAACTTTTAGAGAAATCCGCCCAACTGATCGGCCTGGGCAAGCGGGTCTCCTCCACAAGCCACCACTCTCGGGTGTAATCCACTAGTTGAATGCGCACTACATCAACTCCTTTGTCCTCTGGAATCTGTGCCGCAATCAGCAAATTCTCCGTGTCACTAGCCACTGCTCGGCTGGCAACGGCTCCTCCAAACCAGTGAAGGTAGACGGACCCAAAAGTCTGAAATCGGCTACAGTCCCTACTCGTTCGACTGGTCTAGTTCCATCGTTGTTTACAGACTGCTGAACGATCTGTAAACCTTCCTGAAACGAATCTGCTATTGCTGGATCAGCTCAGTCTGTCTCTTTGATTTCCAGCATTCCTCTTATCACTCCAAGCATGGCGGCTTCGTTCACACGCCTCTGGTAAGTCTTCAACTTCTTACCTGTCATAATCCTGAACTCAAAACACCCAACATTAGCATGATGATAGATTCTGAATGTGGATCAAGGCTAGAACTCCAAGATACTTAAATAGAGTACTGCATTGTAGCTATACCGCGGTATCATAGCCGCAATTACTTAACTCCACCCAAGTCGCCCAAGTCCTAGGGATAACAAGAAATCAGGTTTTCGAGTTGACAATGCAAAGTAAGTTTGCATGTCGACATGATCCGGAAGAATGATTCAAGGATGGTAAAACGGTCAAGGTGGCTGGACATGTTTCCTAAACACGGGTATTCTGATTCGTGTATTGGGTACAATACCCAACTACAAAAGAATCAACCCGACTAACCTATGGCTCTGATACCATAAAACCATGTCACGCCCCGCTTCCCAGAGTACGCAAGATTTGGGCACGTGATATAGCCAACCATGCTACCTGTGGGTGGGACGCATCCGTCCACAGTCACATTACGGTTGTATAGATATCAAGAACAGTAAAATAAACTAAACTAATACATGTCCAAATCCATAATAACAAGAATCAATAAACAATAAGTGCGGAAGCTAATGATCCAATACAAGAATAAACAGTACGTCCCATAATGCGGGCTCACATCTGGAAATGAAATGACATAAATAAACTAAACTCTAAAGAACTCACAGTTCAGCCTGCTGGCTGAAGTACTCCTGCTCGGTCGACGACAAAGGTACGGAATCTGGGCCATGCAAAACCCAGACGTCAGCGCGTCATGACATCAAGTATATAATGTGAACATGATAATAACAATGCAATATGAACATGAAATAAGCATTAATAAGAAATAACAAGCAGGGTAGTGTGCAAAGGTGACTAACTGTCCTATCAGGTTTTCTACTCTATAGTCTTTGAAACCAATTGATGAATCGTCGATGTAACTCAATAGTATCCCGTGCGTGCCCGGGACCACGGTCATGATCCTCGGGGCTGAGTCCGAGACGTGCCGCTAAGCAGTAAAAGGTAGTAGGATAGACGAGCGATGTCAGCATCATCACTCCCGGACCGGCCAAGCCCGTAAGACTGATCAGAACAATGTATCGAACTGTTGAGTTACAAGTCGGTTTCACCTTTGATTTCCCCATACCCCCAAACTATGTATGTCAAGTCAGGTATTCAGTAGTCAAGGACTAATGCTAACACAAGTCAAGTAAAGGTAGGTCTGTCTGGGTCGACAGCAGGAATGGTTAGGTTTGTCGGCATTAGGCCTGAGATCAGGTAACAGGTCAGGTTACTTTCAACAGGTAGAGTCGATATGTACAGGGTGTCATGTCCGGTGTATCAGTACATGTGTCATGTGTATCCAGATCGGTCAATATGTAATGCAATCAGGTATATGATGATAACAGGTATAGTAACAAATAATGAACGGTAGCAGGAAACAGTAAATAACAAATATTATTCTATGTGAACACAGTGATGTTTGTATTTTCATATTAATCCGGTTCACGCACCTTTGAGGTGCAAAAGCCACAAGACGAACAATATCGATAATATACGTAATGGAGTTACATGAATCTGAACTAAGCACAATAATTGTCTCATGAGTGAGTTTAACAAATGAAGTGGGGATGATCTACTTGGTTTGATTAGTTAAGTATGAATTAATAACAGACCGGTTAATACGAGCAATGATTTCATTGATTTAAAGTTACGGATAATCGTGGCTAGCAATTCTAAGTTATAAAAGGTATCGATGTTATATTAGTCGTGTGGTTATAACATGATGATTAAGTTGTAGCATGTTAAGCAAGTATTCGGATACTTGCCTCGGCGGTTCCGCAAACCGAAACACGGATGCGATGTCGGCAGAAACTGCGATATGGAAGCACGGGCCACGGATCGAGTCCCAACAGAGGTCAACGGGATCACACGGACCAGGGGACTTCGCTGGAGCGTCGGGTTCGTCAGACGGCACGGTCGGATCCGGCAGCAAACAGAACAACAAAGTTAGCAAACAAAACTACGCATTCACGGTACGGACCAGCGGGGGGTGTTGTACCAAAAGGAAGGAGAAGGAAACTTACAGGGAAGAAACAGGGTGCAAACACGATGGCTCGACGGCACTGGATCGCCGGCGAAACGACGGCGGCGACTGCAGCAAGGGGAAAGGCCTCGGGTGTGCAGGGTAGTGTGCTGCGGCGAGTTGGAGAGGAGTGTGGTCGGCTCTGGTGGTCGTGGGAGAGAGGGAGGTGGTCGGAGGTGGCGTCGACGAGGTCGCCGGCACGTTCCTCCGGCGAACAGCGGGGTAGGCGATGGGTTAGGGCTCGGGTTTACTGTTCCGGCGAGGGGAGGAGGGCAGCGACGAAGAGGTCTCGACGAGGAGGGTGAGAGGGAGTCGTGGAGGCGTCGACGGTGAGAGGAGACGTCGACGGCGAGGTCTACGAGGGTGGAGGCGAGGTTGGGAATGGGTCGCAGGCGCGGGGAGGAGCGGGAGAACGGGAGGAAGAGGGTAGGTGGGTGCGGTGGAGGTCGTGGTGGTGAGGGCGGCGACGGCGAGGTCTCGAGGAGGCCGGCGGTGAGACTGCGGGAGGCTAGGGTTAGGGTTGAGGGGGTTCTCTCGTGGTGGGTTAATGGGGAGGAGGCGGCTGTTGCATGAGAAATATTAATAGAGGAAGAGAGAGAGAGAGAGAGGTTAGAGAGAGAGGGAGATTGGAGAGAGAAAGGAAGAGATTGAGGGAAGAGAGAGAGAGAGATAGGGAATGGGAGAGGGGCCCACGAGCTCGATTGTGAGCTCGTGATTGGCTGAAACAAAACAGAAGGGAAAATTTGAAGGATTTTTGGGGATTATGCTGTTAGGAAATATTTCGTATGAAATTATTTTAGTTTTATATTAAATTGAAACGGGCCCTTTTTGGCGCGAAATGAAACATTTCCAAATCGCGCCCGGGTTGCGCCCAAATGTTCCAAATTCAAATTATAGGATTTTAAGCGGGTTCCAAATTTTGAAAAGAGGTGTTTAATGGTTAAAATGCATGCCCCCAAGTCGGACACTTGCACGCGCGCGTAGTCGCCCAAACTTGCCCGTTTAGCCAAACGGAACGGAATCTCGACACGCGGACGCTACCACGCGACTAGTGGCGACGAGTAGGCCAACATGGACATCTTAAATTTCATTTTCGGAGTTAAAATTTGTTATGTGCCAAAATGACTTAACCAGGTAAAAATTAGCAATAAACACCAGAAAATCAGGAAAATTGGAAAGAGCAATAAATAACCCTCAACTAGTAATATACATAGTATTATTGGGCTCGGGTGTTACATCATACCCAACTACAAAAGAATTTCGTCCTCGAAATTCCAAGGATACAAGATAACTAACTACTGGAAAAGGTGAGGGAATTTCTGCCGGATCTCGTCTTCTCGCTCCCAAGTAGATTCTCCATGCGATCGGTTACCCCAAGAAACTAGCACAAGAGGGATAACCTTGTTCTTAAGAACCTTTTCTCTTCGATCCTTGATCTCGACTGGTCGCTCCTCAAAAGTCAGGTCCCCCCGAACGGTCAACTCCGAGTGATCCAAAACATGAGTCTCATCACGAACATACCTCCGTAGTTGAGACACATGAAATATATCATGAACTCCTGCTAATGACGATGGTAACGCCAACCGGTACGATACCTCTCCGACACGCTCCAATATCTCGAAGGGTCCAACGAATCGGGGACTAAGCTTTACCCGACTTCCAAAGCGAATCACCCCTCTAGTCGGTGATATCTTCAGGAATACCAAATCGCCTACGGCGAACTCTAGAGGTCTTCTTGACGTGTCGGCCCAACTCTTCTGTCTGTCTTGAGCTGCCTTCATATGCTTTCTGATTGTATTCACCTTCTCGACTGTCTGCACCACCAAATCTGGTCCTAGTAACCTTCGTTCACCAACATCATCCCAACAAACAGGTGAACGGCACTTACGACCATACAGAGCCTCAAACGGAGCCATCTGAATAGTTGCTTGGAAGCTGTTGTTGTACGAAAACCCCACCAGGTGTAGATGATCTTCCCAAGAACCTTTGAAGTCTAACATGCAAGCCCTCAACATATCTTCAAGGGTCTGGATCGTTCTCTCTGACTGTCCATCAGTCTGGGGATGATAAGCTGTGCTGAACTTCAATCGAGTCCCCAAACTTTCTTGTAAACTCCTCCAAAAGTGTGATAAGAACCGAGTGTCCCGATCGGACACAATGCTAACCGGTACTCCATGCAATCTGACAATCTCCTGCATGTACCGCTCTGCCAAAGTCTCCGTAGATTGACCAACCCGAAAAGGAATAAAGTGAGCTGCCTTGGTCAACCGATCGACAATCACCCATACAGCATTGTTGCCCTTTGGACTCCGCGGTAAAGCCGTCACGAAATCCATGGTTATATGTTCCCACTTCCATTGAGGAATCGGAAGTGGTTGCAACAAACCAGCAACCCTTTGGTGTTCAGCCTTGACTTGCTGACATACCAAGCACTTAGCCACGAAGCGAGCGATTTCCCGTTTCATACCTTCCCACCAGAAATGCTGTCGAATATCTCGGTACATCTTTGTCCCTCCTGGATGTACAGAGTAAGCTGAACTGTGTGCCTCCTTCATAAGCTCTTCACGCACATCTCCTTTTGGCACACACATACGGCTACCATATCTCAACGAACCGTCTTCATGGATCAGTAAATCGGTTCGTAGTCCGGCTCCAACCTGCTCTCGAAACTTTTGCAGTCTAGGATCCTGCGATTGCGCCACTTTAATCTTTTCAACTAAGGACGATTGTACTTGCAACTGCATCAACTGTCCTGTAGCACGTGGTAGCACAACCTCCAAGTCAAATCTCCGAAACTCCTCAATGATCTCTCTCTGTGCCGTCAATAACTGAATTGCTGGTAACCGACTTAGTGCATCTGGCACGACATTAACTTTTCCCGGGTGGTACTTAAGATCAAGGTCGTAGTCGGCCATCAGCTCCAACCATCTGCGTTGCCTCATGTTCAAGTCCTTCTGAGTGAACACATACTTCAAACTCTTATGATCCGTAAAGACTTCAACTCTCTCGCCCAGAAGGTAGTGTCTCCAAATCTTCAGGGCGAAGATCACGGCTGCAAGCTCCAAGTCGTGAGTCGGATAGTTCTGCTCATGAGTCTTCAGCTGTCTCGATGCGTAAGCGATGACTTTCCCATTCTGCATCAAAACACATCCCAATCCCTTTCCAGATGCGTCACTGTGAATCACCAGTCCCCCTGAATCATCCGGTACGGTTAGGATAGGGGCGGTTATCAACTTCTGCTTCAACGTCTCGAAGGCCAATGCACATCCATCTGTCCAAACAAACGGTACCTCCTTACGCGTAAGCTTGGTTAACGGCTCAGCTAAACGAGCGAAGTTCTCCACAAATCTTCTGTAGTAACCGGCGAGTCCAAGAAAACTTCTTATCTCTGCAACATTCTTTGGAACAGGCCAATCTCGAACTGCTGCAATCTTCTCGGGATCAACGGCGATTCCATCGCCCGACACGACATGCCCCAGAAACTTCACTTCTTCCAACCAGAATTCGCACTTACTCATCTTCGCGAATAATTTCTCCTGTCTCAGCGTTTGCAGTGCGATCCTTATGTGCTCAGCATGCTCCTCCGGACTCTTCGAATATACCAGAATGTCGTCAATGAATACCACAATAAACTGGTCCAAGAACGGTGAAAAGATCCTGTTCATCAAGTCCATAAATATTGCCGGCGCATTAGTCACTCCGAAGGGCATCACTAAATACTCGAAATGCCCATACCGAGTCCGAAACGCCGTCTTGCAAATGTCTTCTGCCTTCACTCGAACCTGATGATATCCTGATCGCAAGTCCAGTTTCGAGAATACCCTCGCGCCACTAAGCTGCTCAAAAAGTTCTCCAATGCGAGGGATCGGGTACTTGTTCTTAATAGTCACCCGGTTTAATTCTCGGTAATCGATGCACATTCTCCTCGTGCCATCCTTCTTCTTTACTAAGAGAACTGGAGCTCCCCAAGGTGAGTTGCTGCTTCGAATCCATCCCTTCTCGAGTAATTCGCCAACTTGTTTCTTAACTTCTTCTAATTCCACCGGTGCCATCGGATAATAAGATTTTGATACTGGCGCTGCACCAGGAATAAGGTCAATCGCAAACTCCACATCTCGCTTCGGCGGTAAGCCCGAAATATCTTCAAACACATCCATAAAGTCGCGGACAACTGCCGGCTCTTCATTACTATTAACTTCCATAGCTGCAAGAACACTGTTTGTCGGCCTAGTCCTAAACTCGACTGGCCCGACAGAACTGCTTCCTTACCGCAACTGCTGTCTACATCGTTGGCCGCGAAAGGTCCAGCGAGACTACTGAGTCTCGTCCACTCTGCTGCATGCACGTCCACGGCTGCTCCATCCTGCCTTAGTCCGATGAACTCCTCTTCCATTTCCTCCCGTGCGGTCCGCGGGAAGAATTTCTCCAGGAAACTTTTAGAGAAATCCGCCCAACTGATCGGCCTGGGCAAGCGGGTCTCCTCCACAAGCCACCACTCTCGGGCGTAATCCACTAGTTGAATGCGCACTACATCAACTCCTTTGTCCTCTGGAATCTGTGCCGCAATCAGCAAATTCTCCGTGTCACTAGCCACTGCTCGGCTGGCAACGGCTCCTCCAAACCAGTGAAGGTAGACGGACCCAAAAGTCTGAAATCGGCTACAGTCCCTACTCGTTCGACTGGTCTAGTTCCATCGTTGTTTACAGACTGCTGAACGATCTGTAAACCTTCCTGAAACGAATCTGCTATTGCTGGATCAGCTCAGTCTGTCTCTTTGATTTCCAGCATTCCTCTTATCACTCCAAGCATGGCGGCTTCGTTCACACGCCTCTGGTAAGTCTTCAACTTCTTACCTGTCATAATCCTGAACTCAAAACACCCAACATTAGCATGATGATAGATTCTGAATGTGGATCAAGGCTAGAACTCCAAGATACTTAAATAGAGTACTGCATTGTAGCTATACCGCGGTATCATAGCCGCAATTACTTAACTCCACCCAAGTCGCCCAAGTCCTAGGGATAACAAGAAATCAGGTTTTCGAGTTGACAATGCAAAGTAAGTTTGCATGTCGACATGATCCGGAAGAATGATTCAAGGATGGTAAAACGGTCAAGGTGGCTGGACATGTTTCCTAAACACGGGTATTCTGATTCGTGTATTGGGTACAATACCCAACTACAAAAGAATCAACCCGACTAACCTATGGCTCTGATACCATAAAACCATGTCACGCCCCGCTTCCCAGAGTACGCAAGATTTGGGCACGTGACATAGCCAACCATGCTACCTGTGGGTGGGACGCATCCGTCCACAGTCACATTACGGTTGTATAGATATCAAGAACAGTAAAATAAACTAAACTAATACATGTCCAAATCCATAATAACAAGAATCAATAAACAATAAGTGCGGAAGCTAATGATCCAATACAAGAATAAACAGTACGTCCCATAATGCGGGCTCACATCTGGAAATGAAATGACATAAATAAACTAAACTCTAAAGAACTCACAGTTCAGCCTGCTGGCTGAAGTACTCCTGCTCGGTCGACGACAAAGGTACGGAATCTGGGCCATGCAAAACCCAGACGTCAGCGCGTCATGACATCAAGTATATAATGTGAACATGATAATAACAATGCAATATGAACATGAAATAAGCATTAATAAGAAATAACAAGCAGGGTAGTGTGCAAAGGTGACTAACTGTCCTATCAGGTTTTCTACTCTATAGTCTTTGAAACCAATTGATGAATCGTCGATGTAACTCAATAGTATCCCGTGCGTGCCCGGGACCACGGTCATGATCCTCGGGGCTGAGTCCGAGACGTGCCGCTAAGCAGTAAAAGGTAGTAGGATAGACGAGCGATGTCAGCATCATCACTCCCGGACCGGCCAAGCCCGTAAGACTGATCAGAACAATGTATCGAACTGTTGAGTTACAAGTCGGTTTCACCTTTGATTTCCCCATACCCCCAAACTATGTATGTCAAGTCAGGTATTCAGTAGTCAAGGACTAATGCTAACACAAGTCAAGTAAAGGTAGGTCTGTCTGGGTCGACAGCAGGAATGGTTAGGTTTGTCGGCATTAGGCCTGAGATCAGGTAACAGGTCAGGTTACTTTCAACAGGTAGAGTCGATATGTACAGGGTGTCATGTCCGGTGTATCAGTACATGTGTCATGTGTATCCAGATCGGTCAATATGTAATGCAATCAGGTATATGATGATAACAGGTATAGTAACAAATAATGAACGGTAGCAGGAAACAGTAAATAACAAATATTATTCTATGTGAACACAGTGATGTTTGTATTTTCATATTAATCCGGTTCACGCACCTTTGAGGTGCAAAAGCCACAAGACGAACAATATCGATAATATACGTAATGGAGTTACATGAATCTGAACTAAGCACAATAATTGTCTCTTGAGTGAGTTTAACAAATGAAGTGGGGATGATCTACTTGGTTTGATTAGTTAAGTATGAATTAATAACAGACCGGTTAATACGAGCAATGATTTCATTGATTTAAAGTTACGGATAATCGTGGCTAGCAATTCTAAGTTATAAAAGGTATCGATGTTATATTAGTCGTGTGGTTATAACATGATGATTAAGTTGTAGCATGTTAAGCAAGTATTCGGATACTTGCCTCGGCGGTTCCGCAAACCGAAACACGGATGCGATGTCGGCAGAAACTGCGATATGGAAGCACGGGCCACGGATCGAGTCCCAACAGAGGTCAACGGGATCACACGGACCAGGGGACTTCGCTGGAGCGTCGGGTTCGTCAGACGGCACGGTCGGATCCGGCAGCAAACAGAACAACAAAGTTAGCAAACAAAACTACGCATTCACGATACGGACCAGCGGGGGGTGTTGTACCAAAAGGAAGGAGAAGGAAACTTACAGGGAAGAAACAGGGTGCAAACACGATGGCTCGACGGCACTGGATCGCCGGCGAAACGACGGCGGCGACTGCAGCAAGGGGAAAGGCCTCGGGTGTGCAGGGTAGTGTGCTGCGGCGAGTTGGAGAGGAGTGTGGTCGGCTCTGGTGGTCGTGGGAGAGAGGGAGGTGGTCGGAGGTGGCGTCGACGAGGTCGCCGGCACGTTCCTCCGGCGAACAGCGGGGTAGGCGATGGGTTAGGGCTCGGGTTTACTGTTCCGGCGAGGGGAGGAGGGCAGCGACGAAGAGGTCTCGACGAGGAGGGTGAGAGGGAGTCGTGGAGGCGTCGACGGTGAGAGGAGACGTCGACGGCGAGGTCTACGAGGGTGGAGGCGAGGTTGGGAATGGGTCGCAGGCGCGGGGAGGAGCGGGAGAACGGGAGGAAGAGGGTAGGTGGGTGCGGTGGAGGTCGTGGTGGTGAGGGCGGCGACGGCGAGGTCTCGAGGAGGCCGGCGGTGAGACTGCGGGATGCTAGGGTTAGGGTTGAGGGGGTTCTCTCGTGGTGGGTTAATGGGGAGGAGGCGGCTGTTGCATGAGAAATATTAATAGAGGAAGAGAGAGAGAGAGAGAGAGGTTAGAGAGAGAGGGAGATTGGAGAGAGAAAGGAAGAGATTGAGGGAAGAGAGAGAGAGAGATAGGGAATGGGAGAGGGGCCCACGAGCTCGATTGTGAGCTCGTGATTGGCTGAAACAAAACAGAAGGGAAAATTTGAAGGATTTTTGGGGATTATGCTGTTAGGAAATATTTCGTATGAAATTATTTTAGTTTTATATTAAATTGAAACGGGCCCTTTTTGGCGCGAAATGAAACATTTCCAAATCGCGCCTGGGTTGCGCCCAAATGTTCCAAATTCAAATTATAGGATTTTAAGCGGGTTCCAAATTTTGAAAAGAGGTGTTTAATGGTTAAAATGCATGCCCCCAAGTCGGACACTTGCACGCGCGCGTAGTCGCCCAAACTTGCCCGTTTAGCCAAACGGAACGGAATCTCGACACGCGGACGCTACCACGCGACTAGTGGCGACGAGTAGGCCAACATGGACATCTTAAATTTCATTTTCGGAGTTAAAATTTGTTATGTGCCAAAATGACTTAACCAGGTAAAAATTAGCAATAAATACCAGAAAATCAGGAAAATTGGAAAGAGCAATAAATAACCCTCAACTAGTAATATACATAGTATTATTGGGCTCGGGTGTTACAGAAAGCGCGAGAAACCTTCCTCAAAGTACCAACACTGGTCTGGCTGAAAGATTGGCGAACTTATAGGGTGTAATTAATCCCAGCTAGTCTTTCCTTTTAGGGTTTGAAGAAAGATTTGACTAAAACAGTGGGAGACATCCTGATTAGATAAATTGATAACCAATCTAATCTTGAAAAAACGCACGCTGAGTGTTTTCTTCTCTCTCTCTCCTGGTTGCGACTATGTCACGCCTTAATCAAGATAATAATACGGATGTATTGACCGAACCCGCTTGTTATACTGAGCTGGGGAACGTTGGTCCCGCTCCAATTTATAATTGTTATAAAACAGAGCAGGAAATAGGGGAGTACCAGAATTCCCGTGCCGCCCAAACGAAGAAAGTGCATGTTGATGCATCATCTTCGGGTATGTTCATTACCGAGAACTGTTTCTCAGTATCCTTTACGTCCTGGGTATGAGATACCGGATCAGGATCCCGCAAATGTAATTTGTTACATGGGCTACAGATAGGTAGTGAACTGAGAATGGGTGATAAGTTTCAAGAGTTGGAAATGATACAAGTGTTGCAGCCAAGTTTGTTGGCAGTTATCACCCTGTATTATCAGAATACATTGATTCTGAACGAATGTTATTAGATACCGAACCTGATATACAACATCATATCAGTCTCTTTATAAGTAAAGAAAGGATATAATTTTGTATTGTTGGATAATGTTTTGAACATTTCCTATATCAAGAGTTGATCGGTTCATGCACGTTATCTAAAAGCATATACGTTCTAAATTAAACTACAGTTCTTAATGTACAGAACACACACAAGAGGAAGAGTTCAGAAATGAACGAATCCTACTTGAGGCATTGTAGACTAGGTCATATCAATGCGACCCGACTAGCTGAAGTTACATAAAGATGCATATTTAAATTAGTTTGAATTTACATCTTGCAAAAACTTTCCAGTCATGTCACGAAGATAAGATGACTACAGCTCCGTTTATTGGAAATAGAGAAAGAGTTAGTGAACTCTTGGGATTGATACATGCTGATGTATGAAGGTCCCCATTTTACACATGCCAGGAACGGTTCTTTGTACTTCATTACATTAACTGATGATCTCTCAAGATTCAGACATGTGTTCCTGTTGAAACACAAGTCCGAAACTTTTGAGATAATCACAGAATATAAGTTAGAAGTAGAGAACCAAAAACGGGTATAAGTATTATGTCCTTTGATGAGATCAAGGAGGAGAATACTTCAGCACGGGATTCCTGGACTATTCTAAAGGAGAATGAGATTCTCTCTCAGCATTACTCCTCCGTATACACCACAGCACGTCGGTGTATCGGGGCGGAGCAATCACACCTTATTTGATATGGTGCGCTCTATGATGAGTACTACTGAGTTTCCTATTTCCTTTTGGGAGTTATGCACTTGAGAAGCTGCATACCTATTGAATAGGGTTCAAATCAAATCAGTTGCCTACCACTTCATATGTGATATGTGAAGGGAAGAGCCCATATCTTAAGTTTGTTAAGATTTGGTGTTGTCCGGCCTATATCTAAAAAGAAAAATCCGGACAAGCTCGAGGCAAAGTCAGTTCTGTGGAAGTTTGTTGGATATCCCAAGCATTCGCAAGGGAATATCTTCTACCAAACCGAGGAACAAAAGATGTTTAGTTTCTCAGCATGCCACCTTTATGAAAGGGAATTTCTTGTGAAGAAATTATTGGTCATGAGGTAGAACTGGAAAGAGTTCCAGCTATACAAACTGCAGCTGATGATTTGGTAAACCCGGAGGATTCAATAGTTTCCAACGAACCTCAGCCTCTCCGCCGATCTGGTAGGGTTCCTCATCCACCTAAGAGATACTTCGGTTTCTCTATGACAGTAGGAGTGAGGATTGCATCAAGAGATGATGACCCAATTAGTTTCGAGCTGGCCCTCAGGAGTTGGACTCTGTATAAATGGCTGGATGCTTAGCGATCTGAGATGGAATCCTTATACACCAACAAAGTATGGACTTTGGTTGCTTTATCTGAAGGGTTAAATCCCCATCAGGAGCAAGTATATCTTGAGAAGATTACTTAGTGTAGATGGAAAAGTTCAGACTTTCAAAGCTATGCTTAAGTCCATCCAGATCCTACTTGCTACGGCTACATACTATGACTGTTATATCTGGCGGTTGGGTGTCATGACTGCTTTTCTAAATGATGATTTGGAAGAGAGCGTCTATAAGTACACAGCCAGAGGGCTTCATAGACAGTGGGAGCAGCGGAAACGTGAGCAAGATGTTTTATGTGATAAATAAGGCATCGCGGAGTTGGAACGTCTGTTTTGATGTGGTAGTCAAAGAGTTTGACTTCATCAAAATGGTAGATGAACCTTGTATATACAAAAAGGTAGTAGAGAGTATGATGGTGATCCTCGTAGAGTACGTGGATGACATACTCTTGATAGGGAAGGAGTTTCCTATACTACGCTCGGTCAATCTTCGCTTATCACAAGGATTCTCCGTATAGGTGAAAGGTTCCTAGGCACCCTAGTGAGGTCTCACAAGGCATCGAACATGCCAATTTCAAAAAAAAATGGTGCCGAGAAACCCTAGACTACGGATCGTCGCTAGAATTCTAGGCGAAATATAAATCTAGTTAACAATTTAACTAAAGTTAAGATGCTACAACCTTTGTAGATCCGGATACCCACTTCCTTAGCTCCACGAGGGCGTCCTCTCGCTGTCCATCTTGAACCTTGGACTCTCGTGACGGCTTCATCGGAGAAACGTGCGGAATAGGTCGTCGGCTTCGTGTCAAAGACGATCTACGTCGAGGTTGCACAAGCTCAAGCTCCGACTTCACAAAGTTATGAAACTTGTGAAGAAAACACCCAAAACAACTTGGCAAGAGGTAGAGGGTGAAGAAATAGGAGGTGGGTTCACTTTAGAATTGGATTTATCTCACTAGATCTCAAGTTGCCGTTAAAGTAGCAAGCTTGAAGAAGAAGATGAAGATGAAGATGAAGCAAGAATGATAAGTCTTCTATTTTTAAAAATAAAACTAATATGAATACTTATCATATCTTGACCATGGTCAAGTGTAGAGATTAAACCAAGGTTAGTTAGAGTGGTTAGGGTTAAGGATGAGATAAGGATGGTGGACTTTGTCAAAGCTTCAAGAAGCTTCAACATAGCTCCAAACTAAGCCACCATTCTCAACTTAATCCTTTCCAAATAAATAAACAAATAAATAAATGAAAAACCCAAACCCTAATCATCACTTAACCATGGTTTAACCCTTTACACTTAACCACATTATCAAGTATCATCAAACATGATACAAAGTAGTGCACTAAAGCATATCACATATACAATGTGCATCAAGTGAGAAAAATCCGTTTAAAGTGAACCAATACTAGTTAATGCAATGCAATATATCAAATATATAATTATGCATTAAATCATTAAATCAACATTTGATTCAATGATCCGGTCATGTCGCACATAACCGACTAGAATCCAATGTATCGATTTATCGAACCAATGATTCGATAACTAGGTCATATCGAATATAACCAATCGAAACATATATCGCGAGAATGAAATGCGGTATCACATACACGCATTATTCTCGGTCCTGCACATATCTCATATGCGCTCCTATTTCGTTTCGCTTGAGCCAGGAAACCTCTGTGTAGGACTCTAAAGATTCGTCAATACGCCGGTAGCAGATGATGATCATATCAAGCACCCACAAGCCGCAAGCGGTCTGCCAAACGTAACGGCCACCCGGGTATTGAGCGATCAGAAGATCGACAAGCTATCCCGCTCACACTCCTGCGAATCCGACCAGTAACACTTACCATACAGTCCGGTCTCTTCGTCTGATACGTCGCATATCAAGTCTAGGGGTGGTATACGTCAGACCCCAATACTCGATAAGTCGTGCCGATGTGAGGCTCATAACGGGTCGAGAAACTACTGGTAACACTTACCAGCAAATCTCTGATCAGCCCTGGCCAGGGACTTCCCTGTTACGGCCAATCGAGCACAGCGCAACATCAACCCCCAATACCGGGAGAGACGAAACCCCTCCTATCGCTCATTGCCTCCATGTGACTCGGGACTGTGCCCAAAGACCACCGTTTTGCACGCCCTCATGGACGTGGTAAGGTGGAGATCAAAGCACAGTGGGAATCACACAAGACTCTATGACGATCTCGGGTCTACAGACTAACCTGTACAAGTGTCACCTGAGAACTGCCATCTGACGTGAGGTATAATACCATCTGGGAGTTCTCGGCGAGTCCGTCCAGTGTACCCAGTCTCCACTGAGCACCCGTATACCATCTCTGATGTCAAACACCAATGGATATGGGATCATCCATCGCCCATCTCATGGGTCAAGAAGCGTATACGCTAGTCTACTCTGGTATATCGATGCCCCGTCTCGATACACCCACGACTAGGGATCTTGAAGGATGTACTTATGGACTACCATGTCCCCACTAGTATGATCTGCATCACAGTCCAGGTAGTCAAGTACATATCCTAAGGGCTTTACCAACATGTAACTATAAGACAGTATAAAGAGACTAGTGTACATGTTAAGATAAAGATCAACCAGATAGCATACTATCATGTCGAGCAAGAAAGTCATCTCTATATATGTCCAAGCATCCAATATAATATACATAATCTGTACAGTAATGGCCTCTAGGGCATACATACAACTAACAATCTCCCACTTGCACTAGGGCCAGCTGCTGTAGTATCTCATACCGAGCATCCCGAAGAGTCTCTCAAACTGTATCTGGGGAATGGCCTTCGTGAGTGGATCCGCCGTGTTGTTCTTCGTGTCAACCCTCCTGACCTCGATCTCCCGGCGATCAACTATCTCCCGGATCAGGTGATACCGCCTCAGAATATGCCTGGACTGCTGATGGGACCTGGGTTCCTTGGCCAAAGCCACCGCTCCATTGTTATCGCAATACAAAGGTATTGGATGCTCAATGGATGGAACCACACCAAGTTCAGTAATGAACTTCTTGACCCAGACAGCTTCTTTAGCAGCATCGTTGGCAGCGATGTATTCAGCCTCCATCGTCGAGTCTGCCACGGTTTCCTGCTTGGAACTCTTCCAGCTAACCGCCCCTCCGTAAAGGGTAAAGACAAAACCCGACTGCGACTTAGAGTCGTCCTTATCACTCTGGAAGCTGGAATCGGTAAAGGACTCTACTTGGAGTTCTCCGTTACCATACACCAAGAACATATCTCTAGTCCTTCGCAAGTACTTGAGAATGCTCTTCACAGCTGTCCAGTGACTCTCTCCAGGATCAGCTTGATACCTACTCACTACACTTAGTGAGTATGCTACATCGGGTCTGGTACATAGCATCGCATACATGATAGAGCCTACTGCCGAAGCATAGGGTATCCCTTGCATGCGAGCTCTCTCCAAATTAGTCTTGGGAGACATCTCTTTGGAGAGAGTGACTCCAGAGATCGTGGGCATATTCCCACGCTTGGACTCTTCCATACTAAACCTCTTTAGTATGGTGTCAATGTACCTGGATTGGGACAATCCCAAAATCCGTTTGGATCTATCTCTATAGATCCTGATCCCTAATATGCAGGAGGCATCACCAAGATCTTTCATTGAGAATCTTTGTGATAAGAAGAGCTTGACTGATTGCAGCATAGGAATATCATTTCCTATCAAGAGTATGTCGTCCACGTACAATACGAGGAAGACAACCTTACTCTCTGCCACCTTCTTGTAGATACAAGGTTCATCTGGGTTTTTGACGAAATCAAACTCTTTGATAACGACGTCAAAGCAGATGTTCCAACTCCGCGATGCTTGCTTTAATCCATAAATGGATTTAAGCAGCTTGCACACCTTCCCGCTGCTCCCACTGTCTACGAAGCCCTCTGGCTGAGTCATGTACACGCACTCTTCTAAATCACCGTTTAGAAAGGCGGTCTTAACATCCATTTGCCAGATTTCGTAATCATGATATGCAGCGATGGCAAGCATGATCCGGATGGATTTAAGCATAGCCACTGAAGAAAAGGTCTCGTCATAGTCCACACCTGGTCTTTGACGAAAACCCTTTGCTACAAGTCTAGCTTTGAAAGTCTCCACTTTCCCATCTACACCAAGTTTCTTCTTGAAGATCCACTTGCTCCCAATGGGTTTTACCCCTTCAGGAGCAACTTCCAAAGTCCATACTTTGTTGGTGTACATGGAATCCATCTCAGACCGCATAGCATCCAGCCATTTCACTGAGTCCCCACTCGTGATGGCCTGCTCGAAGCTAGTTGGGTCATCATCCTCCATGATGCAATCCTCGCTCCCACCGTCCATGAGAAAACCGTAGTATCTCTCAGGTTGACGAGGAACCCTACTAGATCGGCGGAGTGGCTGGGGTTCATTGGGAACTACGGAATCCTCTGGTTCAACCAAATCTTCTGTTGTAGTCTGTGTCGCTGGAACCTCTTCCAGTTCTACCTCAATGCCACTTATCTGTTTCATAAGAAAACTTTTTTCTAAGAAAGTGGCATGTCGAGAAACAAACACATTTTGTTCCTCGGGGTGGTAGAAGATATACCCTTGTGAATTTTTGGGATATCCTACAAACTTACATAAGACAGATCTTGCCTCGAGTTTGTCCGGATTTTGTCTTTTGACATAGGCTGGACAACCCCATATCTTAATATAATTAAGATGTGGTCTCTTCCCTTTCCATATCTCATATGGAGTGGTAGGCACTGATTTGGTAGGAACTCTATTCAATAGGTCCATGGCTGTCTCAAGCGCATATCCCCAGAAGGAAATAGGTAACTCAGCTGTACTCATCATTGAGCGCACCATATCTAATAGGGTGCGGTTTCTCCGTTCAGATACACCGTTGTGCTGTGGTGTATAAGGAGGAGTCAGCTGAGAGAGAATCCCATTCTCTTTTAGGAAGTCCAGGAATTCATTGCTCAAGTATTCACCTCCTCGATCAGATCGAAGGATTTTAATACTTTTTCCGGTTTGGTTCTCAACTTCTTGTTTATATTCCCTAAATTTCTCAAAAGCTTCTGATTTGTGTTTCATCAGGAACACATACCCGAACCTAGAGAGATCGTCAGTGAATGTAATGAAGTATGAAGAACCATCCCTGGCATGTGTAGACATGGGACCGCATACATCACTATGTATCAGTCCCAAGAGTTCGGTAACTCTTTCTCCGTGTCCCGTAAACGGAGTTTTGGTCATCTTGCCTTTGAGACATGACTGGCAAGTGTCATAGGATGAAAATTCAAACGGATTTAAATATCCATCCTTATGCAACTTAGCCAGTCGTGTCGCATTGATGTGACCCAGTCTACAATGCCACAAGAAGGATTCGTTCAGTTCAGAACTCTTCCTCTTGTGTGTGTTTGTTATGCTCAGAACTGTTGATTGGTTTAGAACAAAAATGCCATTGCACAACGTGCCTGATCCAACCAACTTTTGGTTACGGAAAATGTTCATAACATTATCCTGTAATACAAAATTATATCCCTCTTTACTTAGTAAAGAAACCGATATAATGTTGCATATCAGGTTCGGCATGTAATAGCATTCGTTCAGAACCAATGTATTACCAGTTGGTAATGAAAGGTGATATTCCCCGACAGTCTTAGCTGCAACAATTGCACCATTTCCGACTCTAATGTCTTTATCACCTTCTCCAAGTTCTCTACCTTTCCTAAGCCCATGTAACTGATTACATATATGGGATCCTGACCCGGTATCTAATACCCAGGACGTGGAGCAAATGGAGAAACAGTTCTCTGTAACGAACACACCCGAAGAAAATGCATCAACATGTACTTTCTTCATTCGGGTGGCATGGGAATCCTGGTATTCCCCTATTTCCTGTTCATTCCTATAACTCTTATAAGAATGAACGGAACCAACGTTCCCCAGCACAGCATAACATGCGGGTTCGGTCAATACATCCATATTATTATCTTTATTAAGACATGAAATGGTCGCTACCTGGAGAGAGAGAGAAGAAAACACTTTAGCGTAAGCTCATGCAAGATCAGATTGGTTATTATCTTATCTAATCAGGATGGCTCCCACTGCTTTTTATCAAATCTTCCTTCAAACCCTAAAAGGAAAGACTAGCCGGGATTAATTACACACTACAAGTTCGCCAATCTTTCAGCCAGGCCAGTGTCGGTACTTTGAGGGAGGTCCCCCGTGCTTTCGCACGAACCTAATTAATGTAAACCTCGTTTTCCCAGAGGCGTAACCTCGTTAACACCTTTCTAGACACCTACTTGATCGGCTAATTGTAATGTGTAAAACTCTCCCAGGAGTAACTCTTACTCGCAGTGGGTATCGGGATCCAACTATCTCATAGAAGGTATGCAATCTCATTGCAAATTTCAACACTTGAAATTCCCGATAATCTTTTGCCCCTAGCGTGCTATGACCTTGACGCATGCCAAACAACCCATAGTCCGCTAGTCAAGTTCAACCCGTCATTTCCTGATTGAATTAAACCCACCCGCACGACCCTTGACGCATGCCAAACAACGCCGTGCGAATACCCTAATCCAATCTGCATCATATGTATAAGCAGATAAATACTAGTTAGCTACCGTACACTACGCCTTGACGCATGCCAAACAACCGCAGCACGAATACTAAATAGTACTTATCTGAAATGACGGAGGGCTACGACAGGTTTTTCTGAAAACCTATTGCGTAATGAACTTGATATCGTTGTAGAATCGAATGAAGTTTTAAAAATGGAGTGATTTTGAGGCTTTTCTAGTTTTGCTAAAGGAGTCACTCCCGGTGAAAGGATCTCGGTCCTTTCCTCGTCGAATGAGGTGCGGGATATATCATATATATCGCTGTGCAAAGCAAAAACGCAAAAGCAGTCAAAAGCAAACCGAGTGTGTAGCATCTGCCAGTTATTGCTAAAGGAGTCACTCCCGGTGAAGGGATCTCGGCCCTTTCCTCATCGAATAAGGTGTAGGGTATATCATATATACCGCTGTGCAAAGCAAGAACTGTAGCTACCTTTTTATTTTAAAATTCGATTCCACAACATCTTAGGTTTCTTATCTTTCATTAATCACATTAATGAAGTCCCATCATTTAAATACCTAAACATCACAGATAGATATGACGTACACTTATGCCATCCGCATTCGCCTCGATGTCCCCTCGTGCACCGTTAGGTTAGGTAACTAATGACAGAGCAGGGCAGGGCTAGCACGGGTGTAAAACATAAGTAACGTCTATATAATATATCATATATACTATATACTATATCCATCACAGAATCACAACACAGATATCGCAGCAGAATAAACATATGAAATATTGGATATACTAGGACGTCCGTGTTTTCAATACGAGCCAGTATAAAACACGGATTCCACGGTCATGATGAATAGCCAATCCCACACCCCAAGACCCCTACGAGAGCGGCAAGCAACCCTGCCAATTCTAGGGTTAGGAGACCCGGACTCGACTCCTCGAGTTGGTCTCCCACTGGACCCCAGAACCCGGTTACTTGTGCTCCCCTCCTTGGGTCTATCCTAATGCGGAAAAGTAAATAATATACAAAGGGTGACAACTTCCGCTACCTGAAAGTGCCCCAAATAAAAGAATATTACATACAAGTTTTTACATGAATGAAAATGAAAAACACTCATCTCACATAAAAACCCCCGGCTATTCAAATACGACGATCCAATATAACATATCCAGCAACACATAACATCACATGTCATCAACGTAAGTAAGTATGCATATCCCAATTGTCGTTGACGTATAGCAACGAAACCGGCGATATGAACATACTACACTTACGGTCACAGAAAAGAAAGTGTAAAACTACAACAATTGGAATCCGCAACTACTTCAGACATCGCATGCCTAATCAAATGAAATGCTTAGACATCACATGCCTAACAGATATAAATCCCGCATTTTAGTCTCATTATCGAAAACTCTTTTCAATATCATATGGGACTAAACTGCTAAATTTATAACATTCATTCAGTTATCTCATAACTGTTTATGAATTCCAATTATTGTATCACATTCCAGATAAACAGAAAATGTTAAACTTTCCGATCGAACAGTCGAATACCCAAGTTTTCCCGATACAGCTCAACACATGAAATAAGTCTAACTACATTCAGTTCGTGCCTCAGTACTGACGGTCCAGCCGTAGAAGGGTCAAGCCAACGCCTCACATGTGGCACGCCGTACTGCCCCAAACCCGAAGGTTCAAAGGGCAGTTCAAGACGGTCACATAATCGAGTTAAGATTTGTTGTCTTCTAGAGGGTCCATCGCGTTACTTGCACTACTTAGAACGTCGTTAAACTACGGAAAAATCCAACACTTGGAAATTTCCCGACAGGGGAAAAATCGGGTATTTATATCCGGTCGAACTTTTTAACATATTCTAAAAATTATCCGGAAAAACACAAAGACGAAATTTGATACCCCGATCGAAACACCGAATCCCCAAAGCAACCCCAGAAAATTCAACTCTTGAATAATTATTAAAAACACCCAGGAAAATCACCACTGGAAATTAAGGATTACTGTGTAAAATCCTTTAAATGATTAGGCCGTACGACCGCGGATCCGCCGCATGAGCCATGCTCATGCCGCGGATCAGCGCTTGAATAGTGGAATTACACTCACGAATTTCACAGTAAACCTTATAATTTCCTGCTTATTTTTCTGCATATTTTTAATATTGAAAAATCCTACTTTTTGGAAAAAGTCCAGAGAGCAAGATAAGTTTAGGGTTTCGGGTTCGTTCGGGCTTCAAATCGCGTCTAGACTTCGCCTAAGGCTCTAGCTAGGCTCTGATACCAGTGAAAGGTTCCTAGGCACCCTAGTGAGGTCTCACAAGGCATCGAACATGCCAATTTCAAAAAAAAATGGTGCCGAGAAACCCTAGACTACGGATCGTCGCTAGAATTCTAGGCGAAATATAAATCTAGTTAACAATTTAACTAAAGTTAAGATGCTACAACCTTTGTAGATCCGGATACCCACTTCCTTAGCTCCACGAGGGCGTCCTCTCGCTGTCCATCTTAAACCTTGGACTCTCGTGACGGCTTCATCGGAGAAACGTGCGGAATAGGTCGTCGGCTTCGTGTCAAAGATGATCTACGTCGAGGTTGCACAAGCTCAAGCTCCGACTTCACAAAGTTGTGAAACTTGTGAAGAAAACACCCAAAACAACTTGGCAAGAGGTAGAGGGTGAAGAAATAGGAGGTGGGTTCACTTTAGAATTGGATTTATCTCACTAGATCTCAAGTTGTCATTAAAGTAGCAAGCTTGAAGAAGAAGAAGAAGATGAAGATGAAGCAAGAATGATAAGTCTTCTATTTTTAAAAATAAAACTAATATGAATACTTATCATATCTTGACCATGGTCAAGTGTAGAGATTAAACCAAGGTTAGTTAGAGTGGTTAGGGTTAAGGATGAGATAAGGATGGTGGACTTTGTCAAAGCTTCAAGAAGCTTCAACATAGCTCCAAACTAAGCCACCATTCTCAACTTAATCCTTTCCAAATAAATGAACAAATAAATAAATGAAAAACCCAAACCCTAATCATCACTTAACCATGGTTTAACCCTTTACACTTAACCACATTATCAAGTATCATCAAACATGATACAAAGTAGTGCACTAAAGCATATCACATATACAATGTGCATCAAGTGAGAAAAATCCGTTTAAAGTGAACCAATACTAGTTAATGCAATGCAATATATCAAATATATAATTATGCATTAAATCATTAAATCAACATTTGATTCAATGATCCGGTCATGTCGCACATAACCGACTAGAATCCAATGTATCGATTTATCGAATCAATGATTCGATAACTAGGTCATATCGAATATAACCAATCGAAACATATATCGCGAGAATGAAATGCGGTATCACATACACGCATTATTCTCGGTCCTGCACATATCTCATATGCGCTCCTATTTCGTTTCGCTTGAGCCAGGAAACCTCTGTGTAGGACTCTAAAGACTCGTCAATACGCCGGTAGCAGATGATGATCATATCAAGCACCCACAAGCCGCAAGCGGTCTGCCAAACGTAACGGCCACCCGGGTATTGAGCGATCAGAAGATCGACAAGCTAGCCCGCTCACACTCCTGGGAATCCGACCAGTAACACTTACCGTACAGTCCGGTCTCTTCGTCTGATACGTCGCATATCAAGTCTAGGGGTGGTATACGTCAGACCCCAATACTCGATAAGTCGTGCCGATGTGAGGCTCATAACGGGTCGAGAAACTACTGGTAACACTTACTAGCAAATCTCTGATCAGCCCTGGCCAGGGACTTCCCTGTTACGGCCAATCGAGCACAGCGCAACATCAACCCCCAATACCGGGAGAGACGAAACCCCTCCTATCGCTCATTGCCTCCATGTGACTCGGGACTGTGCCCAAAGACCACCATTTTGCACGCCCTCATGGACGTGGTAAGGTGGAGATCAAAGCACAGTGGGAATCACACAAGACTCTATGACGATCTCGGGTCTACAGACTAACCTGTACAAGTGTCATCTGAGAACTGCCATCTGACGTGAGGTATAATACCATCTGGGAGTTCTCGGCGAGTCCGTCCAGTGTACCCAGTCTCCACTGAGCACCCGTATACCATCTCTGATGTCAAACACCAATGGATATGGGATCATCCATCGCCCATCTCATGGGTCAAGAAGCGTATACGCTAGTCTACTCTGGTATATCGATGCCCCGTCTCGATACACCCATGACTAGGGACCTTGAAGGATGTACTTATGGACTACCATGTCCACACTAGTATGATCTGCATCACAGTCCAGGTAGTCAAGTACATATCCTAAGGGCTTTACCAACATGTAACTATAAGACAGTATAAAGAGACTAGTGTACATGTTAAGATAAAGATCAACCAGATAGCATACTATCATGTCGAGCAAGAAAGTCATCTCTATATATGTCCAAGCATCCAATATAATATACATAATCTGTACAATACTGGCCTCTAGGGCATACATACAACTAACAATCGGATCAAGGTGATACCTCCTAAATCCTGGGTTTTGGATCTATGAGATAGATCTAAATGGATGTTAGGAATCTCACTAGTTGTAGTGAGATGGTATCAATCGATCCTGTGGAGAATCACTAGAAAAGTTCCAGGGTGATAAGGACGACTGAATGTCAATCCCAGGCATTGTCTTTACCCTCAGTGGAGGGACGGTATGTTGGAAGAGTTCCAAGATAGATACCGTGACTTACTAGACGATTAAAGACAAGATACATCGTTACCAAGGATGCTACCAAAGAGGCAGTCTGGATATATATAAGTTCATGAGATGAACTTCGTTCCTACCATTGTGTGACAATGGAGTTGTGGCTTATGCCAAGGAACCCCCGTCCCATCAAAAATCCAGATATAATTCTTAGGCAGTATAACCTGATCATGGAGATGGTTGATCTCTAGGGAGATCGGGGTTACGAGAGTAGACACAGAGGACAATAGCGCGGATCCACTCACAAAGGCCTTTTTCCCAGTAGAGACTTTATGTACTCGACTACTTAGACTATGATGCAGATCATACTAGTAGGGCCAGGGTAGTCTAAGAGTATATCCTATAACTATTCCTAGTCAAGGGTATATCGAGACAGGTGTTAGTTATATGTATGCCCTAAAGGCCATTATGTACATACGATGTATATTGTAATGGATGCTTGGACATATATAGGGAGAACTTTCTTGCTCGACATGATAGTATGCTTTCTGGTTGTACTTTATCTTACAATGTACTCTTATTGCCTCTATATTACATGTTGATAAAGCCCTTAAGATATGTACTCGACTACTGGGACTATGATGAGATCATACTAGTGGGGCCACGGTAGTCGACGAGTACATCCTATAACTGTTCCTAGTCGAGGGTGTATCGAGACAGGGCATCGATGCACCAGAGTAGACTAGCGTATATGCATCTTGACCCATATGATGGGCGATGGATGATCCCATATCCATCGGTGTTTAACATCAAGGATGGTGTACGGGTGCTCAGTGGAGACTGGGTACACTGGACGGACTCGCCGAGAACTCCCAGATGGTATTATACCTCACGTCAGATGGCAGTTCTCCGGTGACACTGGTACAGAGTAGTCTGTTGACCCGAGATCGTCGTAGAGTCTTGTGTGATTCCCACCGTGCTTTGATTTCCATCATACCACGTCCAAGAGGGCGTGCAAAAAGGTGGCTTTTGGGTACAGTCCCGAATCACATGGAGGCAATGAGCGATAGGAGGGGATTCGTCTCTCCCGGTATAGGGAGTTAATGTTGTGCTGTGTTCGATTGGCTATAACCGGAAATCCCTGGCCAGGGTTGCTGAGATTTACTGGTAAGTGTTATCAGTAGTTTCTCGAACTGTTATAGATCTCAAATCGACACGACTTATCAAGCTACTGGGGTCTGACATTTTACCATCCCTAGGCGAGATATGCAACATATCAGACGACGAGACCGGACTGTACGGGAGTGTTACTGTTTGGATTCGCAGGAGAATGTACAGGCTTGCTTGTTGATCTTCTGAGCGCTCAATACCTTGGTAGCTGTTACGTTTAGCTGACCGCTTGCCGCTTGTGGGTGTTTGATATGATCATCACCTACTGCCGGCGTATTGACGATTCTTTATAGTCCTACACAGAGGTTTCTAGGCTCAGGCGAAATGGAGTAGGGGCACATATGTGATATGTGCGGGACCGAGGATAATGCGATATGAGATACCGTATTCTATTCTCGCGATATTTGATATCAGCCGGGTCATCGGATCAAGTGCTGATTCGATGAATCGGTACGGATAAATATTAGTCGGTTATATGCGATATAGCCGGATTGTCGGATCAAGTGTTGATTCGATAATTTAATGTATAATAATATATATGATATATTAAATTACATTATCTAATATTAGCTCACTAAAAGATTCTTTTTCTCACTCGGGTAATACATTGATATATATGCGATATATGTTAAATGCATTATTTTATTTTGTTACGATAAATATTATATATATGATATATAATATTGTAACATGATATGATTACTAATGCAACATATTTAGTAGAGATTAAACATGGTTAGGGTTTGATTAGGGTTAAACCTTTCTAGATGTTTCTAGAAGGTTTTCTTTTTTGTTTTGGAAAAGATATTTTCAAGTGACTCATTCTTAACCTAACCCAAACCCTAAACTTAGTTAATTCTCTACAAAGGTTTTGTCAACTATGGTTGCATTATTCATCATTATCTTCTTTGCATTATTCATCACAAAAGGATTCTTATCATATTGTTCATCTTCTTCCTTCTTTCTTTTCATGAAAAGGCTTTCTAGCTTTTTCTAAGTGATGAAAAATGAGTGAGAATACGAAAATAAAAGAGAGCAATAATCCTACTTCATCATCCTCATCTATCCTTGAAATTTAGATAAGGGTGTTCACTTCATATTATGAGTGTTAGCTTGTGTTAACGAAACTTCAAGGTAGATCATCTTTGTATCGAAGATCGGAAGCAAGACTGCATCTTTCTCTTCGTGGAACCTCTCGAGAGTCCGTAACACGATGATCGCAGCGAAGGGACCTCAACACGGAGCTTAAAAAGTGAAGGACCGGATCTACAAAGGTTGTAATCTCTCTCACTTAGTGTTAAAGTGTTTAACATGCTAGTTTTCGCCTAATCTCTAGTTTAAAGATCCGGCTTCAGGTTGTTCGGCACGGCTAAATTTATAATCGGGCATGGTTGATGCCTCGTAGACCCTTATGCTCATGCCTAGCAACCCTAAAGTGGTATCAGAGCCAAGCTAGAGCTTTAGGCAAAGTCTAGACGAAGTTTAAAGTCCGATCGAACCCGGAAAACCCGATAAAACCCCTTTTCTGTACATTTTTCAAAAATGTGGTTTTTTCTTAATTAAAAATGCTCAGAAAAACAAGAAGGAAAAACTAAGAATTACTGTGAAGTACGGTCCCCTAAGTCAACTATTTGACCGCGGAACCGCGGCAAAACCATGGGTTTGGCGGCGGTTCCGCGGCCAAAATTTGGACTTAGTCCCTGAAATTTCACTTAATTATTCTTAGGTCCTTTCTTGGCAATTTTTTCTGGGAATATTTTAATTCCACTCAAGTGTTGAGTTTTCTTGGATTGTATTGGGGACTCGTTGTTTCGATCGGATATTATACCTTTGTTTATTTTGTCCGGATAATTTTTAGAAACTGTTAAAAAGTTCGAACGGATATCAATAACTCACTTTTTCTCCTGTCGGAAAATTTGTCAAAAGTTGGATTTTTTCTCGTGTTTAAGAACGTTCTAAGTCATGCAAGTAACACGGTGGACCCTCTAGAAGACAACAAACCTTAACTCGATTATGTGACCGTCTTGAACTGCCTTTTGAACCTTAGTGTTTGGGGCAGTATGGCGTGCCACATGTAAGGCATTGACTTGACCCTTCTACGGCTGGACCATTGGTACTGTGGCATGTGATGGATGTTTGTAAACTGATTTCAAGTGTTGAGATATATTAGGGAAATCTTGGGTGTTTGATTATTCGATCGGAAAGTTTAACATTGTCTATTTATCTTGAATGTGATACTATATTTGGAATCCACAAGTAGTTATGAGATAACTAATTTGAATGTTATAAATCTAGCACTTCAGTCTCAAATTGATCGGTTGCCACGGAATTTTGATGTGATCAAAAGTCCGTCGCAATCACGTAGCGTACGCGGATACTCGCCGGATAAACTTAATAGACAGCCACGCCCCATAGCCCCGACCAAGTGATTGTAGGGAAACCCCGTCGCCGAAAGCATCCGTTCGGGTGCTCGCGGCAGCGGTGTTCCGCCTTAGTGCACTGCGTCGACGGCATCTGGGGGTGCGGCCGTCTACTAAAGTTTGCGACGAGCATTCGATCAGGATGTCGGGAATCTTGTTGAATTGCCCGACTCGATATTGAAAAGAGTTTTCGATAATGAGACTAAAATACGGGGTTTATAATTGTTAGGCATGCGATGTCTAAGGAATTCATTTGGTTAGGCATGCGATGTCTAAGAAGGTTGCGGATTCCAACTGTTGTAGTTTTACACTTTCTTTTCTGTGACCGTAAGCGTAGTATGTGGTGTATCGCCGGCTTCGTTGCTATACATCAACGACAATCGGGATATGCATACTTGCTTACGTTGATGATATGAGATATTATGTGTTGCTGTGACATGTTATTGGATCGTCGCGTTTTGAATAGCCGGGGGTTTTATGTAAGATGAGAGTTTTTTCTTTTTCATTCATGTAAAATTCATTTGTATGTAATATTCTTTTATTGGGGCACTTCCAGGTTGCGGAAGATGTCACCGTTGATGTATATTATTTACTTTTCCGCAATAGGTAGACCCAAGGCGGGGAGCACAAGTAACCGGGTTCTAGGGTCCAGTGGGAGACCATCTCGAGGAGTCGAGACCGGGTCTCCTAACCCTAGAATTGGCAGTGTTACTTGCCGCTCTCGTAGGGGTCTGGGGATGTGGGTTTGGCTATTCATCGCGACCGTGGAATCCGTGTTTTATACAGGCTCGTATTGAAAACACGGATGTCCTAGTATATCCAATATTTCATATATGTTTCTTCTGCTGCAATGTTCTGTGATGAGATCATATTACTGCCTGAGACGAATGTTTATATTATATATATGAGATATATGTTATATTGCAGATTTCGTTTCAAATGTGATGCTTGTGAAGCATAATAAAATGGGACTTCATTAATAAGATTAATGAAATAAAAGAAAGCTAAGATGTTGTAGAAACTTGTTTAAAAACTGGTAGCTCTAGTTCTTGCTTTGCATAGCGGTGTTCATTGTAGAACATCCAGCACCTTATTCGATGAGGAAAGAGCCGAGATCCCTTCACCGGGAGTGACCTCTTTAGTGAAACTAGCAGATACTACAAACTCGCTTTGTTTTTGATTGCTTATATAGTTTTTCCTTTGCATAGTGATATTTGTGAAATATCCTGCACCTTATTCGATGAGGAAAGGGCCGACGATCCCTTCACCGGGAGTGACCCCTTTAGCAAAACTAGAAAAGCCTAAAAAGCACTCCATTTAAAATCACTCGATTCTACAACGATATAAAGTTCATTACGCAAAAAGTTTTCTTAAAAACCTGTCGTAGCCCTCCGTCATTTCAGATAAGTAATAGTTAGTATTCGTGCTGCGTTTGTTGACTCAGTCAAGGCGTAGTGTGCGGTAGCTGATTAGTGCTTATCTGCAAAGCATATGATGCGATTGGATTAGAGTAGTCGTGCGGCCTTGTTGACTCAGTCAAGGGTCATGCGGGTGGGTTTAATTCAATCGGGAAATGACGGGTTGAACTTTACTTGCGGTCTATTGTTTATTGACTCAGTCAAGGTTATAGATCGCTTGGGGTAAAATATTATTGGGAATTTCAAGTGTTGAAATTTGCAATGAGATTGCATACCTTCTATGAGATAGTTGGATCCCGATACCCGCTGCGAGTAACAGTTACTCCTGAGAGAGTTTTACACATTACAATTAGCCGATCAAGTAGGTGTCTAGAAAGGTGTTAACGGGGTTACGCCTCTGGGAAAACGAGGTTTACATTAATTAGGTTCGTGCGAAAGCACGGGGGACCTCCCTCAAAGTACCGACACTGGCCTGGCTGAAAGATTGGCGAACTTGTAGCGTGTAATTAATCCCAGCTAGTCTTTCCTTTTAGGGTTTGAAGGAAGATTTGATTAAAACAGTGGAAGACATCCTGATTAGATATATTAAATAACCAATCTAATTTTGCAAGAGCATACGCTGAGTGTTTTCTTCTCTCTCTCTTCAGGTAGCGACTATATCACGCCTTAATCAAGATAATAATACGGATATATTGACCGAACCCACTTGTTATACTGAGCTGGGGAACGTTGGTCCCGCTCCAACTTATAATTGTTATAAGATAGAGCAGGAAATTAGAGGATTACCAGAATTCCCGTGCTGCCCAAACGAAGAAAGTGCATGTTGATGCATCATCTTCGGGTGTGTTCATTACAGAGAACTGTTTCTCAGTATCCTTTACGTCCTGGGTATGTGATACCGGATCAGGATCCCGCATATGTAATCTGTTACATGGGCTACAGATAGGTAGAGAACTGAGAACGGGTGATAAGTTTCATGAGACAGAAAATGGTGCAAGTGTTGCAGCCAAGTCTGTTGGTAGTTATCACCCTGTATTACTAGAATACATTGATTCTGAACGAATGTTATTAGATACCGAACCTGATATACAAAATCATATCGGTCTCTTTATTAGTAAAGAAGGATAAAATTTTGTATTGTTGGATAATGTTTTGAACATTTCCTATATCAAGAGTTGATCGGTTCAGGAACGTTATCTAAAAGCATTGACGTTCTAAATCAAACTACAGTTCTTAGTTTACAGAGCACACACGAGAGGAAGAGTTCAGAAATGAACGAATCCTTCTTGAGGCATTGTAGACTAGGTCATATCAATGCGACCCGGCTAGCTAAGTTACATTTAGATGTATATTTAAATCTGTTTGAATTTACATCTTGTGAAACTTGCCGGTCATGTCACAAAGATAAGATGACTATAGCTCTGTTTATTGGAAATAGAGAAAGAGTTAGTGAACTCTTGGGATTGATACATGCTGATGTATGAAAGTCTCCTGTCTACACATGCCAAGACCTGTTCTTTGTACTTCATTACATTCTCTGATGATCTCTAAAGATTCAGACATATGTTCCTGCTGAAACACAAGTCCGAATCTTTTGAGATATTCACAGAATGTAAGTTAGAAGTAGAGAACCAAAATACGAGTATAAGTATTATGTCCTTTGATGAGATCAAGGAGGAGAATACTTGAGCACGGAAATCCTTGACTAATTCTAAAGGAGAATGAGATTCTCTCTCAGCATTACTCCTCCGCATACACCATAGCACGTTGGTATATCGGGGCGGAGCAATAACACCCTATGTGATATGGTGTGCTCTATGATGAGTACTACTGAGTTTCCTATTTCCTTTTAGGAGTAATGCACTTGAGAAGCTGCATACCTATTGAATGTGGATTCAATAGTTTCCAACGAACCTCAGCCTCTCCGCCGATCTAGTAGGGTTCTTCACCCACCTGAGAGATACTTCGGTTTCTCTATGACAGTGGGAGCGAGGAATGCATCATGAGATGATGACCCAACTAGTTTCGAGCTGGCCATCAGGAGTGGGACTCTATAAGAATGGTTGGATGCTTAGCGATCTGAGATGGAATCCTTATACACCGACAAAGTATGGACTTTGGTTGCTTTATCTGAAGGGTTAAATCCCCATCAGGAGCAAGTATATCTTGAGAAGATTACTTGGTGTACATGGAAAAGTTGAGACTTTCAAAGCCATGCTTAAGTCCATCCAGATCCTACTTGCCACGGCTACATTTCATGACTACGATATCTGGTGGTTGGGTGTCATGACTGCTTTTCTGAAATGATGTTTTAGAAGAGAGCGTCTATAAGTACACAGCCAGAGGGCTTTGTAGACAGTGGGAGCAGCGGAAATGTGTGCAAGATGTTTTATATGATAAAACAGGCATCGCGGAGTTGGAACATCTGTTTTGATGTGGTAGTCAAAGAGTTTGACTTCATCAAAATGGTAGATGAACCTTGTATATACAAAAAGTTAGTAGAGAGTATGGTGGTGATCCTCGTAGAGTACGTGGATGACATACTCTTGATAGGGAAGGAGTTTCCTATGCTACGCTCGGTCAATCTCCGCTTATCACAAGGATTCTCCATATAAGATCAACGTGATACCTACTAAATCCTGGGATTTGGATTTATGAGATAGATCTAATTGGATGTTAGGATACTCACTAGTTGTAGTGAGATGGTATCAATCGATCCTGGGGAGAAACACTGGAAAGGTTCCAGGGTGATAAGGACGACTGAAAGTCAGTCGCAGGCATTGTCTTTACCCTCAGTGGAGGGACGGTATATTGGAAGAGTTCCAAACTAGATACCGTGACTTACTAGACGATTAAAGGCAAGATACATCGTTACCAAGGATGCTACCAAAGAGGCAGTCTGGATATATATATAAATTCATGAGATGAACTTCGTTCCTACCATTGTGTGACAATGGAGTTGTGGCTTATGCCAAGGAACCCCCGTCCCATCAGAAATCCAGATATAATTCTTAGGCAGTATCACCTGATCAAGGAGATGGTTGATCTCCAGGGAGATCGAGGTTAGGAGAGTAGACACAGAGGACAACAGCGCGGATCCACTCACGAAGGCCTTTTTCCCAGTAGAGACTTTTATGGGATGGTTGAGTATGAGATATTTCAACCGCAGCTAATTGTTGGGTATGTGATACCACAACAGATGGCCCTAGTGCAAGTGGGAGATTGTTAGTTATATGTATTTCCTAGAGGCCATTACTGTACATACGATGTATATTGTAATGGATGCTTGGACATATATAGGGAGGACTTTCTTGCTCGACATGATAGTATACTATCTGGTTGTACTTTATCTTAACATGTACTCTGATTGTCTCTATATTACATGTTGATAAAGCCCTTAGGATATGTACTCGACTACTGGGACTATGATGAGTTCATACTAGTGGGGCCACGGTAGTCGACGAGTACATCCTATAATTGTTCCTAGTCGAGGGTGTATCGAGACAGGGCATCGATGCACCAGAGTAGACTAGCGTATACGCATCTTGACCCATATGATGGGCGATGGATGATCCCATATCCATCGGTGTTTGACATCAAGGATGGTGTATGGGTGCTCAGTGGAGACTGGGTACACTGGACGGACTCGCCGAGAACTCCCAGATAGTATTATACCTCACGTCAGATGGCAGTTCTCCGGTGACACTGGTACAGAGTAGTCTGTTGACCCGAGATCGTCATAGAGTCTTCTGTGATTCCCACTATGCTTTGATTTCCATCATACCACGTCCAAGAGGGCGTGCAAAAAGGTGTCTTTTGGGTACAGTCCCGAATCACATGGAGGCAATGAGCGATAGGAGGGGATTCGTCTCTCCCGGTATAGGGAGTTGATGTTGTGCTGTGTTCGATTGGCTATAACCGGAAATCCCTGGCCATGGATGCTGAGATTTACTGGTAAGTGTTATCAGTAGTTTCTCGAACTGTTATAGACCTCAAATCGACATGACTTATCAAGCTACTGGGGTCTGACGTTTTACCACCACTAGGCGAGAGATGCAACATATCAGACGACGAGACCGGACTGTACGGGAGTGTTACTGTTTGGATTCGCAGGAGAATGTACATGCTTGCTTGTTGATCTTCTGAGCGCTCAATACCTGGGTAGCTGTTACGTTTAGCTGACCGCTTGCAGCTTGTGGGTGTTTGATATGATCATCACCTACTGCCGGCGTATTGACGATTCTTCAGAGTCCTACACAGAGGTATCTTGGCTCTGGAGAAACGGAGTAGGGGCACATATGTGATATGTGCGGGATCGAGGATAATGCGATATGAGATACCGTATTCTATTCTCGCGATATTTGATATCAGCCGGGTCATCGGATCAAGTGTTGATTCGATGAATCGGTACGGATAAATATTAGTCGGTTATATGCGATATAGCCGGATTGTCGGATCAAGTGTTGATTCGATAATTTAATGTATAATAATATATATGATATATTAAATTACATTATCTAATATTAGCTCACTAAAAGATTCTTTTTCTCACTCGGGTAATACATTGATATATATGCGATATATGTTAAATGTATTATTTTATTTTGTTATGATAAATATTATATATGTGATATATAATATTGTAACATGATATGATTACTAATGCAACATATTTAGTAGAGATTAAATATGGTTAGGGTTTTATTAGGGTTAAACCTTTCTAGATGTTTCTAGAAGGTTTTCTTTTTTGTTTTGGAAAAGATATTTTCAAGTGACTGATTCTTAACCTAACCCAAACCCTAGCCTTGGTTAATTCTCTACAAAGGTTTTGTCAACCATGGTTGCATTATTCATCATTATCTTCTTTGCATTATTCATCATAAAAGGATTCTTATCATATTGTTCATCTTCTTCCTTCTTTCTTTTCATGAAAAGGCTTTCTAGCATTTTCTAAGTGATGAAAAATGAGTGAGAATATGAAAATAAAAGAGAGCAATAATCCTAGTTCATCATCCTCATCTATCCTTGCCATTTAGATGAGGGTGTTCACTTTATATTATGAGTGTTAGCTTGTGTTAACGAAACTTCAAGGTAGATCATCTTTGTATCGAAGATCGGAAGCAAGACTGCATCTTTCTCTTCGTGGAACCTCTCGAGAGTCCAGAACACGATGATCGCAGTGAAGGGGCCTCAACACGGAGCTTAAGAAGTGAAGGACCGGATCTACAAAGGTTGTAATCTCTCTCACTTAGTGTTAAAGTGTTTAACATGCTAGTTTTCGTCTAATCTCTAGTTTAAAGATCCGGCTTCGGGTTGTTCGGCACGGCTAAATTTATAATCGGGCATGGTTGATGCCTCGTAGACCCTTGTGCGCGTGCCCAGCAACCCTACAATAGGGCATCGATACTCCAGAGTAAACTAGCGTATACGCATCTTGACCAATTTGATGGGTGATGGATGATCCCATATCTATTGGTGTTTGAAATCAAAGATGGTGTAGGGGTGCTCAGTGGAGACTGGGTACACTGAACGGACTCGCCGAGAACTCCTAGATGGTATTATACCTATCGTCAGATAGCAGTTCTCTCGTGACACTCGTACAGATTAGTCTGTAGACCCGAGATCGTCATAGGTACTTGTATGATTCCCACCGTGCTTTGATTTCCACCTTACCACATTCAAGAGGGTATGAAAATGGTGGCTTTTAGGTACAGTTCCGAATCACTTGGAGGCAATAAGCGATAGGAGGGATTTCGTCTCTTCCGGTATTGGGAGTTGATGTTGTGCTGTGTTCGATTGGCTATAACTGGAAGTCCTTGGCCAGGGCTGATATGGAGACCTACTGGTAAGTATTATCAGTAGTTTCTCGACCCGTTATGAGCCTCACATCGACACGACTTATCGGTTAATGGGGTCTGACTTTTACCACCCCTAGACTAGATATGCGACATATCAGACGAAGAGACCTGACTGTACGAGAGTGTTACTGATTGGATTCACAGGAGTATGTACAGGCTTGCTTGTTGATCTTCTGATTGATCAATACCTGGGTGGCTGTTACGTTTAGCTGACCGCTTGTGGTTGTTTGATATGATCATCACCTACCGCCGGCGTATTAACGATTCTTTAGAGTCCTACACAGAGGTTTCTAGGCTCAGGAAAAATGGAATAGGAGCACAAATGCGATATGTGCGGGACCGAGATTAATACGATATGAGATACCGTATTCTATTCTCGCGATATATGATAATATATCAAGATGTGATATATGTTAATTGTATTATTTTCTTTTGTTACATTATATATTATATATGTGATATATAATATTGTAATATGTTAAGATTACAAATGCAACTAGGGTTTATGAGAGCTAAACCGTGATTAGGGTTTATGGTTGGATTTATATTTATTTTAGTTAAATTCAAAAGAAAAGGATTTTATCATGATAGTTGCTATTGTTGACTAAGTCCACCCTTTTGTAAATATCTAAGATATTTAGTTAACCCAATCTTAACCCTAACCCATGGTCAAGTCTCTACAAGGGTTAAGCATGACAAGCTTAACCCTTGGTTGCATTTCTAACCTCAACAATAATTCATTCATCACAACTTCATCTTCTTCCTCCTTTTCACAAAAGCTTTCTAGCTTTTAGATTTGTGATGAATAAAAGTGAGAAATAGAAAACAAAAGTGTGTAAAATTCCTACTTCATCATACTCATCTATTCTAGCCACTTAGATTAGGGTGTTCACTTTGCTAATACCTCATTAGCAAAGTGAGAGCTTGAGTTTGTGTTTCCTCAAGTTAGATCATCTTTGATTCTTAAGATTACTAGCAAGCATGCATCATTCACTTCATGAAGCCTCTCAAGAGTATTGGAACTTGATGATCGCAGCGAAGGGACCTCAACTCGGAGCTTATGGAGCGAAGGAACGGACTACAAAGGTTGTAATCACTAACTCTTAGAAGTAAAGTTGTTTACTTGTTCAATGTTAACCCTAATTCTCTAGTATAGATCCTTGCTTAGGTTGTTTGGAACTTGAAAAATTTAATTTTGGCATGGTTGATGCCTTGTAGAACCTTGTTCTAGTGCTTAAGAACCTTACAGTGGTATCACAGACTAGCTAGAGCATTAGGCGATGCGTAGGCGAAGTTAAAAGTCCGATCGAATCCCGAAACACCATTTTGGACCCCCTCTCTGGAAACTTTTCAAAAAGTTGGATTTTTTCATGTTAAAAATATTCAGAAAATCATGAAGGGAATTCTATGGACACACCAGAAGAACGAAACCCTAACTCGTCTAAGTGACCACGGATCCGTGGCTAAAACCTGGTTTTGGCGGCGGATCCACGGCGCCACTTAAGAGGCTTGGGTCGGGCCCTTCAGCTGTTGGTCCGTAGCTACTGGGGCATGTTTCTAGGAATTTTTAATTTTGCTTAAGTGTTAAGCTTTCTGGGAATTTTGGGAATTCGTTGATTCGATCGAATTATTTAACGTCATCTAGATTTCTCTAATGTGATACAATAATTGGAATCTACAAATTTGTTTATTTCGTGTAAATCTAACATTTCGGTCTCGGGTGTAATCGGAAATATTGTTGAATTATCCGACTATTTTGAAAACGTGTTTTCATAGGGGAGACTAAATGTGAGCTTTACATTGTTAGGCTTGAAATCTTGGATATGTGATATCTCGGGTTTATGTTGTCTAAGGGCAGTTACGATTCCAATTGTTGTAGTTTTTCATTTTCTTTTCTGCGGCCGTAAGTGTGATATATGGTATATCGCCGGTTTCGTTGCTATACATCAACGACAATTGGGATACGCATATTTACTTACGTTGATGACATGTGATGTTATGTGTTGCTGTGATATGTTATATTGGATCGTCGTGTTTTGAATAGCCGGGGTTTTTATGTGAGATGAGAGTTTTTATTTTCATTCATGTAAAATTCATTGTATGTAATATTCTTTTATTGGGGAACTTCCGGGTTGAGGATGTTGTCACCGTTGTATATTATTTACTTTTCCGCATTAGGATAGACCCAGGTGGGAAGCATAAGTAACCGGGTTCTAGGGTACAGTGGGAGGCCATCTCGAGGAGTCGAGACCGGGTCTCCTAACCCTAGAATTGGTAGGGTTGCTTGCCGCTCTCATAGGGGTCTAGGAATGTGGGTTTCGCTATTCATCGCAGCCGTGGAATCCGTCTTTTATACAGGCTTAAAATAAAACACGGACCTCTTAATATATCCAATATTTCATATGTTATCTTCTGCTGCTGATATTATGTGATGAGATCATATTATATGCGTGAGACGAATGCTTTATTATTGTATATATGATATATAATAAACGTTGCTTATATTTTACACTAATGCTAGTCTCGTCCCGGTATGCCGTTAGTTAAGTAACCTAACGGTGCATAACGGAACATTGAGGCGAATGCGGATGGCATAAGCGTACGTTGTATTTTCGTTTCTTCTGTGATGCTTAGGGAAGCATAAATGATGGGATTCATTAATGAGATTAATGAAAGAAAAGAATCCTAAAAGATATTGTAGAATCAAATTTATAAAAAGGGTAGCTCTAGTTCTTGCTTTGCATAGCGGTATTCCTTGTAGAATATCCAGCACCTTATTCGATAAGGAAAGAGCCGAGATCCCTTCACCGGGAGTGACCTCTTTGGCGAAACTAGCAGATGCTACAACCCACTCAGGTTTTTTTTTATTGCTTCTATAGTTTTTTGCTTTGCACAATGATATTTGTGAAATATCCTGCACCTTATTCGATAAGGAAAGAGCCGAGATCCCTTCACCGGGAGTGACCTTTTTAGCGAAACTAGTAAAAGCCTCAAAAACACTCTTTTTCAAAATCACTAGTTTCAACAACGATATCAAGTTCGTTACGACAAAAGGTTTTCAGAAAAACCTGTCGTAGCCTTCCGTCATTTCAGATAAGTCCTACTTGGTATTCATGCTGCGTTTTTTGACCTTGTTAAGGCGTAGTGTACGGTGGCTAATTAGTGTTTATCTGCTAAAGCATGAGATGTGATTGGATTAGGGTAGTCATACTGTTAGTGTATATGCCCTAGAGGCCATTACTGTATCATACTAGTTTGTATATTACTTAATGGATGCTTGGGATATTCACCTTGTATATACAATCTTGCTCAAAATAGTAGTATGCTACTTGGTTTGTTTCTACTTCAATGTGTACTTGTGTTTATTTCAGTATATCACTTATACGCATTAGTGGAGCCCTTAGGATCTTTGCTTGATTACCAGCGTTGTGATGGCAGTCACACTAGTGGGGGCTGGGTAATCTATAAGCACATCCTTATTCAGGTCCCTGGTCGCAGGACTATCGAGACAGGGCATCGATACTCCGGAGTAGACCAGCGCATGCGCTTCTCATCCCAGTGTGGGAGACGGTCTGTCCCACAGCCGTCAGTACGTCGTACTTGAGATAGTATGCGGGTGCTCGTTAGGTTACGGGTACACTGGACAGGACTCGTCGGGAACTGACTAGTTGGTATTATACCTATCGTCAGTTATCAGTTCCCAGGTGACATGAGTACAGCTTAGTCCGCTGACTTGACACTGTCACTCCGCCTCGAGTGTGTTCCCACTGTACTTTGATCACTACCCTACCACGGCTCAAAGGAGTCGTGCAAACAGGTGGTGGTTGGGTGCAGTCCCGAAGCACTTGGAGGCAGTGACGGTTAGACAGGATTCGTCTCTCCCGGTATTGGGGGTTGACATCGCGCTGTGTCTAGGAGAGCCATTACACGAGTAGTCCCTGGCCAGGGCAAACGAGATATACTGGTAGGTTTCCAGTGTTATCTCAGGGTGTATTGGGCTTCACTCCGGCACGACTTGTACCGCTATTGGGGGACTGACGTTTACCGCCCCCTAGGCCCGCCATGCGATGTATCAGACGAACAGACCGGACTGTACGGAGAATGTCACACTCAGGCTCAGTAGGAGTTCAGATGGGTTTTCGCCTCGTCGGTCTTCTTGTCGGCATTACCTGGGGACCGTTACGCACAGCTAGTGCCGCTTGCGGTCTGTGGTTAAACCCACTGCCAGCGTAGTGTCGAGTCTTTAGAGTCCCACACAGAAAGCTTTTCGCCTTTAGGCAAAAGAGTAGAGGTCGCATGGTATTGCGACAGGTCGCATGGTTTTGCGACAGGGTTCGGTCACATCCGTGCACTTGTGCACGTACAGTGTCCGGACAGTTTACACTAGCGGGCTTTGGTTTAAGCCAGATCCTAGTGTACCTTATGGGATTGGATTTATCCAGTTTGCATTCGTGTTCCTCGGAACGCGGATGCGGGTGTGTATGCACAGTTGACAGGGAGGCAGAGGCAGCGGATTCTCATTAGGGTTGTTGACAGTTGACCGTTGACTATTTGACTTTATGCTCAACCCTAATGAGAATATGATATATGATTAACTATTATATTAATTAAGTATTATGGTGATATGGTTGTTGACTTGTTGACTTTTGTTGACTTGTTGACTTTGTTGACTTTTGTTGACTTGTTGACCGGTTGACTAGGCTTGACTAGTTGACCATCATGATAACCATAGCCATCATTTCATGGCAAAGACTTTTGTTTACTTGCTCATTTGTGTAAAATGAGTGCATGAAATGATATGGTTGTGGTTGCTTCTAACCATCACATAAGACTTTTGTTGATATGATGAGTTATGATCACTTTGGATTATGAGAGGGTGAAAGACAAAAGAGAGCCTCATTCTTTCTTACTCATTCTCTCTCTTGTTCTTGAGCTCTCCTCTTGCTCTCACTCTCAACCTCTTGCTCCATCTCTTGATCTATGGTTCTCTTGTCTCATGAGTTGAGAATCAAGAACCATAGATAAAATCCCATTCTATTTCTTCTCTACTCATTCTAGTTCACTAGGTTTAGCAAACCAAGTGAACTAGTTTCTTCAAAGAACGAAGGAGCTAAAGGTTGGAGCTTTCAGGTGGATCTATCTTCGGCGTACGGAGACGACGAGAAGAAGCCATCGGACCACCATCGGAGCTTTGAAGACGAAGGAGTTCAAGACAAGCAAGGTATAACCCCCTAACCGAGTAGCTAAAACTCATAGTTAGGATGTTAGATAGATGTTTAACCAAGATCCGGGTTTTAGGTCCATGTTACCATCTTTAAGAAAATCGTTTTTTACCAAATTCCGCATTCCCGAAAGTACCGGGAGAGGTAGCATGGACTTACAGTGGTATCAGAGCCTAGTTAAACTCTATCTAACATGTTAGCAAGTAACTAGAAGATCGATCAACGAAAAAGTCCCGAAACGAACCCCGGAATTTTAAACTTTCTGTCGATTTTAAAAGTGCTGGAAAACTTTTTTAATATACACCAAAAATCGACTCAGGCTTTTTTAAAGAAACTGCAAAAATTTGGGCCCATGACTCGATCAAAGCGCCGCGGTTCCGCGGCGGGAGCACGCTCCCGCCGCGGAACCGCGGCCGAGTTGACTCGGTCATGGGTTTTATTTTTTGCAGTTTGCTAATTGGGGTATTTTGGGATTTTTAGTATATGTATTTTCAACCCAGATTTTCCAGAACGAAAATTTTATTTTGGGGTCCCGAAAATCCGTATTTTTGATCGAACTTCTAAAAGACTTGAGCTAACGGGTTTTTCTGTAATGTGATATTTGTATTGAACGTCTACTAATCGCTATATGTCGATTAGTGGGGGTTATACAAATCTGTGATCTGTAATGTGCTGGAATGTGTATATGAATATGTTGGATTGTCGCGGGTGAATAGCCGGGGGTTGTGAGACGAGAGTTTTCTTTTCTTTCAATTCATGTAAATTTGTAAATTGATGTAATAATTATTTATATGGCCGCACAACCGGGTCGGGGTTGTAGCCGTCATTGTATAATTTCTTTTTACTGTTTTTGCTCCTAGGATGGACCCATGGAGGGGGTGCACAAACTACCGGGTATGCCGAAGTGTCGAGTGGCCTACTCATAGGAGATGAGGGAGGTTACTACGCTTCGGGTACTTGGCGGGTAGTTTGCCGCACCCGTAGGGGTCTTGGGTGGGGTATTTGGCTATTCACCACGACCGTGTAATCTGTCTTTTGTTACAGGCTCGTACAAATTACAGATTCCTAGTATATCCAATGTATTCATCTGTGATCTGAAATGTTTATCATTGCAGTATATCTATATATGATATTATTTAGGCGTTGCTTATGTTTTACAGACGCGCTAGCCCAGCCCCCGCTCTGTCGTTAGTTAAGTAACCTAACGGGTAATGACGGGGCCCCGTGGCGAATGCGAATGGCATAAGCGTACGTCATATTTTGGTTGTTTTCTGCAATGGTAGGATTAAATGATGGGACGCATTAAAAGAACTAATGCAAGAATATCACGCATTAAAAGAACTAATGCAAGATAATAAACCAAGTTAAAGTCGTTGGAACACTTTCGAAAAACCACTCGGTTCTTTTCAAAACAACTTTTAAATACGGAGCTTGAGCCACTCCTTTTAAAAGCTATCTCGTTCCATCGACCATATCAAGTTCACTACGTTCACGGTTTTGCCAAAACCATCCGTAGCCCTCCGTCGTTTCACATGAATAGTCAATAGTATTCAAGCTGTGTATGTTGGCCAAAGTCAAGGCACAGTGATTGGTAGCTATTGGGTGTTCATGTGTAGCATAGATAGATGCGTTGGTTTGGGACAGTCGTGCTGCCATTTTGGCCAAAGTCAAGGGTAGGTACGGATGGATCCAAATTAACCTGGATAATGACGGGTAGAACTTAACATGTGACTTATGATATTTTGGCCAAAGTCAAGGTCATAAGAGCATGGGGCAAAAATCCACATCGGGAGTTTCATAAGTACTGAAACTTGCTAGATTTGCATACCATTTGGAGTGTGATGATTCTGGTAGGATTCCTTCAGTTTCGTCACGCGATGATATTTGGATCCCGATCCTACTGTGAGTATATGCTACTCCTCGGGAAATTTCTCACTTAACGATCAATGCTATAAACCTAGTAGGTGCCTAGAAAGGTGTTAGCGGGGCTACGCCCCCAGGGAAAAGAGGTTCTCTAATTAAGGAACTTCGCGAAAGCGTTGGAAAACCTCCCTCGAAGTACCGACACCGGCCTGGCTGAACGGTTAAGCAAGTATTGTACGGTGGGATTGATCCTGACTAATTCTTCCTTTATGGTTTGAGGAGGGATTCGAGAAACAGTGGGAGCCATCCTGTTTAGACAAACTAAAAACCACTCTAAACTTGCAAGAGCATCATGCTGAGTGTTTCTTCTTCTCTCTCCTAATTGCAGCGACCAATCAACATGACTGGACTTAAGTTACTCCTAGATAAAAACAAACTGACAGGGCCAAACTACAAAGATTGGCTCAGGAATGTCACGATAGCAATCACTTATGACAAGCTGGGGTATCTTCTTACCACCAAAGCTCCCCCTGTCCCTGGTCCAACTTCCAGTGTCGCGGATAAGGAAATCCGCAAGACTTGGGAGATTGATAGCGCGAAGGCCAAGTGCCTCCTGCTTGCCTCGATGGACAACGAACATCAGAGGAGGCATGAGAATATGGACATGGAGTCCATATTGCTCCATACAAAAGAACTGTATGGAGAGCAATCACGTATCGCAAGATACGAAGCGTCGAAAAAGTTATTTTCGACAAGAATGGCCGTCGGATCATCAGTAGCCGAGCATGTGCTAAAGATGATCGGCTTCATTGAGGAGCTCGCTGACCTAGGGATCACATTGGAGAGTGAGCTATATACGGATATAGTTCTCCAGTCCCTTCCTTCCACTTACGCCCAGTTTATACTGAACTTCAACCTACAAGAAAAAGAGGTTGAACTATCAGAGCTCCTCAACATGCTGAGGAGCGCAGAGGGCACCCTACAGAAAGGTAGGGAAACATCCACTTTGTTTGTAGGAGGATCATCTTCTTCTAGGTCCAAGGCGAAAGCCAAGGGAAAGAAGAAGAAGGCCCCCGCCAAACCAAGGGGCGGTGTTGGCAAAGTGGATACGAAGGGAAAAGGCAAAGCAACAAAGATAGCGGGGAAGCTTGTGGATAAGGAAGAATGCTTCTATTGTCATAAGAAAGGACACTGGAAGAATGATTGTAGGGCCTGGAAGGCCAGAACACAGGAATTGAAGCAGGTTGCAGCTTCAGCTTCAGGTGTGTATGTTATTGAAAACTGTCTTTCAATAAACTCTACTTCCTGGGTATTGGATACCGGATCAGGATCTCATATCTGTAATTCTTTGCAGGCGTTGAGAAACCGTAGGGTTTTGAAGGCAGGTGACATGACCCTCAAAGTTGCGAACGGAGCTAGCATGGATGCTAAAGCCGTGGGGGACTATCACCTGGGAATGTCAGATGGACATGTTTTGGTTTTGCGTAATTGCTTTTTTTGTACCCAACGCAACTTGTAATATCATTTCTGTATCTTTAGTTTCTAAAGAAGGTTATGAATATGCGTTTGTAAGTAATGTTGTAAACATTCACCTTAATCAAGTTTTGATTGGGTTAGGTACATTGAGTAATGGTATATACGTGTTAAACCAACCACAGATTTTCAACGTCCAGAATACACACAAAAGAAAGTCTCCAGAAATAAATCAGACTTTCTTATGGCATTGTAGATTGGGTCACATCAATGAGAGAAGGTTGACTAAGTTACATACAGAAGGATATTTGAATGCGTTCGAATATCAATCGTATGCCACTTGTCAATCTTGTCTCAAAGGAAAGATGACAAAGACTCCGTTTACTGGACATGGAGTAAGAGCGAGCGAGCTCTTGGGACTCGTACACAGTGACGTGTGCGGTCCAATGTCGACACATGCCCGAAGCGGACATTCTTACTTCATTACTTTTACGGATGACTTCTCAAGGTACGGTTATGTCTTCTTGATGAAACATAAGTCCGAGGCCTTTGGAAAATTCCAGGAGTATAAGAATGAAGTAGAGAAACAGACCGGCAAAAGTATTAAGATTCTAAGATCGGATCGAGGTGGAGAATACTTAAGTGCCGAGTTCCTGGACTATTTAAAAGAGAATGGAATTCTCTCTCAGCTTACTCCTCCATACACCCCGCAACATAACGGTGTATCGGAGAGACGAAACCGCACCCTATTGGATATGGTGCGGTCCATGATGAGTAACGCTGAGTTACCGCGATCATTCTGGGGATATGCGCTAGAATCAGCCGCATACCTTTTGAACCGAGTTCCCACTAAGACTGTGCCTACTACGCCATTTGAGATGTGGTGTGGGAAGAGACCCCATCTTAATCACATTAAGATATGGGGAAGTCCAGCTTTTGTCAAAAAGCAGCATGCGGACAAGCTCGAGGCACGCTCAGTACTGTGCAAGTTTGTGGGATATCCAAAGAATTCCAAGGGATATTTCTTCTACTGTGAAGAGGAACAAAAAGTTCTTGTTTCTCGTCATGCCCACTTTCTAGAACACCAGTTCATAGAAAAAGAAATAAGTGGGAGCGCAGTAGAACTGGAAGAAATTCCAGAACCACGGACTATTACTGAAAGTTTAGTGGAACCAGAGGGTTCAACAGAACATGACATTCCTGCGCCGCTCCGCAGAAGTAGTAGGCAGACTCATCCGCCCGAGAGATACTACGGTTTTCTCATAGACGGGGATAGAGAGGATTGCATCATAGATTATGATGAGCCTACTAGCTTCCAGCAGGCCGTTCAGAGCGTTGACTCAGTGAAATGGCTGGATGCAATGCGGACCGAAATGGAGTCCATGTACACCAACAAGGTATGGACGTTGGACATTGCTCCAGACGGGGTAAAACCCGTAGGATGCAAGTGGATCTTCAAAAGGAAGATTGGTGTAGATGGACAGGTTGAGACATATAAAGCTAGGCTGGTAGCAAAGGGTTTTCGTCAAAGACCTGGCTTGGACTACGACGAAACCTTTTCTCCAGTAGCCATGCTGAAATCCATTCGGATCCTTCTTGCCATTGCTGCCTTCCACGATTATGAGATCTGGCAAATGGACGTAAAGACAGCTTTTCTAAATGGAAATTTAGAGGAGTGTGTCTATATGGACCAGCCAGAGGGTTTCATTCAGAGTGGGAGCAGCGGAAAGGTGTGCAAGTTGCTTAAGTCCATCTATGGACTAAAGCAGGCATCGCGGAGTTGGAACATCTGCTTTGATGAAACGGTCAAAGAATTTGGCTTTATCAAAAATCCAGATGAACCATGCATCTATAGTAGATTTGTAGCGAGAACTGTAGTATTCCTCATTTTATACGTGGATGACATTCTCTTAATAGGAAATGACATTCCTATGCTACAATCTGTCAAGGGGTTCTTGTCACACAGGTTCTCCATGAAAGACCTGGGTGATGCCTCATACATTCTGGGTATCCGGATCTACCGTGACAGATCCAAGAGGATATTAGGACTTTCTCAGTCCAGGTACATCGACACCGTGCTGAAAAGATTCAGTATGGAAGATTCCAAGCGCGGTAACCTGCCGGCTTGTCACGGGATCACCCTCTCTAAAGAGATGTCTCCCAAGACTGATTTGGAGAGGGATCGCATGTCTATTATACCCTACGCTTCTACGGTAGGCTCTATAATGTATGCGATGTTGTGTACCAGACCGGATGTAGCTTATGCACTGAGTGTGGTAAGCCGGTATCAGTCAAACCCTGGGGAGAAACACTGGATAGCGGTAAAGAACATTCTCAAGTACCTGAGAAGGACTAAGGAGATGTTCTTGGTGTATGGCGGAAAAGACCTCCAGATCGAGGCCTTTGCTGACTCCAGCTTCCAGAGTGACAAGGATGATTCCAAGTCCATGTCGGGTTTTGTCTTTACCCTCAATGGAGGGGCGGTGTGTTGGAAGAGTTCCAAACAAGAAACCGTTGCAGATTCGACGATGGAAGCGGAATACATCGCTGCATCTGATGCCGCAAAAGAAGCTGTCTGGATGAGGAAGTTCTTGAAAGAACTTCAGGTGGTTCCGTCCATTGTTGATCCAATACCTCTGTATTGCGACAACAATGGGGCTATAGCTTTAGCGAAGGAACCCAGGTCCCATCAGAGATCCAGGCACATCTTGAGGCGGTATCACCTGATCAGGGAGATCGTAGATCGCCAGGAGATCGAGGTTCGGAGAGTCGCTTCAGAAGATAACACTGCTGATCCATTCACCAAGGCCCTGCCCCAGACTCAGTTCGAGCGGCTGATCGAGATGATAGGTCTTCGATACGCCAGTACATGGCCTTAGTGCAAGTGGGAGATTGTTAGTGTATATGCCCTAGAGGCCATTACTGTATCATACTAGTTTGTATATTACTTAATGGATGCTTGGGATATTCACCTTGTATATACAATCTTGCTCAAAATAGTAGTATGCTACTTGGTTTGTTTCTACTTCAATGTGTACTTGTGTTTATTTCAGTATATCACTTATACGCATTAGTGGAGCCCTTAGGATCTTTGCTTGATTACCAGCGTTGTGATGGCAGTCACACTAGTGGGGGCTGGGTAATCTATAAGCATATCCTTATTCAGGTCCCTGGTCGCAGGACTATCGAGACAGGGCATCGATACTCCGGAGTAGACCAGCGCATGCGCTTCTCATCCCAGTGTGGGAGACGGTCTGTCCCACAGCCGTCAGTACGTCGTACTTGAGATAGTATGCGGGTGCTCGTTAGGTTACGGGTACACTGGACAGGACTCGTCGGGAACTGACTAGTTGGTATTATACCTATCGTCAGTTATCAGTTCCCAGGTGACATGAGTACAGCTTAGTCCGCTGACTTGACACTGTCACTCCGCCTCGAGTGTGTTCCCACTGTACTTTGATCACTACCCTACCACGGCTCAAAGGAGTCGTGCAAACAGGTGGTGGTTGGGTGCAGTCCCGAAGCACTTGGAGGCAGTGACGGTTAGACAGGATTCGTCTCTCCCGGTATTGGGGGTTGACATCGCGCTGTGTCTAGGAGAGCCATTACACGAGTAGTCCCTGGCCAGGGCAAACGAGATATACTGGTAGGTTTCCAGTGTTATCTCAGGGTGTATTGGGCTTCACTCCGGCACGACTTGTACCGCTATTGGGGGACTGACGTTTACCGCCCCCTAGGCCCGCCATGCGATGTATCAGACGAACAGACCGGACTGTACGGAGAATGTCACACTCAGGCTCAGTAGGAGTTCAGATGGGTTTTCGCCTCGTCGGTCTTCTTGTCGGCATTACCTGGGGACCGTTACGCACAGCTAGTGCCGCTTGCGGTCTGTGGTTAAACCCACTGCCAGCGTAGTGTCGAGTCTTTAGAGTCCCACACAGAAAGCTTTTCGCCTTTAGGCAAAAGAGTAGAGGTCGCATGGTATTGCGACAGGTCGCATGGTTTTGCGACAGGGTTCGGTCACATCCGTGCACTTGTGCACGTACAGTGTCCGGACAGTTTACACTAGCGGGCTTTGGTTTAAGCCAGATCCTAGTGTACCTTATGGGATTGGATTTATCCAGTTTGCATTCGTGTTCCTCGGAACGCGGATGCGGGTGTGTATGCACAGTTGACAGGGAGGCAGAGGCAGCGGATTCTCATTAGGGTTGTTGACAGTTGACCGTTGACTATTTGACTTTATGCTCAACCCTAATGAGAATATGATATGTGATTAACTATTATATTAATTAAGTATTATGGTGATATGGTTGTTGACTTGTTGACTTTTGTTGACTTGTTGACTTTGTTGACTTGTTGACTTTTGTTGACTTGTTGACCGGTTGACTAGGCTTGACTAGTTGACCATCATGATAACCATAGCCATCATTTCATGGCAAAGACTTTTGTTTACTTGCTCATTTGTGTAAAATGAGTGCATGAAATGATATGGTTGTGGTTGCTTCTAACCATCACATAAGACTTTTGTTGATATGATGAGTTATGATCACTTTGGATTATGAGAGGGTGAAAGACAAAAGAGAGCCTCATTCTTTCTTACTCATTCTCTCTCTTGTTCTTGAGCTCTCCTCTTGCTCTCACTCTCAACCTCTTGCTCCCTCTCTTGATCTATGGTTCTCTTGTCTCATGAGTTGAGAATCAAGAACCATAGATAAAATCCCATTCTATTTCTTCTCTACTCATTCTAGTTCACTAGGTTTAGCAAACCAAGTGAACTAGTTTCTTCAAAGAACGAAGGAGCTAAAGGTTGGAGCTTTCAGGTGGATCTATCTTCGGCGTACGGAGACGACGAGAAGAAGCCATCGGACCACCATCGGAGCTTTGAAGACGAAGGAGTTCAAGACAAGCAAGGTATAACCCCCTAACCGAGTAGCTAAAACTCATAGTTAGGATGTTAGATAGATGTTTAACCAAGATCCGGGTTTTAGGTCCATGTTACCATCTTTAAGAAAATCGTTTTTTACCAAATTCCGCATTCCCGAAAGTACCGGGAGAGGTAGCATGGACTTACACATACGGCCTTGTTGACCATGTCAAGGGTCGTACGGGCGGGTTTAATTCAATCAGGAAATGACGGGTTGAACTTGACTTGCGATTTATGGTTTGTTGACCTTGTCAAGGTCATAGATCGCTAGGAGCAAAGCATTATCGTGAATTTCAAGTGTTGAAATTTGCAATGAGATTGCATACCTTCTATGAGATAGTTGGATCCCGATACCCACTACGAGTAAGAGTTACTCCTGGAAGAGTTTTACACATGACAATTAACCGATCAAGTAGGTGTCTAGAAAGATGTTAACGGGGTTATGCCTCTAGGAAAACGAGATTTATTTTAATTAAGTCCGTGCGAAAGCATGGTGAACCTCCTCAAAGTACCAACACTGGCCTGGCCGAAAGATTGAAAAACTTGTAAAGTGTAATTAATCCCGGCTAGTCTTACCTTTTAGGGTTTGAAGGAAGATTTGATGAAAAACAGTGGGAGCCATCCTGATTAGATAGGATAATAACCAATCTAATCTTGCAAGAGCATACGCTAAAGTGTTTTCTTCTCTCTCTCTTTCTCCAGGTAGCGACCATGTCAGACCTTAATCAAGATAATAATATGGATGTATTGACCGAACCCGCTTATTATACTGAGCAGGGGAACGTTGGTTCCGTTCTTTATTATAATTTTTATAAGACAGAACAGGAAATAGGGTTATATCCGGATTCTCACGCCACCCAAATGAAGAATAAGCATGATGATGCATCATCTTCGGGTGTGTTAATTATCGAGATCTGTTTCTCAGTTCACTCTACGTCCTGGGTATTAGATACCGGATCGGGATCCCACATATGTAATATGTTACATGGGCAACGGAAAGGTAGAGAACTGGGAATGGGTGATCATTCCATAAGAGTAGGGAATGGTGCAACTGTTGCAGCCAAAGCTGTTAACGAATATCCCCTTATGTTACCAAATGGTAATACATTGATTCTGAACGAATGCAATTACATTCCGACCCTGATATGCAATCTTATATCAGTTTCTTTATTGAGTAAAGAAGGATATAATTTTGTAGTACAGGATAATATTATGAATATCTTCCTGAATCAAAAGTTGATTGGATCAAGCTCTTTAAATAATGGCATATACGTTCTAAACCAAACTACAGTCCTTAATGTACAAAACACAAAAAAGAGGAAGAGTTCAGAAATGAACGAATCCTTCTTGTGGAATTGTAGACTAGGTCATATCAATGCGACACGACTAGCTAAGTTGCATAAGGATGGGTATTTGAATCCGTTCGAATTTTCATCTTATGACACTTGCCAGTCATGTCTCAAAGGCAAAATGACCAAAACTCCATTTAGTGGACACGGAGAAAGAGTTAAAGAACTCTTGGGACTGATACATAGTGATGTATGCGGTCCCATGTCTACACATGCTTGGAATGGTTTCTCGTACTTCATTACCTTCACTGACGATCTCCCAAGATACGGACATGTGTTCCTGTTGAAACAAAATTCTGAAGATTTTGAGAAATTCAGAGAATATAAGCACGAAGTAGAGAACCAAATGGGTAAAAGTATTAAGATTCTTCGATCTGATCGAGGAGGAGAATACTTGAGCAATGAGTTCCTGGATTATCTAAAAGAGAATGGGATTCTCTCTCGGCTTACTTCTCCTTATACACCACATCACAACGGTGTATCGGAACGGAGGAATCGCACCCTATTAGATATGGTGCGCTCTATGATGAGCACTGCTGGGTTGCTTATTTCCTTTTGGGGTTATGCTCTTAAGACAGCAGCATACCTATTGAATCAAGTTCCATCTAAATCTGTACCTACCACACCATATGAGATATGGAGTGTGAAGAGAATATATCTTAAACGAGTTAAGATACGGGGTTGTCCGGCCTATGTCAAAAGGCAAAATCCGGACAAACTCGAGGCACAATCAGTTCTCTGCAAGTTTGTGGGATATCCAAAAAATTCTTATGGATATTTTTTCTACCACGGTGATGAGCAAAAGGTGTTTGTTGCTCAACATACCACCTTTTTAGAAAAAGAATTTCTTGCAAAAGAAATTAGTGGCGAAGAAGTAGAACTGGAAGAAGTTCCAGCAGTACAAACTGCAACTGAAGATTTAGTGGAACCAGAGGATTCAATAGTTCCTGACGAACCCCAGCCTCTCCGCCGATCTAGTAGGGTTCTTCATCCACCTGAGAGATACTATGGTTTTCTCATTGATGGTGGGAGCGAGGATTGCATCATGGAAGATGATGACCCTACTATCTTCGAGCAGTCCATCATGAGCGGTGACTCTGTGAAATGGCTGGATGCAATGCGATCTGAGATGGAATCCATGTACACCAACAAAGTATGGACTTTGGAAGTTGCTCCTGAAGGGGTAAAACCCATTGGGAGAAAATGGATCTTTAAGAAGAAACTTGGTGTAGATGGAAAATTTGAGACTTTCAAAGCTAGACTTATTGCAAAAGGTTTTCGTCAACGATCAGGCATGGATTATGATGAAACCTTTTCTCTAGTGGCTATGCTTAAGTCCATCCGGATCCAACTTGCCATTGCTGCATACCATGACTACGAAATCTGGCAGATGGATGTTAAGACCGTCTTTCTAAATGGTGATTTAGAGGAGTGCAAGTACATGACTCTATAGGGTTCCTAGGCACTCTAGTGAGGTGTCACAAGGAATCAACCATGCCAATTTAAAAAAAAACTAGGTGCCGAGAGACCCGACTACGGATCGTTGGCTAGAAAACTAGGCGAAAAGATAACTAGTTAACACTTAACTAAGAGATACGGAAATACAACCTTTGTAGATCCGGTCCTCCACCTCCACGGCTCCGAGATGAGGTCGTCTCCGCTGTCCAAATCAAATCCGGGCTCTAGCGTCGGCTTCATCGGAGAATGGGCAAGCTAGGTCGTCGATGTCCATGCCGAAGATGATCTACGTCGAGGCATCGCTAAATCAAGCTCCACCTTCACCAAGCCCTAAAAACTTATGAAGGAAACACACTCTACTACTTGGCAAGAGGTAGAGGATGAAGAAATAGGAAGTGGGTAGACTTTAGAATTGGATTTCTCACTCATTTCATCAATCTACCATTGATGAAGTGAAGGTTTTTCTTCTTGAGTTGAAGGAAGAAGAAGAAGAAATATATGATACGTTTAATTAAAAAAGAAAAGAATAATCCATTCTTATCATAACACTAACCATGGTAATGTGTAGAGAATCAATCATGGTTAAATGGGATGGTTAGGGTTAAGCATGAGACAAAATGGTTGCTAAAGTCAAAGTCTTCATGAAGCTTCAACAAGCTTCCAAATAAAGCCACCATTTTGCATTATGCATATCATTTTCAATAATGAATAAACAAATAAATAAATAGATATGAAAATGAAAACCCTAACCATTACATAACCATGGTTTAAACTTTACACAAAACACAAGTTAGCATGCATCATCAAACATGATACAAACAAGTGCACAAAAGTATATCGCATATACAATGCGCACATCCGAGTGAGAAAATCCATCTTAAGTGAACCAATACTAGTTAATGCAAAGTAATACATTAAATCATTAAATCAACACTTGATTCAATGATCCGGTCATGTCGCACACAACCGACTAGTATACAATGTATCGGCTTATCGAATCAACGCTTGAATCGATAACTAGGTTATATCGCATACAACCATTCGATACATTCATCGCGAGAATGGAATACGGTATCACATACACGCATTATTCTCGGTCCCGCACATATCTCATATGCGCTCCTATTTCGTTTCGCTTGAGCCAGGAAACCTCTGTGTAGGACTCTAAAGACTCGTCAATACGCCGGCAGCAGGAGATGATCATATCAAACACCCACAAGCCGCAAGCGGTCTGCTAAACATAACGGCCACCCTGGTATTGAGCGATCTGAAGATCGACGAGCAAGCCCGCTCACACTCCAGTGAATCCGACCAGTAACACTACCGTACAGTCCGGTCTGATCGTCTGATATGTCGCATATCTCGCCTAGGGGTGGTAAACGTCAGACCCCAATAGCTCGATAAGTCGTGTCGATATGAGGTCTATAACTTTTCGAGAAACTACTGATAACACTTACCAGTAAATCTCAGCAACCCTGGCCAGGGATTTCCTGTTATAGCCAATCGAACACAGCGCAACATCAACTCCCTATACCGGGAGAGACGAATCCCCTCCTATCGCTCATTGCCTCCATGTGACTCGGGACTGTACCCAAAAACCACCGTTTTGCACGCCCTCTTGGACGTGGTAAGATGGAAATCAAAGCACAGTGGGAACCACACAAGACTCTATGACGATCTCGGGTCAACAGACTACTCTGCACCAGTGTCACCAGAGAACTGCCATCTGACGTGAGGTATAATACCATCTGGGAGTTCTCGGCGAGTCCGTCCAGTGTACCCAGTCTCTACTGAGCACCCGTATATCATCTCTGATGTCAAACACCAATGGATATGGGATCATCCATCGCCCATCTGTATGGGTCGAGAAGGTACACGCTAGTCTACTCTGGTATATCGATGCCCCATCTCGATACACCCACGACTATGGACTTTGAAGGATGTACTTACGGACTACCATGTCCCCACTAGTATGAACCGCATCATAGTCCAGGTAGTCAAGTACAGATCCTAAGGGCTTTACCAACATGTAACAGAGAGACAATCAGCATACACGTTAAGGTAAAGGGTAACCAGATAGCATACTATCATGTCGAGCAAGAAAGTCCTCCCTATATATGTTCCAGCATCCACTACAATATACATCCTATGTACAGTAATGGCCTCTAGGGCATACATATAACTAACAATCTCCCACTTGCACTAGGGCCATCTGTAGCAGTGGTTGTAGTATCTCATACTCAACCATCCCATAAAAGTCTCTCTCTGGGAACAGGCCTTTGTGAGTGGATCCGCTGTGTTTGTCCTCTGAGTCTACTCTCCTATCCTTGATCTCCCTGGAGATCAACCATCTCCATGATCAAGTGATACTGCCATAGAATATGTCTGGATCACTGATGGGACCGGCGTTCCTTGGCATAAGCCACAACTCCATTGTCACACAATGGGAGGAACATAGTTCATCTCATGAACCAATATACACCCAAACAGCCTCTTTGGTAGCATCTTAAGTAGCGATGTATCGATCCTTTATCGTCTAGTATGTCACGGTATCCAGCTTGGAACTCTTCCAACATACCGTCCCTTCACTGAGGGTAAAGACAATGCCTGTGACTGACATTCAGTCGTCTTTATCACCCTGGAACCTTTCCAGTGATTCTCCCCAGGATCGATTGATACCATCTCACTACTACTGGTGAGATTCCTAACATCCATTTAGATCTATCTCATAGATTCAAAATCCAGGATTTAGCAGGTATCACTTTGATCCTTATGTGGAGAATCCATGTGATAAACGGAGATTGATCGAGCGTAGCATAAGAAACTCCTTTCTTATCAAGAGTATGTCATCCACGTACTCTACGAGGATCACCACCATACTCCCTACTACCTTTTTGTTTATACAAGGTTCATCTACCATTTTGATGATGTCAAACTCTTTGACTAATCCATCAAAACAGACGTTCCAACTCCGCGATGCCTGCTTTATCCTATAAAGCATCTTGCACACGTTTCCGCTGCTCCCACTGTCTACGAAGCCCTCTGGCTGTGTACTTATAGACGCTCTCTTCCAAATCATTATTTAGAAAACCAGTCAAGACACCCAACCACCAGAGATCGTAGTCATGGTATGCAGCCGTGGTAAGTAGGATCTGGATGGACTTAAGCTTAGCTACTTGAAAAGGTTTCATCATTATCCACACCTGGTCGATGACGAAAACCTTTAACAAGTCTAGCTTTGAAAGTCTCAACCTTTCCATGTACACCAAGTAATCTTCTCAAGATATACTTGCTCCTGATGGGGATTTAACCCTTCAGATATAGCAACTAAAGTCCATACTTTGTCGGTGTATAAGGATTCCATCTCAGATCACTAAGCATCCAGCCATTCTTATAGAGTCTTACTCCTGATGGCCAGCTCGAAACTAGTTGGGTCATCATCTCATGATGCAAACCTCGCTCCCACTGTCATAGAGAAACAGAAGTATCTCTCAGGTGGGTGAGGAACCCTACTAGATCGGCGGAGAGGCTGAGGTTCGTTGGAATCTACTGAATCCTTTGGTTCTATCAAATCATCAGCTGTAGTTTGTATGGCTGGAACCTTTCCAGTTCTACATTACAGACCTTTCCTCGAGCTTGTCCGGATTTTGCTTTTAGACATAGGCCGGACAATTCCCAAATCTTAACTAGCTTAAGACATGGGCTCTTCCCTTTCCATATCTCATATGAAATGGTAGGCAATTGACTTGATTCGAACCCTATTCAATAGGTATGCAGCTTCATAAGTGCATAACTCCCTAAAAGAAATAGGTAACTCAGTCGTACTCATCATAGAGCACACCATATCATATAGGGTGTGATTGCTCCGCCCCGATATACCATCGTGCTATGGTGTATACGGAGGAGTAATGCTGAGAGAGAATCTCATTCTCCTTTAGAATAGTCCAGTATTTCCGTGCTCAAGTGTTCTCCTCCTTGATCTCATCATAGGACATAATACTTATACCCGTATTGGTTCTCTACTTCTAACTTATATTCTGTGAATATCTCAAAAGGTTCGGACTTGTGTTTCAACAGGAACATAGGTCTGAATCTTGAGAGATTATCAGAGAATGTAACGAAGTACAAAGAACCGGTCTTGGCATGTGTAGACAGGGGACCTTGCATACATCCTCATGTATCATCCCAAGAGTTTAGTAACTCTTTCTCTGTTTCCAGTAAACGGAGCTATGGTCATCTTATCTTTGTGACATGACTGGCGAGTTTCACAAGATGTAAATTCAAACTGATTTAAATATGCATCTATATGTAACTCTAGCTAGTCGGGTCACATTGATCTGACCTAGTCTACAATGCCTCAAGTAGGATTCGTTCATTTCTGAACTCTTCCTCTTGTGTGTGTTCCGTATACTAAGAGCTGTAGTTTGATTTAGAACATTAATGCTTTTAGATAACGTGCCTGAACCGATCAACTTTTGATATAGGAAATGTTCAAAACATTATCCAACAATACAAAATTTTATCATTTCTTTACTTATAAAGAGACTGATATGATTTTGTATATCAGGTTCGGTATCTAATAACATTCGTTCAGAATCAATGTATTATAATACAGGGTGACAGTGACCGACAGACTTGGCTGCAACACTTGCCCCGTTTTCTGCCTCATGAAACTTATCACCCGTTCTCAGTTCTCTACCTTTCTGTAGCCCTATGTAACAGATTACATATCTGGGATCCTGATCTGGTATCACATACCCAGGACGTAAAGGATACTGAGAAACAGTTCTGTATAATGAACACACCCGAAGATGATGCATCATCATGCATTCTCTTCGTTTGGGCGGCACGGGAAATCTGGTATTCCCCAATTTCCTGCTCTGTCTTATAACAATTATAAGTTGGAGCGGGACCAACGTTCCCTAGCACAGTATAACAAGCGGGTTCGGTCAATATTCCGTATTATTATCTTGATTAAGGCGTGATATGGTCGCTACCTGGAGAGAGAGAGAAGAAAACACTCAGCGTGCGCTCTGTCAAGAATAGATTGGTTATTATTTTATCTAATCAGGATGGCTCCCACTGCTTTTTATCAAATCTTCCTTCAAACCCTAAAAGGAAAGACTAGCCGGGATTAATTACACACTACAAGTTCGCCAATCTTTCAGCCAGGCCAGTGTCGGTACTTTGAGGGAGGTCCCACGTGCTTTCGCACGAACCTAATTAATGTAAACCTCGTTTTCCCAGAGGCGTAACCTCGTTAACACCTTTCTAGACACCTACTTGATCGGCTAATTGTAATGTATAAAACTCTCCCAGGAGTAACGCTTACTCGCAGCGGGTATCGGGATCCAACTATCTCATAGAAGGTATGCAATCTCATTGCAAATTTCAACACTTGAAATTCCCGATAATATTTTGCCCCTAGCACCCTATGACCTTGACGGAGGTCAACAAACCATAGGCTACTAGTCAAGTTCAACCCGTCATTTCTTGATCGAATTAAACCCACCCGCACGACCCTTGACGGAGGTCAACAAGGCCGCACGACTACCCTAACTCAATCTGCATCATATGCATAAGCAGATAAATACTGGTTAGCTACCGCACACTGCGCCTTGACGGAGGCCAACAAACGCAGCACGAATACTAAACAGCACTTATCTGAAATGACGGAGGGCTACGACAGGTTTTTCTGAAAACCTATTGCGTAATGAACTTGATATCGTTGTAGGATCGAATGATTTTGAAATGGAGTGTTTTTGAAGCTTTTCTAGTTTTGCTAAAGGAGTCACTCCCGGTGAAGGGATCGTCGGTCCTTTCCTCGTCGAATGAGGTGCGGGATATATCATATATATCACTGTGCAAAGCAAAAACACTTAAAAGCAATCAAAAGACAAACCGAGTGTGTAGCATCTGCCAGTTATTGCTAAAGGAGTCACTCCCGGTGAAGGGATCTCGGTCCTTTCCTCATCGAATAAGGTGCAGGATATATCACATATACCGCTGTGTAAAGAAAGAACTGTAGCTACCTGTTTTATTTTTGAAATTCGATTCTACAACATCTTAGGTTTATTTTATTTCATTAATCACATTAATGAAGTCCCATCATTTAAGTACCTAAACATCACAGATAAATACGATGTACATTTATGCCATCCGCATTCGCCTCGATGTCCCCTCGTGCACCGTTAGGTTAGGTAACTAACGACAGAGCGGGGCAGGGCTAGCACGGGTGTAAAACATAAGTAACGCCTATATAATATATCATATATACTATATACTGTATCTATCACAGAACATCACATGATCACATCACAGATATCGCAGCAGAAGAATCATATGAAATATTGGATATACTAGGACGTCCGTGTTTTCAATATGAGCCAGTATAAAACACGGATTCCACGGTCGTGATGAATAGCCAAACCCACACCCCTAGACCCCTACGAGAGCGGCAAGCAACCCTACCAATTCTAGAGTTAGGAGACCCGGACTCGACTCCTCGAGTTGGTCTCCCACTGGACTCCAGAACCCGGTTACTTGTGCTCCCCTCCTTGGGTCTATCCTAGTGCGGAAAAGTAAATAATATACAACGGGTGACAACTCCCGCAACCTGGAAGCGCCCCAATGAAAGAATATTACATACAAGTTTTTACATGAATGAAAATGAAAAACACTCATCTCACATAAAAACCCCCGGCTATTCAAACACGACGATCCAATATAACATATCCAGCAACACATAACATCACATGTCATCAACGTAAGTAAATATGCGCATCCCAATTGTCGTTGACATATAGCAACGAAATCGGCGATATCACATATTACACTTACGGTCACAGAAAAGAAAGAGTAAAACTACAACAGTTGGAATCCGCAACCACCTCAGACATCGCATGCCTGACCAAATGAATTACTTAGACATCGCATGCCTAACAATTATAAACCCCGCATTTTAGTCTCATTATCGAAAACACTTTTCAATATCAAGTCGGGCAATTCAACAAGATTCCCGACATCCTGATCGAATGCTCGTCGCAAACTTTAATAGGCGGCCGCACCCCCGACGCCGTCGACGAAGTGCACCAAGGCGGAACACCGCTGCCGCGAGCACCCGGACAGATGCTTTCGGCGACGGGGTTCTCCTACAGTCACTTGGTCGGGGCTATGGAGTGAGGCTGTCTATTAAGTTTACCCGGCGAGTATCCGCGTACGCTACGTGATTGCAACGGACTTTTGATCACATCAAAATTCCGTGGCAACCGATCAAGTGAGACTAAACCGCTACGTTTATAACATTCATTTAGTTATCACATAACTAATTGTGAATTCCAATTATTGTATCCCATTCCGGATAAATAGAAAATGTCAAACTTTCCGATCGAACAATCGAACACCCAAGTTTTCCCGATACAGATCAACATATGAAACAAGTCTAACAACATTCCGTTCGTGCCTCAGTACCAACGGTCCAGCCGTAGAAGGGTCAAGCCAACGCCTCACATGTGGCACGCCGTACTGCCCCAAACCCGAAGGTTCAAAGGGCAGTTCAAGACGGTCACATAATCGAGTTAAGGTTTGTTGTCTTCTAGAGGGTCCATCGCGTTACTTGCACTACTTAGAACGTCGTTAAACTACGGAAAAATCCAACACTTGGAAATTTCCCGACAGGGGAAAAATTGGGTATTTATATCCGGTCGAACTTTTTAACATATTCTAAAATTTATCCGGAAAGCCACACAGACAAAATTTGATAATCCGATCGAACTCATGAAAACCCAAAACAACCCCTGAAAACTCAACTGTATAATAAATATTAAAATATCCCAGGAAAACCAGCACAGAAATCTGAGAATTACTGTGAAAACCAAACCACACAAAACGACAAAACCGCCGCTGAACCGCCGCGTAGTGCATAGCACGTGCCGCGGTTCCGCGGTGGAAAAGTTGAATTAGGCCCACGAAATTTACAGTAATTCTTAGAAAACCCTGCTTGATTTTCTGCATATTTTTAATTTGGAAAAATCCCTGTTTTTGAAAATTGGACAGAGAGCATGGTTGTGTTGGGATTTCGAGTTCGTTCGGAGTTCAAAATCCGTCTAGACTTCGCCTAAGGCTCTAGCTAGGCTCTGATACCACTGTAGGGTTCCTAGGCACTCTAGTGAGGTGTCACAAGGCATCAACCATGCCAATTTAAAAAAAAACTAGGTGCCGAGAGACCCGACTACCGATCGTTGGCTAGAAAACTAGGCGAAAAGATAACTAGTTAACACTTAACTAAGAGATACGGAAATACAACCTTTGTAGATCCGGTCCTCCACCTCCACGGCTCCGAGATGAGGTCGTCTCCGCTGTCCAAATCAAATCCGGGCTCTAGCGTCGGCTTCATCGGAGAATGGGCAAGCTAGGTCATCGATGTCCATGCCGAAGATGATCTACGTCGAGGCATCGCTAAATCAAGCTCCATCTTCACCAAGCCCTATAAACTTGTGAAGGAAACACACTCTACTACTTGGCAAGAGGTAGAGGATGAAGAAATAGGAAGTGGGTAGACTTTAGAATTGGATTTCTCACTCATTTCATCAATCTACCATTGATGAAGTGAAGGTTTTTCTTCTTGAGTTGAAGGAAGAAGAAGAAGAAATATATGATAAGTTTAATTAAAAAAGAAAAGAATAATCCATTCTTATCATAACACTAACCATGGTAATGTGTAGAGAATCAATCATGGTTAAATGGGATGGTTAGGGTTAAGCATGAGACAAAATGGTTGCTAAAGTCAAAGTCTTCATGAAGCTTCAACAAGCTTCCAAATAAAGCCACCATTTTGCATTATGCATATCATTTTCAATAATGAATAAACAAATAAATAAATAGATATGAAAATGAAAACCCTAACCATTACATAACCATGGTTTAAACTTTACACAAAACACAAGTTAGCATGCATCATCAAACATGATACAAACAAGTGCAAAAAAGTATATCGCATATACAATGCGCACATCCGAGTGAGAAAATCCATCTTAAGTGAACCAATACTAGTTAATGCAAAGTAATACATTAAATCATTAAATCAACACTTGATTCAATGATCCGGTCATGTCGCACACAACCGACTAGTATACAATGTATCGGCTTATCGAATCAATGCTTGAATCGATAACTAGGTTATATCGCATACAACCATTCGATACATTCATCGCGAGAATGGAATACGGTATCACATACACGCATTATTCTCGGTCCCGCACATATCTCATATGCGCTCCTATTTCGTTTCGCTTGAGCCAGGAAACCTCTGTGTAGGACTCTAAAGACTCGTCAATACGCCGGCAGCAGGCGATGATCATATCAAACACCCACAAGCCGTAAGCGGTCTACTAAACGTAACGGCCACCCGGGTATTGAGCGATCTGAAGATCGACGAGCAAGCCCGCTCACACTCCAGTGAATCCGACCAGTAACACTACCGTACAGTCCGGTCTGATCGTCTGATATGTCGCATATCTCGCCTAGGGGTGGTAAACGTCAGACCCCAATAGCTCGATAAGTCGTGTCGATATGAGGTCTATAACTTTTCGAGAAACTACTGGTAACACTTACCAGTAAATCTCAGCAACCCTGGCCAGGGATTTCCTGTTATAGCCAATCGAACACAGCGCAACATCAACTCCCTATACCGGGAGAGACGAATCCCCTCCTATCGCTCATTGCCTCCATGTGACTCGGGACTGTACCCAAAAACCACCGTTTTGCACGCCCTCTTGGACGTGGTAAGATGGAAATCAAAGCACAGTGGGAACCACACAAGACTCTATGACGATCTCGGGTCAACAGACTACTCTGCACCAGTGTCACCAGAGAACTGCCATCTGACGTGAGGTATAATACCATCTGGGAGTTCTCGGCGAGTCCGTCCAGTGTACCCAGTCTCTACTGAGCACCCGTATATCATCTCTGATGTCAAACACCAATGGATATGGGATCATCCATCGCCCATCTGTATGGGTCGAGAAGGTACACGCTAGTCTACTCTGGTATATCGATGCCCCGTCTCGATACACCCACGACTAGGGACTTTGAAGGATTTACTTACGGACTACCATGTCCCCACTAGTATGAACCGCATCATAGTCCAGGTAGTCAAGTACAGATCGTAAGGGCTTTACCAACATGTAACAGAGAGACAATCAGCATACACGTTAAGGTAAAGGGTAACCAGATAGCATACTATCATGTCGAGCAAGAAAGTCCTCCCTATATATGTCCCAGCATCCACTACAATATACATCCTATGTACAGTAATGGCCTCTAGGGCATACATATAACTAACAGACTCAGCCAGAGGGCTTCGTAGAAAGTGGGAGCAGCGGAAAGGTGTGCAAGCTGCTTAAATCCATCTACGGGTTAAAGCAGGCATCGCGTAGTTGGAACATCTGTTTTGATGTGGTAGTCAAAGAATTTGACTTCATCAAGAACGTAGATGAACCTTGTATCTACAAGAAGGTTGCAGAGGGTAAGGTTGTCTTCCTCGTATTGTACGTGGATGACATACTTTGATAGGAAATGATGTTCCTATGCTACACTCAGTCAAGCTCTTCTTATTATATAGATTATCAATGAAAGATCTAGGTGATGCCTCCTGCATTTTGTGGATTAGGATCTATAGATATAGATCTAAGAGGATACTGGGATTGTCCCAATCCAGGTACATTGATGCAGGGTTCCTAGGCACACTAGTGAGGTCTCCCAAGCCATCAACCATGGCAATTTCAAAAATTATAGTGCCTACAAACCCTAAGCTACGGATCGATAACTAGATTTCTAGGCGAACAAGAACTAGTTAACAGTTAACTGAATAAAATACGGAAATACAACCTTTGTAGATCCGGTGCTCCACCTCCATAGCTCCGCAACGAGGTCCTCTCCGCTGTCCAAATCGAATCTGGGCTCTAGGATCGGCTTCGTCGGAGAATGGGCAAGCTAGGTCGTCGATGTCCATGCCGAAGATGATCTACGTCGAAGCATCGATGAATCAAGCTCCACCTTCACCAAGTCATGAAACTTGTGAAGGAAACACACTCTACTACTTGGCAAGAGGTAGAGGATGAAGAAATAGGAGGTGGGTTCACTTTGGATTTGGATTTTGCTCACTAGAACACAAGTTGCCATGAATGGCATCAAGGTTGCTCACTTGAAGAAGAAGAAGAAGATGATGAGCATAGAATTATGATAAGTATATTTTTAATCAAAAAGAAAATCCAATACTTATCATAACTAACTAGGGTTAGGTGTAGAGAATTAACCATGGTGATTAGAGTGGGTTAGGGTTAAGAAAAATGACAAGAATGGTGGCATATAGTCAAATGTTCATGAAGCATCCAATAAGAAACAAAAATAGCCTCCATTCTTATCATAACTCATAACCTTTTTCATTTAAATAAATAAATGAATAAATGAAATGATAAAGCAAACCCTAATCAACTCTTAACCATTGTTTAATTCTTCACACTTAACCTCAAGAGCAAACATCATCAAACATGATACAAAGATGTGTACTAAAGTATATCACATATACTTTGTGCACAATCCAAGTGATAAAATCCGTTTAAAGTGAACCAATACTAGTTAATGCAAAGTAATATATCAAATATATAATTATGCATTAAATCATTAAATCAACACTTGATTCAATGATCCGGTCATGTCGCACACAACCGACTAGTATACAATGTATCGGCTTATCGAATCAACGCTTGAATCGATAACTAGGTTATATCGCATACAACCATTCGATACATTTATCGCGAGAATAGAATACGGTATCACATACACGCATTATTCTCGGTCCTGCACATATCTCATATGCGCTCCTATTTCGTTTCGCTTGAGCCAGGAAACCTCTGTGTAGGACTCTAAAGACTCGTCAATACGCCGGCAGCGGATGATGATCATATCAAACATCCACAAGCCGCAAGCGGTCTGCCAAACGTAACGGCCACCCGGGTATTGAGCGATCTGAAGATCGACGAGCAAGCCCGCTCACACTCCAGTGAATCCGACCAGTAACACTACCGTACAGTCCGGTCTGATCGTCTGATATGTCGCATATCTCGCCTAGGGGTGGTAAACGTCAGACCCCAATAGCTCAATAAGTCGTGTCGATATGAGGCTCATAACGGGTCGAGAAACTACTGGTAACACTTACCAGTAAATCTCAGCAACCCTGGCCAGGGATTTCCTGTTATAGCCAATCGAACACAGCGCAACATCAACCCCCATATACCGGGAGAGACGAATCCCCTCCTATCGCTCATTGCCTCCATGTGACTCGGGACTGTACCCAAAAACCACCGTTTTGCACGCCCTCTTGGACGTGGTAAGATGGAAATCAAAGCACAGTGGGAACCACACAAGACTCTATGACGATCTTGGGTCAACAGACTACTCTGTACCAGTGTCACCAGAGAACTGCCATCTGACGTGAGGTATAATACCATCTGGGAGTTCTCGGCGAGTCCGTCCAGTGTACCCAGTCTCTACTGAGCACCCGTATATCATCTCCGATGTCAAACACCAATGGATATGGGATCATCCATCGCCCATCTGTATGGGTCGAGAAGGTATACGCTAGTCTACTCTGGTATATCGATGCCCCGTCTCGATACACCCTCGACTAGGGACTTTGAAGGATGTACTTATGGACTACCATGTCCCCACTAGTATGATCCGCATCATAGTCAAGGTAGTCAAGTACAGATCCTAAGGGCTTTACCAACATGTAACAGAGAGACAATCAGCATACACGTTAAGGTAAAGGGTAACCAGATAGCATACTATCATGTCGAGCAAGAAAGTCCTCCCTATATATGTCCCAGCATCCACTACAATATACATCCTATGTACAGTAATGGCCTCTAGGGCATACATATAACTAACAATCTCCCACTTGCACTAGGGCCATCTGTAGCAGTGGTTGCAGTATCTCATACTCAACCATCCCATGAAAGTCTCTCTCTGGGAACAGGCCTTTGTGAGTGGATCCGCTGTGTTGTCCTCTGAGTCTACTCTCCCAACCTCGATCACCCTGGAGATCAACCATCTCCATGATCAGGCGATGCTGCCTTAGAATAAGTCTGGATCACTGATGGGACCGGCGTTCCTTGGCATAAGCCACAACTCCATTGTCACACAATGGGAGGAACATAGTTCATCTCATGAACCTATATACACCCAAACAGCCTCTTTGGTAGCATCTTAAGTAGCGATGTATCCTGCCTTTATCGTCTAGTATGCCACGGTATATAGCTTGGAACTCTTCCAACATACCGTCCCTTTACTGAGGGTAAAGGCAATGCCTGCGACTGACATTCAGTCGTCTTTATCACCCTGGAACCCTTCCAGTGATTCTCCCCAGGATCGATTGATACCATCTCACTACAACTAGTGAGAATCCCAACATCCATTTAGATCTATCTCATAGATCCAAAACCCTGGATTTAGGAGGTATCACTTTGATCCTATATGGAGAATCATGGTGATAAGCGGAGATTGATCGAGCGTAGCATAAGAAACTCCTTTCTTATCAAGAGTATGTCATCCACGTACTCTACGAGGATCGTGACCATACTCCCTACTACCTTTTTGTTTATACAAGGTTCATCTACCATTTTGATGATGTCAAACTCTTTGACTACTTCATCAAAACAGACGTTCCAACTCCGCGATGCCTGCTTTATCCTATAAAGCATCTTGCACACGTTTCCGCTGCTCCCACTGTCTACGAAGCCCTCTGGCTGTGTACTTACAGACGCACTCTTCTAAATCATCATTTAGAAAAGCAGTCAAGACACCCAACCACCAGATATCGTAGTCATGGTATGTAGCCGTGGTAAGTAGGATCTGGCTGGACTTAAGCATAGATCCTTGAAAAGGTTTCATCATGATCCACGCCTGGTCAATGAAGAAAACCTTTAACAAGTCTAGCTTTGAAAGTCTCAACTTTTCCATCTACACCAAGTAATCTTCTCAAGATATACCTGCTCCTGATGGGAATTTAACCCTTCAGATATAGCAACCAAAGTCCATACTTTGTTGGTGTATAAGGATTCCATCTCAGATCGATAAACATCCAGCCATTCTTACAGAGTCTTACTCTCGATGGCCAGCTCGAAGCTAGTTGGGTCATCATCTCATGATGCAATCCTCGCTCCCACTGTCATAGAGAAACTGAAGTATCTCTCAGGTGGGTGAGGAACCCTACTAGATCGGCGGAGAGGCTGAGGTTCGTTGGAATCTACTGAATCCTTTGGTTCTATCAAATCATCTGCTGTAGTTTGTATAGCTGGAACATTTCCAGTTCTACATAACAGACCTTGCCTCGAGCTTGTCCGGATTTTGCTTTTAGACATAGGCCGGACAATCCCCAAATCTTAACTAACTTAAGACATGGGTTCTTCCCATTCCATATCACATATGAAGTGGTAGGCAACTGATTTGATTAGAACCCTATTCAATAGGTATGCAGCTTCTCAAGTGCATAACACCCTAAAGGAAACAGGTAACTCAGTATTACTCATCATAGAGCACACCTTATCATATAGGGTGTGATTGCTCCGCCCCGATATACCAACGTGCTGTGGTGTATACGGAGGAGTAATGCCGAGAGAGAATCTCATTCTCCTTTAGAATAGTCCAGTATTTCCGTGCTCAAGTATTCTCCTCCTTGATCTCATCATAGGACATAATACTTATACCCGTATGTTAGTTCTCTACTTCTAACTTATATTCTTTGAATATCTCAAAAGGTTCGGACTTGTGTTTCAAAAGGAACATATGTCTGAATCTTGAGAGATTATCAGAGAATGTAATGAAGTACAAAGAACCAGTCCTGGCATGTGTAGACAGGGGACCTCACATACATCAACATGTATCATCCCAAGAGTTCACTAACTCTTTCTCTGTTTCCAATAAACAGAGCTGTGGTCATCTTATCTTTGTGACATGACTGGCAAGTTTCACAAGATGTAAATTCAAACTGATTTAAATATACATCTATATGTAACTCTAGCCAGTCGGGTCGCATTGATCTGACCTAGTCTACAATGCCTTAAGAAGAATCCGTTCATTTCTGAACTCTTCCTCTTATGTGTGATCCGTATACTAAGAACTGTAGTTTGATTTAGAACATTAATGCTTTTAGATAACGTGCCTGAACCGATCAACTTTTGATATAGGAAATGTTCAAAACATTATCCAACAATACAAAATTATATCCTTTCTTTACTGATAAAGAGACTGATATGATTTTGTATATCAGGTTCGGTATCTAATAACATTCGTTCAGAATCAATGTATTGTAATACAGGGTGACAGTGACCGACAGACTTGGCTGCAACACTTGCCCCGTTTTCTGCCTCATGAAACTTATCACCCGTTCTCAGTTCTCTACCTTTCTGTAGCCCTATGTAACAGATTACATATCTGGGATCCTGATCTGGCATCACATACCCAGGACGTAAAGGACACTGAGAAACAGTTCTATATAATGAACACACCCGAAGATGATGCATCATCATGCACTCTCCTCGTTTGGGCGGCACGGGAATTCAGGTAATCCCCAATTTCCTGCTCTGTCTTATAACAATTATAAGTTGGAGCGGGACCAACGTTCCCCAGCTCAGTATAACAAGCGGGTTCGGTCAATAATCCGTATTATTATCTTGATTAAGGCGTGATATGGTCGCTACCTGGAGAGAGAGAGAAGAAAACACTCAGCGTGCGCTCTGTCAAGAATAGATTGGTTATTATTTTATCTAATCAGGATGGCTCCCACTGCTTTTTATCAAATCTTCCTTCAAACCCTAAAAGGAAAGACTAGCCGGGATTAATTACACACTACAAGTTCGCCAATCTTTCAGCCAGGCCAGTGTCGGTACTTTGAGGGAGGTCCCCCGTGCTTTCGCATGAACCTAATTAATGTAAACCTCGTTTTCCCAGAGGCGTAACCCCGTTGACACCTTTCTAGACACCTACTTGATCGGCTAATTGTAATGTATAAAACTTTCCCAGGAGTAACACTTACTCGCAGCGGGTATCGGGATCCAACTATCTCATAGAAGGTATGCAATCTCATTGCAAATTTCAACACTTGAAATTCCCGATAATATTTTGCCCCTAGCGTCCTATGACCTTGACAGAGGTCAACAAACCATAGGCTGCTAGTCAAGTTCAACCCGTCATTTCCTGATTGAAGTAAACCCACCCGCACGACCCTTGACAGAGGTCAACAAGGTCGCACGACTACCCTAAATCAATCACATCATATGCTTATGCAGATAAGCACTAATCAGCTACCGCACACTACGCCTTGACAGAGGTCAACAAACGTAGCACGAATACTAACTAGTACTTATCTGAAATGACGGAGGGCTACGACAGGTTTTTCTGAAAACCTATTGCGTAATGAACTTGATATCGTTGTAGAATCAAATAGTTTTAAAATGGAGTGCTTTTGAGGCTTTTCTTGTTTTGCTAAAGGAGTCACTCCCGGTGAAGGGATCGTCGGTCCTTTCCTCGTCGAATGAGGTGCGGGATATATCATATATATCACTGTGCAAAGCAAAAACTCTTAAAAGCAATCAAAAGACAAACCGAGTGTGTAGCATCTGCCAGTTATTGCTAAAGGAGTCACTCCCGGTGAAGGGATCTCGGTCCTTTCCTCATCGAATAAGGTGCAGGATATATCACATATACCGCTATGCAAAGCAAGAACTGTAGCTACCTGTTTTATTTTGAAATTCGATTCTACAACATCTTAGGTTTCTTTTTATTTCATTAATCACATTAATGAAGTCCCATCATTTAAGTACCTAAACATCACAGATAGATATGACGTACACTTATGCCATCCGCATTCGCCTCGATGTCCCCTCGTGCACCGTTAGGTTAGGTAACTAACGGCAGAGCAGGGCAGGGCTAGCGCGGGTGTAAAACATAAGTAACGTCTATATAATATATCATATATACTATATACTATATCCATCACAGAAACATCACATGATCTCATCACAGATATCGCAGCAGAAGAATCATATGAAATATTGGATATACTAGGACGTCCGTGTTTTCAATACGAGCCAGTATAAAACACGGATTCCACGGTCGTTATGAATAGCCAAACCCACACCCCTAGACCCCTACGAGAGCGGCAAGCAACCCTACCAATTCTGGAGTTAGGAGACCCGGACTCGACTCCTCGAGTTGGTCTCCCACTGGACTCCAGAACCCGGTTACTTGTGCTCCCCTCCTTGGGTCTATCCTAGTGCGGAAAAGTAAATAATATACAACAGGTGACAACTCCCGCAACCTGGAAGCGCCCCAATAAAAGAATATTACATACAAGTTTTTTACATGAATGAAAATGAAAAACACTCATCTCACATAAAAACCCCCGGCTATTCAAACACGACGATCCAATATAACATATCCAGCAACACATAACATCAGATGTCATCAACGTAAGTAAATATGCATACCCCAATTGTCGTTGACATATAGCAACGAAACCGGCGATATCACATATTACACTTACGGTCACAGAAAAGAAAGTGTAAAACTACAACAGTTGGAATCCGCAACCTCCTCAGACATCGCATGCCTGACCAAATGAATTTCTTAGACATCGCATGCCTAACAATTATAAACCCCGCATTTTAGTCTCAAAATCGAAAACACTTTTCAATATCAAGTCGGGCAATTCAACAAGATTCCCGACATCCTGATCGAATGCTCGTCGCAAACTTCAGTAGGCGGCCGCACCCCCGATACCGTCGACGAAGTGCACCAAGGCGGAACACCGCTACCGCGAGCACCCGGACGGATGCTTTCGGCGACGGGGTTCTCCTACAGTCACTTGGTCGGGGCTATGGAGTGAGGCTGTCTATTAAGTTTACCCGGCGAGTATCCGCGTACGCTACGTGATTGCGACGGACTTTTGATCACATCAAAATTCCGTGGCAACCGATCAAGTGAGACTAAATTGCTACGTTTATAACATTCATTTAGTTATCATATAACTCATTGTGAATTCCAATTATTGTATCCCATTCCGGATAAACAGAAAATGTTAAACTTTTCGATTGAACAATCGAACACCCAAGTTTTCCCGAAACTGATCAACACATGAAACAAGTCTAACAACATTCCGTTCGTACCTCAGTACCAACGATCCAGCCGTAGAAGGGTCAAGCCAACGCCTCACATGTGGCACGCCGTACTGCCCCAAACCCGAAGGTTCAAAGGGCAGTTCAAGACGGTCACATAATCGAGTTAAGGTTTGTGTCTTCTAGAGGGACCATCGCGTTACTTGCACTACTTAGAACGTCGTCAAACTGTGGAAAAATCCAACACTTGGAAATTTCCCGACAGGGGAAAAGTTGGGTATTGTATCCGGTCGAACTTTTTAACATATTCTAAAAATTATCCGGAAAGCCACACAGACAAAATTTGATACCCCGATCGAAATACCGAATCCCCAAATCAACTCAGAAAAATTCAACTCTGGAATAAATATTAAAAATACCCAGGAATACCAGCACTAATAATTATGAGATACTGTGAAAAAATTATTTAATAAAGTGGCCGTACCGCCGCGCAACCGCCGCACGAGGCTAGCTCGTGCCGCGGAAGCGCGGCAATAAGGAGGAAACAGTGGTACGAATTTCACAGTATTTCATATATTCACCTGCTGATTTTTCTAAACATTTTTAATGTATAAAAATACCAGATTTTAAAAATTGTACAGAGAGCAATTTTCCGGGTATAGTTTCGGTTCGATCGGACTTCAAATCGCGTCTGGACTTCGCCTAAGGCTCTAGCTAGGCTCTGATACCACTGCAGGGTTCCTAGGCACACTAGTGAGGTCTCCCAAGCCATCAACCATGGCAATTTCAAAAATTATAGTGCCTACAAACCCTAAGCTACGGATCGATAACTAGATTTCTAGGCGAACAAGAACTAGTTAACAGTTAACTGAATAAAATACGGAAATACAACCTTTGTAGATCCGGTGCTCCACCTCCATAGCTCCGCAACGAGGTCCTCTCCGCTGTCCAAATCGAATCTGGGCTCTAGGATCGGCTTCGTCGGAGAATGGGCAAGCTAGGTCGTCGATGTCCATGCCGAAGATGATCTACGTCGAAGCATCGATGAATCAAGCTCCACCTTCACCAAGTCATGAAACTTGTGAAGGAAACACACTCTACTACTTGGCAAGAGGTAGAGGATGAAGAAATAGGAGGTGGGTTCACTTTGGATTTGGATTTTGCTCACTAGAACACAAGTTGCCATGAATGGCATCAAGGTTGCTCACTTGAAGAAGAAGAAGAAGATGATGAGCATAGAATTATGATAAGTATATTTTTAATCAAAAAGAAAATCCAATACTTATCATAACTAACTAGGGTTAGGTGTAGAGAATTAACCATGGTGATTAGAGTGGGTTAGGGTTAAGAAAAATGACAAGAATGGTGGCATATAGTCAAATGTTCATGAAGCATCCAATAAGAAACAAAAATAGCCTCCATTCTTATCATAACTCATAACCTTTTTCATTTAAATAAATAAATGAATAAATGAAATGATAAAGCAAACCCTAATCAACTCTTAACCATTGTTTAATTCTTCACACTTAACCTCAAGAGCAAACATCATCAAACATGATACAAAGATGTGTACTAAAGTATATCACATATACTTTGTGCACAATCCAAGTGATAAAATCCGTTTAAAGTGAACCAATACTAGTTAATGCAAAGTAATATATCAAATATATAATTATGCATTAAATCATTAAATCAACACTTGATTCAATGATCCGGTCATGTCGCACACAACCGACTAGTATACAATGTATCGGCTTATCGAATCAACGCTTGAATCGATAACTAGGTTATATCGCATACAACCATTCGATACATTTATCGCGAGAATAGAATACGGTATCACATACACGCATTATTCTCGGTCCCGCACATATCTCATATGCGCTCCTATTTCGTTTCGCTTGAGCCAGGAAACCTCTGTGTAGGACTCTAAAGACTCGTCAATACGCTGGCAGCGGATGATGATCATATCAAACATCCACAAGCCGCAAGCGGTCTGCCAAACGTAACGGCCACCCGGGTATTGAGCGATCTGAAGATCGACGAGCAAGCCCGCTCACACTCCAGTGAATCCGACCAGTAACACTACCGTACAGTCCGGTCTGATCGTCTGATATGTCGCATATCTCGCCTAGGGGTGGTAAACGTCAGACCCCAATAGCTCAATAAGTCGTGTCGATATGAGGCTCATAACGGGTCGAGAAACTACTGGTAACACTTACCAGTAAATCTCAGCAACCCTGGCCAGGGATTTCCTGTTATAGCCAATCGAACACAGCGCAACATCAACCCCCATATACCGGGAGAGACGAATCCCCTCCTATCGCTCATTGCCTCCATGTGACTCGGGACTGTACCCAAAAACCACCGTTTTGCACGCCCTCTTGGACGTGGTAAGATGGAAATCAAAGCACAGTGGGAACCACACAAGACTCTATGACGATCTTGGGTCAACAGACTACTCTGTACCAGTGTCACCAGAGAACTGCCATCTGACGTGAGGTATAATACCATCTGGGAGTTCTCGGCGAGTCCGTCCAGTGTACCCAGTCTCTACTGAGCACCCGTATATCATCTCCGATGTCAAACACCAATGGATATGGGATCATCCATCGCCCATCTGTATGGGTCGAGAAGGTATACGCTAGTCTACTCTGGTATATCGATGCCCCGTCTCGATACACCCTCGACTAGGGACTTTGAAGGATGTACTTATGGACTACCATGTCCCCACTAGTATGATCCGCATCATAGTCAAGGTAGTCAAGTACAGATCCTAAGGGCTTTACCAACATGTAACAGAGAGACAATCAGCATACACGTTAAGGTAAAGGGTAACCAGATAGCATACTATCATGTCGAGCAAGAAAGTCCTCCCTATATATGTCCCAGCATCCACTACAATATACATCCTATGTACAGTAATGGCCTCTAGGGCATACATATAACTAACAATTGACACCATACTTGTAACATTTCAAAAAAATAAAATATTATTTTTGGGAATTTTTATATTATAATATTCATTTTTAATGATAATTTTAATATTTCGGTATAATTAAATACCGATAAATGGGGAAAATTTTGGAAAAAGTATGGAAAATTCTAAAATGGGGTATTTTATGGAGTTATGCCATTTTTAAGGTTTTCATGATTAATTATATGCTAATTTAGTGCTAATCGCGTTTAAAAATCGCTAATCGGATTTTTAGCTTTTTGTGCAAAACATGCACATATCATTTTTCCACACCTGTTACATTTTCTTACATGTTGTGGGTGTATGGTTGCCTAAGGTTACCATTGTGTGAGAGGGAAATAAAGGAAAAGAAAAGAAAAAGTGAAGGAATGATTATGAGAGAGAAAGAATAGGTCAACCCCTTTTTGAACCATGACCCCCATCATTTCTTCAACCCATTTCTCTCCTCTCTCTCCCATAAGTGCTGCTGCTGCTGCTTCCATTCCCTCTTCCTCCTCCATCTTCAATCCACCAAAACACCATGGATCCAACCCCGAAACCCCATCCCTACTTCACAAAAATCGTTCACAAGCTCGAGAGGAACACCATGGACCAAGAAAGAATGGATTTTGAGGACTTTGAGCAACTCAAGACAATTCTTGAGTTGCCAAAGGAGGTAATTTCTGCACCATTAGTATATTATTTCAATTCCTTGCACATCAATACTTGTTTCAGGTCAATATGGTGTGGTTTGATGGACTTTGGAAATTCCAAGTTAGGGTTTAGGGTTTAAATTGAAATCAAAGGTGAATTGAGGTGTAATTAGGGACTACAACCCTTGGTGTGATGTTGCATTGGACCGAACCTGAGATTAAAACCCATAATACGGATTTATAGAAATGATATCGGGAAAACTGTAATTCTGTGAGTGTTTTTGGAAATCTGCTATCACCCGAGCCACCTGAAAATAATTTTGGTTTGACAGTGGGATGTGCAGGAACCTAGGGACCACCACCAAAGCCCTAGCCCCTACCCCTATTTTTAGGCCGCAAATAAATCCTTTCCAGTCGCAAATTGCGGCCAGAGCAGGTGGGTTTGGCCTCATTTTTTTTTCAGGGCCCTATCTCCAGTAAATTTGACCTTTGGCATATGCAATTTTGACTGATTCCATCTAGGGTAGAATCTGGGGTATTTTTCTTGTGTTGGCGCATGGTTTACGACTTGTTTTAGCATGGATTTTGGTATTTGGTGATTCGTTTCTGTCGGGTGGCGTTTGAACGTCAACGGCAAAGGGTTATTGATCGTGGTTGCATTGCAAGACTATATGTTTTTACCTATGGGCGTAGCATATGCCGTTTTGGTTTCCGATGTGATTTTCATATACTTTAGCATTTGTGATATCCTTGTAGGTACCCTACGTGATGTCGAGGCGTTGAAGATGAAGATGGCGACACCGGCATCGGCACACAAGAAGTAAGGTGGGTAGATTTATATCTACGGGGAGAAGTCGGGTGGATGGCATATAGCACCCCCGCAGTTCGTGGTGATGTATACGAATACGTATACACACATATATTTATTATATGTTGATGGAGATTATTGATGATAAATATGGATTTTTGGTGTCTTGGATTGGTTTAGTGTAGTTGCGAACCCCTAGAGTAGTGGTTGCACCTACACACACACGCGCACACATACTTGCATACTTCTTTCTTTTACCTATGCGTATATGGAGATGTGTATATTTACCCATGGGTATGGGACTATGTGTTCATATACTGGATTTGTGGATAGTATTTGGGATTTGAGATGAGTCGATGAGATTTGATTTGAGGCCGTGAAATCGGTGAATTGGCAGGGTTCGTATTTGAGATACGACATGACGTTGTAGCGGGTCCTTTGACGTAGTGTTTCACACACGTGCATGCATACTTAGGTGGTATCAGTATTGTACTAGATATAGATCAGTACCCGGATTATGATCTTTGATAAAGAGGATACCAGAAGAATAATATGATGAATGTGATATTGACCCGTACCCAGATTTGGGATGCCGTACGACGGATTTACGTACGAGCTATATATTGATGATTGATCCGCACTCTTGACTTGGGATGTCTGATTATAGACATTGTATCGGATGTGATACTATTGAGGCGGGATCACCGACTACTATATATATATATATATATATATATATATATATGTATCGACTCAGATGTTAGGCGGTTTCCTTACCCTTGGTTTAGCCTGTTAGCTCGGCCATATAGTTTAGTGTAGTTGTTAGATTAGACTCGATTCCTACCTATTTCAAAATTAACGAATCGTGGGTATTTTAAAGATAGGCCAATGGATTCTACGGATATTTCAAAGGACGTATCTTTTCTTAAAAACACCGTAGCCCTTATTTTCAAAACACCGCGATTCGTGTTATTTCAAAAGGCACTACTGTATGACTTAGATTATATTAAATGCAGATTAGTTATCGATGTGTCTAGTATTCAACTACCGCACATTATTGTTGTTCGCTCCGCATCGCATACATATATTGTGATTTCATATTCCATTAGTGATATCATGCTGTTAGGACACCAGCACCATTACCGATGATGCGTATGTTCCATATACACTTACTTGCCGGCTCACACATATCATCCTCGGTAATTGCCATGTCATGTACACTTTAGAAAATACTATTACATTGACATAGCTCATTAGCTAATAGTCTCGACACGATATTAGTGTACTTGCCTTATATGCTAGTTTAGACATTGCAGTTATAACTTGCTACATCATGCATATTGTTATTCACTGTTATGCCGCATTCATGGATTTTTATGCCTATATTCATTGTTTACGTGCTATTGATGATTTGGATTCGGATTTGCATGAGATTTCTTGGATTTGGGGGAAACCGCAAAAACATAAATAAACTTCTTCTCTCTCTCTCTCTAAATAAAAAGGTGTGGTTTTCCCATGATGTATGAGTCGTCCACCATGAGTTTTGTGATGGATTTCGAGACTCGTTTCGAGGAGTTGGATGAACTGTTTCGGGTACATGGTGGACCCGGTAAGGTACCCCAAAGCAAGAAGCTCGATTAGTAGACGATGAGCCTGGCAGGGGAAGACTGTTGGATATAGTGCCTTCAGAGTCAATTATTGGATCACAGGCACGTGATTGCAATGATTGAGAGAGAACCTATGCCGGTAGGACAGTCTTACTCAAGATGATAGTATGCTATCTGGTTTATCTTTATCATCGTGTACTGCTTTAAGTGACCTTACAGGTCGCTATTACACGTTGATAGAGCCCTTAGGATTCTTGCTTGACTGCTAGCAGTATGATGGCGATCATATACGTGGGAGCTGGGGTCTATAAGCACATCCTTAAAAGGTCCCTAGTCGTGGGAGTTTTCGAGACATGGCATCGATACTCCATAGTAGACTAGTGTATACAGTCGAGACCCCGACGAAGGGCGGTGGCCGGTCTCACAAGACATTGGTGTCAGTTGGTTCACCTAAGATGTATACAGGTGCTTATTAGGTTATGAGTACACCGGACATGACTCGCCGGGAACATGCTAGTTGGTATTATACCTGACGTCAGATAGCAGTTCCCTGGTGACATGTGTACAGGTTAGTTCATCGACCTAAGATCGTCATTTGTCTCGTGTGAGTTCCCACTGTACTTTGATTACTACCCTACCACGGCTCAAAGGAGTCGTGCAAACAGGTTTTAGTTGGGTACAGTCCCGAGCCAAATGGAGGCAGTGAGCGGATCGGCAAGGGTTCGTCTCTCCCGGAATTGGGGGTGAGGTCGCGCTGTGTTAGGAGAGCCATTACACGAAGTCTTGGCCAAGGCAGGAGATTTACTTGTAGGTATTCCAGTAGTATCTTAGGGTGTTCTGGGCTACACTCCGACACGACTTGTACCGCTTTTGGGGGTCTGACTTTTACCAACCCCTAGGCCTGCCATGCGATGCTCATAGACGAACGGACCAGACTGTATGGATATTATCACTGACAGGCTCAGTAGGGTGTCAGGATGAGTTTGCTCATCGACCACCCTTTTGGTCAATACCTGGTAGCCCGTTACGTATGGCTAATACCACTGACGTGCTAGTGGTTAAATCCACAGCCAAAGTATTGACGAGTCTTTAGAGTCCCCCACAGACAGTTTCTCAAGTTTCGGGCGAAACGTTGTAGAGGTCGTATGATATATGGCAGGGTTCGATCTTATACGTGTGGTATTGCACGGATCATGATCGAACGGATAATACTAGCGGGCTTTGGTTTAAGCCGGATCCTAGTATTTTACTGTGTAGATTTTGTCTCATTGCATTTGTATTCGGTCGGAATACAAATGCGGGTATGTATATACAGTCATAGGGTTATCTTGTAATTTATTATGGGATCGCTTTTTGAAGTTGCCAGTTTGCATTCCGTTTCGGCCATTTTTCTTTATTCCTTCTTGGCTGAAATTCCTTTGATGAAAGGGGCTTATTTGCAAAAGTGGAAATTAGTATTTGAGGGTTTTTTTTATGGTGCTTGGGCAACAGAACTTTCTTGCACTCTCCTGAGTGTCTTGATTATGTTTGAATCATTTCCTTTGCATTTATGGTGATAGGATTGGAAAGGATTTTGGTGTGACATATATTTCTTGTTATCACACATTTTACTTTTTGCTAGATGCCCTCACCTCTCTCTTTTTTGGCTGGCCATTACATTGAGCAGCCCCTCATTTTGTGACTGAGGAATTTTTGTATCTAATTTCATTCATGCAAAAAGATTAGCTCCATTTCAAAGTTCATTTTCATCTTCCCTCCCCTGAGGCAACTTCAATTAACCCTTGAGGTAAAGCGTTCTACACTTAGTCTACAGCAATCTTGGACACGTCGGCTAGCCAACTTCGTGTCCGAGTTGCCTCGGTTCAGAGGTGGGAGCCCGTAAAATGACTTCTCGATGTGGTGTCCTTTCCGACGAGGAGATCGAGACCGGAGATGCCGCGAGGAGCTTGGGATGGTGGCCGAAGACCGAAGGACACTGATAGCTCGGTATAGCCTCTCTACCCTTTCTCTAGTTAGCTAGTAGTAGGTAAATGGTCCGATCCGGGGAAAAAGTATACGATAGAGCCAGTTTCTAGTTAAAGAAAAGTTTTTTTTCCCACATTTTGGCCTCGGACAGACGGCCGGGGTGCTACCGTAGATTTACATGGTATCAGAGCCATGCCATTAACCTTTACTAGCTTGCTCTAACGTGTTAAGAACTTCGATCGAACGAAATTTCCAAATACTCCATTTCCAAACTCTGAGTTTCTGTAGAATTTTTTTTATCATCAAAAAATTATTTGGTGCATTGCAGAAATTCAGGCAGGGTTTTCTATGAAATCTGAGAAAATTTGGTGTTCTGTTGTTACTGTAGCGCGGCGGAACCGCGGCCGTACCCTCATTTTAGCCGCGGTTCCACGGAAGGACTCTAGCAACAGTGCGCCATTTTTTTCTACAGGGATTCATGACTTGGAAAGGGAGTTTCTGGTAATTTTTGTTTGGGCCCAGATTTTTTTTTGAGTACTGGGTATTGTACTTGGGGCCCACTTCGGGAAATTTTGTCGATCAAAATTTTTAAACATGTTAGTTCACAGTATTTACATTATATCTGCGACCGTGAATGTCATTTGATCGGTAAATCCTGTCTAATTGCTATAGCCCTTTTAGACGGATTTACGAACGTGACAATCACGTTGATGTTCTGTGTTGTGCTGTGATGTTACGGATTTGTCGTGGTGGATAGCCTAGATGCAATGGTAGTACAGTTTGGTTGTATTTGTACATTTGATATTACGGGGCGAGCGTCCGACATGTGGACTGCCATCACTGCCTGTTTGTATATTATTCTTTTGGGGCACGACCGAGCTGAGGTCGATGTACCCGTTGTATATTTTACTTTCTGTACTAGGATTACCCCGCGGAAGGGTGCATGGGTAGCCGGGTTCTAGAAGGCAACGGGCCCGCATCTCATGGCTTTGAGACGGAGGGGGCTTCACTCTAGAATTGGCGAGCTATTCGCCGCACTCGTAGGGGGTATAGGTTGACCCAAGGAGGGGTGCACAAGTTACCGGATTCCGTGAAGTGCTGGGTGGTACATTCACGTTGTGGAAGGGGGCTGCCTCGCTTCAGGTTTTGGCGGATAACTTGCCGCGTCCGTAAGGGTCTAGGATTTCATTGCACAGGCTATCCACACGACCAGGGGAAGGTCGGGTTTCAGTAGCGGCTCTATGAAACCCGGGGATCCCAGATATCTGTATTGTTCTGTGATGCTTATTACATTTCTGTGATGTTGCATTTTATCACGCCTTGAGCGAATATTATATATTGATATATATACTAGTAGATGTTGTATATGTTTTACACCCGCGCTAGTCCAGTCCCCGCTCTGTCATTAGTTAAGTAACCTAACGGGTGATGACGGGACCCAGTGGCGAATGCGGATGGCATATACGTACATCGTATTTTCGTTCTTTATTGGTGTGATCAATTGATGGGACTGCATTGATTCGGATCAATGCAAGCTAAACAAACCTGTATGATCTTGTTGGAACATTTTTCAAAAAAAAGCTGTTATTGCAAGGACGTTCTCTTTTGTTTTGCACAGTGGTATTCGTTTATGAATATCCAGCATCTCAGTCGACGAGGCAAGGGCCAAGATCCCTTCACCGGGAGTGACCCCTTGGACAGAAGTTTGCGTCAGGGTAATAACTTCACTATAGTCGATTACTTTTTGCTTTGCATCGTGGTATTCAGTTGGAATATCCTGCACCTCATTTTATGGGGAAAGAGCCGAGATCCCTTCACCGGGAGTGACCTCTTTTGCAAAGGTTTTCGCCACTATATTTTTATAAAAAGCTATCCGGTTCCTTCAACGATATCAAGTTCATTACGTTAAAGGTCTTTCGCCAAAAACCATTCGTAGCCCTCCGTCATTTCAGAGAGGTAGCACTTAATATTCATGCTATGTATATTGGCCTTCGTCAAGGCATAGTGTATGGTAGCTATTTGTTACTTTTCTGCTGCATAAATAGATGCGTTGGTTTGGGACAGTCGTACTACTATTTTGGCCTTCGTCAAGGGTATGTATGGGTGGGTTCAAATTAACCTGGACAATGACGGGTAGAACTTGACATGTGACTTATGATATGTTGGCCTTCGTCAAGGTCATAAGAGCATGGGGTAAAAATAACATCGGGAGTTTCTAAAGAAACTGAAACTTGCCAGATATGCGCATACCTTCTGGAGTGTGATAATGTGAGTGGATTCCATCACATTATCATGCGATGATAGTTGGATCCTGATTCCCACTGATGAGTTGGTTTACTCCTCGGGTGATCCCGACTAATTCTTCTTTCAGGTTTAGAGGAGAATTTGAGGTTACAGTGGGAGGTTTCCTGATTAGATAAAGTAATAACCATTCTGATCTAGGTTAGAGTGCACGCTGAGTGTTTCTTTTCTCTCTCTCTTTGGCAGCGACCATGTCCCGACCCTTGATTATGACTCAGTGACCAAAATTAACCGAACCTTCTTAAACACTGGCTTTTGGATTGTCAGAGTTGCATACCTCATTGCCACTCCAACTTTTACCCTTTTCTCCAGAACACCCCGTATTACTATGAATGTCCACTTCCATTAGATAAAACCATCGTATGGTTATATACGAATTCGAAGGAACTTGTTCCAGATTCGAGGATGGTTTCCGGTTCTGGAGAAAACGAATAGGATTATTCAGTTGTCTTTTCCTTTTACCTTCGCTCAGGTTGCGAGTACTCCTAGGTTTAGGAGATAGTACACCTATTACGCTTATTGGATAGTCTTCTTCCAAACCATAGGCAGGTGCCGAACGGTAGGGAATGAAGAAAACCAATTAGCCTAACGATGGTGTACAGAAGGTAATAAGTTAAGACAAATAAAGGGATTAGTAAGAGGGCAAAGTAAATTACGACTGCTATCATTCACGACAGAACCAAGTATTTCATCGCCACTCCTACTTCACCTTTTTATTTCTCCGGAACACCCCGTATCACTACGAAGATCCACAGTTTATTGGATACTCCATCATATGGTTATATACAAACTCGAAGGAACTTGTTCCAGTTCGGGGATGGATTCTAGTTCAGGAGAAATAGGAATAAGGTTTTATTCAGTTGTCTTTTATCTTCACCTTCTCTCAGGTTACGAGTACTCCTAGGATTAGGAGAGTACACCCATTATGCTTATTGGATAGTCTTCTTCCAAACCATAGGCTGGTGTCGAACGGCGGGGAAGGAAGAAAACCATTTAGCCTAAAGGGGTGTACAGAAGGTAATGACCAAAGACATATAAAGGGATTTACAGAGATGGCAAAGAAATATACAGTTACAGTTGTGAATCTGATAATGGAAGCGGCATTACTAGGAATACCAGGATACCCCTTCGAAACATTTACGTGTTTCAGTTTCGCTGTGTATTGTTAAAAGAAAACTGATTTCCCAATTAGCCCTTGCTCCAGGGTATGTATTTACCAGGTTTGATTCTCACATCTGTATGGTTTTACAGATGATGAGTGGGAGTAAGTTATTGGGAATTGGGTGATCATCCTCTTTATATCGGAATTCGTTGTAATTGGTGATATTTGAGGAAATCGCTTGGGTTGTTTGCCGGACGGCAAATATTTGGTTTTGAATATCCGTTGTTATGCACCAATTTCAAATTAATATATATATACGTTTATTTTTATAAAGTGAGATATAACTTTTTGAAATTATGTCTATGACATTTACCTATATCAGTGGATGGTTAGGTAAGGAGCATTAAACGGCGGTGTAATTCTTCTTAACCATAATTACAGTTTTCAACCTACGACACACAGGGAATGAGTTATTAGACTCAGGGGACTTATACAGAGTATTCTATGTTGTCCAGTGTCCATGAGGACAGAGGGGTTGGTACTCGTACTCTATTCTGTTTACTTATGACTTCTCTGGTTCTTAGACATGTGTTTCGTACAAATGCAAGGTCTAGGTTTTGAGAAGTTATAGGTATAAGAATAAAGTAGAGAACCAGGTGTTGCAAGTATCAGGATTCTTCAAGGTGATCGAAGATGTAGATACTTGTGTATGGTATTCAGATGATAGTAATGATTAAGAGAACTTGCTTCTCTTTCAGGTTACTCGTAATTGGAAGCATTCCTAAGTTGAGTAATGCTGATCGGCCTCTCTCCATATAGTTGACATGCACTGGAGACAGCTGCATGATTTGAATCTGGTTCCAATTAAATCAGTACCTCTGTTTCTATATTGGATACAGAATAGTTCATATCTTAACAATGTTAAGGTACGGGGAGTTGTCCGGCTTATGCTTAAAACCAGACTCTGGATAACTCAAGGCACGTTTCTGTAATGGCTGTTTGTGGGTTGACCCGGGCTATGACGAGGGTTGATTTTCTACCATCTGGAAGATCAATAGTGATGTTGTTCTTGACTCGCCACAGTTTTAGTAAAATGGATTTTTTCAGAAAACAGTAGTGAGATTATGGTAGAACTGGAAGTGATTCCAGAACCGCAAACGATTGCTGAAAATTTGATAAGAACCTAAAGATTCAATCTGGTTTGACATTCCATTTGCCACTCCACAGATAAAGTGGGTAACCTCAGACACTCGAGAGGTACTTTAGTAGCCTCAAGGACGGTGACAGGGAGGTTCTTGTTTACCCAGACTTGCCATTGCTGTTGTTCCAGACTGTGAGACCCGGCAGGAGGATGAGTATACCGTCGTTCTAAACATGCTTTAGAACTGTACGTGTATATGACTCTGCCAGAGGGTCGTCGTAGTCAGTGGGAGCAGCGGAAGTATAGTGGACAGGTAGCTTATGTCTATTTATGGACTAAAGCAGATATAGCGGAGATAGATAATCTATTTCTGATGTGAAAGTCATAGGTTTGACTTCATCAGAATAGGGGATGGATGTGTTAAGAAGGTAGTAGGGTGTGATGTCCTGGTATTTGGATGACATACACAGAGTAGGAAGTGAAATTCCTATACTACGATCGGTTATCCTTTGGTTGTCACACAGTGGTTTCTCCGCATAAAGGACATAGATATTATATCAGATATTCTGGTTACTAGATCTATGGTTTTAGATCTAGATTTGGGAAGTGTCCGAATCAGGCTACTTAGACAGCATTCTAAAGGTGTTTTAAAATGGACGACTCCTAGCACGGTAGTGTACCTGCAGGTGATGGAGTTACCTTCTCTAAAGGTGTCTTACAGACTAAAGGGGAGAGGGATGCGCAAGATTGGAAGATCACTTGATTAGGCAATTGAGTCAATCATGAGATGTCAAGTACCACACCAGATATTGTTTTTGCACGAGATGCAGTAAGTTGATATTAATCCTATCCTGGAGAAACGTTCGGAAGCAGTTTTAGAACATAAGTGGATGTTCTAGGGATATGATAACGTCAGCCTCTTTTGGGAGACGGTTATCATTCCAGGCTTCCAAGGTGACCTGAATGACAGAGTGGCTATCAGAGTTATAGTTTTCCTTCTGACGAGGGACAGTATTTTGGACAGGTGGTCCAAGCGGATACTGAGGGAGGTGTGGCGCAGGATACTGATTAATTTCAGTTGACGATACAGTCTAAGATGTTTGGATTTGGAGTTCATTTATGAACTAGGTCCCATCAGATATCCAGACATATTCTAAGACAGGTATTGCTCATTTCAGGAGATGGCTTTCTCCGCGAACTTGAGATAAAGAGAGATATAGAAAGAAACATAAGGGCGGATCCACTCACTGAGGCTATTCCTCGAATGCAATAGTTTCGCAAATGGGTTTTGTGAGACTGATTAGTAGAGGAGTTGGGTGTTCGGTATCACACGGGCTGTGAGTGTGCGACATCGCAATAATTAGCCTTGAGTGCAAGTGGAAGATTGTTGGATATAGTGCGCTCAGAGTCAATTATTGGATCACAGGCACGTGATTGCAATGATTGAGGGAGAACCTATGCCGGTAGGACAGTCTTACTCAAGATGATAGTATGCTATCTGGTTTATCTTTATCATCGTGCACTGCTTTAGGTGACCTTACAGGTCGCTATTACACGTTGATAGAGCCCTTAGGATTCTTGCTTGACTACCAGCAGTATAATGGCTATCATATACGTGGGAGCTGGGGTCTATAAGTACATCCTTAAAAGGTCCCTAGTCGTGGGAGTTTTCAAGACAGGGCATCGATACTCCAGAGTAGACTAGTGTATACAGTCGAGACCCCGACGAGGGGCGGTAGCCGGTCTCACAAGCCATTGGTGTCAGTTGGTTCACTTAAGATTTATACAGGTGCTCATTGGGTTATGAGTACACCGGACAGGACTCACCGGGAACATGCTAGTTGGTATTATACCTGACGTCAGATAGCAGTTCCCTGGTGACATGTGTACAGGTTAGTTCATCGACCTAAGGTCGTCATTTATCTCGTGTGAGTTCCCACTGTGCTTTGATTACTACCCTACCACAGCTTAAAGGAATCGTTCAAACAGGTTTTAGTTGGGTACAGTCCCGAGCCACATGGAGGCAGTGAGAGGATCGGCAGGGGTTCGTCTCTCCCGGTATTAGGGGTGAGGTCGTGCTGTGTCTAGAAGAGCCATTACACGAAGTCTTTGGCCAAGGCAGGAGATTTACTGGTAGGTATTCTAGTAGTATCTCAGGGTGTTCTTGGCTACACTCCGACACGACTTGTACCGCTTTTGGGGATCTGACTTTTACCAACCCCCTAGGCCCGCCATGCGATACTCATAGACAAACGGACCGGACTGTACGGATATTGTCACTGACAGGATCAGTAGGGTGTCAGGATGAGTTTGCTCATCGACCTCCCTTTTAGTCAATACCTGGTAGCCCGTTACGTGTGGCTAATACCTCCGACGTGCTAGTGGTTAAATCCACAGCCAAAGTATCGACGAGTCTTTAGAGTCCCCCACAGACAGTTTCTCAAGTTTCGGGCGAAACGTTTAGAGGCCGTATGATATTGTAGGGTTCCTAGGCACTTTAACAAGGTTCTACAAGGCATCAACCATTCCCGTTTCAAAAAAATAGATGTGCCGAACAACCCTAATCTAGATCGTTTACTAGAGATAAGGCGAAAACAAGCAAGTTAAACATTTTAACTACAAGTGAAAGGGATTACAACCTTTGTAAATCCGGTCCTTCACTTCTAAACCTCCGTGTTGACGTCCCTTCACTGCGATCATCGGGATCTCGGACTCTACCGATGGTTTCTTCGGAGAAATGAGCGGGCTAGGTCGTTGACTTCGAGGCCAAAGATGATCTACGTCGAGGAGACTCAAACCCAAGCTCCATCTTCACTAGGTCAAGAACTTTGTGAAGAGAACACCCTAAACTAAATGGCAAGTAGTAGAGGATGATGAAATAGGAAATGGGTTCACTTTAGATTTGGATTTCTCACTCTTAATCTCTAATTGAAAAATTCTAGAAAGCTTTTCTTCACTTGAAGAAGAGGAGGAAGAAGAAAAGAATATGAATGAAAATTATATTAAAATGAATAATCAAGTGAAGTCTATCATATTGCAACCATGGGTGAGTTAACCTTTGTAGAGACTAAACTAGAGTTTAAGTTAATGGTTAGGTTAATGAAAATCTCATGCAAAACAAAATGGTTAGACTTTGTCAAAGATGCTTGAAAGCTGCATGAAGCTTCAAGCAAAGACAAAGAAAATCACCATTTTGTTTTTCCAAAACAAATAAAAACCTAAACCATTAACTTAAACATGGTGTAAGTCAAACACACACCCAAGTTTGCATGTATCATCAAACATGATACAATCTATTGCACAAAAATATATCACATATACAACTTGTGCACATCAAGTGAGAAAATCAATCTTAAGTGAACCAATACTAGTTAATGTAAAGTAATATATCAAATATAGAATTATACATTAATTCATTAAATCAATACTTGATTTAATGATCCGGTCATATCGCATACAGCCGACTAATATTTAGTGTAGAATCAACACTTGATTCGGTAACCTAGCTATATCTCATATCACCATCCGATGATACAAATCGCGAGAATAGAATACAGTATCACATACTGGTTGTAGGGTTCTTAGGCACTCTCAAGAGGTCTCACAAAGCATCAACCATGCCAATTTCAAAAATTACGGGTGCCGAGAAACCCTAATACGGATCGTTGGCTAGAAGTTTAGGCGAAAAAGAAACTAGTTAACAACTTAACTAAATAGTAAACGGAAATACAACCTTTGTAGATCCGGTGCTCCACCTCCATAGCTCCGTGATGATGTCTCCTCGCTGCGATCATCGGATCCCGGGCTCTAGTGTCGGCTTCATCGGAGAATGGACGGGCTAGGTCATCGACTACGACGCCGAAGATGATCTACGTCGAGGCATCACTAGATCAAGCTCCACCTTCACCAAGCCATGAAAACTTATGAAGGAAACACCCTATACTACTTGGCAAGAGGTAGAGGATGAAGAAATAGGAAGTGGGTTCACTTTAGAATTGGATTTCTCACTCATTTCATCAAGTCACCATTGATGAAGTCTAGGTTTTCTTCTTGAAGAAGAAGAAGAAGAAGATGATAATAATATGATAAGTTGTTTGAAAATAGAAAAGAAAAGCAATACTTATCATAATACAACCATGGTTAGGTGTAGAGAATTAACTAGGATTAGTGAATGGTTGGGTTAAGACATGAAGACAAAAATGGTCACTTTAGTCAAACCTTCATGAAGCTTCAACAAGCTTCATCTTTTAAAGCAACCATTTTCTCTTTTTCTTTTGTCAAAACAAAATAAATAAATGCATAAATAAATCAAATGAAACCCTAACCATTAACTAACCATGATTTAATCACACACTTAACCAAGTTAACATGTATCATCAAACATGATACAATCAAGTGCACAAAAGTATATCACATATACAACTTGTGAACTTTAAGTGAGAAAATCCTTTTAAAGTGAACCAATACTAGTTAATGCAAAGTAATATATCAAATATATAATTATGCATTAAATCATTAAATCAACACTTGATTTAACGATCCGGTCATATCGCATATAACCGACTAATATGCAATGTATCGACTTATCGAATCAATCCTTGATTCGATAACTAGGTTATATCGCATACAACCAATCAATACATTCATCGCGAGAATAGAATACGGTATCACATACACGCATTATTCTCGGTCCCGCACATATCTCATATGCGCTCCTATTTCGTTTCGCTTGAGCCAGGAAACCTCTGTGTAGGACTCTAAAGACTCGTCAATACGCCGGCAGCAGATGATGATCATATCAAACACCCACAAGCCGCAAGCGGTCTGCTAAACGTAACGACCACCCGGGTATTGAGCGATCAGAAGATCGACGAGCAAGCCCGCTCACACTCCTGTGAATCCAACCAGTAACACTTACCGTACAGTCCGGTCTGATCGTCTGATATGTCGCATATCTCGCCTAGGGGTGGTAAACGTCAGACCCCAATAGCTTGATAAGTCGTGTTGATATGAGGTCTATAACAGTTCGAGAAACTACTGGTAACACTTACCAGTATATCTCAGCAACCCTGGCCAGGGATTTCCGGTTATAGCCAATCGAACACAGCGCAACATCAACTCCCTATACCGGGAGGGACGAATCCCCTCCTATCGCTCATTGCCTCCATGTGATTCGGGACTGTACCCAAAAACCACCGTTTTGCACACCCTCTTGGACGTGGTAAGGTGGAAATCAAAGCACAGTGGGAACCACACAAGAATCTATGACGATCTCGGGTCAACAGACTACTCTGTACCAGTGTCACCAGAGAACTGCCATCTGACGTAAGGTATAATACCAACGGGGAGTTCTCGGCGAGTCCGTCCAGTGTACCCAGTCTCCACTGAGCACCCGTATATCATCTCTGATGTCAAACACCAATGGATATGGGATCATCCATCGCCCATCTGTATGGGTCGAGAAGGTATACGCTAGTCTACTCTGGTATATCGATGCCCCGTCTCGATACACCCACGACTAGGGACATTGAAGGATGTACTTATGGACTACCATGTCCCCACTAGTATGATCCGTATCATAGTCCAGGTAGTCAAGTACACATCCTAAGGGCTTTACCAACATGTAACAGAGAGACAATCAGTATACACGTTAAGGTAAAGAGTAACCAGATAGCATACTATCATGTCGAGCAAGAAAGTCCTCCCTATATATGTCCCAGCATCCACTACTATATACATCCAATGTACAGTAATGGCCTCTAGGGCATACATATAACTAACAATCTCCCACTTGCACTAGGGCCATCTGATAGCAGTGGTTGTAGTATCTCATACTCAACCATCCCATAAAAATCTCTCTCTGGGAAAAGGCCTTTGTGAGTGGATCTGCCGTGTTATCCTCTGAGTCTACTCTCCTAACCTCGATTACCCTGGAGATCAACCATCTCCTGATCAGGTAACACTGCCTTAGAATATGTCTGGATCACTGATGGGACCGGCGTTCCTTGGCATAAGCCACAACTCCATTGTCACACAATGGGAGGAACGAAGTTCATCTCATGAACTAATATACACCCAAACAGCCTTTTTGGTAGCATCTGAAGTAGCGATGTATCCAGCCTTTATCGTCTAGTATGCCACGGTATCTAGCTTGGAACTCTACCAACATACCGTCCCTTTACTGAGGGTAAAGACAATGCCTGTGACTGACTTTCAGTCGTCTTTATCACCCTGGAACCATTCCAGTGATTCTCCCCAGGGTCGATTGATACCGTCTCACTACAACTAGTGAGAATCCTAACAACCATTTAGATCTATCTCATAGATCCAAAACCCAGGATTTAGGAGGTATCACTTTGATCCTATATGGAGAATCATTGTGATAAGCGGAGATTGACCGAGCGTAGCATAGGAAACTCCTTCCCTATCAAGAGCATGTCATCCACATACTCTATGAGGATCATCACCATACTCCCTACTACCTTTTTGTATATACAAGGTTCATCTACCATTTTGATGATGTCAAATTGTTTGACTACTACATCAAAACAGATGTTCCAACTCCGCGATACCTGCTTTATCCTATAAAGCATCTTGTACACGTTTCCGCTGCTCCCACTGTCTACGAAGCCCTCTGGCTGTGTACTTATAGACGTTCTCTTCTAAAACATCATTTAGAAAAGTAGTCATGGCACCCAACCACCAGATATCGTAGTCATGTAGCCGTGGCAAGTAGGATCTGGATGGACTTAAGCATAGCCACTTGAAAAGGTTTCATCATTATCCACGCCTGGTCGATGATGAAAAGCTTTAACAAGTCTAGCTTTGAAAGTCTCAACTTTTCCATCTACACCAAGTAATCTTCTCAAGATATACTTGCTCCTGATAGGGATTTAACCCTTCAGATATAGCAACCAAAGTCCATACTTTGTTGGTGTATATGGATTCCATCTCAGATCACTAAGCATCCAGCCATTCTTATAGAGTCCCACTCCTGATGGCCTGCTCGAAACTAGTTGGGTCATCATCTCATGATGCAATCCTCGCTCATATTGTCATCGAGAAACCGAAGTATCTCTCAGGTGGGTGAGGAACCCTACTAGATCGGCGGAGAGGCTGAGGTTCGTTCGAATCTACTGAATCGTTTGGTTGTACCAAATCATCTGATGTAGTTTGCATAGCTGGAACCTTTCCAGTTCTACATAACAGACCTCGCCTCGAGCTTGTCCGGATTATTCTTTTCAGACAAAGGCTGGACAACCCCAAATCTTAACTAACTTAAGAGATGGGCTCTTCCCTTATCATATCAAATATGAAGTGGTAGGCAACTGATTTGATTTGAACCCTATTCAATAGGTATGCAGCTTCTCAAGTGCATATCTCCCAAAAGGAAATAGGAAACTCAGTAGTACTCATCATAGAGCACACCATATCACATAGGGTGCTATTGCTCCGCCCCGATATACCATCGTGCTATGGTGTATACGGAGGAGTAATACTGAGAGAATCTCATTCTCCTTTAGAATAGTCCAGGAATTCCGTGCTCAAGTATTCTCCTTCCTGATCACATCAAAGGACATAATACTTATACCCGTATTTTGGTTCTCTACTTCTAACTTATATTCTGTGAATATCTCAAAAGGTTCGGACTTGTGTTTCAACAGGAACATAGGTCTGAATCTCGAAAGATCATCAGAGAATGTAACGAAGTACAAAGAACCAGTCCTGGCATATGTAGACAGGGGACCTTACATACATCAACATGTATCATCCCAAGAGTTCACTAACTCTTTCTCTGTTTCCAATAAACAGAGCTGGTGTCATTATATCTTTGTGACATGACTGGCAAGTTTCACAAGATGTAGATTCAAACTGATTTAAATATGCATCTACATGTAACTTCAGTTAGTCGGGTCACATTGATATGACCTAGTCTACAATGCCTCAAGAAGGATTCGTTCATTTCTGAACTCTTCCTCTTGTGTGTGTTCCGTATACTAAAGAACTATAGTTTGATTTAGAACATCAACGCTTTTAGATAACGTGCCTGAACCGATCAACTTTTGATATAGGAAATCATCAAAACATTATCCAACAATACAAAATTTTATCGTTTCTTTACTAATAAAGAGACAGATATGATTTTGCATATCAGGTTCGGTATCTAATAACATTCGTTCAGAATCAATGTATTGGTAATACAGGGTGACAGTGACCAACAGACAGTTAGTTATATGTATGCCCTAGAGGCCATTACTGTACATATGATGTATATTGTAGTGGATGCTAGGACGTATATAGGGAAGACTTTCTTGCTCGACGTGATAGTATGCTATCTGGTTGATCTTTACCTTAACGTGTATACTGATTGTCTCTCTGTTACATGTTGGTAAAGCCCTTAGGATGTGTACTTGACTACCTGGACTATGATGCGGATCATACTAGTGGGGACATGGTAGTCCATAAGTACATCCTTCACACTCCCTAGTCGTGGGTGTATCGAGACGGGGCATCGATATACCAGAGTAGACTAGCGTGTACCTTCTCGACCCATACAGATGGGCGATGGATGATCCCATATCCATTGGTGTTTGACATCAGAGATGATATACGGGTGCTCAGTAGAGACTGGGTACACTGGACGGACTCGCCGAGAACTCCCAGATGGTATTATACCTCACGTCAGATGGCAGTTCTCTGGTGACACTGGTACAGAGTAGTCTGTTGACCCGAGATCGTCATAGAGTCTTGTGTGGTTCCCACTGTGCTTTGATTTCCATCTTACCACGTCCAAGAGGGCGTGCAAAACGGTGGTTTTTGGGTACAGTCCCGAGTCACATGGAGGCAATGAGCGATAGGAGGGGATTCGTCTCTCCCGGTATAGGGAGTTGATGTTGCGCAGTGTTCGATTGGCTATAACAGGAAATCCCTGGCCAGGGTTGCTGAGATTTACTGGTAAGTGTTACCTGTAGTTTCTCGAATAGTTATAGACCTCATATCGACACGACTTATTGAGCTATTGGGGTCTGACGTTTACCACCCCTAGGCGAGATATGCGACATATCAGACGATCAGACCGGACTGTACGGTAGTGTTACTGGTCGGATTCACTGGAGTGTGAGCGGGCTTGCTCGTCGATCTTCAGATCGCTCAATACCCGGGTGGCCGTTACGTTTAGCAGACCGCTTGCGGCTTGTGGGTGTTTGATATGATCATCACCTGCTGCCGGCGTATTGACGGGTCTTTAGAGTCCTACACAGAGGTTTCCTGGCTCAAGCGAAATGAAATAGGAGCGCATATGAGATATGTGCGGGACCGAGAATAATACGAGTATGTGATACTGTATTCGATTCTCGCGATGTGACATATGATCGGTTATATATGATATAGCCGGGTTATCGGATCAAGTGTTGATTCGATAAGTTGTTACTAATGATACTAGTCGGTTGTGTGCGACATGACCGGATCATTGAATCAAGTGTTGATTTAATGATTTAATGCATAATTATATATTTGATATATTACTTTGCATTAACTAGTATCGGTTCACTTTAAATGGATATTCTCACTCGGGTGTGCGCATTGCATATGCGATATGATTTTGTGCACATGTTTGTATCATGTTTGATGATGCATGCTTTTTGGTTAAGTATAAAGAATTAAACCAAGGTTAAGTTGTTGATTAGGGTTTTACTTATTCATTTATCTTATTTATTTATTCATTTTGAATAAATTGGAAGATAAATGAATGGTGGCTACTTTTGTTTTTAGTTGAAGTTTCATGAAGCTTTGACTTGTTGACATTTTTGTCTCATCTCCTTAACCCTAACCATTCTTTAACCTTGGTCAATTCTCTACACTTAACTTGGGTTATGTTATGATAAGAATGGATTTATTCTTTTCTTTTTAATTATCTTATTATATCATTTCTTCTTCTTCTTCCTTGAACTCAAGAAGAAAAACCTAGACTACATCAATGGTGGATTGATGATATGAGTGAGAAATCCAAATCTAAAGTCTACCCACTTCCTATTTCTTCATCCTCTACCTCTTGCCAAGTAGTAGAGTGTGTTTCCTTCACAAGTTTCTTGACTTGGTGAAGTGAGAGCTTGATCTTGTGATGCTTCGACGTAGATCATCTTCGGCATGGACATCGACGACCTAGCTTGCCCATTCTCCGACGAAGCCGACGCTTGAGCCCGGATTTGATTTGGACAGCGGAGAGGACCTCGTTGCGGAGCTATGGAGGTGGAGCACCGGATCTACAAAGGTTGTATTTCCGTATCTTGTAGTTAAGTGTTAACTAGTTAGCTTTTTCGCCTAGTTTTCTAGCAAACGATCCGTAGTCGGGTCTCTCGGCACCTAGAATTTTTGAAAATAGCATGTTCGATGCCTTGTGAGACCTCACTAGAGTGTCTAGGAACCCTACAGTGGTATCAGAGCCTAGCTAGAGCCTTAGGCGAAGTCTAGACGGAATTTGAAGTCTGAACGAACCCGAAACCCCGAATCAAACTTGCTCTCTGTCCTTTTTTCAAAAACTGGGATTTTTCCAAATTAAAAATTGCTAAAAAATTCAGCAGGGAAAAATAAGAATTACGGTGCAAAAAGTTTCTGGTGAACAGTGATTTGTGCGGCGGAACCGCGGCAGAAGCTTGGCTTCTGCGGCGGTTCCGCGGCCTTATGGTGACGTCAGCCCTCATTTTATGCACAGTAATTCCTGATAAATTATGCTGAGTTTTCTGGGAATTTTTAAAATTTATTCAAGAGTTGAATTTTCTGCAGTTGTTTTGGGGATTCGGTGTTTCGATTGGGGTATCAAATTTTGTCTATTTGGCTTTCCGGATAAATTTTTAGAATATGTTAAAAAGTTCGACCGGATATAAATACCCAATTTTTCCCCTGTCGGGAAATTTCGAAGTGTTGGATTTTTCCGTAGTTTAACGACGTTCTAAGTAGTGCAAGTAACGCGATGGTCCCTCTAGAAGACAACAAACCTTAACTCGATTATGTGACCGTCTTGAACTGCCCTTTGAACCTTCGGGTTTGGGGCAGTACGGCGTGCCACATGTGAGGCGTTGGCTTGACCCTTCTACGGCTGGACCGTTGGTACTGAGGCACGAACGGAATGTTGTTAGACTTATTTCATGTGTTGAGCTGTATCGGGAAAACTTGGGTGTTCGATTGTTCGATCGAAAAGTTTAACATTTTCTGTTTATCTGGAATGGGATACAATAATTGGAATTCACAAAGAGTTATGAGATAACTGAATGAATATTATAAACATAGCAGTTTAGTCTCACTTGATCGGTTGCCACGGAATTTTGATGTGATCAAAAGTCCGTCGCAATCACGTAGCGTACGCGGATACTCGCTGGGTAAACTTAATAGACAGCCTCACTCCATAGCCCCGACCAAGTGACTGTAGGAGAACCCCGTCGCCGAAAGCATCCCTCCGGGTGCTCGCGGTAGCGGTGTTCCGCCTTGGTGCACTTCGTCGACAGTATCGGGGGTGCAGCCGTCTACTGAAGTTTGCGACGAGCATTCGATCAAAATGTCGGGAATCCTGTTGAATTGCCCGACTTGGTATTGAAAAGTGTTTTCGATAAATGAGACTAAAATGCGGGGTTTATAATTGTTAGGCATGCGATGTCTAAGTAATTCATTTGGTCAGGCATGCGATGTCTGAGGTGGTTGCGGATTCCAACTGTTGTAGTTTTACACTTTCTTTTCTGTGACCGTAAGTGTGATATGTGATATCGCCGGTTTCGTTGCTATATGTCAACGACAATTGGGATGCGCATATTTACTTACGTTGATGACATGTGATGTTATGTGTTGCTGGATATGTTATATTGGATCGTCGTGTTTGAATAGCCGGGGTTTTTTATGTGAGATGAGTGTTTTTCATTTTCATTCATGTAAAAACTTGTATGTAATATTCTTTTATTGGGGCGCTTCCAGGTTGCGGAAGTTGTCACCGTTTGTATATTATTTACTTTTCCACACTAGGATAGACCCAAGGAGGAGGGCACAAGTAACCGGGTTCTGGAGTCCAGTGGGAGACCAACTCGAGGAGTCGAGTCTGGGTCTCCTAACTCTAGAATTGGTAGGGTTGCTTGCCGCTCTCGTAGGGGTCTTGGGGTGTGGGTTTGGCTATTCATCGCGGCCGTGGAATCCGTGTTTTATACTGGCTCGTATTGAAAACACGGACGTCCTAGTATATCCAATATTTCATATGATTCTTCTGCTGCGATATCTGTGATGTGATCATGTGATGTTTTGTGATAGATACAATATATAGTATATATGATATATTATATAGATGTTACTTATGTTTTGCACCCGCGCTAGCCCTGCCCTGCTCTGCCGTTAGTTACCTAACCTAACGGTGCACGAGGGGACATCGAGGCGAATGCGGATGGCATAAGTGTACGTCGTATTTATCTGTGATGTTTAGGTACTTAAATGATGGGACTTCATTAATGTGATTAATGAAATAAAAGAAACCTAAGATGTTGTAGAATCGAATTTCAAAATAAAACAGGTAGCTACAGTTCTTGCTTTGCACAGCGGTATATATGATATATCCTGCACCTTATTCGATAAGGAAAGGACCGAGATCCCTTCACCGGGAGTGACTCCTTTAGCAATAACTGGCAGATGCTACACACTCGGTTTGTCTTTTGATAGCTTTTAGGTGTTTTTGCTTTGCACAGTGATATATATGATATATCCCGCACCTCATTCGACGAGGAAAGGACTGACGATCCCTTCACCGGGAGTGACTCCTTTAGCAAAACTAGAAAAGCCTCAAAAGCACTCCATTTTAAAATCATTTGATTCTACAGCGATATCAAGTTCATTACGCAATAGGTTTTCAAAAAAACCTGTCGTAGCCCTCCGTCATTTCAGATACGTACTAGTTAGTATTCGTGCTGCGGTTGTTTGGCCTCCGTCAAGGCGTAGTGTACGGTAGCTAACTAGTGCTTATCTGCTAGCATATGATGCGATTGGATTAGGGTATTCGTATGGCGTTGTTTGGCCTCCGTCAAGGGTCGTGCGGGTGGGTTTAATTCAATCAGGAAATGACGGGTTGAACTTGACTAGCGGACTATGGGTTGTTTGGCCTCCGTCAAGGTCATAGCGAGCTAGGGGCAAAATATTATCGGGAATTTCAAGTGTTGAGATTTGCAATGAGATTGCATACCTTCTATGAGATAGTTGGATCCCGATACCCGCTGCGAGTAAGAGTTACTCCTGGGAGAGTTTTATACATTACAATTAGCCGATCAAGTAGGTGTCTAGAAAGGTGTCAACGGGGTTACGCCTCTGGGAAAATGAGGTTTACATTAATTAGGTTCGTGCGAAAGCACGGGGGACCTCCCTCAAAGTACCGACACTGGCCTAGCTGAAAGATTGGCGAACTTGTAGTGTGTAATTAATCCCGGCTAGTCTTTCCTTTTAGGGTTTGAAGGAAGATTTGATAAAAAGCAGTGGGAGCCATCCTGATTAGATAAAATAATAACCAATCTATTCTTGAAAGAGCGCACGCTGAGTGTTTTCTTCTCTCTCTCTCCAGGTAGCGACCATATCACGCCTTAATCAAGATAATAATACGGATATTTGACCGAACCCGCTTGTTATACTGAGCTGGGGAATACCAGATTTCCCGTGCCGCCCAAACGAAGAGAGTGCATGCTGATGCATCATCTTCGGGTGTGTTCATTATACAGAACTGTTTCTCAGTATTCTTTACGTCCTGGGTATGTGATACCAGATCAGGATCCCAGATATGTAATCTGTTACATAGGGCTACAGAAAGGTAGAGAACTGAGAACGGGTGATAAGTTTCATGAAGCAGAAAACGGGGCAAGAGGTGCAGCCAAGTCTGTCGGTCACTGTCACCCTGTATTACCAATACATTGATTCTGAACGAATGTTATTAGATACCGAACCTGATATACAAAATCATATCTGTCTCTTTATTAGTAAAGAAACGGTAAAATTTTGTATTGTTGGATAATGTTTTGAACGTTTCCTATATCAAAAGTTGATCGGTTCAGGCACGTTATCTAAAAGCGTTGATGTTCTAAATCAAACTACAGTTCTTAGTATATGGAACACACATAAGAGGAAGAGTTCAGAAATGAACGGATCCTTCTTAAGGTATTGTAGACTAGGTCAGATCAATGTGAACCGACTAGCTGAAGTTACATGTAGATGCATATTTAAATCAGTTTGAATCTACATCTTGTGAAACTTGCCAGTCATGTCACAAAGATATAATGACACTAGCTCTGTTTATTGGAAACAGAGAAAGAGTTAGTAAACTCTTGGGATGATACATGATGATGTATGTAGGTCCCCAGTCTACACATGCCAGGAACGGTTCTTTATACTTCATTATATTCTCTGATAATCTTTCGAGATTCAGACCTATGTTCCTGTTGAAACATGAGTCCGAACCTTTTAAGATATTCACAGAATATAAGTTAGAAGTAGAGAACCAATACGGGTATAAGTATTATGTCCTTTGATGAGATCAAGGAGGAGAATACTTGAGCACGGAATTCCTGGACTTTTCTAAAGGAGAATGAGATTCTCTCTCAGTATTACTCCTCCGTATACACCATAGCAAGATGGTATATCGGGGCGGAGCTATCTCACCCTATATGATAAGGTGTGCTCTATGATGAGTACTACTGAGTTACCTATTTCCTTTTTTTGGGAGTTATGCACTAGAGAAGCTGCATACCTATTGAATAGGGTTCCAATCAAATCAGTTGCCTACCATTTCATATCTGATATGGTATGGGAAGAGCCCATGTCTTAAGCTAGTTAAGATTTGGGATTGTCCGGCCTATGTCTAAAAGCAAAATCCGGACAAGCTCGAGGCAAGGCCTGTTATGTAGAACTGGAAATGTTCCAGCTATACAAACTGCAGAAGATGATTTGATAGAACCAAAGGATTCAGTAGATTCCAACGAACCTCAGCCTCTCCGCCGATCTAGTAGGGTTCCTCACCCACCTGAGAGATACTTCGGTTTCTCTATGACAGTGGGAGCGAGGATTGCATCATGAGATGATGACCCAACTAGCTTCGAGCTGGCCATCAGGAGTAAGACTCTGTAAGAATGGCTGGATGCTTAGTGATCTGAGATGGAATCCATGTACACCAACAAAGTATGGACTTTGATTGCTATATCTGAAGGGTTAAATCCCCATCAGGAGCAAGTATATCTTGAGAAGATTAGTTGGTGTGCATGGAAAAGTTGAGACTTTCAAAGCTAGACTTGTTAAAGGTTTTTCGTCATCGACCAGGCGTGGATTATGATGAAACCTTTTCAAGTAGCTATGCTTAAGTCCATCCAGATCCTACTTACCACGGCTGCATACCATGACTACGATCTCTGCTGGTTGGGTGTCTTGACTGCTTTTCTAAATAATGATTTGGAAGAGAGCGTCTATAAGTACACAGCCAGAGGGCTTCATAGAAAGTGGGAGCAGCGGAAACGTGTGCAAGATACTTTATAGGATAAAGCAGGCATCGCGGAGTTGGAACGTCTGTTTTGATGGATTAGTCAAAGAGTTTGACATCATCAAAATGGTAGATGAACCTTGTATAAACAAAAAGGTAATAGGGAGTATGGTGGTGATCCTCGTAGAGTACGTGGATGACATACTCTTGATAAGAAAGGAGTTTCTTATGCTACGCTCGATAAATCTCCGTTTATCACATGGATTCTCCACATAAGGATCAAAGTGATACCTACTAAATCATAGATTTTGAATCTATGAGATAGATCTAAATGGATGTTAGGAATCTCACTAGTAGTAGTGAGACGGTATCAACCGATCCTGGGGAGAATCACTGGAAGGGTTCCAGGGTGATAAAGACGACTGAATGTCAGTCACAGGCATTGTCTTTTCCCTCAGTGTAGGGACGGTATATTGGAAGAGTTCCAAGCTAGATACCGTGGCATACTAGACGATAAAGGCAGGATACATCGCTACTTAAGATGCTACCAAAGAGGCAGTCTGGGTGTTTATTAGTTCATAAGATGAACTTTGTTCCTCCCATTGTGTGACAATGGAGTTGTGGCTTATGCCGAGGAACACCGGTCCCATCAGTGATCCAGACATATTCTAAGGCAGTATCACTTGATCATGGAGATGGTTGATCTTCAGGGAGATCGAGGTTAGGAGAGTAGATTCAGAGGACAACACAGCGGATCCACTCACGAAAGGCCTTTTCCCAGAGAGAGACTTTTATGGGATGGTTGAGTATGAGATACTGCAACCACTGCTACAGATGGCCCTAGTGCAAGTGGGAGATTGTTAGTTATATGTATGCCCTAGTGGCCATTACTGTACATATGATGTATATTGTAGTGGATGCTAGGACGTATATAGGGAAGACTTTCTTGCTCGACATGATAGTATGCTATCTGGTTGATCTTTACCTTAACGTGTATACTGATTGTCTCTCTGTTATATGTTGGTAAAGCCCTTAGGATGTGTACTTGACTACCTGGACTATGATGCGGATCATACTAGTGGGGACATGGTAGTCCATAAGTACATCCTTCACACTCCCTAGTCGTGGGTGTATCGAGACGGGGCATCGATATACCAGAGTAGACTAGCGTGTACCTTCTCGACCCATACAGATGGGCGATGGATGATCCCATATCCATTGGTGTTTGACATCAGAGATGATATACGGGTGCTCAGTAGAGACTGGGTACACTGGACGGACTCGCCGAGAACTCCCAGATGGTATTATACCTCACGTCAGATGGCAGTTCTCTGGTGACACTGGTACAGAGTAGTCTGTTGACCCGAGATCGTCATAGAGTCTTGTGTGGTTCCCACTGTGCTTTGATTTCCATCTTACCACGTCCAAGAGGGCGTGCAAAACGGTGGTTTTTGGGTACAGTCCCGAGTCATATGGAGGCAATGAGCGATAGGAGGGGATTCGTCTCTCCCGGTATAGGGAGTTGATGTTGCGCAGTGTTCGATTGGCTATAACAGGAAATCCCTGGCCAGGGTTGCTGAGATTTACTGGTAAGTGTTACCTGTAGTTTCTCAAATAGTTATAGACCTCATATCGACACGACTTATTGAGCTATTGGGGTCTGACGTTTACCACCCCTAGGCGAGATATGCGACATATCAGACGATCAGACCGGACTGTACGGTAGTGTTACTGGTCGGATTCACTGGAGTGTGAGCGGGCTTGCTCGTCGATCTTCAGATCGCTCAATACCCGGGTGGCCGTTACGTTTAGCAGACCGCTTGCGGCTTGTGGGTGTTTGATATGATCATCACCTGCTGCCGGCGTATTGACGAGTCTTTAGAGTCCTACACAGAGGTTTCCTGGCTCAGGCGAAACGAAATAGGAGCGCATATGAGATATGTGCGGGACCGAGAATAATACGAGTATGTGATACTGTATTCGATTCTCGCGATGTGACATATGATCGGTTATATGTGATATAGCCGGGTTATCGAATCAAGTGTTGATTCGATAAGTTGTTACTAATGATACTAGTCGGTTGTGTGCGACATGACCGGATCATTGAATCAAGTGTTGATTTAATGATTTAATGCATAATTATATATTTGATATATTACTTTGCATTAACTAGTATCGGTTCACTTTAAGTGGATATTCTCACTCGGGTGTGCGCATTGCATATGCGATATGATTTTGTGCACATGTTTGTATCATGTTTGATGATGCATGCTTTTTGGTTAAGTATAAAGAATTAAACCAAGGTTAAGTTGTTGATTAGGGTTTTACTTATTCATTTATCTTATTTATTTATTCATTTTGAATAAATTGGAAGATAAATGAATGGTGGCTACTTTTGTTTTTAGTTGAAGTTTCATGAAGCTTTGACTTGTTGACATTTTTGTCTCATCTCCTTAACCCTAACCATTCTTTAACCTTGGTCAATTCTCTACACTTAACTTGGGTTATGTTATGATAAGAATGGATTTATTCTTTTCTTTTTAATTATCTTATCATATCATTTCTTCTTCTTCTTCTTCCTTGAACTCAAGAAGAAAAACCTAGACTACATCAATGGTGGATTGATGATATGAGTGAGAAATCCAAATCTAAAGTCTACCCACTTCCTATTTCTTCATCCTCTATCTCTTGCCAAGTAGTAGAGTGTGTTTCCTTCACAAGTTTCTTGACTTGGTGAAGTGAGAGCTTGATCTTGCGATGCTTCGACGTAGATCATCTTCGGCATGGACATCGACGACCTAGCTTGCCCATTCTCCAACGAAGCCGACGCTTGAGCCCGGATTTGATTTGGACAGTGGAGAGGACCTTGTTGCGGAGCTATGGAGGTGGAGCACCGGATCTACAAAGGTTGTATTTCCGTATCTTGTAGTTAAGTGTTAACTAGTTAGCCTTTTCGCCTAGTTTTCTAGCAAACGATCCGTTGTCGGGTCTCTCGGCACTTAGAATTTTTGAAAATGGCATGTTCGATGCCTTGTGAGACCTCACTAGAGTGCCTAGGAACCCTACACAGACTTGGCTGCAACTCTTGCCCCGTTTTCTGCCTCATGAAACTTATCACTCGTTCTCAGTCCTCTACCTTTCTGTAGCCCTATGTAACAGATTACATATCTGGGATCCTGATCTGGTATCACATACTCAGGACGTAAAGGATACTGAGAAACAGTTCTTTGTAATGAACACACCCGAAAATGATGCATCAGCATGCACTTTCTTCGTTTGGGCGGCACGGGAATTCTGGCAATCCCCAATTTCCTACTCTGTTTTATAACAATTATAAGTTGGAGCGGGACCAACGTTCCCCAGCTCAGTATAGCAAGCGGGTTCGGTCAAATATCCGTATTATTATCTTGATTAAGGCGTGATATGGTCGCTACCTGGAGAGAGAGAGAAGAAAACACTCAGCGTGCGCTTTTGCAAGAATAGATTGGTTATTATTTTATCTAATCAGGATGGCTCCCACTGTTTTTATCAAATCTTCCTTCAAACCCTAAAAGGAAAGACTAGCCGGGATTAATTACACACTACAAGTTCGCCAATCTTTCAGCCAGGCCAGTGTCGGTACTTTGAGGGAGATCCCCCATGCTTTCGCACGAACCTAATTAATGTAAACCTCGTTTTCCCAGAGGCGTAACCTCATTAACACCTTTCTAGACACCTACTTGATCGGCTAATTGTAATGTGTAAAACTCTCCCAGGAGTAACAATTACTCGCAGCGGGTATCGGGATCCAACTATCTCATAGAAGGTATGCAATCTCATTGCAAATTTCAACACTTGAAATTCCCGATAATATTTTGCCCCTAGCAGCTATATGACCTTAACATAGTCAACAAATCATAAGTGCTAGTCAAGTTCAACCCGTCATTTCCCGATTGAATTAAACTCACCCGCACGACCCTTAACATAGTCAACAAAGTCGCACGACTACCCTAATCCAATCACATCATATGCTTATGCAGATAAGCACTAATTAGCTACCGCACACTACGCCTTAACATAGTCAACAAACGTAGCACGAATACTAACTAGTACTTATCTGAAATGACAGAGGGCTACGACAGGTTTTTCTGAAAACCTATTGCGTAATGAACTTGATATCGTTGTAGAATCAAATGATTTTAAAATGGAGTGCTTTTGAGGCTTTTCTAGTTTTGCTAAAGGAGTCACTCCCGGTGAAGGGATCGTCAGTCCTTTCCTCGTCGAATGAGGTGCGGGATATATCATATATATCACTGTGCAAAGCAAAAACACTTAAAAGCAATCAAAAGACAAACCGAGTGTGTAGCATCTGCCAGTTATTGCTAAAGGAGTCACTCCCGGTGAAGGGATCTCGGTCCTTTCCTTATCGAATAAGGTGCAGGATATATCACATATACCTCTGTGCAAAGTAAGAACTGTAGCTACCTGTTTTATTTTGAAATTCGATTCTACAACATCTTAGGTTTCTTTTACTTTCATTAATCACATTAATGAAGTCCCATCATTTAAGTACCTAAACATCACAGATAAATACGACGTACACTTATGCCATCCGCATTCGCCTCGATGTCCCCTCGTGCACCGTTAGGTTAGGTAACTAACGGCAGAGCGGGGCAGGGCTAGCGCGGGTGTAAAACATAAGTAACGTCTATATAATATATCATATATACTATATGCTGTATCTATCACAGAACATCACATGATCACATCACAGATATCGCAGCAGAAGAAACATATGAAATATTGGACATACTAGGACGTCCGTGTTTTCAATACGAGCCAGTATAAAACACGGATTCCACGGTCGTGATGAATAGCCAAACCTACACCCCTAGACCCCTACGAGAGCGGCAAGCAACCCTACCAATTCTAGAGTTAGGAGACCCGGACTCGACTCCTCGAGTTGGTCTCCCACTGGACTCCAGAACCCGGTTACTTGTGCTCCCCTCCTTGGGTCTATCCTAGTGCGGAAAAGTAAATAATATACAAAAGGTGACATCTTCCGCAACCTGGAAGTGCCCCAACAAAAGAATATTACATACAAGTTTTTATATGAATGAAAATGAAAAACACTCATCTCACATAAAAAACCCCCGGCTAGTCAAACACGACGATCCAATATAACATATCCAGCAACACATAACATCACATGTCATCAACGTAAGTAAATATGCGCATCCCAATTGTCGTTGACATATAGCAACGAAACCGGCGATATCACATATTACACTTACGGTCACAGAAAAGAAAGTGTAAAACTACAACAGTTGGAATCCGCAATCTCTTTAGACATCGCATGCCTAATCAAATGAATTACTTAGACATCGCATGCCTAACAATTATAAACCCCGCATTTTAGTCTCATTATCGAAAACTCTTTTCAATATCAAGTCGGGCAATTCAGCAAGATTCCCGACAACCTGATCGAATGCTCGTCGCAAACTTTAGTAGACGGTCGCACCCCCGATGCCGTCGACGAAGTGCACCAAGGCGGAACATCGCTGCAGCGAGCACCCGAACGGATGCTTTCGGCGACGGGGTTCTCCTACAGTCACTTGGTCGGGGCTATGGGGCGAGGCTGTCTATTAAGTTTACCCGGCGAGTATCCGCGTACGCTACGTGATTGCGACGGACTTTTGATCACATCAAAATTCCGTGGCAACCGATCAAGTGAGACTAAAGTGCTATGTTTATAACATTCATATCAGTTATCTCATAACTACTTGGGGATTCCAAGTATTGTATCACATTCTAGATAACTAGAAAATATTAAACTTTCCGATCGAACATTCAAACACCCAAGTTTTCCCGAAACAGCTCAACACATGAAACATGTTTAAAAACATCCAGTTCATGCCTCAGTACCGACGGTCCAGCCGTAGAAGGGTCAAGCCAACGCCTCACATGTGGCACGCCGTACTGCCCCAAACCCTAAGGTTCAAAGGGCAGTTCAAGATGGTCCCATAATCGAGTTAAGGTTTGTTGTCTTCTAGAGGGACCATCGCGTTACTTGCACTACTTAGAACGTCTTTAAACCACGGAAAAATCCAACACTTGGAAATTTCCCGACAGGGGAAAAGGTGGGTATTTATATCCGGTCGAACTTTTTAACAGTTTCTAAAAATACCCGGAAAGCATAAACGAAGTTAAATTATCCGATCAAATTAATGAATCCCCAATAAAACCCTAGAAAACTCAACACTTGAGTGGAATTAAAAACTTCACATAAAAAATTGCCAAGAAAGGACCTAAGAATAAATATATGAAATTTGAGGGACTAAGTCCAAATTTAGGCCGCGGAAGCGCCGCCAAACCCCTGGTTTGGCCGAGGTTCCACGGTCGAATTATGGAATTAGTGGCCCAAACTTCACAGTAATTCTTAGTTTTTCCTGCTTACTTTTCTGCATATTTTTAATTCACAAAAAACCACGAATTTCAAAAATGTGCAGAGAGCATTTTAGGGTTTGGGTTTGGGTTCGATCGGACTTCTAATTCCGTCTACGCATCGCCTAAGGCTCTAGCTAGGCTCTGATACCACTGTAGGGTTCCTAGGCACTCTCAAGAGGTCTCACAAGGCATCAACCATATCAATTTCAAAAATTACGGGTGCCGAGAAACCCTAATACGGATCGTTGGCTAGAAGTTTAGGCGAAAAAGAAACTAGTTAACAACTTAACTAAATAGTAAACGGAAATACAACCTTTGTAGATCCGGTGCTCCACCTCCATAGCTCCGTGATGATGTCTCCTCGCTGCGATCATCGGATCCCGGGCTCTAGTGTCGGCTTCATCGGAGAATGGACGGGCTAGGTCATCGACTACGACGCCGAAGATGATCTACGTCGAGGCATCACTAGATCAAGCTCCACCTTCACCAAGCCATGAAAACTTGTGAAGGAAACACCCTATACTACTTGGCAAGAGGTAGAGGATGAAGAAATAGGAAGTGGGTTCACTTTAGAATTGTATTTCTCACTCATTTCATCAAGTCACCATTGATGAAGTCTAGATTTTCTTCTTGAAGAAGAAGAAGAAGAAGATGATAATAATATGATAAGTTGTTTGAAAATAGAAAAGAAAAGCAATACTTATCATAATACAACCATGGTTAGGTGTAGAGAATTAACTAGGATTAGTGAATGGTTGGGTTAAGACATGAAGACAAAAATGGTCACTTTAGTCAAACCTTCATGAAGCTTCAACAAGCTTCATCTTTTAAAGCAACCATTTTCTCTTTTTCTTTTGTCAAAACAAAATAAATAAATGCATAAATAAATCAAATGAAACCCTAACCATGATTTAATCACACACTTAACCAAGTTAACATGTATCATCAAACATGATACAATCAAGTGCACAAAAGTATATCACATATACAACTTGTGAACTTTAAGTGAGAAAATCCTTTTAAAATGAACCAATACTAGTTAATGCAAAGTAATATATCAAATATATAATTATACATTAAATCATTAAATCAACACTTGATTTAACGATCCGGTCATATCGCATATAACCGACTAATATGCAATGTATCGACTTATCGAATCAATCCTTGATTCGATAACTAGGTTATATCACATACAACCAATCAATACATTCATCGCGAGAATAGAATACGGTATCACATACACGCATTATTCTCGGTCCCGCACATATCTCATATGCGTTCCTATTTCGTTTCTCTTGAGCCAGGAAACCTCTGTGTAGCACTCTAAAGACTCGTCAATACGCCGGCAGCAGATGATGATCATATCAAACACCCACAAGCCGCAAGCGGTCTGCTAAACGTAACGGCCACCCAGGTATTGAGCGATCAGAAGATCGACGAGAAAGCCCGCTCACACTCCTGTGAATCCAACCAGTAACACTTACCGTACAGTCCGGTCTGATCGTCTGATATGTCGCATATCTCGCCTAGGGGTGGTAAACGTCAGACCCCAATAGCTTGATAAGTCGTGTCGATATGAGGTCTATAACAGTTCGAGAAACTACTGGTAACACTTACCAGTATATCTCAGCAACCCTGGCCAGGGATTTCCGGTTATAGCCAATCGAACACAGCGCAACATCAACTCCCTATACCGGGAGGGACGAATCCCCTCCTATCGCTCATTGCCTCTATGTGATTCGGGACTGTACCCAAAAACCACCGTTTTGCACACCCTCTTGGACGTGGTAAGGTGGAAATCAAAGCACAGTGGGAACCACACAAGACTCTATGACGATCTCGGGTCAACAGACTACTCTGTACCAGTGTCACCAGAGAACTGCCATCTGACGTAAGGTATAATACCATCGGGGAGTTCTCGGCGAGTCCGTCCAGTATACCCAGTCTCCACTGAGCACCCGTATATCATCTCTGATGTCAAACACCAATGGATATGGGATCATCCATCGCCCATCTGTATGGGTCGAGAAGGTATACGCTAGTCTACTCTGGTATATCGATGCCCCGTCTCGATACACCCACGACTATGGACATTGAAGGATGTACTTATGGACTACCATGTCCCCACTAGTATGATCCGCATCATAGTCCAGGTAGTCAAGTACACATCCTAAGGGCTTTACCAACATGTAACAGAGAGACAATTAGTATACACGTTAAGGTAAAGAGTAACCAGATAGCATACTATCATGTCGAGCAAGAAAGTCCTCCCTATATATGTCCCAGCATCCACTACTATATACATCCAATGTACAGTAATGGCCTCTAGGGCATACATATAACTAACAATGGTATTATTCTCGGTCTCGCACATATCTCATATGCGCTCCTATTTCCTTTCGCTTGAGCTAGGAAACCTCTGTGTAGGACTCTAAAGACTCGTCAATACGCCGGCAGTAGGCGGTGATCATATCAATCACCCACAAGCCGCAAGCGGTCTGCTAAACGTAACGGCCACCCGGGTATTGAGCGATCAGAAGATCAACGAGCAAGTCTGCTCACACTCCTGTGAATCCAATCAGTAACACTTAACGCACAGTCTGGTCTGTTCGTCTGATATGTCGCATATCTCGCCTAGGGGTGGTAAACGTCAGACCCCAGAAGCTTGATAAGTCATGCCGATGTAAGGTCCATAACAAGCATGAAACTACTGATAACACTTACCAGTAAATCGGTGCAACCCTGGCCAGGGATTTCCAGTTATGGCCAGTCGAGCATAGCGCAACATCAACCCCCAATACCGGGAGAGACGAATCCCCTCCTATCGCTCAGTGCCTCCATATGAATCGGGACTTTACCTAAAAATCACCTGTTTGCACGACTCAGTAGAACCGTGGTAGGGTGGAAATCAAAGAACAGTGGGAGACACACAAGACTCTATGACGATCTTGGGTCAACAGACTAAGCTGTACCAGTGTCACCAGAGAACTGCCATCTGACGTGAGGTATAATACCATCTGGGAGTTCTCGGCGAGTCCGTTCAGTGTACCCAGTCTCTACTGAGCACCCGTATACCATCTCTGATGTCAAACACCAATGGATATGGGATCATCCATCACCCATCATATGGGTCGAGAAGATATACGCTAGTCTACTCTGGAATATCGATGCCCGTCTCGATATTCCCACGACTAGGAACATTGAAGGATGTACTCATGGACTACCTAGGCCCCACTAGTATGATCTGCATCATAGTCCTGCAAGTCGAGTACACATCCTAAGGGCTTTATCAACATGTAATGGAGAGACAGTAAGTATACATGTTAAGATAAAGAGAAACCAGATAGCGTACTATAATGTCGAGCAAGAAAGTCCTACCTATATATGTCCCAGCATCCACTACAATACACATTTCATGTACAGTAATGGCCTCTAGGGCATACATATAACTAACAATCTCCCACTTGCACTAGGGCCATCTGTAGCAGTGGTTGCAGTATCTCATACTCAACCATCCTATAAAAGTCTCTCTCTGGGAAAAGGCCTTTGTGAGTGGATCCGCCGTGTTGTCCTCTGTGTCTACTCTCCTAACCTTGATCTCTCTGGAGATCAACTATCTCCATGATCAGGTGATACTACCTTTGAATATGTCTGGGTCACTGATGAGACCAGGGTTCCTGGGCCAAAGCCACACTTCCATTGTCTTACAATGGTAGGAACCTAGTTCATCTCATGAACCAATATACACCCAAACTGCCTCTTTGGTAGTATCTTTGAAAGCGATGTCTCCAGCCATTATCGTCTAGTTTGCCACGGTATCTAGCTTGGAACTCTTCCAACATACCGTCCCTCCACCGAGGGTAAAGACAATGCCTGCAACTGACATTCAGTCGTCCTTATCACCCTGGAACCTTTCCAGTGATTTTCCCCAGGATCGATTGATACCATCTCACTACATCTAGTAAGAATCCTAATATCCATTTAGATTTATCTCATAGATCCAAAACCCAGGATTTAGGAGGTATCACATTTATCCTATACAGAGAATCTTTGTGATAAGCGGAGATTGACCGTGCGTAGCATAGGAAACTCTTTTCCTATCAAGAGTATGTTGTCCACGTACAATACGAGGATGACCACCTTACTCTCTACTAACTTTTTGTATGTACAAGGTTCATCTACTATTTTGATGAAGTCAAACTCTTTGACTACCACATCAAAACAGATGTTCCAACTCTGCGATGCCTGCTTTATCATGTAAAGCAACTTGCACACGTTTCCGTTGCTCCCACTGTTTACGAAGTCCTATGGCTATGTACTTATAGACGTTCTCTTCTAAATCAGTATTTAGAAAAATGGTCATGACACCCAACCACCAGATATCGTAGTCATGGTATGTAGCAATGGCAAGTAGGATCCGGATGGACTTAAGCACAGCCACTGGAAAAGGTTTCACCATTATCCACGCCTGGTCGATGACGAAAACCTTTAACAAGTCTAGCTTCGAAAGTCTCAACCTTTCCATCTACACCAAGTAATCTTCTCAAGATATACTTGCTCCTGATGGGGATTTAACCCTTCTGATATAGCATCCAAAGTCCATACTTTGTTGGTGTTCATGGATTCCATCTCAGATCGCTAAGCATCCAGCCATTCTTACAGAGTCCTCACTCTTGATGGCCTGCTCGAAACTAGTTGGGTCATCATCTCATGATGCATTCCCCGCTCCCACTGTCATCGAGAAACCGAAGTATCTCTCAGGCGGATGAGGAACCCTGCTAAATCGGTGGAGAGGCTGAGGTTCGTCGACGACTATTAAATCTTTTAGTTCTATCAAATCATCAGCTGTAGTTTGTATAGCTTGGAAATCCTTCCAGTTCTACAGAACTGACCTTGCCTCGATCTTGTCCGGATTTTGCTTTTGACATAGACCGGACAACCCCAAATCTTAACTTGCTTAAGAGATGGGCTCTTCCCATACCATATCTCATATGGAGTGGTAGGCACTGATTTGATTCGAAAACCTATTCAATAGGTATGCAGCTTCTCAAGTGCACAACCCCCAAAAGGAAATAGGTAACTCAGTAGTACTCATCATAGAGCGCACTATATCATATAGGGTGCAATTGCTCCACCCCGATACACCGTTGTGTTGTGGTGTATATGGAGGAGTAATGCTGAGAGAGAATCTCATTCTCCTTTAGAATAGTCCAGGAATCCCGTGCTCAAGTATTCTCCTCCCTGATCAGATCAAAGGACATAATACTTATACCCGTTTCTGGTTCTCTACTTCTAACTTATATTCGGTGATTATCTCAAAAGTTTCGGACTTGTGTTTCAACAGGAACATGTGTCCGAATCTTGAGAGATCATCAGTGAATGTAAGGAAGTACAAAGAATCAGTCCTGGCATACGTAGACTGGGGACCTTCATACATCACTATGTATCAGTCCCAAGAGTTCACTAACACTTTCTCTATTTCCAGTAAACAGAGCTACGGTCATCTTATCTTTATGATATGACTGGCAAGTTTCACAAGATGTAAATTCAAACTGATTTAAATATGCATCTAAATGTAACTTAGCTAGTCGGGTCGCATTGATATGACCCAGTCTACAATGCCTCAAGAAGGATTCGTTCATTTCTGAACTCTTCCTCTTGTGTTTGTTCTGTACATTAAGAACTGTGGTTTGATTCAGAATGTATATGCTTTTAGATAACGTTCCTGAACCGATCAACTTTTGATATAGGAAATGTTCAAAACATTATCCAACAATACAAAATTATATCCTTCTTGAATAAAAAGAGACTGATATGATATTGTATATCAGGTTCGGTATCTAATAAAATTCATTCAGAATCAATGTATTCTAGTAATACAGGGTGATAACTATCAACAGACTTGGTTGCAACACTTGCACCGTGTTGTGTCTCATGAAACTTATCACCCGTTCTCAGTTATCTACCTTTCTGTAGCCCATGTAACAGATTACATATGCGGGATCCTGATCCGGTATCTAATACCCAGGACGTAAAGGATACTGAGAAATAGTTCTATGTAATAAACATACCCGAAAAAGATGCATCATCATTCACTTTCTTCGTTTGGGCGGCATGGGAAATGTGGTATTCCCCAATTTCCTGCTCGGTCTTATAACAATTATAAGTTGGAGCGGGACCAACGTTCCCCAGCTCAGTATAACAAGCGGGTTCGGTCAATACATCCATATTATTATCTTGATTAAGGCGTGACATAGTCGCTACCTAGAGAGAGAGAGAAGAAAACACTCTGCGTGCGCTCTTGCAAGATTAGATTGGTTATACATTTTATCTAATCAAGATGGCTCCCACTATTTTTATCAAATCCTCCTTCAAACCTTAAAAGGAAAGACTGGCCGGGATTAATTACACTCTACAAGTTCGCCAATCTTTCAGCCAGGCCAGTGCCGGTACTTTGAGGGAGGTTTCCCGTGCTTTCGCACGGACCTAATTAAAATAAACATCGTTTTCCCAGGGGCGTAACCCCGTTGACACCTTTCTAGACACCTACTTGATCTGCTAATTGTAAAGTGCAAAACTCTCCCAGGAGTAACAATTACTCGCATTGGGTATCGGGTTCTAACTATCATATAGAAGGTATGCAATCTCATTGCAAATTTCAACACTTGAAACTCCCGATAAAAGTTTTTACCCCTAGCACTTATGACCTTAACTATGGCCAACAAATCATAAGCACTAGTCAAGTTCTACCCATCATTTCGTGATTAATTAGACCCACCCACATGACCCTTAACTAAGGTCAACAAAGTCACGCGACTGTCCTAACTAATCGCATCATATACTGTGTAGGAAGACATCACTTAGCTATCGTACGCTGTGCCTTGACTATGGTCAACAAACACAGCACGAATACTAAGTACTCTACATCCTAAAATGACGGACAGTTGCGGATGGTTTTTAAGAAAACTTTTAACGCTTTGAACTTGATCTCGTTGCAGAATCAAATGGTTTTTTAAATGGAGTGTTTTTTAGGCTTTTGCTAGTTTCGCTAAAGAGGTCACTCCCGGTGAAGGGATCTCGACTCTTTCATCGTCGAGTGAGGTGCAGGATATTCACAATACCACTATGCAAAGCAAGAACTAGAAAAGCAATTAAAAGACAAACCGAAGGTTGTAGCATCTGCTAGATATTGCTAAAGAGGTCACTCCCGGTGAAGGGATCTCGGCTCATTCCTCATCGAATAAGGTGCTGGATGTTCTACAAGGAACACCGCTATGAAAAGCAACAACTAGAGCTACCTGATTTTTGAAATTCGATTCCACAATATCTTTTAGGTTTATTTTCTTTCATTAATCTCATTAATGAATGTCCCATCATTTAAATCCACCTAAACATCACAGATAAATACAACGTACACTTATGCCATCCGCATTCGTCTCGATGTCCCGTCTGCACCGTTAGGTTAGGTAACTAACGGCAGATCGGGGCAGGGCTAGCGCGGGTGTAAAACATAAGCAACATCTATATAATATATCATATATACTATATACAATATCTATCTGAACATATCACATGATCACATCACAGATAACGCAGCAGAAAATATCATATGAAATATTGGATATACTAGGACGTCCGTGTTTTATTTTGAGCCTATATAAAACACGGATTCCACGGTCGTGATGAATAGCCAATCCCACACCCCTAGACCCCTACGAGAGCGGCAAGCAACCCAACCAATTCTAGAGTTAGGAGACCCGGACTCGACTCCTCGAGATGGTCTCCCACTGGATCCTAGAACCCGGTTACTTGTGCTCCCTTCCTTAGGTCTATCCTAATGCGGAAAAGTAAATAATATACAATGGTGACATCATCCTCAGCCCGGAAGTGCCCCAACAAAATATTATTACATTACATATGAATTTTACATGAATGAAAAGAAAACTCTCATCTCACATAAAAAAACCCCGGCTATTCAAACACGACGATCCAATATAACATATCCAGCAACACATAATATCACATGTCATCAACGTAAGTAAATATGCGTATCCTAATTGTCATTGATGTATAGCAACGAAACCGGCGATATCACATATTACACTTACGGTCGCAGAAAAGAAAGTGTAAAACTACAATAGTTGGAATCCGCAACCTCTTTAGAATCGCATGCCTAATCAAAAGAATTCCTTAAACATCGCATGCCTAACAATTATAAACCCCGCATTTTAGTCTCATTATCGAAAACTCTTTTCAATATCAAGTCGGGTAATTCAACAAGATTTCCGACATCCTGATCGAATGCTCGTCGCAAACTTTAGTAGACGGTCGCACCCCTGGATGCCGTCAACGAAGTGCACTAAGGCGGAACACCGCTGCCGCGAGCACCCGAACGGATGCTTTTGGCGACGGGGTTCTCCTACAGTCACTTGGTCGGGGCTATGGGGCGTGGCTGTCTATTATGTTTACCGGCGAGTATCCGCGTACGCTACGTGATTGCGACGGACTTTTGATCACATCAAAATTCCGTGGCAACCGATCAAATGAGACTAAACTGCTATGTTTATAACATTCAAATTAGTTATCTCATAACTACTTGTGGATTCCAAATATTGTATCACATTCCAGATAAATAGACAATGTTAAACTTTCCGATCGAATAATCAAACAGCCAAGTTTTCCCAATAGCTCAACACTTGAGGGGAGTTTAAAAACATCCATCACATACCACAGTACCAACGGTACAGCCGTAGAAGGGTCAAGCCAACGCCTCACATGTGGCACGCCGTACTACCCCAAACCCTAATGTTCAAAAGGCAGTTCAAGATGGTCACATAATCGAGTTAAGGTTTGTTGTCTTCTAGAGCGTCCATCGCGTAACTTGCACGATTTAGAACGTTTTTAAACTACGGAAAAATCCAATACTTGGAAATTTTCCGGCAGGGGAAAAAGTGAGTTATTTATATCCGGTCGAACTTTTTAACACTTTCTAAAATTACCCGGAAAAACTAAACAAAGTTAAATTATCCGATCGAATCAACGAGTCCCCAATACAACCCTAAGAAAACTCAACATTTGAGTGGAATTAAAAAATTCCTAGAAAAAATTAACAAGAAAGGACCTAAGAATACAAATATGAAGTATGAGGGACTAAGTCATAATTTGGGCCGCGGAAACGCCGCCAAACCCTTGTTTTGGCCGCGGTTCCGCGGTTATATAGACGAATCAATGGGCCGTACTTCACAGTAATTCTTAGTTTTTCCTGCTTAATTTTCTGAGCATTTTTAATTCATAAAAAATCACACTTTTAAAAAATATCCAAAGAGGGGTAAATATCGGGGTTTTCGGGTTCGATCGGACTTCTATCTTCGTCTAGACTTCGCCTAAAGCTCTAGCTTGGCTCTGATACCACTGTAGGGTTCCTAGGCACTCTAACAAGGTCTACAAGGCATCAACCATGCCTGTTTCAAAAAAATAGATGTGCCGAACAACCCTAATCTAGATCGTTTACTAGAGATAAGGCGAAAACAAGCAAGTTAAACATTTTAACTACAAGTGAAAGGGATTACAACCTTTGTAGATCCGGTCCTTCACTTCTAAAGCTCTGTGTTGACGTCCCTTTGCTGCGATCATCGGGATCCCGGACTCTAGCGATGGTTTCTTCGGAGAAATGAGTGGGCTAGGTCGTTGACTTCGAGGCCGAAGATGATCTACGTCGAGGAGACTCAAACCCAAGTCCATCTTCACTAGGTCAAGAACTTTGTGAAGAGAACATCCTAAACTAAATGGTAAGTAGTAGAGGATGATGAAATAGGAAATGGGTTCACTTTAGATTTGGATTTCTCACTCTTAATCTCCACTTGAAAAATTCTAGAAAGCTTTTCTTCACTTGAAGAAGAGGAAGAAGAAGAAAAGAATATGAATGAAAATTATATTAAAATGAATAATCAAGTGAAGTCTATCATATTGCAATCATGGGTGAGTTAACCTTTGTAGAAACTAAACTAGAGTTTAAGTTAATGGTTAGGTTAATGAAAATCTCATGCAAAACAAAATGGTTAGACTTTGTCAAAGATGCTTGAAAGCTTCATGAAGCTTCAAGCAAAGACAAAGAAAATCACCATTTTGTTTTTCCAAAACAAATAAAAACCTAAACCATTAACCTAAACATGGTGTAAGTCAAACACACACCCAAGTTTCCATGTATCATCAAACATGATACAATCTAGTGCACAAAAATATATCACATATATAACTTGTGCACATCAAGTGAGAAAACCAATCTTAAGTGAACTAATATTAGTTAATGTAAAGTAATATATCAAATATATAATTATACATTAATTCATTAAATCAACACTTGATTTAATAATCCGGTCATATCGCATACGACCGACTAATATTTAGTGTAGAATCAACACTTGATTCGGTAACCCGGCTATATCTCATATAACCATCCGATGATACAAATCGCGAGAATAGAATACATTATCACATACTGGTATTATTCTCGGTCTCGCACATATCTCATATGCGCTCCTATTTCCTTTCGCTTGAGCCAGGAAATCTCTGTGTAGGACTCTAAAGACTCGTCAATAGGCCGGCAGTAGGCGGTGATCATATCAATCACCCACAAGCCGCAAGCGGTCTACTAAATGTAACAACCACCCGGGTATTGAGCGATCAGAAGATCAACGAGCAAGCCTGCTCACACTCCTGCGAATCCAACCAGTAACACTTACTGCACAGTCCGGTCTGTCCGTCTGATATGTCGCATATCTCGCCTAGGGGTGGTAAACGTCAGACCCCAGAAGCTTGATAAGTCATGCCGATGTAAGGTCCATAACAAGCATGAAACTACCGATAACACTTACCAGTAAATCAGTGCAACCCTGGCCAGGGATTTCCAGTTATGGCCAGTCGAGCATAGCGCAACATCAACCCCCAATACCGGGAGAGACGAATCCCCTCCTATCGCTCATTGCCTCCATATGAATCGGGACTGTACCCAAAAACCACCTATTTGCACGACTCAGTAGAATCGTGGTAGGGTGGAAATCAAAGCACAGTGGGAGACACACAAGACTCTATGACGATCTCGGGTCAACAGACTAAGCTGAACCAGTGTCACCAGAGAACTGCCATCTGACGTGAGGTATAATACCATCTGGGAGTTCTCGGCGAGTCCGTTCAGTGTACCCAGTCTCCACTGAGCACCCGCATACCATCTCTGATGTCAAACACCAATGGATATGGGATCATCCATCGCCCATCACATGGGTCGAGAAGATATACGCTAGTCTACTCTGGAATATCGATGCCCCGTCTCGATATTCCCATGACCAGGAACATTGAAGGATGTACTCATGGACTACCCAGGACCCACTAGTATGATCTGCATCATAGTCCTGTAAGTCGAGTACACATCCTAAGGGCTTTATCAACATGTAATGGAGAGACAGTAAGTATACATGTTAAGATAAAGAGCAACCAGATAGCGTACTATCATGTCGAGCAAGAAAGTCCTACTTATATATGTCCCAGCATCCACTACAATACACATCTCATGTACAGTAATGGCCTCTAGGGCATACATATAACTAACAGATATATGGCAGGGTTCGATCTTATAAGTGCGCTATTGCACGGATCATGATCGGATGGATAATACTAGCGGGCTTTGGTTTAAGCCGGATCCTAGTATTTTACTGTGTAGATTTTGTCTCATTGCGTTTGTATTCGGTCAGAATACAAATGCGGGTATGTATATACAGTCACGGGGTTATCCTGTAATTTATTACGGGATCGCTTTTTGAAGTTGCCAGTTTGCATTCCGTTTCGGCCATTTTTCTTTATTCCTTCTTTGCTGAAATTCCTTTGATGAGAGGGGCTTATTTGCAAAAGTGGAAATTAGTATTGGAGGGGATTTTTTGTGGTGCTTGGGCTCCAGAACTTTCTTTCACTCTCTTGAGTATCTTGATTAAGTTTGAATCATTTCCTTTGCATTTATGGTGATAGGATTGGAAAGGATTTTTGTGTGACATATATTTCTTGTTATCACACATTTTACTTTTTGCTAGATGCCCTCACCTCTCTCTCTTTTGGCCGGCCATTACATTGAGCAGCCCCTCATTTTGTGACTGAGGATTTTTTGTATCTCATTTCATTCATTTAAAAAGATTAGCTCCCTTTCAAAGTTCATTTTCATCTTCCCTCCTTTGAGGCAACTTCAATTAACTTTTGAGGCAAAGCGTTCTACACTTAGTCTACAGCAATCTTGGACGCGTCGGCTAGCCAACTTCCTGTCCGAGTTGCCTCGGTTCAGAGATGGGAGCCCGTAAAAAGACTTCTCGATGTGGTGCCCTTTCCGACGAGGAGATCGAGACCGGAGATGCCGTGAGGAGCTTGGGATGGTGGCCGGAAACCGGAGATGCCGTGAGACCGAAGGACATGGATCGCTCGGTATAGCCTCTCTACCCTTTCTCTAGTTAGCTAGTGGTAGGTTAATGGTCCCATCCGGGGAAAAAGTATACGATAGTGCCAGTTTCTAGTTAAAGAAAAGTTTTTGTTTCCGCATTTTGGCCTCGGACAGACGGCCGGGGCGCTACCATAGACTTACAAAGACCACCTACCGGTGATTTTACCCGACGCGTCGGATATCCGGAGGATACCGTCGTGGTCTTGTGATGGATGTTAGGGGCCAGTCTGGACTGACGACGCCCTAGATAGTGAGATATTGAGGTACTGAGATTTGATGATACAGGCCAGTCCGGACAGCCGGAGCCTGAGATTTTGAGACATTGGGATTTATGTTTTGTGTCGATACTAGACACTGTTTATGCTGATTTCATTTATGATACCTTGTTTTAAAAATACAGAAATCTCACTAAGTCATGAAAGCAGTTTCTTCATTTACATGTATTCTGTTTTCATGCATTCATACCTCATCCATATGATATATTGCTACCTGAGGCACTGACACAAGCACATGGGATTACACTTGGGTTAGATATTTACCCTTGCCACCCTTTCATGCTCTAGACTTGTCATTTTGAGGATTATTTATATATAGTGATCGTATGACATAGGATTGCGTTGTTCATGCGATTTCTGCTCGTAGATGTTTTCTACTCACGAGTTGGCAACTCACCCCCGTTGTGCCACAGTTTCTTGCAGCTTTTTCCGTACAGGTTTTGTTACGGCTTTGCTGGCACTACTTCCATTTCCGGGTGATTTGCTAGTAGGTGGGTTCACTTGTATCGTGACCATCATTATACTTTGTATATTATTATTCAGTTGTATCTAGTAAACTCCATCAACCAAACATGTATTTATTTCAGATAGAGACCAGTGATGTTTATTCTTTCGACCTTAGAGTCGCGCGTTGTATTTCTATGGATTTCATGCTGCTTTGAGTTTCCTTTTCTGTTGTGATCCTCGCCCTTCGGCGTTGTATATTATATTGCTTGCGTGGTTGTGACCGTCGATTGACGAAGAGCTAGCTCCCGCTTGGGGATGCCTTTATTCATTATATATGCTTTATCAGGTTTTGTACCCATTTGGGGTCAGTTTTTATAAGGGAAATTCTGCCGAAATTTTTAGAAAAGACTTGTGATTTTAAAATGCATATTCCGGCATATGTTGCAAACTACTTGATTTAAATTGGTTTTTTTTCCTTCACTCTACTACTTTTCTTGGTTTGGATTTCTGGGTTTTCGGCTTACTTAGATTACGCACGTCTCGAGACATTTCGTAGTTTAAGTGTCGGTCATGTTCCGTACTTTCGGGTCGTGACAAAGTGGGTATCAGAGCATTAGGTTTTACCTTCGGAGCGTAGAATGACCCTTGGTTGATGGAGTAGGTAGCTTGAGTAGAGTGACGTACCGTACGTATGTTCCGCGGCATATTTACGATACGCTACTCAACTTAAGAAGACTTAGGATATACATTTCTTTGTTCAGTATTATATTCATTCATGATCTAGCCTCATCAGTACCAGTTATGGTTTTGCTGCCACGATTACAGGATGGGAGAGCTACGACCAGAATTGCGGTCAGCACGAGCTCGTCACGAACGAGGACTGACCAGGGCGTAATTCCGGCGACACATGATTGCAGAGATGTGTCTTTTTATTGTGTTTTCGCGCCACGAGCGTTTGATGGATCGCTGTATGAGATTACTTGGACGTGCAGAGGATTGGGCCACTGATAGAGGCCATCCAGATTTTGATGACCGTTGATGTATTGCTTATTCATGATGATTGAGGCACTGTTCAGCGTGCAGACGAGTGAGCCAGTTGTTGCTGCGAACGACGAGATATCGCCCTAGATGCTGGAGCTATTGCAGTACGAGTTGTACTAAGAGATGATAGAAGGTCGCTAGTCACCGAGGATGAATGACTAGGACATGTGGTTCGTTCGCCTACCTAGATGCGAGGTCATCAGATTGATTGATTCCAACTAGAGACGACTTCACGCGGATACGTTGAGAGTCGACAGAGGCGATCGAATGTCAGAAACCTATTATTCTAAGTTTAAAGTATTCGGAAAGACATGCAGGAAATTCTATGGACCCTCTAGAAGAATGAACCCCTAACTCGACATAATGACCGTGTGAAAGACTTTGAACCTTAGGCTTTGCGGCAGTTCCGCGGCGCCATTAGCGAGGCTTGGGTTTGCCCTTCTATGGTTGGACCATCGATGCTGTGGTTCGTACTCAATACTATTAAACTGTACCCAAGATGTTGAGCTCTTGGGGGATTATGAGGTTTTGACGAATCGATCGGATGGTTCGACTTCATTCGGATGCTAGGTGGTGAGATGCATTTCTTGGGAGACTCCAGATACGAGGATAGCCATGGGAGCTCAGTCCATGCAGCCACAACGAGATGAGTCTGAAGCAGTCGACATTAGAGAAAAGTGGAGTAAGAGGTTCGTACTAGATTTGGATGAGATGACGTTCCACTCGGCCGACATCAGTGATGCGGTACGCATGCCGAGTCATTATACTTGGATATACCTTCCAGAAGGAGTCGCGATGAGCATGTAGCCGTTCCGGAACCAGAAATAGATTTAGTAAAGGACGATGACTTCCGGATAGTTCGGTAGAGACGAGATTTGGGAGAGACCTCGACAAGACCTTTCTGGAATAAATTACGAGAAGACTTGGACCCAGGAGTGGTCATGTTACGCACACCAGCAGGCCAGAGTTCAGGATCGTCGACGAGACATGCTATGAGTGACCACGACAGTTGGCCAAAGATTCTTGGAGGATGTGCTGAGCGGGACTATTCCGCCATAATTGATTTCGGTATTTTAGGCGATCTATTCACATGATTGATTTTGATGATTGAGTTTCATGATATTTGTTTTCATGCATCATGGTTGCACCTACTGAGTATTTACGACTTTTGCACAGTTGTTGCACTTGTTAATGTTTTCATGCCTTGGTTTCACATTTTTATGATTTTATGGGTTTCATACAGTTGAGTTGATTTTGTGCATATGTACGCACACGATTTGGTTTTTGCACTCGGTATAGTTCACATATGCTTGCAGCGCAGTGATACGCATTTTGTGCACTTAGATGCACCTGATTTGGGTTTTCGCGCATGTTGGGCGCATGTTTTGAGATGCGATCTTGGTGCACACCAGATGCACTAAATCGAGATTCTTCGTGCATGTCAGATGCACCTGATTTTGCTGTCAGGCACACCCGTTGCCTATGACAGATGCTTCGTGCACACCCGTTGCACCTTGATGTTGTTTCTGTGCACATATATGGCACATATATGGATTTTGATTTCCGTGCGCACCAGACGCACGTAGTATTCATATGCGTAATTCGGGATTGATTCTTATGGAGCAGTACGTTTTTATGATATTTGCGATTTGGTTTCGTACTGAACAGGACTAGTCAAAGGACAGTACCTAGATATATTTTGCATGCATTGATAGTTATCGAAGAGATTTCCAAAAGCGAGCTATAGTGTCAGTATTTACGTACGTGTCCGATATGACACGAAACGTTTAAAATAAGGAAACCCTTCTAAATTGTTTTCAAAAACGGCGGGACGTGCATATTAAACAAATGATATATATAGAGAGTTATTTTCTTACAATTGGCATCCGCCATTGTGCAGTGTTATGCGCATTGCACAGAGACTTTAAAAGATTTTGCATGCATTTCCTTCAGATATTTACATGTATAGATTTGATATTTACGTGTATAGCTCTGATTTATATCATATTGGTTTTGCTTCGGATTTGGCATTCGTGTCTTTACCATGACTCCGATGATTGCGGGATACTTGACGGAGTTTCGATTTTGAATTATCTGCTCATTTATCATGCGCATGCATTGCGCTATGATGCGTTTTATGTATTAATGATTTCGGAGCTCCGACGACTTGAACATTTTATTGAAATGTTTTAGAATTTGGCGGTTTTAATTTAAATTCGGGGACCGAATTTCTTTAAGGGGGAAGATTGTAAGATTTCAAAAAAATAAAATATTATTTTTGGAAATTTTTATAATTTAATATTAATTTTTAATGAATATTTTAATATTTTGGTATAATTAAATACCAATAAATGGGGGAAATTTTGGAAAAAATATGGAAAATTCTAAAATGGGGTATTTTATGGAGTTATGCCATTTTTAAGGTTTTTATGATTAATTATATGCTAATTTAGTGCTAATCTCGATTAAAAATCGCTAATCGGATTTTTAGCTTTTTGTGCAAAACATGCACATATCATTTTTCCACACCTGTTACATTTTCTTACATATTGTGGGTGTATGATTGCCTAGGGTTACCATTGTGCGAGAGGGAAATAAAGGAAAAGAAAAGAAAAAGTGAAGGAATGATTATGAGAGAGAAAGAATAGGTCAACCCCTTTTTGAACCATGACCCCCATCATTTCTTCTACCCATTTCTCTCCCCTCTCCCATAAGTGTTGCTGCTGCTGCCTCCTTTCCCTCTTCCTCCTCCATCTTCAATCCACCAAAAGTCCATGGATCCAACCCCGAAACCCCATCCCCACTTCATAAAAATCGTTCACAAGCTCGAGAGGAACACCATGGACCAAGAAAGAATGAATTTTGAGGACTTTGAGCAACTCAAGAAAATTCTTGAGTTGACAAAGGAGGTAATTTCTGCACCATTAGTATAGTATTTCAATTCCTTGTGCATCAATACTTGTTTCATGTCAATATGGTGTGGTTTGATGGACTTTGGAAATTCCAAGTTAGGGTTTAGGGTTTAAATTGAAATCAAAGGTGAATTGAGGTGTAATTAGGGACTACAACCCCTGGTGTGATGTTACATTGGACCAAACCTGAGATTAAAACCCAGAATACGGATTTATAGAAACGATATCGGGAAAAACTGTAATTCTGTGAGTGTTTTTGGAAATCTGCTATCACCCGAGCCACCTGAAAATAATTTTGGTTTGACAGTGAGATGTGCAGGCACCTAGGGACCACCACCCAAAGCCCTAGCCCCTACCACCATTTTCAGGCCGCAAATAAATCCTTTCTGGCTGCAAATTGCGGCCAGAGCAGGTGGGTTTGGCCTCGTTTTTGTTTCAGGGCCCAATCTCCAGTAAATTTGACCTTTGGCATATGCAATTTTGACTGATTCCATCTAGGGTAGAACCTAGGGTAGTTTTCTTGTGCTGGCGCATTGTTTACGACTTATTTTAGAATGGATTTTGATATTTGGTGATTCGTTTCTATCGGGTGGCGTTTGAACGTCAACGGCAAAGGGTTATTGATCGTGGTTGCATTGCGAGACTATAGGTTTTTACCTATGGGCGTAGCGTATACCGTTTTGGTTTCCGATGTGATTTTCATGTACTTTAGCATTTGTGATATTCTTGTAGGTACCCTACGTGATGTCGAGGCATTGAAGATGAAGATGGCGACACCGGCATCGGCACACAAGAAGCAAGGTGAGTAGATTTATATCTACGGGGAGAAGTCGGATGGATGGCGTTTAGCACCCCCGCAGTTCGTGGTGATGTATACGAATACGTATACACACATATATTTATTATATGTTGATGGAGATTATTGATGATAAAGATGGATTTTTGGTGTCTTGGATTGGTTTAGTGTAGTTGCGAAACCCTAGAGTAGTGGTTGCACCTACACACACACGCACACACATACTTGCATACTTCTTTCTTTTACCTGTGCGTATATGGAGATGTGTATATTTACCCATGGGTATGGGACTATGTGTTCATATACTGGATTTGAGGATAGTACTTAGGATTTCAGATGAGTCGATGAGATTTGATTTGAGGCCGTGAGATCGGTGATTTGGTAGGGTTCGTATTTGAGATATGACATGACGTTGTAGCGGGTCCTTTGACGTAGTGTTTCACACACGTGCATGCATACTTAGGTGGTATCAGTATTGTACTAGACATAGATCAGTACCCGGATTATGATCTTTGATAAAGAGGATACCAGATGAATAATATGATGAATGTGATATTGACCTGTACCCAGATTTGGGATGCCGTACGATAGATTTACGTACGAGCTATATATTGATGATTGATCCGCACTCTTGACTTGGGATGTCTGATTATAGGCATTGTATCGGATGTGATACTATTGAGGCGTGATCACCGACTAATATATATATATATATATATATATATATATATATATATATATATATATATATCGACTCAGATGTTAGGCGGTTTCCTTACCCTTGGTTTAGTCTGTTAGCTCGGCCCTATAGTTAGTGTAGTTGTTAGATTAGACTCGATTCCAACCTATTTCAAAACTAACGAATTGTGGGTACTTTAAAGACAGGCCAAGGGATTCTACGGATATTTCAAAGGACGTATCTTTTCTTAAAAACACCGTAGCCCTTATTTTCAAAACACCGCAATTCGTGTTATTTTAAAAGGCACTACTGTATGACTTAGATTATATTAAATGCAGATTAGTTATTTTCAAAACACCGATAGTTATTAAATGCAGATTAGTTATTAAATGCAGATTAGTTATTTTCAAATCCCTTGGCCTGTTATTTCAAAACTAACGAATCGTGGGTACTTTAAAGACAGGCCAAGGGATTCTACGGATATTTCAAAGGACGTATCTTTTCTTAAAAACACCGTAGCTCTTATTTTCAAAACACCGCAATTCGTGTTATTTTAAAAGGCACTACTGTATGACTTAGATTATATTAAATGCAGATTAGTTATCGTTGTGTCTAGTATTCAGCTCCCGCACATTATTGCTGTTTGCTCCGCATCGCATACTTATATTGTGATTTCATATTCCATTATTGATATCATGCTGTTAGGAACCAACACCATTACCGATGATGCGTATGTTCCACGTACACTTACTTGCCGGCTCACACACATCATTATCGGTAATTGCCATGTCACGTACACTTTAGAAAATACTATTACGTTGACATAGCTCATTAACTAATAGTCTCATCACGATATTAGTTTACTTGCCTTATATGCCAGTTTAGACATTGCAGTTATTACTTGCAACATCATGCATATTGTTATTCACTGCTATGCCGCATTCATTGATTTTTATGCCTATATTCATTGTTTACGTGCTATTGATGATTTGGATTCGAATTTGCATGAGATTTCTTGAATTTGGTGGAAAACAGCAAAAACATAAATAAACTTCTTCTCTCTCTATCTTTTTAAATAAAAAGGTGCGGTTTTCCCATAATGTATGAGTCGTCCACCATGAGTTTGCTGATGGATTTCGAGACCCGATTCGAGGAGTTGGATGAACCGTTTCGGGTACATGGTGGACCCGGTAAGTTACCCCGGGGCAAGAAGCTCGAGTAGTAGACGATGAGCCTGGCAGGGGAAGACTACCTACCGGTGATTTTACCCGACGCATCAGATATCCGGAGGATACCGTCATGGTCTTGTGATGAATGTTAGGGGCCGGTCTGAACTGACGGTGTCCTAGATAGTGAGATATTGAGGTACTGAGATTTGATGATACAAGCCAGTCCGGACAGCCGGAGCCTGAGATTTTGAGACATTGGGATTTATGTTTTGTGTCGATGCTAGACACTGTTTATGCTGATTTCATTTATGATACCTCGTTTTAAAAATACAGAAATCTCACTAAGTTATGAAAGAAGTTTCTTCATTTACATGTATTCTGTTTTCATGCATTCATACCTCATCCATATGATATATTGCTACCTAAGGCACTGACACGAGCACATGGGATTACACTTGGGTTAGATATTTACCCTTGCCACCTTTTCATGCTCTAGACTTGTCATTTTGAGGATTATTTATATATAGTGATCGTATGACCTAGGATTGCTTTGTTCATACGATTTCTGCTCGTAGATGTTTTCTACTCACGAATTGGCAACTCACCCCCGTTGTGCTACAGTTTCTTGCAGGTTTTGCTGTACAGGTTTCGTTACGTCTTTGCTGGCACTACTTCCATTTCCGGGTGATTTGCTAGTAGGTGGGTTTACTTGTATCGTGACCATCATTATACTTTGTATATTATTATTCAGTTGTATTTAGTAAACTCCATCAACCAAACATGTATTTATTTCAGATAGAGATCAGTGATGTTTATTCTTTCGACCTTAGAGTCGCGCGTTGTATTTCTATGGATTTCATGCTACTTTGAGTTTCCTTTTCTGTTGTGATCCTCGCCCTTCGGCGTTGTATATTATATTGCTTGTGTGGTTATGACCGTCGATTGACGAAGAGCTAACTCCCGCTTGGGGATGCCTTTATTCATTATATATGCTTTATCAGGTTTTGTACCCATTTGGGGTCAGTTTTTACAAGGGAAACTCTGCCGAAATTTTTAGAAAAGACATGTGATTTTAAAATGCGTATTTCGGCGTATGTTGCAAACTACTTGATTTAAATTGGTTTTTTTCCTTCACTCTACTATTTTTCTTGGTTTGGATTTCTGGGTTTTCGGCTTACTTAGATTATACACGCCTCGAGATGTTTCGTAGTTTATGTGCCGGTCATGTTCCGTACTTTTGGGTCGTGACAATACTAAAGAGGTTTAGTAAGGAAGAATCCAAGCGTAGGAATTTACCCACGATCTCTGGACTCACTCTCTCCAAAGAGATGTCTCCCAAGAATGATTTGGAGAGAACTCGCATGCAAGGGATACTCTATACTTCGGCAGTAGGCTCTATCATGTACGCAATGCTATGTACCAGTCCCGATTTGTTAGTTATATGTATGCCCTAGAGGCCATTACTATACATAGGATGTATATTGTAGTGGATTCTTGGACATATATAGGTAGGACTTTCTTGCTCGACATGATAGTATGCTATCTGGTTGCTCTTTACCTTAACGTGTACACTGATTGTCTCTCTGTTACATGTTGGTAAAGCCCTTAGGATGTGTACTTGACTACCTGGACTATGATGCGGATCATACTAGTGGGGACATGGTAGTCCATAAGTACATCCTTCAAGGTCCCTAGTCGTGGGTGTATCGAGACGGGGCATCGATATACCAGAGTAGACTAGCGTATACCTTCTCGACCCATACAGATGGGCGATGGATGATCCCATATCCATTGGTGTTTGACATCAGAGATGATATACGGGTGCTCAGTGGAGACTGGGTACACGGGACGGACTCGCCGAGAACTCCCAGATGGTATTATACCTCACGTCAGATGGCAGTTCTCCGGTGACACTGGTACAGAGTAGTCTGTTGACCCGAGATCGTCATAGAGTCTTGTATGATTCCCACTGTGCTTTGATTTCCACCTTACCACGTTCAAGAGGGCGTGCAAAACGGTGGTTTTTGGGTATAGTCCCGAATCATATGGAGGCAATGAGCGATAGGAGAGGATTCATCTCTCCCGGTATAGGGAGTTGATGTTGCGCTGTGTTCGATTGGCTAGAACCGGAAATTCCTGGCTAGGGTTGCTGAGATTTACTGGTAAGTGTTACTAGTATTTTCTCGAACTGTTATAGACCTCATATCGACACGACTGATCGAGCTATTGGGGTCTGACGTTTACCACCCCTAGGCAAGATATGCGACATATCAGACGACGAGACCGGACGGTACGGTAAGTGTTACTGGTTGGATTCACAGGAGTGTGAGCGGGCTTGCTCGTTGATCTTCTGATCGCTCAATACCCGGGTGGCCGTTACGTTTAGCAGACCGCTTGCGGCTTGTGGGTGTTTGATATGATCATCACCTACTGCCGGCGTATTGACGAGTCTTTAGAGTCCTACACAGAGGTTTCCTGGCTCAAGCAAAACGAAATAGGAGCGCATATGAGATATGTGCGGGACCGAGAATAATACCAGTATGTGATACTGTATTCTATTCTCGCGATTTGTATCGTCGCTCGGTTATATGTGATATAGCCGGGTTACCGAATCAAGTGTTGATTCGATATATTGATACACTTGATATTAGTCGGTTATATGCAGAATGACCGGATCATTAAATCAAGTGTTGATTTAATGATTTAATGTATAATTATATATTTGATATATTACTTTACATTAACTAGTATTTGTTCACTTAAGATTGATTTTCTCACTTGAATGTGCACATTGTATATATGATATATGTTTGTGCACTAGTATGCATCATGTTTGATGATACATGCAAACTTGGGTGTATGTTTGCTTTAAACCATAGTTTAGGTTAATGGTTAAGGTTTTATTTATTTATTTTCTTTATTTATTTTTGGCAAGAAATAAAATGGTGGCTTATTTTGTTTTACTCTTGAAGCTTCATGAAGCTTTGAAACCATTTTGTTTCTTTCCTTAACCTAACCATTTACCTAAATCCTAGTTTATTCTCTATATGAGTTTATCTCATCCATGGTTGCAATATGATAAGCATCACTTAAATTTTCTAATTAGATAATCCATTCTTTTCTTTTCTTCTTCTTCTTCTTCATGAAGAAATGAAGAAAGCTTTCTTGAAAATTTTCAAGTGTTGAAATTGTCACGACCCGAAAGTACGGAACATGACCGGCACTTAAACTACGAACGTCTCGAGACGTACGTAATCTAAGTAAACCGAAAACCCAGAAATCCAAACCAAGAAAAGTAGTAGAGTGCAGGAAAAACCAACTTAAAGAAAGTAATTTCAATAGCATAAGCCGAATTATGCGGTTTTTAAAACATCAAAAATTTACTAAAAATTTCGGCAGAGTCTCCTTTGTAAATACTGGCCCCCAAACGGGATACAACATGAATAGTATACGAAATCAAGAAAAGGGCATCCCCAAGCGGGAGCTAGCTCTTCATCAATCGACAGTCACAACCACACAAACAATATAATATACAACGCCAACGGTGAGGATCAAAACTCAAAAGGAAACTCAAAACCACCAGAAATATAACGAGCGACTCTAAGATCGAAAGAATAACCAACACTGGTCTCTATCTCAATAAATATTTGGTTGATGGAATTTACTAGATACAACGGAATAATATTATACAAGGTAATATGATGGGTACGATACAAGAAAAACCCACCTACTAGCAAGTCACCCGAATGAAACTGAGCCCGCAAAGCCGTAATGAAACCAGTACGGCAACCTGCAAGAAACTGGGGCACAACGGGGGTGAGTTGCCAACTCGTGAATAGAAAAATATCTACGCACAGAAATCGCATAAATAACGCAATCCTAAGTCAATGATCATAATATATCCTCAAAAATGTATATAACACGTAGCCTATAACAAGGCTAGGGTAAATATCTAACCCGAGTGTAATCTCCGTGTCAGTGCCTCAGGTAGCAATATATCATATGGATGATGTATGAATGCATAAAACAGAATGCATGTACTGAATAAAACTGGTTTCATAAATCAGTGAGATTTCTGTATTTTAAAAGAAATGAGGTACCATATATGAAATCAGCATAAAACAGTGCCTAGCATCGACACAAAACAAGTGTCCAAATACCTCGATATCTCTGTGTCACAATCTATGTACCTCAAGTCTCAATATCTAGGGCGCCGTAAGTCCAGACCGGCCCCTACCATCCATCTCAAGACCACGACGGTATCCTCCGGATATCCAATGCGTCGGGTAATATCACCGGTAGGTAGTGCTCCCCTGCCAGGCTCACATCGTCATCATCACGTGCTTCTTGCCCCGGGGTACCTTACCGGGTCCACCATGTACCCGAAACGGTTCATCCGTCTCCTCGAATCGGGTCTCGAAATCCATCAGCAAACTCATGGTGGACGACTCATACATCATGGGAAAACTGCACTTTTTATTTAAAAAGAGGAAAAAGGTTTATTTATGTTTTTGCGGTTTTCCTCCAAATCCAGAAAATCTCATGGAAATCCGAATCCAAAACCTCAATAACACGTAAAATGGTGAATATATGCATGAAAATCCATGAATGCGGCATAACAATGAAAAACAGTATGCATGAAGTAGCAAGTAATAACTACAATGTCTAAACTAACATATAAGGTAAGTACACTAATATCATGTCTAACTATTAGCTAACAGGCTATGTCAAGCAATAATATTTTCTAAGGTGTACGTGACATGGCAATTACCGATGAAGATGTGTGTGAGCCGGCAAATAAGTGTACGTGGTACATACGCATCATCGGTAATTGTGCTGGTGTCCTAACAGCATGATATCAATAATGGAGTATGAAACATAAAATAAGCATGCGATGCGAAGCAGACCACAAAAGAAGAGCGGGAGCTGAAAACTAGACGCAACTATAACTAATCTGCATTAATCTAATATAAGTCCTACAAATGGTGCCTTTTGAAATAACACGAATCATGGGGTTTTGAAAATAAGGGCTACGGTGTTTTTATGAAAAGATAAGTCTTTTAAAATATCCGTAGGATCCCTTGGGCTGTCTTTTAAAATACCCACGATTTGTTAGTTTTTGAAATAGGTAGGAGTCTAATCTAATCTAACAACTACACTAAACTATACGGCTGAACTAACAAGCTGAACTACAGGTAAGGAAACCGCCTATCATCTGAGTCGATACATATACATACCTGTATATGTATAGTCGGTGATCCCGCCTCAATAATATCATATCCGATACCATATCTATAATCAGACATCCCAAGTCAAGAGTGCAGATCAATCATCAATATAGCTCGTACGTAAATCCGTCGTACGGCATCCCAATCTGGGTACGGGTCAATATCACATTCATCATACTATTCACCTGGTATCCTCTTTATCAAATATCATGATCGGGGTACTGATCTACGTCTAGTACCATACTGATACCGCCTACGTATGCATGGACGTGTGTGAAACACTACGTCAAGGACCCGCTACAACGTCATGTCGTATCTCAAATACGAACCCTGCTATATCACCGATCTCACGGCCTCAAATCAAATCTCATCGACTCAGCTCAATCCCAAGTATCATCCTCAAATTCGTATGTGAACACATAGTCCCATACCTATGTGAACCTATAACTATAAAGAATCCCATGACCACATATCAATAGGAATGTATGCAAGTATGTATGTGTGTATGTGTAGTGCAACACTACCCTAGGGTTCGCAACACTAAAGTAATCCAACACACCAATATCCATCCTAAGCATCGTTATTAATCCCAAATAACATATAATAATTGTTGGTGTGTATACGCATCCGTATACACCACCACGGACTGCGGGGGTGCTATACGCCATCCACCCGACTTCTCCCCGTAGATATAAATCTACTCATCTGGTCCTCGCTAGCCGGTGCCGACGTCGCCACGCGCTTGCTTGTCGTCTCGAAGTCCACATGGGGGTACCTATATATCATAACGCACCATATCGCATTAAAACCAAATTCGAAATCGAAACGGCATACGAAAATCAAATCGGCACGCGTATCACGCATAGGTCCAAACCTATCGCCTACGCATACAAGAATAGTCAAACCAACCCTCGATGTCGATGTACAAATGTCAAACCATCGAGAAAAATCCAATCACACTCATTTGCACATTCACGAACACTAATTTTAATATAAACTAGGTTAAAACTCACAAAAACCCCAATTTTACTTAAAAAGTCATTTTTCCGAAAATCTAGCAAGCACAATTCGCCGTTTTTGTACAAAACAGGATGTTTAAATGAATGTAGCGGCCAATATATTTATTAAATATCTTAAATAAGTCATATAAACAATTCTCGGAATTTAATCTCATTAAATTCCAAAAACCCTAATATTCTAGTTTACAAAATACCTAAAATTTAACAATTTCAAAGCAAAAATGCACAAACTACAATCTAGCTTAGATTTGCATGATCTAAAGCATTAAACCACACTTAATAAAGTTAATGAAGTCATGAAAAACCTAAACACATTTTTAATCCCAAGTATTTAACCAATTTCAAAAACCTAGTAAGCAAATTAGCAAATTAACACAATTTTTAAACTAACCATTAGCACAAGCTACTAATCTTGTATTAACATGACAAAAAACCTAAATATAACACACAACCATACACCAATTTTATAAAATCCTAACTTGCATTCAAATTCATAACTTGAATTCCAAAACTTGCAACTTAAGCCTAATTAACACTTAAGTAGTTTAGCTTTAAGAAATTAGTAACAAATTAAGCAAAAATGTTTTAGATATACCCAAAAACATTTGAAGATCCACAAGCATCCATGGCCTCCCAAAATGCTCTCTTTTCACAAAGATCCATGCTATACGGGCTAAGCTAAAATGGGTAGGAGTCGGATTTGGGTTTTGGGATTTTTTTTGATGGATTTGAGGCAATTTTTGATGAAGTTTGAAGAGAAAAGAGAAGGGAATTGGGGGGGGGGCTGTTGCTGCTGTAGGAGGGGGGGCTGCTGGAATGGGAGTGGGAGAGGAGAGGGAGGGAGGTAGAGAAAGTGGGGGAAGAAGTCAAAGTCAATTCAAGGTCAAAGGTGCACCTCATTTCTCCATTTTCTTTTCTTTTCTTTCATTTCTTTCCTTTGAAATTCAAGTGGGGAAAATAAATGGGGGCTGCTGAATTCTTCAAGGGGAGAAGTAAATGGGAGTGTGTGGATGTGGGTACGGGTGTGGGGTGATGAAAAATGATAAATATAATACCCCAAACATCCATTTACGCTAAAAAAAAGCCTTTTTTCTTCAATAATTTCTAAACCGTTTTGGCAAATGATTTCGTTCCAAAAACCACATGATAAAATTTTATTTAATGTTTTATGATGCACAAAATTTGTTTCAATTCATTCCAATTTGTAATTTTCCCTAATTAAATGTATTAGTAACGGCTTAAATAATAATAAAATAATATTTTTTTTCAGAAAATTTGAAATTTCACCAGCGGCTCAATAAAATCCAAATAATAGCAATTACATAGCTAGAATATGTATATTTAATTTTTATAATAAGATATTTGTATTTTGACTTTTTACAGAAAACCCCCTTATTTTACCGATTTTTTTGAAATTTCACCGAAACGATTTTCAAAACGTTACAATCTTCCCCACTTAAAGAAATTCGGTCCCCGAATTTAAATTCAAACTCCCCCAAATACTAAAACATTTAAGAAAAACCATCAAGTCGTCGGGGCTCCGAAATTGTAACTACATAAAACAATTCGTAGCGCAGCGTATGCGCTTGAAAAATGAGTATATAACTCAAATCAAAACTCCGTCAAGCGTCCCGCAATCATCGGAGTCATGGAGAAGACATCAATGCCAAATCTAAATCAAACCAATATGATATAACTCGAAACTATACATGTAAACATCGAATCTATATCTGTAAGTATCTGAAGGAAATGCATGCCAAATCTCTTTAAGTCGCTGTGCAACGCGTATACACTGCACAGATGCGGACGTCTATCATAAGAAAATAACTATATACATATATACCTTTGTTTGAAATGTACGTTCCGCCGTTTTGGAAACAATTTAGAAGGGTCTCCTTGTTTTAAACATTTCGTGTCATATCAGACACGTAGGTATATACTGAGGCTATAGCTCGCTTTTTGGAAATCCCTTCAATAACTATCAATGCATGCAAAATATATTCAGGTACTGTCCTCTGACTAGTCCTGCTCAGTACGAAAATACATAGCAATATCATAAAAATGTACTGCTCTATACGAAATCAATCCCAAAATATGCACATGAATGCTACGTGCGTCTGGTGCGCACGGAAATCAAAATCCATGAATGTGCCATACATGCGCACAGAAACAACATCTAAGTGCATCGGGTGTGCACGAAACATCTGTCGTAGGCAACATGTGTGCCTGAAAGCAAAATCAGGTGCATCTATCGTGCACAAAATCATGAAATCCAATATCAAGCGCCGAACGTGCGCAAAATCAATCAGGTGCGCAAGGTGCACAAAATAAATATCGGGTATCACAATCGAAATCGAAGTCCAGTGCATCTAAGTGCACAAAAGGCGTATCACTGCACTGCAAGCATATATAAACTATACCGAGTGCAGGAACGAAATTGTGTGCATGCATACGCACAAAACCAACTCAACTGTTTAAAATCGTAAAATCACAAACATGTGAAACTGAAGCACGAAAACGATATCAAGTGCAACACTGTGCAAAGATCGTAAATCCTCAATCATCAAAATCAAATCATACGAATAAATCACCCAAAGCATCGTAATCAACAATGGCGGAATAGTACTGCTCAAGCGCATCCTCTAAGAATCTCGGCCAACTGTCGCGGTCACTAATGGGACGTCTCGTCGATGATCATGAACCCTGGCCTGCTGGTATGCGTAACCATGACCACTCCTGGGTCAAGGTCTTCACTGTGAATTACCAATCTTTCGGTCCATCGGCTCATCGGCCCTGTCAGGTGTGCTAACGGGGACGATTCCGTTCTGGCACTTCTCTGGTCATCTCTTGGTCAATCATCGCGACCACTCGTAAGACAGCATATTACTGGCGTCGGCCTCTGGCTCTCTGAATATACGTGACACATCCGATCCTGGGTGCAAGTATCATTGCAGCAGTGTCCTGGAAGGAATCCTGCTCACGGTCTCTTCCATGTCTCGTCTCTGCCAACTGTCCGGAAGTCGTTGTCCTTTCCTATATCTGCATCTTGCTCTGGAACGACTGCATACTCATCGCGACTCCTTCTGGAAGGTAAGTCCAAGTACCATGCCTCGGCATGCGCATCGCATCTCTGATGTCGGCGGAGTGGAATGTCATCTCATCTAGATCTGGTACGAACCTCTTACTCTACTTTTCTCTAATGTCGTCTGCTTTGGACTCGTCTCGTCGTGGCTTCATGGACGAGCTCCAACGGCAATCCTCATATCTGGAGTCTCCCAAGAAATGCATCTCACCACCTAGCATCCGAATTAAGTCGAGCCATCCGATCGAGTCGTCAAAACCTCATAATCCCCCAAGAGCTCAACATCTTGGGCACAGTTTAATAGTATCGAGTACATACCACAGTATCGGTGGTCCAGCCGTAGAAGGGCAAACCCAAGCCTCACTAATGGCGCCGTAGAACTGCCGCAAACCCAAAGGTTCAAAGGCTTTCACACGGTCATTAAGTCGAGTTAGGGTTTCATTCTTCTAGAGGGACCATAGAATTGCCTGCATGTCTTTCCGACTACTTTAAACTTGGAATAATAGGTTTCTGACATTCGATCGTCTCTGTCGACTCCCAACGTCTCCGCGTGAAGTCGTCTCTAGCTGGAATCAATCTATCTGATGACCTCGCATCGGGGTAGGCGAACGATCCACATGTCCTAGTCATTCATCCTCGATGACTAGCGACCTTCTATCATCTCTTAGTACAACTCATTCTGCACTAACGCCAGCATCTGGGGCAATATCTCGTCGTTCGCAGCAATAACTGGCTCGCTCGTCTGCACGCTGAACAGTGTCTCAACCATCATGAATAAGCAACACACCAACGGTCATCAAAATCTGGTTGGCCTCTGCCAGTGGCCCAATCCTCTGATACTGATCGGCACGTCCGAGAAATCTCATAAAGGCGATCCGCCAAACGCTCGTGGTGCGAAAACACAATCAAAAGACACCTCTCTACAATCGGGTGTCGCCGGAATTTCACCCTGGTCAGTCCTCGTCCGTGACGAGCTCGTGCGGACCGCAACTCTAGCTGTAGCTCTCCCTGCCCGTAATCGTGGCAGCAAAACCAAACTGGTAACGATGAGGCTAGATCAGGAAGGAATATAATACTGAAAAAAGGAAATGTACATCCTAAGGCTTCTTAAGTGGAGTGGCGTGTCGTAAATATGCCGCGGAACATATCAACGGTACGTCACTCTACTTTAGTCACCTATTCCATCAACCAAGGGTCATCCTACGCTCCGAAGGTTAAAACCTAACGCTCTGATACCAACTTTGTCACGACCCGAAAGTACGGAACATGACCGGCACTTAAACTACGAACGTCTCGAGACGTACGTAATCTAAGTAAACCGAAAACCTAGAAATCCAAACCAAGAAAAGTAGTAGAGTGCAGGAAAAACCAACTTAAAGCAAGTAATTTCAATAGCATAAGCCGAATTATGCGGTTTTTAAAACATCAAAAATTTACTGAAAATTTCGGCAGAGTCTCCTTTGTAAATACTGGCCCCCAAACGGGATACAACATGAATAGTATACGAAATCAAGAAAAGGGCATCCCCAAGCGGGAGCTAGCTCTTCGTCAATCGACGGTCACAACCACACAAACAATATAATATACAACGCCAACGGCGAGGATCAAAACTCAAAAGGAAACTCAAAACCACCAGAAATATAACGAGCGACTCTAAGGTCGAAAGAATAACCAACACTGGTCTGTATCTCAATAAATACATGTTTGGTTGATGGAATTTACTAGATACAACGGAATAATATTATACAAGGTAATATGATGGGTACGATACAAGAAAAACCCACCTACTAGCAAGTCACCCGAATGAAACTGAGCCCGCAAAGCCGTAATGAAACCTGTACGGCAACCTGCAAGAAACTGGGGCACAACGGGGGTGAGTTGCCAACTCATGAATAGAAAAATATCTACGCACAGAAATCGCATAAATAACGCAATCCTAGGTCAATGATTATAATATATCCTCAAAAATGTATATAACACGTAGCCTATAACAAGGCTAGGGTAAATATCTAACCCGAGTGTAATCTCATGTGCCCGTGTCAGTGCCTCAGGTAGCAATATATCATATGGATGATGTATGAATGCATAAAACAGAATGCATGTACTGAATAAAACTGGTTTCATAAATCAGTGAGATTTCTGTATTTTAAAAGAAATGAGGTACCATATATGAAATCAGCATAAAACAGTACCCAGTATCGACACAAAACAAGTGTCCAAATACCTCGATATCTCTGTGTCACAATCTATGTACCTCATGTTAGTTATATGTATGCCCTAGATGCCATTACTATACATAGGATGTATATTGTAGTGGATGCTTGGACATATATAGGGAGGACTTTCTTGCTCGACATGATAGTATGCTATCTGGTTGATCTTTACCTTAACGTGTACACTGATTGTCTCCCTGTTAAATGTTGGTAAAGCCCTTAGGATCTGTACTTGACTACCTGGACTGTGATGCGGATCATACTAGTGGGGACATGGTAGTCCATAAGTACATCCTTCAAAGTCCCTAGTCGTGGGTGTATCGAGACGGGGCATCGATATACCAGAGTAGACTAGCGTATACCTTCTCGACCCATACAGATGGGCGATGGATGATCCCATATCCATTGGTGTTTGACATCAGAGATGATATACGGGTGCTCAGTGGAGACTGGGTACACTGTACAGACTCGCCGAGAACTCCCTGATGGTATTATACCTCACGTCAGATGGCAGTTCTCTGGTGACACTGGTACAGAGTAGTCTGTTGACCCGAGATCGTCATAGAGTCTTGTATGGTTCCCACTGTGCTTTGATTTCCATCTTACCACGTCCAAGAGGGCGTGCAAAACGGTGGTTTTTGGGTACAGTCCCGAGTCACATGGAGGCAATGAGCGATATGAGGGGATTCGTCTCTCCCGGTATAGGGAGTTGATGTTGCGCTGTGTTCGATTGGCTATAACAGGAAATCCCTGGCCAGGGTTGCTGAGATTTACTGGTAAGTGTTACCAGTAGTTTCTCGAATTGTTATAGACCTCATATCGACATGACTTATCGAGCTATTGGGGTCTGACGTTTACCACCCCTAGGCAAGATATGCGACATATCAGACGATCAGACCGGACTGTACGGTAGTGTTACTGGTTGGATTCACTGGAGTGTGAGCGGGCTTGCTCGTCGATCTTCAGATCGCTCAATACCCGGGTGGCCGTTACGTTTAGCAGACCGCTTGCGGCTTGTGGATGTTTGATATGATCATCATCCGCTGCCGGCGTATTGACGAGTCTTTAGAGTCCTACACAGAGGTTTCCTGGCTCAAGCGAAACGAAATAGGAGCGCATATGAGATATGTGCGGGACCGAGAATGATGCGTGTATGTGATACCGTATTTCATTCTCGCGATGTGACATTGATCGGTTATATGCGATATAGCCGGGTTATCGGATCAAGTGTTGATTCGATAAGTTGTTACTGATGATACCAGTCGGTTATGTGCGACATGACCGGATCATTGAATCAAGTGTTGATTTAGTGATTTAATGCATAATTATATATTTAATATATTACTTTGCATTAACTAGTATCGGTTCACTTTGAATGGATTTTCTCACTCGGGTGTGCGCATTCCATATGCGATATGATTTTGTGCACTTGATTGTATCATGTTTGATGATACATGCTTTTTGGTTAAGTGTAAAGTATCAAACTATAGTTAAGTGGATGATTAGGGTTTATGGTTTCCTTATTTATATATTAATCTTTTTCTTTTTGGAAAAAGAATAAGCAAATGAGAAAATGGTGGCAATTTTTGTTTTGTTCATGAAGTTTCATGAACACTTTGACTTTGTCACCATTTTGTCTCATGCTTAACCCTAACCACTCCACTAACCCTAGTTCACTCTCTACAACTAACCATGGTTCGCTTATGATAAGAATGGATTATTCTTTTCATTTTAAATAATTCTTATGATAATAATCATTCTTGATCATCTTCTTCTTCTTCTTCTTCACAAGAAGAAAAGCATGCTTCATCAATGGTGATTGATGAATTAGAGTGAGAAATCCAATTCTAAAGTTTACCCACTTCCTATTTCTTCATCCTCTACCTCTTGCCAAGTAGTAGAGTGTGTTTCCTTCACAAGTTTTCATGGCTTGGTGAAGGTGGAGCTTGATCTAGTGATGCTTCGACGTAGATCATCTTCGGCACGTTGTCGATGACCTAGCCCGATTCTTCTCCGATGAAGCCGACGCAAGAGCCCGGATCTCGATTTGGACAGCGAGGATACTTCGTTGCGGAGCTATGGAGGTGGAGAACCGGATCTACAAAGGTTGTATTTCCGTATTCTTGTAGTTAAGTGTTAACTAGTTTCTTTTTCGCCTAGATTTCTAGCCAACGATCCGTAGTTTAGAGTTTCTCGGCACCGTTCAATTTGAAATTGGCATGGTTGATGCCTTGTAAGACCTCTTGAGAGTGCCTAGGAACCCTACACCTCAAGTCTCAATATCTAGGGCGCCGTCAGTCCAGACCGGCCCCTACCATCCATCTCAAGACCACGACGGTATCCTCCGGATATCCGACGCGTCAGGTAATATCACCGGTAAGTAGTGCTCCCCTGCCAGGCTCACATCATCATCATCACGCGCTTCTTGCCCCGGGGTACCTTACTGGGTCCACCATGTACCCGAAACGGTTCATCCGTCTTCTCGAATCGGGTCTCGAAATCCATCAGCAAACTCATGGTGGACGACTCATACATCATGGAAAAACCGCACTTTTTATTTTAAAAGAGGAAATAGGTTTATTTATGTTTTTGCGGTTTTCCTCCAAATCCAGAAAATCTCATGGAAATCCGAATCCAAAACCTCAATAACATGTAAAATGGTGAATATATGCATGAAAATCCATGAATGCGGCATAACAATGAATAACAGTATGCATGAAGTAGCAAGTAATAACTACAATGTCTAAACTAACATATAAGGCAAGTACACTAATATCATGTCTAACTATGAGCTAACAGGTTATGTCAAGCAATAATATTTTCTATGGTGTACGTGACATGGCAATTACCGATGAAGATGTGTGTGAGCCGGCAAATAAGTGTACGTGGTACATACGCATCATCGGTAATGGTGCTGGTGTCCTAACAGCATGATATCAATAATGGAGTATGAAACATAAAATAAGCATGCGATGCGAAGCGGACCACAAAAGAAGAGCGGGAGCTGAAAACCAGACGCAACTATAACTAATCTGCATTAGATTCCTTTTGAAATAACACGAATCATGGGGTTTTGAAAATAAGGGCTACGGTGTTTTTAGAAAAAGATAAGTCTTTTGAAATATCCGTAGGATCCCTTGGGCTGTCTTTTAAAATACCCACGATTTGTTAGTTTTTGAAATAGGTAGGAGTCTAATCTAATCTAACAACTACACTAAACTATACGGCTGAACTAACAAGCTGAACTACAGGTAAGGAAACCGCCTGTCATCTGAGTCGATACATATACATACCTGTATATGTATAGTCGGTGATCCCACCTAAATAATATCATATCCGATACCATATCTATAATCAGGCATCCCAAGTCAAGAGTGCGGATCAATCATCAATATAGCTCGTACGTAAATCCGCCGTACGGCATCCCAATCTGGGTACGGGTCAATAACACATTCATCATACTATTCACCTGGTATCCTCTTTATCAAATATCATGATCGGGGTACTGATCTACGTCTAGTACCATACTGATACCGCCTACGTATGCATGGACGTGTGTGAAACACTACGTCAAGGACCCGCTACAACGTCATGTCGTATCTCAAATACGAACCCTGCTATATCACCGATCTCACGGCCTCAAATCAAATCTCATCGACTCAGCTCAATCCCAAGTATCATCCTCAAATCCGTATGTGAACACATAGTCCCATACCCATGTGAACCCATAACTATAAAGAATCCCATGAGCACATATCAATAGGAATGTATGCAAGTATGTATGTGTGTATGTGTAGTGCAACACTACCCTAGGGTTCGCAACACTAAAGTAATCCAACATACCAATATCCATCCTATGCATCGTTATTAATCCCAAATAACATATAATAATTGTTGGTGTGTATACGCATCCGTATACACCACCACGGACTGCGGGGGTGCTATATGCCATCCACCCGACTTCTCCCCGTAGATATAAATCTACTCACCTGGTCCTCGCTAGCCGGTGCCGACGTCGCCACGCGCTTGCTTGTCGTCTCGAAGTCTACATGGGGGTACCTACATATCATAACGCACCATATCGCATTAAAACTAAATTCGAAATCGAAACGGCATACGAAAATCAAATCGGCACGCGTATCATGCATAGGTCCAAACCTATCGCCTACGCATGCAAGAATAGTCAAACCAACCCTCGATGTCGATGTACAAATGTCAAACCATCGTGAAAAATCCAATCACACTCATTTGCACATTCACGAACACTAATTTTAATATAAACTAGGTTAAAACTCACAAAAACCCCAATTTTACTTAAAAAGTCATTTTTCCGAAAATCTAGCAAGCACAATTCGCCGTTTTTGTACAAAACAGGATGTTTAAATGAATGTATCGGCCAATATATTTATTAAATATCTTAAATAAGTCATATAAACAATTCCCGGAATTTAATCTCATTAAATTCCAAAAACCCTAATATTCTAGTTTACAAAATACCTAAAATTTAACAATTTCAAAGCAAAAATGCACAAACTACAATCTAGCTTAGATTTGCATGATCTAAAGCATTAAACCACACTTAATAAAGTTAATGAAGTCATGAAAAACCTAAACACATTTTTAATCCCAAGTATTTAACCAATTTCAAAAACCTAGTAAGCAAATTAGCAAATTAACACAATTTTTAAACTAACCATTAGCACAAGCTACTAATCTTGTATTAGCATGACAAAAAGCCTAAATATAACACACAACCATACACCGATTTTATAAAACCCTAACTTGCATTCAAATTCATAACTTGAATTCCAAAACTTGCAACTTAAGCCTAATTAACACTTAAGTAGTTTAGCTTTAAGAAATTAGTAACAAATTAAGCAAAAATGTTTTAGAATTATACCCAAAATTATTTAAAGATCCACAAGCATCCATGGCCTCCCAAAATGCTCTCTTTTCATAAAGATCCATGCTATACGGGCTAAGCTAAAATGGGTAGGAGTCGGATTTGGGTTTTGGGATTTTTTTTGATGGATTTGAGGCAATTTTTGATGAAGTTTGAAGAGAAAAGAGAAGGGAATTGGGGGGGGCTGCTACTGCTGTAGGAGGGTGGGCTGCTGGAATGGGAGTGGGAGAGGAGAGAGAGGGAGGTAGAGAAAGTGGGGGAAGAAGTCAAAGTCAATTCAAGGTCAAAGGTCCACCTCATTTCTCCATTTTCTTTTCTTTTCTTTCATTTCTTTCATTTGAAATTCAAGTGGGGAAAATAAATGGGGGCTGCTGAATTCTTCAAGGGGAGAAGTAAATGGGAGTGTGTGGATGTGGGTACGGGTGTGGAGTGATGAAAAATGATAAATATAATACCCCAAACATCCATTTACGCTAAAAAAAAGCCATTTTTCTTCAATAATTTCTAAACCGTTTTGGCAAATGATTTCGTTCCAAAAACCGCATGACAAAATTTTATTTAATGTTTTATGATGCACAAAATTTGTTTCAACTCATTCCAATTTGTAATTTTCCCTAATTAAATGTATTAGTGACGGCTTAAATAATAATAAAATAATATTTTTTTTCAGAAAATTTGAAATTTCACCAGCGGCTCAATAAACACCAAATAATAGCAATTACATAGCTAGAATATGTATATTTAATTTTTATAATAATATATTTGTATTTTGACTTTTTACTGAAAACCCCCTTATTTTACCGATTTTTTTGAAATTTCCCCGAAACGATTTTGAAAACGTTACAGAAATCAAGTGAGAAATCCAAATCCAAAGTGAACCCACTTACTATTTCTTCATTCTCTACCACTTGCCATGTTGTATAGGGTGTTTTTTTCACAAGGTTCATGACCAAGTGAAGATGGAGCTTGAGTTTGAGTCGCCTCAACGTAGATCATCTTCAATATCGAAGTCAACGACCTACCCCGATCATTTCTCCAACGAAACCATCGCTAGAGTCCGGGATCCCGATGATCGCAGCGGAGGGACGTCATCATGGAGCTAAAGAAGTGGAGCACCGGATCTACAAAGGTTGTAATCCGTTTCACTTAGTAGCAAAGTAGTTTGCTTGCATTCTTTTTCGCCTTACCTCTGGTAATCGATCTAGTTTAGGGTTTCTCGGCACCGGAAAATTTGAATTTGGCATGGTTGATTTCTTGTGGAACCTCATGTGTGTGCCTAGGAACCCTACACGATTTAGCTTACTCACTAAGTGTAGTGAGTAGGTATCAAGCAGATCCAGATGAGAGTCACTGGACAGCTGTAAAGAACATTCTCAAGTACTTGAGAAGGACTAAGGAGATGTTCTTGGTGTATGGTAACGGATAACTCTAAGTGGAGTCCTTTATCGATTCAAGCTTCCAAAGTGATAAGGATGACTCTAAGTCGCAATCGGGATTTGTCTTTACCCTAAATGGAGGGGTGGTTTGTTGGAAGAGTTTCGAACAGGAAACCGTGGCAGACTCGACGATGGAGGCTGAATACATCGCTGCCAACGATGCTGCCAAAGAGGCTGTCTGGATGAAGAAGTTCATCACTGAACTTGGAGTGGTTTCGTCCATTGAGCATCCAATACCTTTGTATTTTGATAACAATGGAGTTGTAGCTTTGGCTAAGGAATCCAGGTCCCATCAGAGATCCAGGCATATTCTGAGGTGGTATCACCTGATGTGGAAGATAGTTGATCACCGCGAGATCGAGGTCAAGAGAATTGACACGAAGGACAACACTGCGGATCCACTCACGAAGGTCATTCCCCAGATACATTTTGAGAGACTCTTCGTGTTGTTGGGTATAAGATACTACAACAGTTGGCCTTAGTGCAAGTGGGAGATTGTTAGTTATATATATGCCCTAGAGGCCATTGTTATACATATGATGTATATTATAATGGATGCTTGGATATATATAGAGAGGACTTTCTTGCTCGATATGATAGTATGCTATCTGGTTTCACTTTGTCTTAACATGTTGACTTGTATTGATTTACTGTCTTGCACTCACATGTTGATAAAGCCCTTAGGATATGTACTCGACTACTTGGACTATGATGCAGATCATACTAGTGGGGCTAGGGTAGTCTAAGTGTACATCCTATAACTATTCCTAGTCGAGGGTGTATCGAGACAGGGCATCGATACTCCAGAGTAAACTAGCGTATACGCATCTTGACCCATTTGATGGGCGATGGATGATCCCATATCCATTGGTGTTTGACATCAAAGATGGTGTACGGGTGCTCAGTGGAGACTGGGTAAAATGAACGGACTCGCTGAGAACTCCTAGATGGTATTATACCTTTCGTCAGATAGCAGTTCTCTGGTGACACTGGTACAGGTTAGTCTGTAGACCCGAGATCATCATAGGGTCTTGTGTGATTCCCACTGTGCTTTGATTTCACCCTTACCGCATTCAAGAGGACGTGCAAAATGGTGGCTTTTGGGTACAGTCTTGAATCACATGGAGGCAATGAGCGATAGGAGGGGTTTCGTCTCTCCCGGTATTGGGAGGTTATATTGCGCTGTGTTCGATTGGCTATAACTGGAAGTCCCTGGCCAGGGCTGATATGGAGACCTACTGGTAAGTGTTATCAGTAGTTTCTCGACCTGTTATGAGCCTCACATCGACACGACTTATCGGTTAATGGGGTCTGACGTTTACCACCCCTAGACTAGATATGCGACATATCAGACGAAGAGACCGGACTGTACGGGAGTGTTACTGATTGGATTCACAGGAGTTTGTACAGGCTTGCTTGTTGATCTTCTGATCGATTAATACCTGGGTGGCTGTTATATTTAGCTGACCGCTTGCAGCTTGTGGGTGTTTGATATGATCATAACCTACTGTCGGTGTATTGACGATTCTTTAGAGTCCTACACAGAGGTTTCCAGGCTCAGGCAAAACGGAGTAGGAGCACATATGCGATATGTGCGGGACCGAGATTAATACGATACGAGATACCGTATTCTACTCTCGTGATGTGTGATATCGGCCGGGTATATGAGATATAGCTGGGTTATCGGATCAAGTGTTGATTCGATAAAAAGGTACATATTATATTTGTCGGTTATATGTTATATAGCCGGGTTATTAAATCAAGTATTGATTTAATAATTTAATGTATAATTATATATGTGATATATTACATTATATTAACTAATATAAGCTCACTTAAATGTTTCTTTTTCTCACTTGATAATACATTGATATATATGTTATATATGTTAATTGTATTATTTTCTTTTGTTACATTATATATTATATATGTGATATATAATATTGTAACATGTTAAGGTTGCAAATGCAACTAGGGTTTATGAGAGCTAAACCATGATTAGGGTTTATGGTTGGGTTTATATTTATTTTAGTTAAATTCAAAAGAAAAGGATTTTATCATGATAGTTGCTATTGTTGACTAAGTCCGCCCTTTTGTAAATATCTAAGATATTTAGTTAACCCAATCCTAACCCTAACCCATGGTCAAGTCTCTACAAGGGTTAAGCATTACATGCTTAACCCTTGGTTGCATTTCTAACCTCAACAATAATTCATTCATCACAACTTCATCTTCTTCCTCCTTTTCACAAAAGCTTTCTAGCTTTTAGATTTATGATGAATAAAAGTGAGAAATAGAAACAAAAGAGAGTAAAATTACTAATTCATCATCCTCATCTATTCTAGCCACTTAGATTAGGGTGTTCACTTTACTAATATCTCATTGGAGATTGAGTTTGTGTTTCCTCAAGGTAGATCATCTTTGGTTCTTAAGATTACTAGCAAGCATACATCATTCACTTCATGGAGCCTCTCAAGAGTATGGGAACTTGATGATCGGAGCGAAGGACCTCAACTCGGAGCTTATGAAGTGAAGGAACAAACCACAAAGGTTGTAATCCCTAACTTTTAGAAGTAAAGTTGTTTACTTGTTCAATGTTAACCCTAATTCTCTAGTATAGATCCTTGCTTAGGTTATTTGGCACATGAAAATTTTAATTTTGGCATTGTTGATGCCTTGTAGAACCTTGTTCTAGTGCCTAAGAAACTTACACATTCCATAAGAGTAGGGAATGGTGCAAATGTTGCAGCCAAAGAAGTTGGCGAATATCACCTTGTGTTACCAAATGGTAATACATTGATTCTGAACGAATGCTATTACATTCCGACCCTGATATGCAATCTTATATCAGTTTCTTTATTAAGTAAAGAAGGATATAATTTTGTAGTACAGGATAATGTTATGAACATCTTCCTGAATCAAAAGTTGATTGGATCAGGCTCGTTAAATAATGGCATGTACGTTCTAAATCAAACTACAGTTCTTAATGTGCAAAACACGAACAAGAGGAAGAGTTCAGAAATGAACGAATTCTACTTGTGGCATTGTAGATTAGGTCATATCAATGTGACACGACTAGCTAAGTTACATAAGGATGGATATTTAAATCCGTTCGAATTTTCATTTTATGACACTTGCCAGTCATGTCTCAAAGGCAAAATGACCAAAACTCCGTTTAGTGGACACGGAGAAAGAGTTACTGAAATCTTGTGACTGATACATAGTGATGTATGTGGTCCTATGTCTACACATGCCAGGAATGGTTCCTCATACTTCATTGCATTCGCTAACGATCTCTCAAGATACGGACATGTGTTCCTGTTGAAACACAGGTCTGAAGCTTTTGAGAAATTCAAAGAATATAAGCACGAAGTAGAGAACCAAATGGGTAAAAGTATTAAGATCCTTCGATCTGATCGAGGAGGAGAATACTTGAGCAATAAGTTCCTAAACTATCTAAAAGAGAATGGGATTCTCTCTCAGCTTACTCCTCCATATACACCACAGCACAACGGTGTATCGGAGCAGAGGAATCGCACCCTATTAGATATGGTGCGCTCTATGATGAGCACTGCTGAGTTGCTTATTTCCTTTTGAGGATATGCACTGGAGACAGCTACAGACATATTGAATATGGTTCCCACCAAATCTGTGCCAACCACTCCATATGAGATATGGAAAGGAAAGAGACCATATCTTAATTATGTTAAGATATGGGGTTGTCCGGCGTATGTGAAAACACAGAATTCGGACAAGCTCGGGGCAAGGTCTTTTCTGTGTAAGTTTATTGAATATCCCAAACATTCGCGAGGGTATATCTTCTACCATACCGAGGAACAAAATGTGTTTGTTTCTCGACATGCCACCTTTTTAGAAAAGAAATTTCTTGAAAAAGAAATTAGTGGTAAGGAGGTAGAAGTGGAAGAGATTCTAGCTATACAAACTACGACAGAAGATTTGGTAGAACCAGAGGATTCGATAGTTCCTAACGAACCCCAGCCGCTCCGCCGATCTAGTAGGGTTCCTCATCCACCTGAGAGATACTACGGTTTTCTCATAGACGGTGGGAGCGAGGATTGCATCATAGAAGATGATGACCCGACTATCTTCGAGCAGGCCATCACCAGTGGAGACTCTGTGAGATAGCTGGATGCAATGTGATCTGAGATGGAATCCATGTACACCAACAAAGTATAGACTTTGGAAGTTGCTCCTGAAGGGGTAAACCCATTGGGAGCAAATGGATCTTTAAGAAGAAACTTGGTGTAGATGGAAAAGTTGAAACTTTCAAAGCTAGACTTGTTGCAAAGGGTTTTCGTCAATGACCAGGTGTGGATTATGACGAAACCTTTTTCTCCAGTGGCTATGCTTAAGTCCATCCGGATCCTACTTGCCATTGCTGCATACCATGACTACGAAATCTGGCAAATGGATGTTAAGACCGCCTTTCTAAATGGTGATTTAGAGGAGTGCGTGTATATGACTCAGCCAGATGGCTTCGTAGACAGTGGGAGTAGCAGAAAGGTGTGCAACCTGCTTAAACCCATCTACGGGTTAAATCGTCATAGAGTCTTGTGTGATTCCCAATGTGCTTTGATTTCCACCTTGCCACGTTCATGATAATGTGCAAAACGGTGTCTTTTGGGTACAGTCCCGAATCACATGGAGGAAATGAGTGATAGGAGGGGTTTCGTCTCTCCCGGTATTGGGGGTTGATGTTGCGCTGTGTTCGATTGGCTATAACTGGAAGTCCCTGGCCAGGGCTGATATGGAGATTTACTGGTAAGTGTTATCAGTAGTTTCTCGACCCGTTATGAGCCTCATATCGAAACGACTTATCGGTTATTGGGATCTTACGTTTACCACCCCTAGACTGGATATGCGACATATCAGACGAAAAGACCGGACTGTAGGTAGTATTACTGATTGGATTCACAGGAGTGTGTACAGGCTTGCTTGTTGATCTTCTGATCGCTTAATACCCGGTGGCTGTTACGTTTAGCTGACCGCTTGCAGCTTGTGGATTTTTGATATGATCATCACCTACTGCCGGCGTATTAACGATTCTTTAGAGTCCTACACAGAGGTTTCCTGGCTCAGGCGAAACAGAGTAGGAACGCATATGCGATATGTGCGGGACCGAGATTAATACGATATGAGATACCGTATTCTATTCTCGTGATATGTGATATCGACCGGGTCTATGAGATATAGCCGGGTTATCGGATCAAGTGTTGATTCGATAAAAAGGTATATATTATATTAGTCGGTGATATCTAATATAGCCGGGTTATTAAATCAAGTGTTGATTTAATAATTTAATGTATAATTATATATGTGATATATTACATTACATTAACTAATATAAGCTCACTTAAATGATTCTTTTTCTCACTTGATGATACATTGATATATATGTGATATATGTTAATTGTATTATTTTCTTTTGTTACAAAATATTATATTTGTGATATATAATATAGTAACATGTTAGGCTTACAAATGCAACTAGGGTTTATGAGAGTTAAACCATGATTAGGGTTTATGGTTAGATTTATATTTATTTTGAAAATTCAAAATGAATGGATTAAGTTATGGATGAGCTTTGAAGAAGCTTCATGATGCTTTGACTTAGTCCACCCTTTTGGATATTTCTATGATATTTTGTTAACCCAATCCTAACCCTAACCTATGGTCAACTCTCTACAAGGGTTAAGCATACATGCTTAACTCTTAGTTGCATTTCTAAGCTCAACAATAATTCATTTTCATTCATCACAACTTCATCTTCTTCTTGCTCTTCACAAAAGCTTTCTAGCTTTTCATTTGTGATGAATATTTTGTGAGAAAAAGAAAACTAAAGAGAGCAAAATTCCTACTTCATCATTCTCTTCTATACTAACCATATAGATTAGTGTGTTAGCTTCACTAATACCTCATTAGTGAAATAATAGCTTGGGTTTGAGATTCCTCAAGGTAGATCATCATTGATTGTGAAGATTACTGGCAAGCATGCATCATTCACTTCATGGATCTTCTTAAGAGTCTGGGAACTTGATGATCGCAGCGAGGGGACCTCAACTCGAAGCTTATGAAGCGAAGGAATGGACTACAAAGGTTGTAATCTCTAACACTTAGAAGTAAAGTAGTTTACTTGTTCATTGTGAACCCTAATTCTCTAGTAAAGATCCTTGCTTAGGTTGTTTGGCACTTGAAAATTTTAAATACGGCATGTTTGATGCCTTATAAAACCTTATTCTAGTGCCTAATAACCCTATAACACGAACTTAAGCTATCTCTTCACTAATATTGAATTAGTGAAGCCAACACACTAAACTATATGGCTAGTATAGAATAGGATAATGAAGTAGGAATTTTGCTCAATTTAGTATTTAATTTCTCACAATATTTATTCTTTTTCTCAAAAGCTAGAGATCAAGAATGAGATGAATGAAGAAGATGAAGTGAATGAGATGAGGTTAGAAATGTAACCTTGGGTTAGTTTATGTCATGGCTAACTGATGTAGAGAATAAACCATGGCAAGTGATTAGGGTTAGGTTAATAAAAATCTTAGAAAATATCAAAATTGGTGGACTTAGTCAACATAAAATATCTTAGCTAAAAATCCACACAATTTTGAATTATCAAAAATAAATATAAATCCAACCATTATCACAAATCATGGTGTGATTCTCATATACCCAAGTTGCATGTATAACCTAGCATGTTACAATTATACATATCACATATATATAATTTTGTAACAAAAGAAAAGAATACATTAAACATATATCACATATATGTTAAATGTATCCAAATATGAGAAAATGAAATACTTAAGTGGGCATATATTAGTTAATGTAATTTAATATATCAAATATACAATTATACATTAAATTATTAAATCAATACTTGATTTAATAATCTGGCTATATCACTTATAACCGACTAATATAAAATGTATCATTTTATCGAATCAACACTTGATCCGATGACCCGGTTATATCACATATAACCGGCCGATATCACATATCGCGAGAATAGAATACGGTATCACATACACGTATCAATCTCGGTCCCACACATATCACATATGTGCTCCTACTCCATTTTGCCTGAGCAAGGAAACCTCTGTGTAGGACTCTAAAGACTCGTCAATACGCCGGCAGTAGGTGATGATCATATCAAACACCCACAAGCCACAAGCGGTCAGCTAAACGTAACGGCCACCCGGGTATTGAGCGACCAGAAGATCAACAAGCAAACCTGTACATACTCCAGCAAATCCAATCAGTAGCACTACCGTACAGTCCGGTCTCTTCATCTGATATGTCGCATATCCAGTCTAGGGGTGGTAAACATCAGACCCCAGTAATCGATAAGTCATGTCGATGTGAGGCTCATAACGGTTCGAGAAACTACTGATAACACTTACCAGTAGATCTCCATATCATCCCTGGCCAGGGACTTCCTGTTATAGCCAATCGAGCACAGCGCAACATCAACCTCCAATACCGGGAGAGACGAAACCCCTCCTATCGCTCATTGCCTCCATGTGATTCAGGATTGTACCCAAAAGCCACCGTTTTGCACGTTCTCTTGAACGTGGTAAGGTGGAAATCAAAGCACGGTTGGAATCACACAAGACTCTATGACGATCTCGGGTCTACAGACTAACCTATACTAGTGTCACTAGAGAACTGCTATCTGACGATAGGTATAATACCATATAAGAGTTCTCGGAGGGTCCGTTCAGTGTACCCAGTCTCCACTGAGCACTCGTACACCATCTTTGATGTCAAACACTAATGGATGTGGGATCATCCATCGCCCATCATATGGGTCAAGATGCGTATACGCTAGTCTACTCTGGAGTATCGATGCCTTGTCTCGATATACCCTCGACTAGGAACAATTATAGGATGTACTCATGGGCTACCTTGCCCCACTAGTATGATCTCCATCATAGTCCTAGTAGTCAAGTACATTTCCTAAAGGCTTTATCAACATTTGAGCCAAGACAGTAACACAATACACGTCAACATGTTAAGACAAAGAGCAATCAGATAGCATACTATCATATCGAGCAAGAAATTCATCTCTATATATATCCAAGCATCCACTATAATATACATCGTATGTACAATAATGGCCTCTAGGGCATATACATAACTAACAATCTCCCACTTGCACTAAGGCCAGCTATTGTAGTATCTCATACCCAACATCCCGAAGAGTCTCTCAAATTGTATCTGGGGTATGGCCTTCGTGAGTGGATCCGCAGTGTTGTCCTTCGTGTCAACTCTCCTGATCTCGATCTCTCGGCGATCAACTATCTCCCAGATCAGGTGATACTGCCTCAGAATATGTCTGGATCTCTGATGGGACCTGGGTTCCTTAGACAAAGCCACAGCTCCATTGTTATCACAATACAAAGGTATTGGATACTCAATGGACGGAACCACTCCAAGTTCGTTTATGAACTTCTTCATCCAGACAGCCTCTTTGGCAGCATCGTTGGCAGCGATGTATTCAGCCTCCAATATAGAGTCTGCTATGGTTTTCTGTTTGGAACTCTTCCAACAAACCGCCCCTCCATTGAGGGTAAAGACAAATCCCGAGTGCGACTTAGAGTCGTCCTTATCACTTTGGAAGCTCGAATCGGTAAAGGACTCCACTTGGAGTTCTCCGCTAGCATACACCAAGAACATCTCTTTAGTCCTTCTCAAGTACTTGAGAATGTTCTTCACAGCTGTCCAGTGACTCTCTTCTGGATCTGCTTGATACCTACTCACTACACTTAGTTAGTATGCTACATCGGGTCTGGTACATGGCATCGCGTACATGATAGAGCCTACTGCCGAAGCATAGGGTATCCCTTGCATGCGAGCTCTCTCCAACTCAGTCTTAGGAGACATCTCTTTGGAGAGAGTGAGATCATGGGTAAATTCCCACGCTTGGATTCTTCCATACTAATCCTCTGTAGTATGGTGTCAATGTACCTGGATTGGGACAATCCCAGTATCCGTTTAGATCTATCTCTATAGATCTTAATCCCCAAGATGCAGGAGGCATCACCTAGATCTTTCATTGAGAATCTTTGTGATAAGAAGAGCTTGACCGAGTGTAGCATATGAACATCATTTACTATCAAGAGTATGTCATCCACGTACAATACGAGGAAGACAACCTTATTCTCTGCCACCATCTTGTATATACAAGGTTCATCTACATTCTTGATGAAGTCAAAATCTTTGACTACCACATCAAAATAGATTTTCCAACTCCGCGATGCCTGCTTTAACCCGTAGATGGATTTAAGCAGCTTGCACACCTTTCCGCTACTCCCACTGTCTACTAAGCCCTCTGGCTGAGTCATGTACACGCTCTCTTCCAAATCACCATTTAGAAAGGCGGTCTTAACATCCATTTGTCAGATTTCGTAGTCATGGTATGAAGCAATGGCAAGTAGGATCCGGATGGACTTAAGCATAGCCACTAGAGAAAAGGTTTCATCATAATCCACGCCTGGTCGTTGACGAAAACCTTTTGTAACAAGTCTAGCTTTGAAAGTCTCAAATTTTCCATCTACACCAAGTTTCTTCTTAAAGATCCATTTTCTCCCAATGGGTTTTACCCCTTCAGGAGCAACTTCCAAAGTCCATACTTTGTTGGTATTGTAGGGTTCCTAGGCACACTCATGAGGTTCTACAATGCATCAACCATGCCAAAATCAAATTTTTATGTGCCGAACAACCCTAAGGAATGACAAAAGAGTTGACTTTGTCAATGTTGTATACAAGCTTCTACAAGCTTGATAACATTGAGTAAAGTCTCATCTCTTTTGTTATTCTTAAGGAAATAAGTAAACCCTAATTTAACCTAAACTTGATATAAGTCTCATACACCCGTCTTGTATGTATCATCAAGCATGATACAAACATGTACACTTGCATATATCACATATAAACAATGTGCACAATCTAGTGAGAAAATAAATCATAAGTGAGCTAATACTAGTTAATGTAATGTAATATATCAAATATATAATTATACATTAAATTATTAAATCAACTCTTGATTTAATAATCCGGCTATAACCGACTAATATCAATAGTAACAACTTATCGAATTAACACTTCATCCGATAACCCGGCTATATCGCATACAACCGATCAATGTCACAAATCGCGAGAATAGAATATGGTATCTCATATCGTATCAATCTCGGTCCCGCACATATCACATATGTGCTCCTACTCCATTTCGCTTGAGCTAGGAAACCCCTGTGTAGGACTCTAAAGACTCATCAATACACCGGCAGTAGGTGGTGATCATGTCAATCACCCACAAGCCGCAAGCGGTCTGCTAAACGTAACGGCCACACGGGTATTGAGCGATCAGAAAATCAACAAGCAAGCCAGCTATTACTCCTGTGAATCCAATCAGTAAACTACCGCACAGTCCGATCTGTTCGTTTGAGATGTCGCATATCTCACCTAGGGTTGGTAAACGTTAGACCCCAGTAGCTTGATAAGTCATGCCGATGTAAGGTCCATAACAAGCATGAAACTACTGATAACACTTACCAGTAAATCAGTGCAACCCTGGACATGGATTTCTAGTTATGGCCAGTCGAGCATAGAGCAACATCAACCCCCAATACAGGGAGAGACGAATCCCCTCCTATCGCTCATTACCTCCATGTGAATCGGGACTGTAACCAAAAACCACCTGTTTGCACGACTCAGTAGAGCCGTGGTAGGGTGGAAATCAAAGCACAGTGGGAGACACACAAGACTCTATGACGATCTCGGGTCAACAGACTAAGCTGTACCAGTGTCACCAGAGAACTGCCATCTGACGTAAGGTATAATACCATCTGGGAGTTCTCGGCGAGTCTGTTCAGTGTACCCAGTCACCACTGAGCATCCGCATACCATCTCTGATGTCAAACACCAATGGATATGGGATCATCCATCGCCCATCACATGGGTCGAGAAGATATACGCTAGTCTACTCTGGAATATCGATGTCCCGTCTCGATATTCTCTCGACTATGAACATTGAAGGATGTACTCATTGACTACCCAGGCCCCACTAGTATGATCTACATCACAGTCCTGGAAGTCGAGTATACATCCTAAGGGCTTTATCAACATGTAACAGAGAGACAATAGGTATACATGTTAAGATAAAGAGCAACCAGATAGCGTACTATCATGTCGAGCAAGAAAGTCCTACCTATATATGTCCCAGCATCCACTACAATATACATCTCATGTACAGTAATGGCCTCTAGGGCATACATATAACTAACAATCTCCCACTTGCTCTAGGGCTGATCGCAAGCTTTTGGCGTGTCGGATGTTCAAAGTTCTAAAGTTATAACCGCGATCAGGACGGTGTCGCTATTCAGCTAGCCGGTTGAGCACAGGTCGATCCACAGGGAGATGGTTGTATGTCCGTTCGAGTTTTAGACGAGTCAATGAAGAATTTGTATATGTTTGTTCAAATCTAACCTATGTGTTTTATATGCAAGTATAAAGTTGTTAAGAAAAAGATACGAAAGTGTAAGCTAAGGAAATCCGCACTCAAAACCTTTGAGCCGAGTCTTGACCAATTGAAGCTAGAGCAATCGGCAACAACGTGGATTAGGGGATTTAAGCACGGTATTCATGGAATCCGGCTTATTTGCCCTTGTCCTTCCGTTCTTGTCTCTTGCTTTCGCCTCCGGCCAAACCGAACGCAACCGGTCGCGTTTCGTTATCACCGTTACCTTGGTAGGGTAGGGTGCCTAACGGAGCGCTTGCGTAATGTTTGGGCGGAGTTCAATGGAAAATAACGGGAAAAGAAAATGAGCAAAGAAACATTAACTTACAATATCGTATTCATTCTTAACAACACATATTACAACCATTCACAAAACGAACCAAAAAGAGCAAAAGAAAAGATAAACAAAGAAAAGAAAAGATTACAAACAAGTAATTAAAAGTGCATGGAATTTAAGTGCATGAAAGTAAAGTAAGTATCAAAGTGCAAAAATGTAAATGAGAAAGAAATGAAACTAGGAACCATAGAACCAAATACAAGACATGGGTTCAATAACCAAATCTTAAACTTGCAAGCTCACTTAAGAGGTTGCAAGATCAAGAAAAGGCAAAGAACTCATGGAGAATGAAGCACAAAAGAGAGACCAAAATGATACAACCCCTTGAGATCAATAACCAAAGCTTAAACTTGCAAGCTCACTTAAGAGGTTGCAAGATCAAGTTAAGGTAGAGAGCTCAAGGGGGAAGCTAAGCAAAAAGAATGATACAAAAACCCTCATCTTCATTTAACATCCACTCAAAAGCTCTCACAATAATTTAATGGAGGAAAGATGAAGAAGAAGAAGAAGAAAACTAAAAGCTAACAAAAAGAGGGCATGAGAATGAACATCCATGGCTTGGCAAGTTCTGGGCTATTTATAGGCAGGAAACAGAGAACCTAGGGCAACATTCTGATACTATATGAATTGACAAAACAGCCCCTGAAAACGTTCCAACTGACGAGCCTATACGGCCGCGGTTCCGCGGCCTAAGTGCGCTTATGCCGCGGAACCGCGGCCATAAAGAGGGGTTGGGTCATGCGCTTTGGTGGGTTTTCCTGGTTTGTGGTTCTCTTCAGTGTGGTATAGTACTTTTCAGAGAAGCTCTTCACAATTCTTCCAGAATTTCAGTAGAACAAAAGGTGATGTGATGTGGATCTTTTGCCATGATTTCCTCGAGCTCCGCATAGATTTCTTGGATCTTGTGTTGACATTGAGCTTTGTGCATGAAAATGATATCGATTTGCCATTTTGTCCCTTAAACTGGTGTGTGGTAACATACGGATAGAGAGCGGAGACCCGTGTTTTATCTGTTGTTGGCAGTAATCCGGAATTTGTCGTACTTTTCCATGATATTCACTGTTTAGAGCTGAGACCAGTATCCTGCAATTATGTAGCAAACACTGATTAAAAGCACCTGCCTATAAACAAACGAGTGTAAGAATGGGCGGTATAAAATGCAATATTTTGGTTTGAACAAATACCCCCAAACTTAACTTTTGCTCGTCCCGAGCAAAACCAATTATTCACAAAAAAATCCTAACTGCACTTTCGCAGGGAACGCGATTGCACTGAGCTCGTGCAACAAGCCGTTAAACCTCTAGGTGTCCCTAGTAGGAGGAGTGTTGTCTCCTGAGGGTTTTCAGCGGATACTACCCATAAAATCCGGTCAAGCCAGTTTTGCAGAATAACTATGATTCAAACCCTAAAGTTTTGTTTCAGAAAATAACAAGTTTATTATCCTAAGTCTAGATTATCGAACCTTTATTTTTCACACCTCGCTTCTTATTTAACTTAAGATTTTATATGTCTTTACGTGCAGTGCAAATAGTATCGTTAAGTTCCAGAAGGATCGATTAAAGTTATCATGTCACACAATAAAGCCCAGATAAAAATTTTAAAAGGATCACATAAGTTTTATAAAGAGTTAAGCATTTTTCAAGCTTCGTTTTCCAGTAAAGTTTCAACTTCAGAATTTCTATCTTCCCTAACAGGAAACTAGGTCTTATTTTTCACTCCACCTTTTTCTTGTTTTCATTTCATACACACCTCTGTGAACGTGCAATAGTCTTTATCATAGAATAAAACCTTCATATCTCTGTTAGAAATATTTTTTATAAAAACTTGTCTTTTGTCAAGATTATTCTCACACAAAGAACCGTTAGGAATTTTAACTCGGAGAGAACACTTGCTTGACTTTGTTTTAAATCTGGACTTTCTTGGCTTCTTAACGAGCTTTGGGCCAATGCACCCAAACCAGTTGGCTTTAGGGCATTAGGTGTAGAGACACCCCATCGGACTTAATTACTCAAGTTACCTAGGCCCAAAAACAAAAGACAATTTAGCGTGAAAATCATGATGATTCAATGCGAACGGAGATATAACCGACAGTTCGGTTATTTTTTTGGATAAAAGACGTGTTTAGTGGGTTCGATGTGTAATCATTCCAATCAAGTTCCAGATAGGTTATTTTTCAGACTTAGTTCCAATTAAGGCATCAATAACATTCCTTCATATTCACTTCACTTCATAAACTATTCTTGATATTACTTATTTCAGAACAAACCTATTTGATCCTCAGAAAATCATTTATCTATTTAAAAGTTTTTAGACATAAAAGACTTGTCATCTAATTTCCAAAACTCATGACACGTGTAGCGTAATGTAAAGACGTATATCAGCTATAGTTAACTTCAAAGGAGAGTTATCTTTCAGGTTTTCAAAATCTAAAAATAAGATTTAGTTATTCTTATCTTATCAAACAAAACCGTCGAAATATTGAATCAGAGTTCTCCCACTAGCTAACTTGACAAAAAGTTTTTATGTTTTAAGAAAATTTTCTGATTTTTATGGATTTTTAAATAGGTATGCAGATGCAAAATATACATATGAATGCGAAGATTAGAAACGCGTACCGAGCATACCCCCAAACTTAAACTTGACAGTGCCCTCACTGTCAGGCTACACCAAGAGGGTCAAAATTGTCGGCTCTCTCCAAAAGAAAATTTTATACAAAACAAAAAGAAAACCAAAAAAGATATATACAAAAAAGGGTTCCCCCCAAACTTAAGTGAAACAGTGTTTCCACTGTTTAAGCGGTGAAGTTCAGGATTAGGGGGAAAGAAAACAGTTTCAAACTATACAAGGCCTTACACAGGCCAAAAGTGAGCACCAACCATTCAAAGATTTTATCACTATAATGTACAGGTTGGTGGAAGAAGGCGTAGAGAAAAGTGAGGGAGAATACGCGAGACCGTATGGGGATAGAAGTGGCATCCGGCCTCGGTGGAAGAGAAGAATGGCAGATGGGAGAAAGAAGTGGAATACGAACTTAAGGGTGGAAATGGAGCGAATAAATTAGCACAATTCGTGATGACCGATGTGTAAAAAGCGATTGTGCTAATCTATTAACCCGTCGAGAAATGGGGTCAAATCCCTCAAGATTCGTGAGAAACCATGGGTACGCCGAACTTGGTAAACCAGACACTGGAAGTGAAAATGATACGGTTTCTTGCAATATCAGAACGATGGAAAGGATGGAGGTAGGTGATTGAGGAAGGTTATCGGTTAAAGGTTCAGGAGGGTGTACACAGTCAATGAAAGGAATATGATGAATTGGAAAATCCGACTCATCAATTAAAACTGGTTCATCCTCAAAAATATCCTCAATAGTCTCCTCAAAGTTAAGCACATCCATGCGTTTATCCTCAAAATCCAGACGCATATGGGGTTCGGGAAAAACATTTAATGACTCGGGATGATGAATTGGAGAGAAAAACTCAGCTAAATCTGCGGGTTCATCATCCAAAATATTCCCAGCGTCAATATCCTCAATCAAGTGAAAATCTATATTCTCAGACACCTCAACAAAAGCATGGATATCAATCAATTCAGGTTCTAAGATGGAGGTGTAGAGGTCAAAAGGGTTGGAGCGGTTTCACTCGAAAGGGACCCTTCACAATCGGGCAAATCAAACACTACAAGGTCACACAACTCAATATCTGTTCTATCTTCAATTGATAAATCATTTAGGACACTCGATAGATTTTCAAAACAGGAGTTGTGGGATTCAAGTTGAAACGGGTAGGTTTGATTTGGAAGGGTATATGGCTCACTCTCTCCGTTCAAATTCTCAACCTGTCCTACTGCCTCTTCATACATTGGAAAATTTGGAGCTAGTTGAAAACTAGCTACCGAGTCACTAGGTTGTATGAGGGCAGCCATGGAAGCATTCAAATCCATCATCTGTTGGTACGACGCTACCCTAAAGTCTTCCAATGACTGTTCCAGACTAGACATGGGTTGTGAAGGGGTTTCAGTAAAAGATTCAAAGTTGTTTTGGTACTGGAAACTCCTAAATGACGGTTCAGAAGCAATGTCTAAGGAAGGTGCAAAAGTTGGGTAGGACTGGTAGGAATTGAATGGCTGGACAGGGGTAGGATCAACATTTGGATACGAAGGTGAATGGAATTGTTGATCCCAAGAATTTGAAGTGGTGAAAGGAGTGAAAGATCGGCTATGAGATTGTTCAATACGTTCAGCGATGGACAAAGGACGACTTGCAAAAGGGGTATCAACATAAGCGGGTGCGGGAGGTTGAAAAGGTTGATACAAAGTGGATTGCGGAGGGCAAGTGTTTGTCCTAGATGCGTCTATGCAATCTTTCAATGAAATTTTGAGCATGGAGGGATCGTTCGATATTCGGCCAAAGCAAGAACCATAAGAAGTAATGTCTGGTTGTGGGTACCAAAGTTCGGCAAAAGTTTTGCGAGGTGGGATACCCATGATATGAAGAGAGAAAGAAAGAAAGGCAGAGAAAAGGAGGGGAAAAAGAATGTGATTTTTTTTTTTAATTAATTTTTTAGTTAGCTATTAACAAAAGATTGAAATCCACACACAAAAAGAATCTGGACCAAAAACAATCACGACACAAAAATACCACACACCTAATCGTTCTAGGGTTCACCTAGATCAATTAGACCTGCTCCAGAACTTGATTGTCGAAGTAAAACTGTATCGAGAAACGGGCTCAAGATACACTGATCACGAGGCCAGGTAAGTGCAGAGATAAGGGGAGGTTTTCCGACGCTTTCGCGAAGGTCCTTAATTAAATAACCCTTTCTCTTTTGGCGGTTTCGCCGTTAACACTTTCCTAGACACCCCGTAAACAATGTACCGTTAAGCGAGGTTCTAAACACAGTTAACTTCTCCTAGTGAGCGCGAAGTCCTTAAGGCTTAAAGTTTAGTTTCTTTTAAAGTTTGTGCGGGTAAACGTTATGCTCAAGTTCGTGATTTGTGGGCCACGGAAAAGGTGATGAAGTCCTTTACCGTATATTGTGGGGTTCGCTTGCCCTTAAGTCCGTATTAATGTATGCAATGCGCAATTCAATAAAAATTCTATAAAGAATTAAACAATCGTTTTTTTTAGTTTAAGCGCGGCACTGCAACAAATATGGGTTAGACAATTTTTAGCGTTTGCTAGCGAACTTGCAAAGAATCCTGCAAAGAATAGTATATTGGATGCGTCGGATTTGAGAAGAAGGTGTTTAAGAAATACGTACCGTTAAGTTTTTGGGTTAGGAAACCCCCGTTGAATCAATTCCGGTAAGCTTGAAAAAGTTCGTTTGCGCGGGTCAAACTACCCGGATCTTTGGCACTATACTTCGTAATCACCTTAACCTTGAACGTACACTTTGCTCCCCACAATCACAGTTTGCAAATCCGCAAAAATCTGCACACTTGCTCACAAAAATTATCAAAAATAACAAAAAGATATTTTTTTATAAATATATACAAAAAGAATATTAACCCGAATAACAAGAAAGAAAATACGCTACCATCTCCCCGGCAACGGCGCCATTTGATCACACGCTTTTGGTGTGTCGGATGCTCAAAGTTCTAAAGTTATAACAGCGATCAGGACGGTATCGCTATTCAGCTAGCCGGTTGAGCACGGGTCGATCCACAGGGAGACGGTTGTATGTCCGTTCGAGTTTTAGACGAGTCAATGAAGAATTTGTATATGTTTGTTCAAATCTAATCTATGTGTTTTATATGCAAGTATAAAGTTGTTAAGAAAAAGATACGAAAGTGTAAACTAAGGAAATCCGAACTCAAAACCTTTGAGCCGAGTCTTGACCAATTGAAGCTAGAGCAATCGGCAACAACGTGGATTAGGGGATTTAAGCACGGTATTCGTGGAATCCGGCTTATTTACCCTTGTCCTTCCATTCTTGTCTCTTTCTTTCGCCTCCGGCCAAACCGAACGCAACCGGTCGCGTTTGGGAATCACCGTTACCTTGGTAGGGTAGGGTGCCTAACGGAGCGCTTGCGTAATGTTTGGGCGGAGTTCACAGGAAAATAACGGGAAAAGGAAATGAGCAAAGAAACATTAACTTACAATATCGTATTCATTCTTAACAACACATATTACAACCATTCACAAAACGAACCAAAAAGAGCAAAAGAAAAGATAAACAAAGTAAAGAAAAGATTACAAACAAGTAATTAAAAGTGCATGGAATTTAAGTGCATGAAAGTAAAGCAAGTATTAAAGTGCAAGAAAGTAAATGAGCAAGAAATGAAACTAGGAACCATAGAACCAAATACAAGACATGGGTTCAATAACCAAATCTTAAACTTGCAAGCTCACTTAAGAGGTTGCAAGATCAAGAAAAGGCAAAGAACTCATGGAGAATGAAGCACAAAAGAGAGAACAAAATGATACAACCCCTTGAGATCAATGACCAAAGCTTAAACTTGCAAGCTCACTTAAGAGGTTGCAAGATCAAGTTAAGGTAGAGAGCTCAAGGGGGAAGCTAAGCAAAAAGAATGATACAAAAACCCTCATCTTCATTTAACATCCACTCAAAAGCTCTCACAACAATTTAATGGAGGAAAGATGAAGAAGAAGAAGAAGAAGAAGAAGAAGAAGAAAACTAAAAGCTAACAAAAAGAGGGCATGAGAATGAACATCCATGGCTTGGCAAGTTCTGGGCTATTTATAGGCAGGAAACAGAGAACCTAGGGCAACATTCTGACACTATATGAATTGACCAAACAGCCCCTGAAAACGTTCCAACTGACGAGCCTATACGGCCGCGGTTCCGCGGCCTAAGCGCGCTTATGCCGCGGAACCGCGGCCATAAAGAGGGGTTGGGTCATGCGCTTTGGTGGGTTTTCCTGGTTTGTGGTTCTCTTCAGTGTGGTATAGTATTTTTGTCAGAAGCTCTTCACAATTCTTCCAGAATTTCAGTAAAACAAAAGGTGATGTGATGTGGATCTTTTGCCATGATTTCCTCGAGCTCCGCGTAGATTTCTTGGATCTTGTGTTGACATTGAGCTTTGTGCATGAAAATGACATCGATTTGCCATTTTGTCCCTTAAACTGGTGTGTGGCAACATACGGATAGAGAGCGGAGACCCGTGTTTTATCTGTTGTTGGCAGTAATCCGGAATTTGTCGTACTTTTCCATGATATTCACTGTTTAGAGCTGAGACCAGTATCCTGCAATTATGTAGCAAACACTGATTAAAAGCACCTGCCAATAAACAAACGAGTGTAAGAATGGGCGGTATAAAATGCAATATTCTGGTATGAACAAGGGCCATCTGTAGCAGTGGTTGCAGTATCTCATACTCAACCATCCCATAAAAGTCTCTTTCTGGGAAAAGGCCTTTGTGTGTGGATCCGCCGTGTTGTCCTCTGTGTCTACTCTCCTAACCTCGATCACCCTGGAGATCAGCTGTCTCCATGATCAGGTGATGCTGCCTCAGAATATGTCTGGGTCACTGATAGGACCGGGGTTCCTGGGCCAAAGCCACACTTCTATTATCACACAATGGTAGGAACTTAGTTCATCTCATGAACTAATATACACCCAAACTTCCTCTTTGGTAGTATCTTTGATAGCGATGTCACCAGCCTTTATCGTCTAGTTTGCCATGGTATCTCGCTTGGAACTCTTCTAACATGTCGTCCCTCCACTGAGGGTAAAGACAATGCCTGCTACTGACATTCAGTCGTCCTTATCACCCTGGAACTTTTCCATTGATTCTCCCCAGGATCAACTGATACCATCTCATTACAACTAGTGAGAATCCTAACATCCAATTAGATCTATCTTATAGATCCAAAACCCAGGATTTAGGAGGTATCACTTTGATCTTATATGGAGAATACATATGATAAGAGGAGATTGACCGAGCGTAGCATAGGAAACTCTTTTCCTATCAAGAGTATGTTGTCTACGTACAATACGAGGATGTCCACCTTACTCTCTACTACCTTTTTGTATGTACAAGGTTCATCTACCATTTTGATGAAGTCAAACTCTTTGACTACCACATCAAAACAGACGTTCCAACTCCGCGATGCCTGCTTTATCCTGTAAAGCAACTTGCACACGTTTCCGCTACTCCAACTGTTTACGAAGCCCTATGGTTGTGTACTTATAGACGTTCTCTTCTAAATCAATATTTAGAAAAGCAGTCATGACACCCAACCACCAGATATCGTGGTCATGGTATGCAGCAATGGCAAGTAGGATCCGGATGGACTTAAGCGCAGCCACTGGAAAAGATTTCATCATTATCCACGCCTGGTCGATGACGAAAACCTTTAACAAGTCTAGCTTTGAAAGTCTCAACTTTTCCATCTACACCAAGTAATCTTCTCAAGATCTACTTGCTCCTGATGGGGATTTAACCCTTCAGATATAGCATCCAAAGTCCATACTTTGTTGGTGTACATGGATTCCATCTCAGATCGCTAAGCATCCAGCCATTCTTACAGAGTCGCACTCTTGATGGCCTGCTCGAAACTAGTTGGGTCATCATCTCATGATGCAATCCTCGCTCCCACTGTCATCGAGAAACCGAAGAATCTCTCAGGCGGATGAGGAACCCTGCTAGATCGGCGGAGAGACTGAGGTTCGTCGGAATTTATTGAATCCTTTGGTTCTACCAAATCATCTGCTGTAGTTTGTATAGCTGGAACTCCTTCCAGTTCTACCTCATGACCACTAATTTCTTCATAAGAAATTCCTTTTCGCAAAGGTGGTATGTTGAGAAACAAAACATATTTTGTTCCTCTGTTAGGTAGAAGATATTCCCTTGCGATTGCTTGGGATATCCAACAAATTTATACAGAACTGACTTTGCCTCGAGCTTGTCCGGATTTTTCTTTTAGACATAGGACGGACAACCCCAAATCTTAACGAACTTAAGATATGGGCTCTTCCTATTCCATATCACATATAAAGTGGTAGGCAATGGATTTGATTGGAACCTGTTCAATAGGTATGCAGCTTCTCAAGTGCATAACTCCCAAAAGGAAATAGGAAACTCGGTAGTACTCATCATAGAGCGCACCATATCAAATAGGGTGTGATTGCTCCACCGCGATACACCGTTGTGCTATGGTGTATACGGAGGAGTAATGCCGAGAGAGAATCACATTCTCCTTTAGAATGGTCCAGGATCTCCATGCCTAAGTATTCTCCTCCCTGATCTCATCATAGGACATAATACTTATACCTTTATTGGTACTCTACTTCTGACTTATATTATTTGAATTTCTCAAAAGCTTCAGACATGTGTTTCAACATGAACATGTGTCCGAATCTTGAGAGATCATCAGTGAATGTAAGGAAGTACAAAGAACCAGTCCTGGCATATGTAGACTGGGGACCTTATACATCACTATGTATCAGTCCCAAGAGTTTACTAACTCTTTCTCTGTTTCTAGTAAACGGAGCTATGGTCATCTTATCTTTGTGACATGACTGGCAAGTTTCATAAGATGTAAATTTAAACTGATTTAAATATGCATCTAAATGTAACTTAGCTAGTCAAATCGCATTGATATGACCTAGTCTACAATACCTCAAGAAGGATTCGTTCATTTCTGAACTCTTCCTCTCGTGTGTGTTCTTTATACTAAGAACTGTAGTTTGATTTAGAACGTCAATGCTTTTAGATAACGTGCCTGAACCGATCAACTCTTGATATAGAAAATGTTCAAAACATTATCCAACAATACAAAATTATATCCTTTCTTTACTAATAAAGAGACTGATATGATGTTGTATATCAGGTTCGGTATCTAGTAACATTCATTCAGAATCAATGTATTCTGGTAATACAGGGTGATAGTGACCAAAAGACTTGGCTGCAACACTTGCACCGTTTTCTGTATCATGAAACTTATCACCCGTTCTCAGTTTTCTACCTTTCAGTAGCCCATGTAACAGATTACATATGCGGGATCCTAATTCGGTATCTAATACCCAGGACGTAAAGGATACTGAGAAACAGTTCTATGTAATGAACACACCCGAAGAAGATGCATCATCATGCACTTTCTTCGTTTGGGCGGCATGGGAATCCTGGTATTCCCTTATTTCCTGCTCTGTCTTATAACAATTATAAGTTGGAGCGGGACCAACGTTCCCCAGCTCAGTATAACAAGCTGGTTCGGTCAATACATCCATATTATTATCTTGATTAAGGCGTGACATGGTCGCTACCTAGAGAGAGAAAGAAGAAAACACTCTGCGCGCGCTCTTGCAAAATTAGATTGGTTATATATTTTATCTAATCAGGATGACTCCCACTGTTTTTATCAAATCTTCCTTCAAATCTTAAAAGGAAAGACTAGCCGGGATTAATTACACTCTACAAGTGCGCCAATCTTTCAGCCAGGCCAGTGCCGGTACTTTGAGGGAGGTTCCTCGTGCTTTCGCACGGACCTAATTAAAATAAACCTCGTTTTCCCAGGGGCATAACCCCGTTGACACCTTTCTAGAAACCTACTTGATCGGCTAATTGTAAAGTGCAAAACTCTCCCGAGAGTAACAATTACTCGCAGTGGGTATCGGGATCCAACTATCATATAGAAGGTATGCAATCTCATTGCAAATTTCAACACTTGAAACTCCCGATAATGGTTTTTACCCCTAGCACCTATGACCTTGGCTATGGTCAACAAATCATAAGTACTAGTCAAGCTCTACCCGTCATTTCGTGATTAATTAGACCCACCCACATGACCCTTGGCTAAGGTCAACAAAGTCACGCGACTTTCCTAACTAATCGCATCATATGCGGTGTAGGAAGACATCATTTAGCTACCGTACACTGTGCCTTGACTATGGTCAACAAACACAGCACGAATACTAAGTACTCTACTTCCTAAATTGACGGAGGGTTGCGGATGGTTTTTAAGAAAACCTTTAACGCTTTGAATTGATCTCGTTGCGGAATCAAATGGTTTTTAAATGGAGTGTTTTTGAGGCTTTTGTTAGTTTCTCTAAAGAGGTCACTCCCGGTGAAGGGATCTCGGCTCTTTCCTCGTCGAATGAGGTGCAGGATATTCACAATACCACTATGCAAAGAAAGAACTAGAAAAGCAATCAAAAGACAAACCGAAGGTTGTAGCATCTGCTAGTTATTGCTAAAGAGGTCACTCCCGGTGAAAGGATCGTCGGCTCTTTCCTTATCGAATAAGGTGCTGGATGTTCTACAAGGAACACCGCTATGCAAAGCAATAACTAGAGCTACCTTATTTTTTTGAAATTCGATTCCACAACATCATTTAGGTTTATTTTCTTTCATTAATCTCATTAATGAATGTCCCATCATTTAAGTCCACCTAAATATCACAGATAAATACAACGTACACTTATGCCATCCGCATTCGCCTCGATGTCCCGTCTGCACCGTTAGGTTAGGTAACTAACGGCAGAGCGGGGCAGGGCTAGCGCGGATGTAAAACATAAGCAACGTCTATATAATATATCATATATACTATATACAATATCTATATGAATATATCACATGATCACATCACAGATAACGCAGCAGAAAACATCATATGAAATATTGGATATACTAGGACGTCCGTGTTTTATTTTGAGCCTATATAAAACACGGATTCCACGGTCGTGATGAATAGCCAATCCCACACCCCTAGACCCCTACAAGAGCGGCAAGCAACCCAACCAATTCTAGAGTTAGAAGACCCGGACTCGACTCCTCGAGATGGTCTCCCAATGGACCCTAGAACCCGGTTACTTGTGCTCCCCTCCTTGGGTCTATCCTAATGCGGAAAAGTAAATAATATACAATGGTGACATCATCCTCAGCCCGGAAGTGCCCCAATAAAAGAATATCACATACAAGTTTTTACATGAATGAAAAAGAAAAACACTCATCTCACATAAAAAAAACCCGGCTATTCAAACACGACGATCCAATATAACATATCCAGTAACACATATCATCAACGTAAGTAAATATGCCCATCCCAATTGTCGTTGACATATAGCAACGAAACCGGCGATGTCACATATTACACTTACGGTCGCAAAAAAGAAAGTGTAAAACTACAACAGTTGGAATCCGCAAACTCTTTAGACATCGCATGCCTAACCAAATGAATTTCTTAGACATCGCATGCCTAACAATTATAAACCCCGCATTTTAGTCTCATTATCGAACACACTTTTCAATATCATGTCGGGCAATTCAACAAGATTCCCGACATTTTGATCGAATGCTCGTCGCAAACTTTAGTAAACGGTCGCACCCCCAAATGCCGTCGATGAAGTGCACTAAGGCGGAACACCGCTGCCGCGAGCACCCGAATGGATGCTTTCGGCTATGGGGTTCTCCTATAGTCACTTGGTCGGGGCTATGGGGCGTGGCTGTCTATTAAGTTTACCCGGCGAGTATCCGTGTACGCTACGTGATTGCGACGGACTTTTGATCAAATCAAATCCCATGGCAACCGATCAAATGAGACTAAACTGCTAGATTTATAACATTAAAATTAGTTATCTCATAACTACTTGTGGATTCCAAATATTGTATCACATTCCAGATAAATAGACAATGTTAAACTTTCCGATCGAATAATCAAACACCCAAGTTTTCCCAATAGCTCAACACTTGAGAGGATTTTAAAAACATCCATCACATGCCACAGTACCAACGGTCCAGCCGTAGAAGGGTCAAGCCAACGCCTCACATGTGGCACGCCGTACTGCCCCAAACCCTAAGGTTCAAAAGGCAGTTCAAGACGGTCACATAATCGAGTTAAGGTTTGTTGTCTTCTAGAGGGTCCATCGCATTACTTGCACGATCTAGACGTTCTTAAACAACGGAAAAATCCAACAATTGGAAATTTTCCGGGTCGGGAAAAAGTGAGTTATTGATATCCGTTCGAACTTTTTAACACGTTCTAAAATTACCCGGAAAACACATAGACGAAGTTAAACTTTCCGATCGAATCATCGAGTCCCCAATATAACCCAGAAAACTCAACTCTTGAGTGTAAATTAAAAATACCCAGAAAACACAGGAATTACATAAGGACATTACTGTGCAAACAGTGAAGCAAGAGGCTATAGTGTGGCCGCGGAACCGCCACGCAACCTAGGGTACGGCCATGGTTCCGCGGCGCCATGATGGAGTTGGGGTCACATGCTGCACAGTAATTCCTAGAAAACCCTGCTAATTTTTTTGAGCATTTTTAATTCAAAAAAAATCACAATTTCAAAAAATGTACAGAGAAGGGTATAGATTAGGGTTTTGGGGTTCGATCGGATTTCTAACTTCGTCTACACTTTGCCTAAAGCTCTTGCTAGGCTCTGATACCACTGTAGGGTTCCTAGGCACACTCATGAGGTTCTACAAGGCATCAACCATGCCAAAATCAAATTTTTATGTGCCGAACAGCCCTATGCAAGATCGTTTACTAGAGATAAGGCGAAACTATAAGCAAGCAAATAACTTTACTACTAAGTGAAAGGGATTACAACCTTTGTAGATCCGGTCCTTCACTTCATTAGCTCCGTGTAGATGTCCCCATCGCTGCAATCGTGAACTCCGGACTCTAGAGAAGCTTCACGTGAAGAACGAACGTGCTTGCTTCGATGACTTCGAGGCCGAAGATGATCTACGTCGGGGAGACACTAACTCAAGCTATTCCTTCACTAGGTCATGAACTTTGTGAAGAGAACACACTCTACTACATGGCAAGTGGTAGAGGATGAAGAAGTAGGAAGTGGGCTCACTTTAGAATTGATTTTCTCACACTTTTTCTCATGGCCCCATTAAAGCTAGCAAGCTTTTCATGGAGCTTGATGAAGAAGATGAAGAAAGGATAATTCATCCAAATGAAAACTTATCCTTTTAATTATTGCACCATGGTTGAGTTAAGCCCTTATGCTTAACTCATGTAGAGAATTAACCAAAGTATGAGGTTAAGGGTTGGGTTAACTAATATCCTAAAGAATGACAAAAGAGTTGACTTTGTCAATGTTGCATACAAGCTTCTACAAGCTTGATAACATTGACTAAAGTCTCCTCTCTTTTGTTATTCTTAAGGAAATAAGTAAATCCTAATTTAACCTAAACCTGATATAAGTCTCATACACCCATCTTGTATGTATCATCAAGCATGATACAAACATGTACACTTGCATATATCACATATAAACAATGTGCACAATCTAGTGAGAAAATAAATCATAAGTGAGCTAATACTAATTAATGTAATGTAATATATCAAATATATAATTATACATTAAATTATTAAATCAACTCTTGATTTAATAATCCGGCTATAACCGACTAATATCAATAGTAACAACTTATCGAATCAACACTTCATCCGATAACCCGGCTATATCGCATACAACCGATCAATGTCACAAATCGCGAGAATAGAATACGGTATCTCATATCGTATCAATCTCGGTCCCGCACATATCACATATGTGCTCCTACTCCGTTTCGCTTGAGCCAGGAAACCCCTGTGTAGGACTCTAAAGACTCGTCAATACGCCGGTAGTAGGTGGTGATCATATCAATCACCCACAAGCCGCAAGCGGTCTGCTAAACGTAACGGCCACCCGGGTATTGAGGGATCAGAAGATCAACAAGCAAGCCCGCTAGTACTCCTGCGAATCCAATCAGTAACACTGCCGCACAGTCCAGTCTGTTCGTCTGATATGTTGCATATCTCGCCGAGGGGTGGTAAACTTCAGACCCCTGTCGCTTAATAAGTCATGCCGATGTAAGGTCCATAACAAGCATGAAACTACTGATGACACTTACCAGTAAATCAGTGCAACCCTGGCCAGGGATTTCCAGTTATGGCCAGTCGAGCATAGCGCAACATCAACCCCCAATACCGGGAGAGACGAATCCCCTTCTATCGCTCATTTCCTCCATGTGAATCGGGACTGTACCCAAAAACCACCTGTTTGCACGACTCAGTAGAGCCGTGGTAGGGTGGAAATCAAAGCATAGTGGGGGACACACAAGACTCTATGACGATCTCGGGTCAACAGACTAAGCTGTACCAGTGTCACCAGAGAACTGCCATCTGACGTAAGGTATAATACCATCTGGGAGTTCTCGGCGAGTCCGTTCAGTGCACCCAGTCACCACTGAGCACCCGCATACCATCTTTGATGTCAAACACCAATGGATATGTGATCATCCATCGCCCATCAAATGGGTCGAGAAGATATACGCTAGTCTACTCTGGAATATCGATGCCCCGTCTCGATATTCTCATGACTAGGAACATTGGAGGATGTACTCATTGACTACCCAGGCTCTACTAGTATGATCTACATCACTGTCCTGGAAGTCGAGTATACATCCTAAGGACTTTATCAACATGTAACAGAGAGACAATAGGTATACATGTTAAGATAAAAAGCAACCAGATAGCGTACTATCATGTCGAGCAAGAAAGTCCTACCTATATATATCCCAGCATCCACTACAATATACATCTCATGTACAGTAATGGCCTCTAGGGCATACATATAACTAACAGGTGTACATGGGTAATATCTCAGATCGCATTGCATCCAGCCATTTCATAGAGTCACCGCTCGTGATGGACTGCTCGAAGATAGTAGGGTCATCATCTTCCATGATGCAATCCTCGCTCCCACCATCAATGAGAAAACCGTAGTATCTCTCAGGTGGATGAGGAACCCTACTAGATCGGCGGAGCGACTGAGGTTCGTCGGGAAGGGATCTCGGCTCTTTCCTTATCGAATAAGGTGCAGGATATTTCATAAATACCGCTATGCAAAGCAAGAACTATAGAAGCAATCAAAAAAAAACTGAGTGAGTTGTACCATCTGCTAGTTTCGCCAAAGAGGTCACTCCCGGTGAAAGGATCTCAGCTCTTTCCTTATCGAATAAGGTGCTGGATATTCTACAGGAAATACCGCTATGCAAAGCAAAAAACTAGAGCTACCCTTTTTGAAAATTTGATTCTATAGGAAATACCGCTATGTCAAATTTAGGTTTCTTTTCTTTCATTAATGATGTTTCGGAGTTGTTTCGGTTTCGTAATCCTACACAATCCGTCTAATTCTCTAGCTAGGCTCTGATACCACTGTAGGGTTCCTAAGTACAACAACAAGGTTTCGGGTGGCATCATCCATGACAAATTAAAAATTTGACATGCTTAAAAGAACCCTAACCTATATTTTGTACTAGAGAATCATGCGAAACGATATGCAAACAACTTTACAACTAAGTGATTAGGGATTACAACCTTCGTAGTCTGTTCTTTCACTTCTATAGCTCCTTGTTGTGGTCCCTCCGCTGCGATCATCAAGCTCCCGGACTTTTGAGTGGCTCCACAAGGTGAATGATCCATGCTTGATAGAAGTCTTCAAAGTCTATGATGATCTACTTCGAGAAAACACGAACTCAAGCTATCTCTTCACTAATATTGAATTAGTGAAGCCAACACACTAAACTATATGGCTAGTATAGAAGAGGATGATGAAGTAGGAATTTTGCTCACTTTAGTATTTAATTTCTTACAATATTTCTTCTTTTTCTTAAAAGCCTCATACATCCAAGTTGCATGCATAACCTAGCATGTTACAATTATATATACCACATATATATAATTTTGTAACAAAAGAAAACAATACATTAAACATATATCACATATATGTTAAATGTATCCAAATGTGAGAAAAAGTAATGCTTAAGTGAGCATATATTAGTTAATGTAATTTAATATATCAAATATACAATTATACATTAAATTATTAAATCAATACTTGATTTAATAATCCGGCTATATCACATATAACCGACTAATATAAAATGAATCATTTCATCGAATCAACACTTGATCCGATGACCCGGTTATATCACATATAACCAGCCGATATCACATATCGCAAGAATAGAATACGGTATCACATACATGTATCAATCTCGGTCCCGCACATATCTCATATGTGCTCCTACTCCATTTCGCTTGAGCCAGGAAACCTCTGTGTAGGACTCTAAAGACTCGTCAATACGCCGGCAGTAGGTGATGATCATATCAAACACCCACAAGCCGCAAGCGGTCAGCTAAACGTAACGGCCACCCGGGTATTGAGCGACCAGAAAATCAACAAGCAAGCCTGTATATACTCCTGCGAATCCAATCAGTAACACTACCGTACAGTCCGGTCTCTTCGTCTAATATGTCGCATATCCAGTTGATTGATCTTAAATTCCGTGCCGTGTTGGAAATGTAAAATATATCACAACCAAAGAAATTTATAATAACCGCAATCAATTAACGGTGTCATTTGTAGGTTCGTTAGCGAGTGCGGATCGTCCACAGGGAAAATGTGATTCGTTCGTAGTAGTTTTAGTTGAGTTGAAAATTAAAAGATAAAAGAAAATGATTCAATAATTGTGAAATTTAGTTTCAAGAATCATCAAGAACTAGATCTAAAATCAAGAAATACTAAAGATCAAGAAGATGTCCAAATCGAATGAATTATCAAGATTTGTAAAGAGCCTTGTAGGAATCGATCCAATTGATAGTGATGATGAAGAATAATGATTACAAATTCTTATCTATTGAAGATTTGTTGCTAGATCGATGACAATCAACGAGGTTTAGGGATCTATTGAAGAAACTAGGGTTTCTTCATCATCATCCCATATCCTTTCGTTGATTAGCATTCAAATTCTAGCCTCTAGGAAATTCAATCATCGATCGTTGATCTCTAATTTAGAGCGAGAACATTCAAGAAAGCATCTTGCTCAAAACTAAGTCGTCGTTGATTTAATTTTCTAAAGTTCACAAAACTCATAAGACTTAAGAATCGTCCAAGAATTTAATCATCATCATCTACCTATTTTCTCGATTCCTCCATAAGCGGAGTTTTCACTCAAACATCATGAAAAAGAATCAATCAAGAATTGATAACTCTTCATAATGCTCAAATGTAAAGAAAAGCAAGATCAAGAATTTTCACCTTTTATAAATCAACGTTCGTTACAATACACTCAAAGATTACAAGATTTGAGAAGGAACTAAATCGTCGAACTAGCTTCGCATCGTCTTCTTGAGTCGCGGATCGTCATGGATCTCTTGCTCGGATGAAGATCGGCGTTGTTTCAAAGGCTCGTTGAATGCTTTCTTGATTTGGTACTCGATGCATCTTGATTTGGATGAAATTGTGTCACTCAATTTTTTTAGAATTGATTTGCACCTCACTAGAATTTTACCCTAATTGATGAACAATGAACAACACTCAACAACCTTTTTAATGAAGCATTAGGTCCCTTTATATAGTTTTCCCTCAAGCTTCCCCTAGAAGCAAGGTTTAGCTTCCCTTGGAAGCTTGGTTGTTATGAAGCTTGTAAGTGCACGGCGGCGCCCCGGCCGTCAATCCGACGGCCAAATGCGGAAGCGGTGATAAACTTAAATTTTTCTTGAACTGGCAAACCGCCGCGCACTAATACCCGGATCGAACCACTAACTAGTCCTAGCTATCAACAAGAAAGGGAATAGAGATATACCGACGATCCAAGTCCTCCGGTCTTCTCGTCATGGTCCCGATCTCCTGCGGAAAAGTCCCGTCTCCTCCTCGTCGCCGGAAGTGCACCGCATCGCCTACTTTGTTTACGGGCTCCCACCTCAATGCCGAGGCAACTCGGGCACGAAGCCGGCTACTCGACGTGCCCAAGGTTCGCTGTAGAATATGTAGTGAAGAAGTCTCATTTGGGGTTCATGGAGATGCCATTTTGGTGGAGGGATGAAACAAGTAATTTTGTGGAGCAATAGGATTTTTACAATGCCAAAAGAGATAAAAATCCCTCTTGCAAAAATTTGGACAGCCCTCTTTCCTCAAGTGGCCGGCCATGACAATGGAGAGGAGAGAATGAGAGAGTGGTGTATCTACAAAGATAATGGGAGCCATTCTCATCTATCATGCAAGAGAGAGAGTCTAGACAAAGAGGTGGTTGAAAAGCAAGTGATGATGAGAAACAATGATCACTCCCAAAACCAATACTCAACCAACAATCATCAACAACCATGATTGTCTACAAAGTCAAGCCATCATGATAAAGCTAGAAGTCAAGGTCAAGGAAAAGCTATCATGATAAAACAAAATGCAAAGACCCCCTCCACAAATGCCTATTTGCAACAATGCAAATAAACCCTCCTCCACCAATCTTCGGCCAATGAACGATACAAAGGAAATTGGCCGAAACGGAAAGCAAACTGGCAACTCCAGAAAACTGGTCCCGTAATAAATTACAGGAAAACCCCGATACTGTGCATACACACCCGCATCTGTATTTCGACCGAAATACAAATGCAATGAGACAAAATCTACACTGTACTATACTAGGATCCGGCTTATACCAAAACCGGCTAGTAATATCTGTTCGATCCTGATCCGTGCAATACCGCACGTATCTGATCGAACCCTGCCATATAACCATACGGCCTATAGTACAGACTGTCCGATCCTGATCCGTGCAATACCGCACGTATCTGATCGGACCTTGCCATATCTCCATACGGCCTCTACAACCTTTCGCCCGAAAGCTGAGTAACTGAAATGTGGGGGACTCTAAAGACTCGTCAACACCTTAGTTGTGGATTTAACCACTAGCACGTTAGAGGTATAAGCCAATACATAACGGGCTACCAGGTATTGACTAAAAGGGATGTCTGTGAGTGAACTCAGCCTGACAACCCTACTGAGCCTGTCAGTGACAATATCCGTACAGTCCGGTCCGTTCGTCTATGAGTATCGCATGGCGGGCCTAGGGGGTTGGTAAAAGTCAGACCCCCAAAAGCGGTACAAGTCGTGTCGGAGTGTAGCCCAGAACACCCTGAGATACTACTGGAATACCTACCAGTAAATCTCCTTGCCTCGGCCGAGGGCTTCGTGTAATGGCTCTCCTAGACACAGCACGACCTCACCCCCAATACCGGGAGAGACGAACCCCTGAAGATACGCTCACTGCCTCCATGTGGCTCGGGACTGTACCCAACTAAAACCTGTTTGCACGACTCCTTTGAGCCGTGGTAGGGTAGTAATCAAAGTACAGTGGGAACTCACACGAGACAAATGACGATCCCCAGGTCGATGAACTAACCTGTACACATGTCACCAGGGAACTGCCATCTGACGTCTGGTATATGACCAACTAGCATGTTCCCGGCGAGTCCTGTCCGGTGTACTCATAACCCAATGAGCACCTGTATACATCTTAGGTGATCCAACTGACACCAGTGGCTTGTGAGACCGGCCACCGCCCCTCGTCGGGGTCTCGACTGTATACACTAGTCTACTCAGGAGTATCGATGCCCTGTCTCGAAACTCACACGACTAGGGACCATTTAAGGATATGCTTATAGACCCCAGCTCCCACTTATATGATCGCCCTCATACTGCTGGTGGTCAAGCAAGAATCCTAGGGGCTCTATCAACGTGTAATAGCAACTTGTCAGGTCACCTGAAACAGTACACGATGATAAAGGCAAACCAGATAGCATACTATCATCTTGAGTAAGACTGTCCTACCGGGATAGGTCCTCCCTCAATCATTGCAATCACGTGCCTGTGATCCAATAATTGACTCTGAGGGCACTATCTCCAACAATCTCCTACTTGCACTCAAGGCTAATTATTGCGATGTCGCATACTCACAGCCCGTGTGATACCGAACACCCAACTCCTCTACTAGTCAGTCTCACAAAGCTCGTTTGCGAAACCCTTGCGTTCGAGGAATAGCCTCAGTGAGTGGATCCGCCTTGATGCTTCTTTCTATGTCTCTCTAAATCTCAAGTTCGCGGAGAAAACCATCTCCCGAAATGAGCAATACCTGTCTTAGAATGTGTCTGGATGTCTGATGGGACATAGCTCATAAATGAACTCCAAATCCAAACTTCTTAGACTGTATCGACAACTGAACTTAATCAGTATCCTGCGCCATGCCTCCCTCAGTATTGCCTTGGATCAACTGTCCAAAATACTGCCCCTCGTCAGAGGGAAAAACTATAAATCTGACAACCTCCCTGTCGTCCAGGTCACCTTGGAAGCCTGGAATGATAACTGTCTCCTTAATGAGGCTGTCGTTATCATATCCCTAGAACATCCACTTATGTTCTAAAATTGCTTCCGACTGTTTCTCCAGCATTGGATCATTATCAACTTATTGCACCCACTGCAAGAACAACATCTGGTGTGGTACTTGACATCTCATGATTGACTCAATTGCCTGAGCAAGTGATCTGCTAATCATGCACGTCCCTCTCCCCTTTAGTCTGTAAGACACCATTAGAGAGGGTGACTCCATTACCTGCAGGTACACTACCGTGCCAGGAGTCGTCCATTCTAAATACGCTTAGAATGCTGTCAAAGTACCCTGATTGGGAGACCACCCAAATCTAGATCTAAAACCATAGATCTAGTAACCAGTATGTCTGATATAATATCCAAGTCTTATGTGGAGAAACCACTGTGTGACGACCAAAGTATAACCGATCGTAGTATAGGAGTTTCCTTTCCTACTCTGTGTATGTCATCCAAATCCCATGACATCACACCCTACTACCTTCTTAACAGATCCATCCCCTATTCTGATGAAGTCAAACCCATGACTGTCACGTCAGAAATAGATGATCTATCTCTGCTACTTCTGCTTTAGTCTATAAATAGACATAAGCAACCTGTCCACCAATGCTTCCGCTGCTCCCACTGACTACGACAACCCTCTGGCAGAGTCATATAGACGTACACTTCTAAAACTGGTTTAGAACGACGCTATACTCATCCTCCCGCCGGGTCTCGTAACCTGGAACAACAGCAATGGCAATTGTGGGTAAACAAGAACTTCCCTGTCACCGTCCTTGAGGCTACCGTAGTGCCTCTCGGGTGCCTGAAGTTACCCACCTTATCTGCGGAGTGGCCAATGGAATGTCAATCCAGATTGAATCTTTAGGTTCCTTATCAAATCTTCAGTAATCGTTTGTGGTTCTGGAATCACTTCCAGTTCTACCATACTCCCACTACTGTTTTCTGAAAAAATCCATTTTTAATAAAACTGTGGCGAGTCTAGAACAATATCGCTATTGTTCATCCAGATGGTAGAAAGTCAACCCTCGTCATAGCCTGGGTTAACCCACAGACAGCCATTACAGAAACATGCCTTGAGTTGTCCAGGTTCTGGTTTTAATCATAAACCGGACAGCTCCCCGTACCTTAACATCGTTAAGATATGAACTGTTCTATATCCAATATAGAAACAGAGGCACTGATTTAATTGAACCAGATTCAAATCATGCAGCTGTCCCCAGCGCATGTCAACTAAATGGAAGGAGGCCGATCAGCGTTACTCAACTTAGGAATACTTCCAATTATGAGTAACCTGAAAGAGAAGCAAGATCTCTTTATCATTACTATCAACTGAATGCCATACACAAGTATCTACATCTTCGATCTCTTTGAAGAATCCCGATACTTGCTATACCTGGTTCTCTACTTTATTCAAATACCTATAACTTCTCAAAATTCGGACCCTGTGTTTCCTACGAAACACCTGTCTAAAAACTAGAGAAGTCATAAGTAAACCGAATATAGTACGAGGACCAACCCCTCTGTCCTGATGGACCCTGGACAACATACAATACTCTGTATAAGTCCCTTGAGTCTGATAACTCATTTACTGTGTGTCATAGGTTGAAAACTGTACTTATGGTTAAGAAGAATTACACCGCTGTTTAATACTCCTTACCGAACCATCCACTGATATAGGTAAATGTCGTAGACATAATTTCAGAAAGGTATATCTCACTCTATAAAAATAGACGTACAGATATATCAATTTGAAATTGGTGCATAACAGCGGATATTCAAAACCAAATATTTGCCGACCGGCAAACAGCCCAGGTGATTTCCTCAAATATCACCGATTACAACGAATCCCGATATAATGAGGATGATCACTTAATTCCCAATAACTTACTCCCACTCATCATCTGTAAAACCATACAGATGTGAGAATCATACCTGGTAAATACATACCCTGGAGCAAGTGCCTAATCGGGAAATCAGTTTTCCTTTAACAGTACACAGCGAAACTGAAACATTGAAATGTTTCGATGGGGTATCCTGGTATTCCTAGTAATGCCTCTTCCAGATTCACAACTGTAACCGTATAGTTCTTTGCCACCTCTCCAAATCCCTTCATATGTCTTTAGTCTTTACCTTCTGCACACCCCTTTAGGCCAAATGGTTTTCTTCCTTCCCTACCGTTCGGCACCAGCCTATGGTTTGGAAGAAGACTATCCAATAAGCATAATGGGTGTACTGTCCCAATCCTAGGAACACTCGCAATGCGAGAGAAGGTGAAGATAAAAGACAACCGAATAAACCTTATTCCTATTTCTCCTGAACCAGAATCCATCCCCGAACTGGAACCAGTTCCATTCGAGTTCGTATATAACCATACGATGGAGTATCCAAATAAACTGTGGATCTTCGTAGTGATACGGAGTGTCCTGGAGAAATACAAAGGTGATGTGGGAGTGGTAACGAAATATTTGGTTTGGTCGTGAATATCTGTTGCAATTTACTTTGCCCTCTTACTAATCCCTTGCTTTGTCTGAACTTAATACCTTCTGCACACCATCGTTATGCTAATTGGTTTTCTTCATTCCCTACCGGTCGGCACCAGCCTAAGGTTTGGAAGAAGACAATCCAATTTGCGTAATAGGTGTACTACCCCTAAACCAAGGAGTACTCGTTGTTGGAGATAGTGCCCTCATAGTCAATTATTGGATCGCAGGTACGTGATTGCAATGATTGCGGAGGACCTATCCCGGTATGACAGTCTTACTCGAGATGATAGTATACTATCTGGTTTGCCTTTATCAGTCGTGTACATGTTCAGGTGACTGATTGCATGTTACACTTTGATAGAGCCCTTAGGATCTGGCTTTACTACCAACTGTATGATGGCGATCATATACGTGAGAGTTGGGTAGTTTATATGCATATCCTTAATTGTGGTCCCTAGTCGTGGGAGTTTCGAGACAGGGCATCGATACTCCGGAGTAGACTAGTGTGTACAGTCGAGACCCCGACGAGGGGCGGTGGCCGGTCTCACAAGCCACTGGTGACAGTTGGATCACCTAAGATGTATACAGGTGCTCATTGGGTTATGAGTACACCGGACAGGACTCGCCGGGAATCTGCTAGTTAGTATTATATCTACCGTCAGATAGCAGTTCCCTGGTGACATGTGTACAGGTTAGTTCATCGACCTGAGGTCGTCATTTGTCTCGTATGAGTTCCCACTGTGCTTTGATTTCTACCCTACCACGGCTCAAAGGAGTCGTGCAAACAGGTAGCTTTTGGGTACAGTCCCGAGCCATATGGAGGCACGTGAGCGGATCGGCAGGGGATTCGTCTCTCCCGGTATTGGGGGCGAGATCGTGCTGTGTCTAGGAGAGCCATTACACATAGCCCACGGCCGTGGCAGGAGATTTACTGGTAGGTACTCCAGTAGTATCTCAGGGTGTTTTTGGGCTTCACTCCGACACGACTTATACTGCTTCTGGGGGTCTGACGTTACTAGCCCCCTAGGCGGATATGCGATACTCATTGACGAACGGACCGGACTGTATATACATTGTCACTGTTAGGCTCAGTAGGGTTTTCGGAGGAGTTCGCTCATCGGTCTCCCTTGAGTTCGCTCCTCGGCCACCCTTGAGGTCAGTCCGTGGGCAGCCGTTACGCATTGCTAGTGCCGCTAACGGTTTGTGGTTAAACCCACTGCCAGGGTGCTGACGAGTCATTAGAGTCCCCCACAGACAGTTTCCCAAGTTCGGGCGAAACGTTGTAGAGGCCGTATGGTTTTATGGCAGGGTTCGGAAAATGCACGTGCGTTTACGCACGTGTCAGTTTTCGGGCAGATAATACTGGTCGGCTTTGGTTTAAGCCGGATCCGAGTATTATATTGAGTAGGTATAATATCTTTGTCTCAGTTGCATTTGTATTCGGTCGTAATACAAATGCGGGTATATTTATACAGTTTCGGGGTTATCCTGAAAGTCGTTTCAGGATCACTTTTGGAAGTTGCTAGTTTCCAGTTTTCTATCAGCCGTCTTTTAACATTTGGTTAAAGGCGGATTTATCTTTTCTTGGATGAGAGTGAGTCGTGCTTCTAGAAGGTTCTAGAAGGTTCTAGATTTGGTGAGGTGGAGGGTGATTCATGCTTTGATTTCAAAGAAGTTTTGTTTTCATTAAGATATTTTTGCTTGATCTTTTGGTTATGATAAGGTTGCATGCTATTCTCACCCTCCCTCTCCTTCACTCAACTCCCCCCTCTCTCATTTATATGGCCGGCCACCATTGAGTGAGAAAGTGAGAATGATTCATTTCATTTTTGGCCAAATACTATGGTTATGTGTGCATGGAAATTTCATTGCTTCTTTCAATTTCCATCACCCGATTTCCACGGCAACTTCTTTTACCGATCGTCCACGGACTTGGACGAAGTGAGACAAAGTCATCTACTCATTCTCTACATCAATCTTGGTCGTCTCTTTTGGCAAACTTGACGATCGAGTTGCCTCGAGTCAGAGGCGGGAGCCCGTTTAAAGAACCGATCATGTGGTGCCACCTCGACGGAGGAGATCGGAGTTCGAAGAGATCGGAGCAGCCGCAACGGAGCGTGGGATGATGGTTGAAGAACGAAGGACTCGGATCGTTCGGTACAACCCTTCTTCCCTCTTTGTAGATTGTTAGTTTAGCAATAATGGCAGATCCGGGTTAAAGTATACGATAGCGCCAAGTTAAAAGTTTTTTATTCCGCGTTTGGCGTCTGTAGACTGCCGGGGCGCTAACGTAGACTTACACTCGTAACCTGAGAGAGGGTAAAAGGAAAAGACAACTGAATAATCCTATCCGTTTTCTCCAGAACCGGAAACCATCCTCGAATAAATTCTTTCGAGTTCGTATCTAACCATACGATGGTTTTGTCCAATGGAAGTGGACGTTCGTAGTAAAACGGGGTGTCCTGGAGAAAAGGGTAAAAGTAGGAGTGGCAATGAGGTTTGCAACTCTGACAATCCAAAAGCCGGTGTTTTAGAAGGTTCGGTCAACTTGGTCACCGAGTCATAGTCTTAGGGTCGGGTCAATGGTCGCTGCCAAAGAGAGAGAGAAAAGAAACACTCAGCGTGCACTCTAACCTAGATCAGAATGGTTACCAATTTATCTAATCTGGAATCCTCCCACTGTACCTCAAATTCTCCTCCAAACCTGAAAGAAGAATTAGTCGGGGTCACCCGAGGAGTAAACTAACTCATCAATGGGAATCGGGATCCAACTCTCATCGCATGACAACGTGACGGAATCTGCTCACGGTATCACACTCCAGAAGGTATGCGCATATCTGGCAAGTTTCAGTTCTTTTGAAACTCCCGATGTGATTTCTGCCCCATGCTCTTATGACCTTGACTAAGGCCAACAAATCATAAGTCACATGTCAAGTTCTACCCGTCATTATCCAGGTTGATTTGAACCCACCCGTACAAGCCCTTGACTAGGGCCAACAAGGCTATACGACTGTCCCAAACCAACGCATCTATCTATGCAGCATATGAACACCCAACAGCTACCAAACACTGTGCCTTGACTATGGCCAACAAACACAGCTTGAATACTATTGACTACCCATATGAAACGACGGAGGGCTACGAATGGTTTCTGGCGAAAACCTTTAACGTAAAGAACTTGATATCGTCGAAGGAACGGATAGCTTTTTAGAAAATATAGTGACGAAAACCGTTGCTAAAGAGGTCACTCCCGGTGAAGGGATCTCGGCTCTTTCCCCGTAGAATGGGGTGCAGGATATTCCAAATGAATACCGCGATGCAAAGCAAAAGTAATCGGCTATAGTGAAGTTAATGCCCTGACGCAAACTTTTGTCCAAGGGGTCACTCCCGGTGAAGGGATCTCGGCCCTTGCCTCGTCGACTGAGGAGCAGGATATTCCAACTGAATACCACGATGCAAAACAAAAGTGAACGTCCTTGCAATAACAGCTTTTTGAAAAAGTGTTCCAACAACATCAGATTAGGTTTATTTTTAAACTTGCATTGATCCGAATCAATGCAGTCCCATCAATTGATCACACCAAAAAGAACGAAAATATACTGATGTACGTATATGCCATCCGCATTCGCCACTGGGTCCCGTCATTACCCGTTAGGTTAGCTAACTAACGACAGAGCGGGGACTGGACTAGCGCGGATGCAAAACATATACAACATCTACTAATATATATACCAATATATTATATTCGCTCAAGGCGTGAAAGAAATGCAACATCACAGAAATGTACAGCATCACAGAAACAATACAGATATCTGGGATCCCCGGGTTTCACAGAGCCGCTGAAACCCGACGTTCCCCTGGTCGTGTGGATAGCCTGTGCAATGTAAACCTAGACCCCTACGGGCGCGGCAAGTCACCCGCCAAAACCTGAAGCGAGGCAGCCCCCTTCAGTACCGTGAATGGACCACCCAGCACTTCACGGAATCCGGTAACTTGGGCACCCCTCCTGGGTCAACCTGTACCCCCTACGAGTGCGGCGAATAGCCCGCCAATCCTAGAGTGAAGCCCCCTCCGTTTCAATGCCATGAGATGCGGGCCCGTTGCCCTCTAGAACCCGGCTATCCGTGCACCCCTCCGCGGGGTAATCCTAGTACAGAAAGTAAAATATACATACACCGGGTACATCGACCGCAACCAGGTCGTGCCCCAAAATAATAATACAAACAGGCAGTGACGGCAGTCCACATGTCGGACGCTCGCCCCGCAATATCAAATGTACATAATACAACCACAACTGTACTAGTATTGCATCCAGGCTATCCCCCACGACCGACCCGCAACATCACAGCAAAAACAAAACATCAACGTGAAAATCACGTTCGCAAATCCGTCTAACCGGGCTATAGCAGTTAGACCGGATTTACCGATCAAGTGACATTCACGGTCGCAGATATAATGTAAATACTGTGAAAAATGTGTTTAAAATATCCGATCGATCAAAAATTAACAAGTGGGCCCCCAATCAAAACTGTAGCACTCACAGAAAACCTGGGCCCAATTTTAATATTCCAAAACCCATATTTTAAGCCCAGAAAGCCTCTGAAAAAAATTGGTGAAGTGATCTCCACAGTGTGCGGCGGAAGGGCGGCGGGAAGGGGGTTTTCGCGGCGGTTCCGCGCTCCCACTGTGGAGTTACTTCGTCGAATTTTTACAGAGCTCTTAGATTTTCCAGTACATCAATATTTTACAACCTGAAAAATTTTTCGACACCAAAAAATTTCCAACAGAAAACTGATGTGATCAAAATACGGGTTTTGGAACTTTTTGATCGATTGGAAATGCAAACACATTACACAAAGCTAGACTAAGTTAATGGCGAGGCTCTGATACCACTGTAAGTGCACGGCGGCGCCCCGGCCGTCAATCCGACGGCCAAATGCGGAAGCGGTGATAAACTTAAATTTTTCTTGAACTGGCAAACCGCCGCGCACTAATACCCGGATCGAACCACTAACTAGTCCTAGCTATCAACAAGAAAGGGAATAGAGATATACCGACGATCCAAGTCCTCCGGTCTTCTCGTCATGGTCCCGATCTCCTGCGGAAAAGTCCCGTCTCCTCCTCGTCGCCGGAAGTGCACCGCATCGCCTACTTTGTTTACGGGCTCCCACCTCAATGCCGAGGCAACTCGGGCACGAAGCCGGCTACTCGACGTGCCCAAGGTTCGCTGTAGAATATGTAGTGAAGAAGTCTCATTTGGGGTTCATGGAGATGCCATTTTGGTGGAGGGATGAAACAAGTAATTTTGTGGAGCAATAGGATTTTTACAATGCCAAAAGAGATAAAAATCCCTCTTGCAAAAATTTGGACAGCCCTCTTTCCTCAAGTGGCCGGCCATGACAATGGAGAGGAGAGAATGAGAGAGTGGTGTATCTACAAAGATAATGGGAGCCATTCTCATCTATCATGCAAGAGAGAGAGTCAAGACAAAGAGGTGGTTGAAAAGCAAGTGATGATGAGAAACAATGATCACTCCCAAAACCAATACTCAACCAACAATCATCAACAACCATGATTGTCTACAAAGTCAAGCCATCATGATAAAGCTAGAAGTCAAGGTCAAGGAAAAGCTATCATGATAAAACAAAATGCAAAGACCCCCTCCACAAATGCCTATTTGCAACAATGCAAATAAACCCTCCTCCACCAATCTTCGGCCAATGAACGATACAAAGGAAATTGGCCGAAACGGAAAGCAAACTGGCAACTCCAGAAAACTGGTCCCGTAATAAATTACAGGAAAACCCCGATACTGTGCATACACACCCGCATCTGTATTTCGACCGAAATACAAATGCAATGAGACAAAATCTACACTGTACTATACTAGGATCCGGCTTATACCAAAACCGGCTAGTAATATCTGTTCGATCCTGATCCGTGCAATACCGCACGTATCTGATCGAACCCTGCCATATAACCATACGGCCTATAGTACAGACTGTCCGATCCTGATCCGTGCAATACCGCACGTATCTGATCGGACCTTGCCATATCTCCATACGGCCTCTACAACCTTTCGCCCGAAAGCTGAGTAACTGAAATGTGGGGGACTCTAAAGACTCGTCAACACCTTAGTTGTGGATTTAACCACTAGCACGTTAGAGGTATAAGCCAATACATAACGGGCTACCAGGTATTGACTAAAAGGGATGTCTGTGAGTGAACTCAGCCTGACAACCCTACTGAGCCTGTCAGTGACAATATCCGTACAGTCCGGTCCGTTCGTCTATGAGTATCGCATGGCGGGCCTAGGGGGTTGGTAAAAGTCAGACCCCCAAAAGCGGTACAAGTCGTGTCGGAGTGTAGCCCAGAACACCCTGAGATACTACTGGAATACCTACCAGTAAATCTCCTTGCCTCGGCCGAGGGCTTCGTGTAATGGCTCTCCTAGACACAGCACGACCTCACCCCCAATACCGGGAGAGACGAACCCCTGAAGATACGCTCACTGCCTCCATGTGGCTCGGGACTGTACCCAACTAAAACCTGTTTGCACGACTCCTTTGAGCCGTGGTAGGGTAGTAATCAAAGTACAGTGGGAACTCACACGAGACAAATGACGATCCCCAGGTCGATGAACTAACCTGTACACATGTCACCAGGGAACTGCCATCTGACGTCTGGTATATGACCAACTAGCATGTTCCCGGCGAGTCCTGTCCGGTGTACTCATAACCCAATGAGCACCTGTATACATCTTAGGTGATCCAACTGACACCAGTGGCTTGTGAGACCGGCCACCGCCCCTCGTCGGGGTCTCGACTGTATACACTAGTCTACTCGGGAGTATCGATGCCCTGTCTCGAAACTCACACGACTAGGGACCATTTAAGGATATGCTTATAGACCCCAGCTCCCACTTATATGATCGCCCTCATACTGCTGGTGGTCAAGCAAGAATCCTAGGGGCTCTATCAACGTGTAATAGCAACTTGTCAGGTCACCTGAAACAGTACACGATGATAAAGGCAAACCAGATAGCATACTATCATCTTGAGTAAGACTGTCCTACCGGGATAGGTCCTCCCTCAATCATTGCAATCACGTGCCTGTGATCCAATAATTGACTCTGAGGGCACTATCTCCAACAAAGCTTGCATAGAAAGCTAGGTAGTTGTAGGAAAGCTTTTAGATTAAGGTAGTTAGCTAGCTTGCATGAGAAGCTTGTTAGGTATTAAGCTTGCACAAGAAGCTTGGCGGTTAGAAGAGAAGCTTCTGGAGAACTCTAGGGACTGAAGTGTCTTGAAGAAGTTTAGCTATTGAAAGGAGACCTCTGCAAACTGTAGGGTTGCTAGGCACGCTCATAAGGGTCTACGAGGCATCAACCATGCCCGATTAAAATTTTAGCCGTGCCGAACAACCCAAAGCCGGATCTTTAAACTAGGGTTTATGCGAAACAAAGCATGTTAAACATTTTAACACTAAGTGAGAGGGATTACAACCTTTGTATATCCGGTCCTTCACTTCTAAAGCTCCGTGTTGACGTCCCTTCTCTGTGATCATCGAGACCTCGGACTCTTGTGACGGTTTCCTCAGAGAAATGAACGGGCTAGCTCGCTGACTTCGAAGCCGAAGATGATCTACGTCGAGGAGACTCAAACTCAAGCTCCATCTTCACTAGGTCATGAACTTTGTGAAGAGAACACCCTAAACTAAATGGCAAGTAGTAGAAGATGATGAAATAGGAAGTGGGTTCACTTTGGATTTGGATTTCTCACTCTATTTCTTCACTTGAAAATTTTCTAGCAAGCTTTTCTTCTTCTTGAAGAAGAAGAAGAAGAAAGAATGAATAATGAATTATCTAAAAAGAATAATCAAGTGAAGTTTATCATAATGCAACCATGGGTGAGTTAATCTTTGTAGAGACTAAACCATAGATTGAGTTAATGGTTTGGTTAACAAAAATCTTATGCAAAACAAAATGAGTGGACTTTGTCAAAGATGCTTAAAAGCTTCATGAAGCTTCAAAGCCAAGACAAAGAAAACCACCATTTTGTTTTACCAAAATAAATAAAAACCTAAACCATTATCTTAAATATGGTGTAATTCATACACACACCCAAGTTTGCATGTATCATTAATCATGATACAAACTAGTGCACAAACATATATCACATATACAACTTGTGCACATAAAGTGAGAAAGTCAATCTTAAGTAAACAAATACTAGTTAACGTAAAATAATATATCAAATATATAATTATACATTAAATCATTAAATCAACACTTGATTTAATGATCCGGTCATATCTCACATAACCGACTAATATTTAGTGTATCAATATATCGAATCAACAATTGATTCGGTAACTCGGCTATATCTCATATAACCGACTGATGATACAAATCACGAGAATAGAATATAGTATCACATACTGGTATTATTCTCGGTCCCGCACATATCTCATATGCGCTCCTATTTCGTTTCGCTTGAGCTAGGAAACCTCTGTGTAGGACTCTAAAGACTCGTCAATACGCCGGCAGTAGATGGTGATCATATCAATCACCCACAAGCCGCAAGCGGTCTACTGAACGTAATGGCCACCCGGGTATTGAGCGATCAGAAGATCAACAAGCAAGCCTGTACATTCTCCTGCGAATCCAATCAGTAACACTCCCGTACAGTCCGGTCTCGTTGTCTGATATGTCGCATATCTCGCCTAGGGGTGGTAAACGTCAGACCCCAGTAGCTTGATAAGTCGTGTCGATATGAGGTCTATAACAGTTCGAGAAACTACTAGTAACACTTACCAGTAAATCTCAGCAACCCTGGCCAGGGATTTCCAGCTATAGCGAATCGAACACGGCGCAACATCAACTCCCTATACCGGGAGAGACGAATCCCCTCCTATCGCTCATTGCCTCCATGTGATTCGGGACTGTACCCAAAAGCCACCTTTTTGCACGTCCTCTTGGACGTGGTATGATGGAAATCAAAGCACATTGGGAATCACACAAGACTCTATGACGATCTCGGGTCAACAGACTACTATATACCAGTGTCACCGGAGAACTGCCATCTGACGTGAAGTATAATACCATCTGGGAGTTCTCGGCGAGTCCGTCCAGTGTACCCAGTCTCCACTGAGCACCCGTACACCATCCTTGATGTCAAACACCGATGGATATGGGATCATCCATCGCCCATCATATGGGTCAAGATGCGTATACGCTAGTCTACTCTGGTGCATCATTGCCCCGTCTCGATACACCCTCGACTAGGAACAGTTATAGGATGTACTCACCGACTACCGTGGCCCCACTAGTATGATCTCATCATAGTCCCAGTAGTCGAGTATATATCCTAAGGGCTTTATCAACATGTAACATAGAGACAACCAGAGTACATGTTAAGATAAAGTACAACCAAATAGCATACTATCATGTCGAGCAAGAAAGTCCTCCATATATATGTCCAAGCATCCATTACAATATACATCGTATGTACAGTAATGGCCTCTAGGGCATACATATAACTAACACAAACAAAACCAACCTGCGATGAGTCAACGCTCAGGCCGATCCGCGGCGGATCTGTAGGGTTCCTAGGTACCCTAATGAGGTCTCACAAGGCATCGAACATGCCAATTTCAAATTTAAACGGTGCCGAGAAACCCTAGAACGGATCGTTGGCTAGATTTCTAGGCGAAACTAAAACTAGTTAACAACTTAACTAATGGGGAACGGAAATACAACCTTTGTAGATCCGGTGCTCCACCTCCATGGCTTCACAATGAAGTCTCCTCGCTGTCCATAACAAATCCCGGGCTCTAGTGTCGGCTTCATCGGAGAATAGACGGGCTAGGTCATCGACGACGTGTCGAAGATGATCTACGTCGAAGCATCGCTAGATCAAGCTCCACCTTCACCAAGCCATGAAAACTTGTGAAGGAAACACACTCTACTACTTGGCAAGAGGTAGAGGATGAAGAAATAGGAAGTGGGTAGACTTTAGAATTGGATTTCTCACTCATTTCCATCAATCACCATTGATGGAGCTTGCTTTCTTCAAGTGAAGAAAGGAAGAAGAAGAAGAATTATGTATTGTTAAGTTAATTAAAAAGAATAGAAAAAACCATCCTTATCATAATTCTAACTATGGTTATGTGTAGAGAATTAACCAAGGTTTAAAGGAATGGTTAGGGTTAAGGATGAGATAAGAATGGTGGACAAAGTCAAAGCTTCATGAAGCTTCAACTAAACAACAAATAAAGCCACCATTCTTTTCTCTTTTCCATTTATTTTCCAAAATGAAATGGATAAATAAATAAGTGAATAAAACAAAACCCTAACCATAATCATGTAACCATGGTTTGATCTTTACACAAAAACCCTAGCATCACATGTATCATCAAACATGATACAATCAAGTGTACAAAAGTATATCACATATACAATGTGTACAATCCGAGTGAGAAAATCCATTTAAAGTGAACCAATACTAGTTAACGCAAAGTAATATATCAAATATATAATTATGCATTAAATCATTAAATCAACACTTGATTTAACGATCCGGTCATATCGCATATAACCGACTAGTATCCAATGTATCGGCTTATCGAATCAACCGTCGATTCGATAACTAGGTTATATCGCATATAACCATAAGACACATTCATCGCGAGAATGAAATACGGTATCACATACACGCATTATTCTCGGTCCCGCACATATCTCATATGCGCTCCTATTTCGTTTCGCTTGAGCCAGGAAACCTCTGTGCAGGACTCTAAAGACTCGTCAATACGCCGGCAGCAGATGATGATCATATCAAACACCCACAAGCCGCAAGCGGTCTGCTAAACGTAACGGCCACCCGGGTATTGAGCGATCTGAAGATCGACGAGCAAGCCCGCTCACACTCCAGTGAATCCAACCAGTAACACTACCGTACAGTCCGGTCTGATCGTCTGATATGTCGCATATCTCGCCTAGGGGTGGTAAACGTCAGACCCCAATAGCTCGATAAGTCGTGTCGATATGAGGTCTATAACAATTCGAGAAACTACAGGTAACACTTACCAGTAAATCTCAGCAACCCTGGCCAGGGATTTCCTGTTATAGCCAATCGAACACAGCACAACATCAACTCCCTATACCGGGAGAGACGAATCCCCTCCTATCGCTCATTGCCTCCATGTGACTCGGGACTGTACCCAAAAACCACCATTTTGCACGCCCTCTTGGACGTGGTAAGGTGGAAATCAAAGCACAGTGGGAACCACACAAGACTCTATGACGATCTCGGGTCAACAGACTACTCTGTACCAGTGTCACCAGAGAACTGCCATCTGACGTAAGGTATAATACCATCTGGGAGTTCTCGGCGAGTCCGTCCAGTGTACCCAGTCTCTACTGAGCACCCGTATATCATCTCTGATGTCAAACACCAATGGATATGGGATCATCCATCGCCCATCTGTATGGGTCGAGAAGGTATACGCTAGTCTACTCTGGTATATCGATGCCCCGTCTCGATACACTCACGACTAGGGACTTTGAAGGATGTACTTATAGACTATCTGTCCCCACTAGTATGATCTGCATCATAGTCCCGGTAGTCAAGTACACATCCTAAGGGCTTTACCAACATGTAACAGAGAGACAATCAGTGTACACGTTAAGGTAAAGTGTAACCAGATAGCATACTATCATGTCGAGCAAGAAAGTCCTCCCTATATACGTCCTAGCATCCACTACAATATACATCATATGTACAGTAATGGCCTATAGGGCATACATATAACTAACAATCTCCCACTTGCACTAGGGCCATCTGTAGCAGTGGTTGTAGTATCTCATACTCAACCATCCCATAAAAGTCTCTCTCTGGGAACAGGCCTTTGTGAGTGGATCCGCTGTGTTGTCCTCTGAGTCTACTCTCCTAACCTAGATCTCCTTGGAGATCAACCATCTCCATGATCAGGTGATACTGCCTTAGAATATGTCTGGATCACTGATGGGACGGACGTTCCTTGGCAAAAGCCACAACTCCATTGTCACACAATAGGAGGAACAAAGTTCATCTCATGAACCAATATATACCCAGACTGCCTCTTTGGTAGCATCTTAAGTAGCGATGTATCCAGCCTTTATCGTCTAGTATGTCACGGTATCTAGCTTGGAACTCTTCCAATATACCGTCCCTTTACTGAGGGTAAAGACAATGCCTGCGACTGACATTCAGTCGTCTTTATCACTCTGGAACACTTCCAGTGATTCTGCCCAGGATCAATTGATACCATCTCACTACAACTAGTAAGAATCCTAACATCCAATTAGATCTATCTCATAGATCCAAAATCCAGGATTTAGTAGGTATCACTTTGATCCTATATGGAGAATCATAGTGATAAGCGGAGATTGATCGAGCGTAGCATAGGAAACTCCTTCCCTATCAAGAGTATGTCATCCACGTACTCTACGAGGATCACCACCATACTCCCTACTACCTTTTTGTTTATACAAGATTCATCTACCATTTTGATGATGTCAACTTCTTTGACTAATCCATCAAAACAGATGTTCCAACTCCGCGATGCCTGCTTTATCCTATAAAGCATCTTGCACACGTTTCCGCTGCTCCCACTGTCTACGAAGCCCTCTGGCTGTGTACTTATAGACGTTCTCTCCTAAATCATTATTTAGAAAAGCAGTCATGACACCCAACCGGCAGATATCATAGTCATGGTATGTAGCCGTGGCAAGTAGGATCTGGATGGACTTAAGCATAGCCACTTGAAAAGGTTTCATCATAATCCACGCCTGGTCGATGACGAAAAGCTTTAACAAGTCTAGCTTTGAAATTCTCAACTTTTCCATATACACCAAGTAATCTTCTCAAGATATACTTGCTCCTGATGGGGATTTAACCCTTCAGATATAGCAACCAAAGTCCATACTTTGTTGGTGTATATGGATTCCATCTCAGATCGCTAAGCATCCAGCCATTCTTACAGAGTCTTACTCTCGATGGCCTGCTCGAAACCAGTTGGGTCATCATCTCATGATGCAATCCTCGCTCCCACTGTCATAGAGAAACCGAAGTAACTCTCAGGTGGGTGAGGAACCCTACTAGATCGGCGGAGAGGCTGAGGTTCGTTGGTAACTATTGAATCATTTGGTTTTACCAAATCATCTGCTGTAGTTTGTTTAGCTGGAACCTTTCCAGTTCTACATAACAGACCTTGCCTCGAGCTTGTCCGGATTTTGCTTTTAGACATAGGCCGGACAACCCCAAATCTTAACTAACTTAAGACATGGGCTCTCCCCTTTCCATATCACATATGAAATGGTAGGCAACTGATTTGATTGGAACCCTATTCAATAGGTATGCAACTTCATAAGTGCATAACTCCCAAAAGGAAAAAGGTAACTCAGTATTACTCATCATAGAGCACACCCTATCACATAGGGTGTAATTGCTCCACCCCGATATACCATCGTGCTATAGTGTATACGGAGGAGTAATGCTGAGAGAGAATCTCATTCTCTTTTAGAATAGTCCAGGAATTCCGTGCTCAAGTATTCTCCTCCCTGATCACATCAAAGGACATAATACTTGTACCCTTATTGGTTCTCTACTTCTAAATTATATTCTGTGAATATCTCAAAAGGTTCAGACTTGTGTTTCAACAGGAACATACGTCTGAATCTTGAGAGATTATCAGAGAACGTAATGAAGTATAAAGAACCAGTCCTGGCATGTGTAGACAGGGGACCTACATACATCAACATGTATCATCCCAAGAGTTCACTAACTCTTTCTCTATTTCCAATAAACAGAGCTAGTGTCATTATATCTTTATGACATGACTGGCAAGTTTCACAAGATGTAGATTCAAATTGATTTAAATATGCATCTACGTGTAACTTCAGCTAGTCTGGTCACATTGATCTGACCTAGTCTGCAATACCTTAAGAAGGATCCGTTCATTTCTGAACTCTTCCTCTTATGTGTGTTCCATATACTAAGAACTGTAGTTTGATTTAGAATGTCAATGCTTTTAGATAACGTGCCTGAACCGATCAACTTTTGATATAGGAAATGTTCAAAACATTATCCAACAATACAAAATTATATCCTTTCTTTACTAATAAAGAGACAGATATGATTTTGCATATCAGGTTCGGTATCTAATAACATCTGTTCAGAATCAATGTATTGGTAATACAGGGTGACAGTGACCAACAGACTTGGCTGCAACACTTGCCCCGTTTTCTGCCTTATGAAACTTATCACTCGTTCTCAGTTCTTTACCTATCTGTAGCCCATGTAACATATTACATATGCGGGATCCTGATCCGGTATCACATACCCAGGACGTAAAGAATAGAGAAACCGTTATGTATAAAGAACACACCCGAAGATGATGCATCAGCATGCACTCTCTTCATTTGGGCGGTACGGGAATTCTGGTAATCCTCAATTTCCTGCTCTGTCTTATAACAATTATAAGTTGGAGCGGGACCAACGTTCCCCAGCTCAGTATAACAAGCGGGTTCGGTCAATATCCGTATTATTATCTTGTTTAAGGCGTGATATGGTCGCTACCTGGAGAGAGAGAGAAGAAAACACTCAGCGTATGCTCTTGCAAGATCAGATTGGTTATTATTTTATCTAATCAGGATGGCTCCCACTGCTTTTTATCAAATCTTCCTTCAAACCCTAAAAGGAAAGACTAGCCGAGATTAATTACACACTACAAGTTCGCCAATCTTTCAGCCAGGCCAGTGTCGGTACTTTGAGGGAGGCCCCCCGTGCTTTCGCACGAACCTAATTAATGTAAACCTCGTTTTCCCAGAGGCGTAACCTCGTTAACACCTTTCTAGACACCTACTTGATCGGCTAATTGTAATGTATAAAACTCTCCCAGGAGTAACTCTTACTCGCAGCGGGTATCGGGATCCAACTATCTCATAGAAGGTATGCAATCTCATTGCAAATTTCAACACTTGAAATTCCCGATAATATTTTGCCCCTAGCTCGCTATGACCTTGACGCATGCCAAACAACCCATAGTCTGCTAGTCAAGTTCAACCCGTACATTTCTTGATTGAATTAAACCCACCCGCACGACCCTTGACGCATGCCAAACAACGCCGTACGAATACCCTAATCCAATCGCATCATATGCTAGCAGATAAGCACTAGTTAGCTACCGTACACTACGCCTTGACGCATGCCAAACAACCGCAGCACGAATACTAACTAGTACTTATCTGAAATGACGGAGGGCTACGACAGGTTTTTCTGAAAACCTATTGCGTAATGAACTTGATATCTTTGTAGAATCAAATGATTTTGAAATGGAGTGCTTTTGAGGCTTTTCTAGTTTTGCTAAAGGAGTCACTCCCGGTGAAGGGATCGTCGGTCCTTTCCTCGTCGAATGAGGTGCGGGATATATCATATATATCACTATGCAAAGCAAAAACACTTAAAAGCAATCAAAATACAAACCGAGTGTGTAGCATCTGCCAGTTATTGCTAAAGGAGTCACTCCCGGTGAAGGGATCTCGGTCCTTTCCTCATCGAATAAGGTGCAGGATATATCACATATACCGCTGTGCAAAGCAAGAACTGTAGCTACCTGTTTTATTTTGAAATTCGATTCTACAACATCTTAGGTTTCTTTTATTTCATTAATCATATTAATGAAGTCCCATCATTTAAGTACCTAAACATCACAGATAAATACGACGTACACTTATGCCATCCGCATTCGCCTCGATGTCCCCTCGTGCACCGTTAGGTTAGGTAACTAACGGCAGAGCGGAGCAGGGCTAGCGCGGGTGTAAAACATAAGTAACGCCTATATAATATATCATATATACTATATACTGTATCTATCACAGAACATCACATGATCACATCACAGATATCGCAGCAGAAGAATCATATGAAATATTGGATATACTAGGACGTCCGTGTTTTCAATACGAGCCAGTATAAAACACGGATTCCACGGTCGTGATGAATAGCCAAATCCACACCCCTAGACCCCTACGAGAGCGGCAAGAAACCCTACCAATTCTAGAGTTAGGAGACCCGGACTCGACTCCTCGAATTGGTCTCCCACTGGACTCCAGAACCCGGTTACTTGTGCCCTCCTCCTTGGGTCTATCCTAGTGCGGAAAAGTAAATAATATACATCAACGGTGACAACTTCCGCAACCTGGAAGTGCCCCAATAAAAGAATATTACATACAAGTTTTTACATGAATGAAAATGAAAAACACTCATCTCACATAAAAACCCCCGGCTATTCGAACACGACGATCCAATATAACATATCCAGCAACACATAACATCACATGTCATCAACGTAAGTAAATATGCGCATCCCAATTGTCGTTGACATATAGCAACGAAACCGGCGATATCACATATTACACTTACGGTCACAGAAAAGAAAGTGTAAAACTACAACAGTTGGAATCCGCAACCACCTCAGACATCGCATGCCTGACCAAATGAATTACTTAGACATCACATGCCTAACAATTATAAACCCCGCATTTTAGTCTCATTATCGAAAACACTTTTCAATATCAAGTCGGGCAATTCAACAGGATTCCCGACGTTCTGATCGAATGCTCGTCGCAAACTTCAGTAGACGGCCGCACCCCCGATGCCGTCGACGAAGTGCACCAAGGCGGAACACCGCTACCGCGAGCACCCGAACGGATGCTTTCGGCGACGGGGTTCTCCTACAGTCACTTCGTCGGGGCTATGGAGTGAGGCTGTCTATTAAGTTTACCCGGCGAGTATCCGCGTACGCTACGTGATTGCGATGGACTTTTGATCACATCAAAATTCCGTGGCAACCGATCAAGTGAGACTAAACTGCTATGTTTATAACATTCATTCAGTTATCTCATAACTGTTTGTGAATTCCAATTATTGTATCCCATTCCGGATAAATAGAAAATGTCAAACTTTCCGATCGAACAATCGAACACCCAAGTTTTCCCGATACAGATCAACACATGAAACAAGTCTAAAAACATTCAGTTCGTGCCTCAGTACCAACGGTCCAGCCGTAGAAGGGTCAAGCCAACGCCTCACATGTGGCACGCCGTACTGCCCCAAACCCGAAGGTTCAAAGGGCAGTTCAAGACGGTCACATAATCGAGTTAAGGTTTGTTGTCTTCTAGAGGGTCCATCGAGTTACTTGCACTACTTAGAACGTCGTTAAACTACGGAAAAATCCAACACATGGAAATTTCCCGACAGGGGAAAAATTGGGTATTTATATCCGGTCGAACTTTTTAACATATCCTAAAAATTATCCGGAAAGCCACACAGACAAAATTTGATACTCCGATCGAAACACCGAATCCCCAAAACAACTCCAGAAAATTCAACTCTTGAATAAATTTTAAAAATATCCAGAGAACTCAGCATCTGAAACAATGAATTACTGTGCAAACATTTTGGGCTGACGTCACTATTCTGCCGCGGAACCGCCGCCTAAGCAAGGCTTATGCCGCGGTTCCACCGCCGATTACACTGTTCATGCAAAAAATTTTGCGCCGTAATTCTTAGATTTCCCTGCTTAGTTTTCTGCATATTTTTAATTTGGAAAAATGCACGATTTTAGAAAAAGTACAGAGAGCATGGGAAAAATGAGGTTTCGGGTTCGTTCGGACTTCAAACTCCGTCTAGACTTCGCCTAAGGCTCTAGCTTGGCTCTGATACCACTGTAGGGTTCCTAGGCACCCTAATGAGGTCTCACAAGGCATCGAACATGCCAATTTCAAATTTAAACGGTGCCGAGAAACCCTAGAACGGATCGTTGGCTAGATTTCTAGGCGAAACTAAAACTAGTTAATAACTTAACTAATGGGGAACGAAAATACAACCTTTGTAGATCCGGTGCTCCACCTCCATGGCTCCGCAATGAAGTCTCCTCGCTGTCCATAACAAATCCCGGGCTCTAGCGTCGGCTTCATCGGAGAATAGACGGGCTAGGTCATCGACGACGTGCCGAAGATGATCTACGTCGAAGCATCGCTAGATCAAGCTCCACCTTCACCAAGCCATGAAAACTTGTGAAGGAAACACACTCTACTACTTGGCAAGAGGTAGAGGATGAAGAAATAGGAAGTGGGTAGACTTTAGAATTGGATTTCTCACTCATTTCCATCAATCACCATTGATGGAGCTTGCTTTCTTCAAGTGAAGAAAGGAAGAAGAAGAAGAATTATGTATTGTTAAGTTAATTAAAAAGAATAGAAAAAACCATCCTTATCATAATTCTAACTATGGTTATGTGTAGAGAATTAACCAAGGTTTAAAGGAATGGTTAGGGTTAAGGATGAGATAAGAATGGTGGACAAAATCAAAGCTTCATGAAGCTTCAACTAAACAACAAATAAAGCCACCATTCTTTTCTCTTTTCCATTTATTTTCCAAAATGAAATGGATAAATAAATAAGTGAATAAAACAAAACCCTAACCATAATCATGTAACCATGGTTTGATCTTTACACAAAAACCCTAGCATCACATGTATCATCAAACATGATACAATCAAGTGTACAAAAGTATATCACATATACAATGTGTACAATCCGAGTGAGAAAATCCATTTAAAGTGAACCAATACTAGTTAACGCAAAGTAATATATCAAATATATAATTATGCATTAAATCATTAAATCAACACTTGATTTAACGATCCGGTCATATCGCATATAACCGACTAGTATCCAATGTATCGGCTTATCGAATCAACCGTCGATTCGATAACTAGGTTATATCGCATATAACCATACGACACATTCATCGCGAGAATGAAATACGGTATCACATACACGCATTATTCTCGGTCCCGTACATATCTCATATGCGCTCCTATTTCGTTTCGCTTGAGCCAGGAAACCTCTGTGAAGGACTCTAAAGACTCGTCAATACGCCGGCAGCAGATGATGATCATATCAAACACCCACAAGCCGCAAGCGGTCTGCTAAACGTAACGGCCACCCGGGTATTGAGCGATCTGAAGATCGACGAGCAAGCCCGCTCACACTCCAGTGAATCCAACCAGTAACACTACCGTACAGTCCGGTCTGATCGTCTGATATGTCGCATATCTCGCCTAGGGGTGGTAAACGTCAGACCCCAATAGCTCGATAAGTCGTGTCGATATGAGGTCTATAACAATTCGAGAAACTACAGGTAACACTTACCAGTAAATCTCAGCAACCCTGGCCAGGGATTTCCTGTTATAGCCAATCGAACACAGCACAACATCAACTTCCTATACCGGGAGAGACGAATCCCCTCCTATCGCTCATTGCCTCCATGTGACTCGGGACTGTACCCAAAAACCACCGTTTTGCACGCCCTCTTGGACGTGGTAAGGTGGAAATCAAAGCACAGTGGGAACCACAGAAGACTCTATGACGATCTCGGGTCAACAGACTACTCTGTACCAGTGTCACCAGAGAACTGCCATCTGACGTAAGGTATAATACCATCTGGGAGTTCTCGGCGAGTCCGTCCAGTGTACCCAGTCTCTACTGAGCACCCGTATATCATCTCTAATGTCAAACACCAATGGATATGGGATCATCCATCGCCCATCTGTATGGGTCGAGAAGGTATACGCTAGTCTACTCTGGTATATCGATGCCCCGTCTCGATACACCCACGACTAGGGACTTTGAGTGATGTACTTATAGACTATCTGTCCCCACTAGTATGATCTGCATCATAGTCCCGGTAGTCAAGTACACATCCTAAGGGCTTTACCAACATGTAACAGAGAGACAATCAGTGTACACGTTAAGGTAAAGTGTAACCAGATAGCATACTATCATGTCGAGCAAGAAAGTCCTCCCTATATACTTCCTAGCATCCACTACAATATACATCATATGTACAGTAATGGCCTTTAGGGCATACATATAACTAACAGGATCGGCCTGACTCGGCCGCGGATCCGCGGCCGTTTAGTGCAATCTCTGCAAAGAATTTGCAGTGTTGATTTGTGTTGGCTTTATGGAACTTTTCTGATGTCTGAAATATTTTTATACTTTCTTGTTTACTGCCAGATCACAAGTCTTGGACTTGACGTATTTTTTCAGCACTTTTAGCAGTTCCGGCTCTTTTACCTGGAGAATTTCCTGCACACAATCTCGAGACAAGTGTTTGAAATACAAAGATCATGCGTGCAATAATAAATACACAATTTCCCTCATAATGCTGGTTATAATGTATGACACCTGTTATTTGCTATTTTGCAGACAAATTGCTAATATGTGCTATATTTATACTAAACACCTTTAGATGATTGCAAAAAGTAGGGAAATTGATGTGTTAAAAATGCAATATTTTCAACTGATCACCAGTCTAGGGGTGGTAAACGTCAGACCCCAGTAACTGATAAGTCGTGTCGATGTGAGGCTTATAGCGGGTCGAGAAACTACTGATAACACTTACCAGTAGATCTCCATATCAGCCCTGGCCAGAGACTTCCTGTTATGCCAATCGAGCACAGCGCAACATCAACCCCCAATACCGGGAGAGACGAAACCCCTCCTATCGCTCATTGCCTCCATGTGATTCGGGACTGTACCCAAAAGCCACCGTTTTGCACGTTCTCTAGAACGTGGTAAGGTGGAAATCAAAGCACAGTGGGAATCACACAAGACTCTATGATGATCTCGGGTCTACAAACTAACCTATACCAATGTCACCAGAGAACAGCTATCTGACGATAGGTATAATACCATATAGGAGTTCTCGGCGAGTCTGTTCAGTGTACCCAGTCTCCACTGAGCACCCGTATACCATCTTTGATGTCAAACACCAATGGATGTGGAATCATCCATCGCCCATCATATAGGTCAAGATGCGTATACTCTAGTATACTCTGGAGTATCGATGCCCTGTCTCGATACACCCTCAACTAGGACAATTATAGGATGTACTCATGGACTACCCTGGCCCCACTAGTATGATCTCCATCATAGTCCTAGTAGTCAAGTACATTTCCTAAGGGCTTTATCAACATGTGAGAGCAAGACAGTAACACAATACAAGTCAACAAGTTCAGACAAAGACCAACCATATAGCATACTATCATATCGAGCAAGAAAGTCGTCTCTATATATCCAAGCATCCACTATAATATACATCATATGTATAATAATGGCCTCTAGGGCATATACATAACTAACACTAGGGTGCACTTTCATGGTATCAGAGCCAAGCTAGAATATTAGGGCATGTCTTTACAACTTTAAAGTGTTCGATCGAACTTCGAAACCCGTATTTTTCAAAGTTTCTGTCCATTTTTTCAAAAGTTGAAAATTTTTAAATTAAAAATATGCAAAAAATCGTGCAGGGTATTTTGTGGAGCCCCAAGAAGTGCGAGGCTCCAATTCTTTCCGCCGCAAGTTTGGCCACGTTTCCGCCGCAAGTTTAAGAGATTGTGAGTTCGCTCTTCTTGTGCTGCTCCATTGTGATATTTGGCACTTTCTGGGCATTTTTATAGAGGCTTAAGTTGTTGAGGTCTCTGTGATTTGTGGGTGTTTCATGATTCGATCGAAATATTTAACTTCGTCTAGATTATTATGATATGTGATACAATATTTGGAATCCACAACAATTAGCTTTGAGAAAACTAGTTAGTGTTTTATAAATCTAGCATTTTAGTCTCGGTTGATCGATTGCCACGGAGTTTCGATTTGGATCAAAACTCTGTCACAATCGCGTATAGTACGCGAACACTTAGTCGGGACTCTTGTTGAATTATCCGACTGCTTATTGAAAAGAGTTTTCAATTTGAGACTTAAATGTAAGGATTATAGGTTAGGCATGAAATTCGGAATATGAGATATTCCGGGTTTATGATGTCTAAGGAGTTTGCGGATTCTAATTATTGTTGTTTTTTTCAATTCTTTTCTGCGACCGTAAGTGTAATATGTGGGGTATCCGCGATCTCGTTGCTATATGTCAACGGAATTCGGGATACGCATGTTTACTTACGTTGATGACATGCGATGTTATGTGTTGCTATGATATGTTCTATTGGATCGTCGTGATTGAATAGCCGGGGGTTTTGCGTGAGATGAGAGTTTTTTAATTTTCATTCATGTAATATTGTATGTAATATTCTTTTATTGGGACACTTTTGAGTTGAGGATGATGTCACCATTGATGTATATTATTTACTTTTCCGCATTAGGATCGACCCAAGGTGGGGAGCACAAGTAACCGGGTCCTAGAGTCCAGTGGGAGACCATCTCGAGGAGTCGAGACCGGGTCTCCTAACTCTAGAATTGGCAGGGTTGCTTGCTGCTCTCGTAGGGGTTTAGGGATGTGGGTTTGGCTATTCATCGTGACCGTGAAATCCGTGTTTTTCATTACTGGCTAAATTTATAACACGGACCTCCTAGTATACCCAATATTTCATATGTTGACTTCTGCTGCTTGAGTTTTGTGATGTGATCATATAACTGCGTGAGATAAATGCTCTATATACATGATATATATAATAAATGTTGCTTATGTTTTGCACCCGCGCTAGTCCAGCCTCCGCTCTGTCGTTAGTTAAGTAACCTAACGGTGCATGACCGGGCCCCGTGGCGAATGCGGATGGCATAAGCGTACGTTCTATTTTCGTTTCTTTTCTATGATGTTTAGGGAAACATAAATGATGGGACTTCATTAATGAGATTAATGGAAAGAAAGAAACCTAAAGATGGTGTAGAATCATGATTTTAAACAAGGTAACTCTAGTTCTTGCTTTGCATAGTGGTATTCCTTGATGAATATCCAGCACCTCATTCGATGACCGAGATCCCTTCAACGGGAGTGGCCTCTTTAGCAAAACTAGCAAATGCCACAACACACTCGGTTTTATTTTTGATAGCTTCTCTAGTTCTTGATTTGCATAGTGGTATTCCTTGATGAATATCTAGCACCTCATTCGATGAGGAAAGAGCCGAGATCCCTTCACCGGGAGTGACAGCTTTAGCAAAACTAGCAAATGCTACAAAAAACACTCCTTTTCAAAACACTTGATTCTACAACGATATCAAGTTCATTACCTTAAAGGTTTTCTACAAAACCAATCGTAGCCCTTCATCATTTCAGATAAGGACTATTTAGTATTCGTGCTGCGTTTGTTGACCATAGTCAAGACGTAGTGTGCGGTAGCTGATTAGTGCTTATCTGCTGCATATGATGCGATTGGATTAGGGTAGTTGTATGGCCTTGTTGACCATAGTTAAGGGTCGTGCAGTGGGTTTAATTAAATCACTAAATGACGGGTTGAACTTAGCTAGCGCTTATGATTTGTTGACTTCTGCTGCTTAAGTTCTGTGATGTGATCATATAACTGCGTGAGACGTATGCTATATATATATATATAATAAATGTTGCTTATGTTTTGCACTCGTGCTAGTCCAGCCTCCGCTCTGCCGTTAGTTAAGTAACCTAACGATGCATGACGAGGCCCCATGGCGAATGCGGATGGCATAAGTGTACGTTTCAGTTTTCATTTCTTTTCTGTGATGTTTTAGGGAAACATAAATGATGGGACTTCATTAATGAGACTAATGGAAAGAAAAGAAACCTAAATATGTTGTAGAATCAAAATTTTTTAAAAGGCAGCTCTAGCTCTTCCTTTACATAGTGGTATTCCTTGATGAATATCCAGCACCTCATTCGATGAGGAAAGAGCCGAGATCACTTCACCGGGAGTGACCTCTTTAGAAAAACTAGAAAATGCTACAACCCACTTGGTGTTGTTTTAATATCTCCTTTAGTTCTTGCTTTGCATAGTGGTATTCCTTGATGAATATCCAGCACCTCATTCGATGAGGAAAGAGCCGAGATCCCTTCACCGGGAGTGGCCTCTTTAGCAAAACTAGCAAATGCTACAATAACAACTCCTTTTCAAAACACTAGATTCTATAACGATATCAGGTTCATTACGATAAAGGTTTTCTTCAAAACCAGTCATACGCCTCCGTCATTTCAGATAAGTGCTATTTAGTATTCGTGCTGCATTTGTTGACCATAGCCAAGGCGTAGTGTACGGTAGCTGATTAGTGCTTATCTGCTGCATGTGATGCAATTGGATTAAGGTAGCCGTACGGCTTTGTTGACCTTAGCCAAAGGTCATACAGGTGGGTTTAATTCAATCACGAAATGATGGGTCAAACTTGGTTAGCGCTTATGATCTGTTGACCATAGCCAAGGTCATAAGTCGCTAGGGGTAAAAACAGATATTGGCTATTTCAAGTGTTGAAATTTGCAATGAGATTGCATGCCTTCTATGAGTTAGTTGGATCCCGATACCCACTATGAGTAAGAGTTACTCCGGGGAGAGTTTTCCACTTTACAATTAGCCGATCCGGTAGGTGTCTAAGATAGGTGTTAACGGGGTTAAGCCCCCTGTGGAAACGTGTTGGATATAGTGCCCTTAAAGTCAATTATTGGATCGCAGGTACATGATTGCAATGATTGAGGAGGACCTATACCGATAGCACAGTCTTACTCGAGATGATAGTATGCTTTCTGGTTTGCCTTTATCAGTCGTGTACAGGTTCAGGTGACTGATCACTATTACACGTTGATAGAGCCCTTAGGATCTTGCTTGACTACCAATAGTATGATGGCGGTCATATACATGAGAGTTGGGTAGTCTATAAGCACGTCCTTAATAGTGGTCCCTAGTCGTGGGAGTTTCGAGACAGGGCATCGATACTCCGGAGTAGACTAGTGTATACAGTCGAGACCCCGACGAGGGGCGGTGGCCGGTCTCACAAGCCACTGGTGTCAGTTGGATCACCTAAGATATATACAGGTGCTCATTGGGTTATGAGTACACCGGACAGGACTCGCCGGGAACCTGCTAGTTGGTATTTATACCTAGCGTTAGATGGCAGTTCCCTGATGACATGTGTACAGGTTAGTTCATCGACCTGAGGTCATCATTTGTCTCGTGTGAGTTCCCACTGTGCTTTGATTTCTATCCTACCAAGGCTCAAAGGAGTCGTGCAAACAGGTCTTTTTTGGGTACAGTCCCGAGCCACATGGAGCCAGGTGAGCGGATCGGCAGGGGATTCGTCTCTCCCGGTATTGGGGGTGAGATCGCGCTGTGTCTAGGAGAGCCATTACACAAAACCCTCGGCCGAGGTAGGAGATTTACTGGTAGGTACTCCAGTAGTATCTCAGGGTGTTCTGGGCTACACTCCAACACGACTTATACCGCTATTGGGGGTCTGACGTTACCAGCCCCCTAGGCCCGATATGCGATACTCATAGACGAACGGACCGGACTGTATGTATATTGTCACTGTTAGGCTCAGTAGGGTTTCAGGATGAGTTCGTTCATCGGCTTCCCTAGAGGTCAGTACATGGGCAGCCGTTACGCACAGCTAGTGCCGCTGATGGCTTATGGTTAAACCCACTGCCAGGGTACTGATGAGTCATTAGAGTCTCCCACAGATAGTTTCCCAAGTTCGGGCGAAACGTTGTAGAGGCCGTATGTTTTTATGGCAGGGTGTAACATTTCGAAATAATAAAAATATTATTTTTGGGAAATTAATAATTTAATATTATTTTATTGAATATTTTAATAATTCGGTATAATTAAATACAAATAAATATGGGAAAATTATGGAAAATTCTAAAAATAGGGTAAATTAGAGAATTATGCCATTTCTAAGTTTAATTGATTAGTTATATACTAAATTAGTGCTAATCGCGATTAATAATCGCTAATCGGTTTTTTAGCAATTTGTGCAAAACATGCACATATCAATCTTTTTCACACTTGTGCATTTTCTTGCCATGGTTCACTTTGGATTTACTATTCTTGGGAGAAGGATTTTGAGAGAATAAGAAAAAGAAAAGGAAAAGAAAATGGGAAAAGAATAAAGAAATGAGGTATGGTGAGAGAAAGAAAGGTATGGGTTTTCATTGACTTTGGACTTAGCTATTCTCTTCATTCCTCATTCATTTTCCCTCCCTCTCCCTCCATTGCTGTTGCTGCTCCTGCACCTCACCCCCCTCCCCTCTTCAAAACCCCAAATCATCTCAAATACAATCCCAAAACCCAATCTCCATTTCTTTAAAAGTGTGCACAAGCTCAAGATCTACACATTGGACTAAAGAAGCAAGGATTTTGGCCACTAGGGGCAACTCAAGAAAATTCTTGAGTTGCCAAATGAGGTATTTTCTGGATCATTAACTTAGTTTTAGCATTTCCTTTACCCCCATTTTTAGATTGAACCGATATTGTGTGATATTGTGGAGTTAAGGAAAACCTAGTTAGGGTTTGAGGAAATTATGGGTTGTGATGTGAAATTGAGTTCAGTAGAGGCTACACCAACACCCTAGTGCATGAATTGAGACCCTAACTTGAGAGTTGAAACCCGAAATACGGATTTAGAAACCGATATCGGAGAATTTGTGGAATCTGTGAAGGGTATATTGAATCTGCGATCACCCGAGACATCCTAAATTAAAATTGATTGGACAGTGACATGTGCAGGCACCCAGGAAGCTACCACCAAGACCCCAACCCCTAACTCATCAACCCGGCCGCATATTTATTCCAATTGGCCGCAATTTGCGGCCAGACCTACCCCATTTTGGTTCGTCTTGGTTTTGGTGTTCCCTCATCAGTAGATTAGGCCCCTGGTATGTGTAGATTTGTCTAGTTTCACCTAGGGTGAAATCTGGAGCCTATTTCCTTAGTTACTGTTTTGGATTCGTGTTTCCATATTCCGTACTTATAGTTCTGAAATTGTGTATTGTGTTTTACCTCGACCATTTGGCGTTTATACGACGATATCGAGGATTTGTTGATGGTTTTGAAGGCGTGCCCATAGGTTCTAACCTATAGGCCCTTTATCGTATCGTTTTGGGTTTTGTGTGCCGTGTTAGCTTTGATTTGGTTTTAATACGCATATACGATACTTTGATGTGTAGGTACCTCATGAAGACTTCGGGACGACAAGTAAAGCGCGTGGAGACGTCGACAAATGAAGACGCAATGTGAGTAGATTATATCTACTGGGGGAAGTCGGGTGGATGGAATATAGCACCCCCGCAGTCCGTAGTTGGTATACTATATATTCTGCTTGATAGTTATAGTGTGTCGTAGATATGGTGTTAGGTGTATTATGGATAGCTTGGGTTAGAAGTAAACTAGTATAGTTCATAGTCGCGAACCCTAGAATAGGTTTACACCACACGCGCACCCTTGCATATTCACTATTTTTACACAGTGTTGATGAGGATATTGGATGATATTGGTGATGAGTCGATGATTTTGGGCATTGTGCCGTGAGATCGGTGATGTGATGTGATTCGTACTTGCGGTACGACATGTGATCTTAGCGGGCCGTTGGGCATGTGTTTTACCCCCGCTTTCATACTTATATAGATGGTATTGAATTGTACTAGACTTAGATCTGTACCCCAGATTATGTGATATGATAATAATGATACCTGATATTTGATGAGAGGAGTGTGATACTGACCCGTACCCAGCTATTGGGATGCCGTACGACGATTTACCGTACGAGCTTTCTATTGATGTTAGATCCGCACTCATGACTCGAGGATGTTAAATGATATACCGTATCGTACGTGATACTATTGAGGCGAGATCACCGACTATTGTATATATATATATATATTTGTATATCGACTCAGATTTAGGTGGTTTCCATACCCCTCCCGATTGACTTGATACTTAGATCTGTAGTTTGCATAGTAGATGTTAAACTAGGCCTGAGTCATTCTTATTTCAAATGGCATAACTGCATGACATATACATATGGGTGTAGATTCTTTACTGTTACGTTGATTATTCAATTTCCGCATATTCCTGCTATTCACATTGCTTTGCATATGTTTACTGCTATATTACTATCATGTTGTTAGGACACTAGCACCATTATCGATGATGCGTATATTCCACGTACACTTGCTTGCCGGCTCACACACTTCTTCATCGATAATTGCCATGTCACTACACAGTAGCATTGTTGCATCAGGATATGACCTTGTATGTGCATACTATTAATTCCATGTTGCATGATATACTGTTATACTTGCATTTCATTTATATGTCACATACCCACACTTATACACATATAGTGATATCTTCATACCTGCGCACATGCACACTGTATATTCATACTAGTGCACACATACATTGATATCTTCATACTTGCTTAGATTACGCATTGAGATATGTTGTTTCCATGTTAATTCTGGATTTGGGGAACCGTGGACATTTCAAAAGAGAATAGTTAATTATTTAAAAACCCGGTTTCCCTTGATATGATATTTCGGTGCGTCCACCATGTGTTTTCTCGGTGCTAGAGTGATATATGTGAACTCGAAGCGATGAGTTGGATGAGGCCGATTACGGGTACATGGTGAACCCGGTATGGTACCCCGGGGAGAGAACGGTTTCGCTGTGTAGTAGACGGTGAGCCTGGCAGAGGGACTACTACCTACCGGTGATTGGTTGGACCTGGCAGTTATCCGGAGGATACTGACCAGAGTCGATAGATGGATATGGGCGTACTGCCGGAGCCGAGGGCCGATTCCGCAGACATAGCCCGTGGGCTGATCCGGACTGACGGAGCTCGATAGATGAGGATTTACGTGTCAATGCTAGGCACGGGTTTCATGATGTTTTCCATGATTAGATTATATCCTCATATTTACATGCATGATGCTTATTGTCTTTGGGTGACGGGTGGACGGGTTCCACGTTTATACAGACATTGATTACATACAGACCTTGACTACATTGATCATACTTCATTTGTATATATAACAAGGTGCGAGGGCGCTGTTATATATACCCTTACACCAATATTAGTGGAATGGGACGCTAATATATGTGTATTGATATCCATTTGATACTTCATCATGTTTACTTCATGCAGACATACCTTACATTATTACATGTTATTATCTGAGGCACTGGCACGAGTACTTGGCACTACCTACATGATTAGATGTTATACTGCCACATTTTCATGCTTCAGACTTACTCTTGAGGGATATTATATACTGATTATATTGACTTAGGATTATGTCTTGCGTTCGATTTCTGCTTGTAGATATTTTCTATTCACGAGTTGGCAACTCACCCCCGTTGTGCCGAAGTTCTTGCAGGGCTTGCCGTACAGGTTCCATAGCGGCACTTCTGGCATACTGTTTTCCTTTACGGGTGATTTGCTTGGTAGGTGGGTTCTTTGTATCAGAACCGCCGTTGTACTCGTATTATTCATTGTATCTAGAAATTCCATCAACCAAAAACTTGTATATTGTTTCAGACTCAGACACTAGTGATGTATTATTTCGACCTTAGAGTCGCGCTCAGTAGTGTTACAGTTTTCATGCTTATCTGGGTTCCCTTTTGAATTTTGATCCTCGCCTTTCGGCGTTGTATAGTGTATTGCTTGTATATTCATTTATCCTTAAAATGGTTTTAGATTTCTGGGCTTTTGGCTTACTTGGATCAGATGGAGTCCTTTAGACTTTATATGGTTCAAGGGCCAGTCACGTGCTCTTTCGGGTCGTGACAAAGTTGGTATCAGAGCGCTTGGTTGACCTTGGTTCGAGTCTAAGTTTGACTATGTGGAGCCTAGGGCGTCTATATATATACGGAACTTAGGCTTGATCTTACGAAACTTAGACTTAGTCGAGGGGGTATTAGACCCGAACTTTTGTCGCGTAGGATGACCCTTGGTTGATGGAATATGTGACTAAAGTAGAGTGACGTACCGTGGGTATGTTCCGTGGCATACTTACGACACGCCACTCCGCTTAAGGAACCTTAGGATGTACATATTTTCGAGATCAGTGATTCTCTTCATATCCATGATTATACATCCATTTGAGATCCCCGATTCTATTAGTTTCATGATCATACCTTTATTGATGTTGTTCCTTCTTATGATCATGTATCCATTCTGGATCTGTTGTTCTCTTTCTTGCCATTGATCTGCTCTCTTCGATACTCGATTGAGGTTCCTGTCGCCATGTTGAGCGCAGCTTGGGCTGCTGCTAGGGTTACGGTCAGTGCGAGCTCGTCCGGTATGAAGGCCGACCATTGTATTTTCTGGTGACATGGGAACGTCTCGAGTTAGTATTGGTGACTGTGACCTCTAGTGGAGGCGAGTGCTTGGTTTTGCACCGGATGATCGGGCTATTGTTAGAGCTGCCAGTTGAGAGAAGACTGTTGATGTATAGCATACCTCAGAGATTATGATGTCGCCTACCGTGCAGACAGATGGACCAGCGGCTGCTGAGATTCATAGGATGTCGCTTCCGGAGCTTACGAGCTGAGATCGCCGGAGCTTCCAGGCAGATATGAGACAGATGATAGCTAGTCTACCCGATTTAAAAGACGAAGGTGATTCGTCCGATTTATGCGCCGGAGTAGGCCCAGTTGAGTTAAAGATTTCGAGTGCGGAGAGTCTTACTCAGATCTAGAGCAGACCGATTTAGAGATGACCGCCAATGTATTTCCTTTCCTGGAGGATTGAGACGTTGTTCGGCGTACAGGCGAATGAGCCAGTTGTTGCTGCAAATGACGAGATATCGCCCAGATGATTGGAGCTACTGCAGCATGAGTATATACTTAGAGATATGATGGAAGGTCGCTAGTCACCGAGGGTGGATGACTAGGGTGTGCGATTCGTTCGCTTACCGATGCGAGGTCATCAAATAGGTTGCTTCCAGCTAGAGACGACTTCACGCGGAGACGTTGAGAGTCGACAGAGACGATCGAATGTCAGGAACCTGCTATTCCAAGTTTAAGGTATTCGGAAAGACATGCAGGTGATTTTATGGACCCTCTAGAAGAACAAAACCCTAACTCGACTTATTGACCGTGTGAAAGCCCTTGAACCTTAGGGTTTGCGGCAGTTCTACGGCGCCATTAGTGAGGCTTGAGTTTGCCCTTCTACGGCTGGATCATTGATGCTGTGGTATGTACTCGATGCTGTTAAACTGTACCTAAGATGTTGAGCTCTTGGGGGATTATGAGGTTTTGACGAATAGATCGAATGGTTCGACTTCCTTCGGATGCTAGGTGGTGAGATGCATTTCTTGGAAGACTCTAGATAAGAGGATAGCCGTTGGAGCGCAGTCCGTGCAGCCACGATGAGACGAGTCCGAAGCAGCCGACATTGAAGCAGAGTGAAGTAAAGAGTTCGCAAGAGATTTCGACGAGATGACGTCCCACTCCGCTGACATCAGAGATGCGATACGCACGCAGAGGCGTTGTATATGGATATATCTCCCAGAAAGAGGCGCGATAAGTATGCAGCCGTTCCGGAATAAGAATTAGCTTCAGCACTGGATGATGACTTCCGGGCAATCCGGCAGGAATGAGATTTGAGAGAGAGACCTCGACAGGACCTTTCTGGAATACGATACGAGAAGACCTAGACCCAGGAGTGGTCATATTGCGCAGACCCAGCAGGCCAGAGTTCGGCATCGTCGACGAGGTAGTTGACCGGGTTCGGATAAAGGACCTCACCCAGATGCGTTGTAAATTGATCGAGGACGAAAGAGTATTGAGCATTCCTCCGATGGTTGGGACGCGTTCCCGAGGACCTGTTCTGCCAAACATCTTCTATAGAATGGTGAAGCTACAGAGTACGCAATTTCGAGTCCGTGCGAGAGACTTCGGATTGACTGTGGCCGAGAACAGTGCAGTGCGTAGATAGCATGGAGTGACACGATAGAGACAAGTGGAACCAGAAGTTCGTGCGAGACGCTGACGAGCTGTCATTACTTCCCGTCGAGACTAGAGGCCTGATATGCTTACAGAAGCGTTAGGATGCGACGAATTTCCGAGAAAATGTTGTGCTGAGGACACAGATGTCCATCGAGTGAGAAGAGATTATGCAAGAGAGCCAGCCTCCGTACAGTTCGGCATAGGCAAGATCGGAAGAGACCTTGAGCAGGATTCCTTCCAGGACATTGCTGCAATGATGTTGCACTCAGGATCAGATGTGTGATGTGCATTCAGAGAGGCAGAGGCCGATGCCAGTGACATGCTGCTTTACGAGTGGTCATGAGGATTGACCGAGAGATGACCAGATAAGTGCCAGAACGGAATCGTCCCCGTTAGCACACCTGACAGGGTCGATGAGCCTATCGATTGTGAAATTGGTAATCCACAGAGAAGATAAGGACCCAGAGGCAGAGGACGCCAGACCGTGAGTAAGGGACAAGTAGATATCTTGCGCTGCTAGCATTGGATGCACTGGCACCTTCTCGACTTTGAATGAGGGACTACCGACGACGGTATTGACGATTGGTGATTTTGTGATTCGTTTATCACGTATCCGACAACTTGGATTTTGACTGAATGTTTTGTAGTTGGGGGTTTAAATTTAAATTCGGGGACCGAATTCATTTAAGGGGGGTAGATTGTAACATTTCGAAATAATAAAAATATTATTTTTGGGAAATTAATAATTTAATATTATTTTATTGAATATTTTAATAATTCGGTATAATTAAATACAAATAAATAGGGGAAAATTATGGAAAATTCTAAAAATAGGGTAAATTAGAGAATTATGCCATTTCTAAGTTTAATTGATTAGTTATATACTAAATTAGTGCTAATCGCGATTAATAATCACTAATCGGTTTTTTAGCAATTTGAGCAAAACATGCACATATCATTCTTTTTCACACTTGTGCATTTTCTTACCGTGGTTCACTTTGGGTTTACTATTCTTGGGAGAAGGATTTTGAGAGAATAAGAAAAAGAAAAGGAAAAGAAAATGGGAAAAGAATAAAGAAATGAGGTATGGTGAGAGAGAGAAAGGTATGGGTTTTCTTTGACTTTGGACTGAGCTATTCTCTTCATTCCTCATTCATTTTCCCTCCCTCTCCCTCCATTGCTGCTGCTGCTCCTGCACCTCACCTCCCTCCCCTCTTCAAAGCCCCAAATCATCTCAAATACAATCCTAAAACCCAATCTCCATTTCTTTAAAAGTGTGCACAAGCTCAAGATCTACACATTGGACTAAAGAAGCAAGGATTTTGGCCACTAGGGGAAACTCAAGAAAATTCTTGAGTTGCCAAATGAGATATTTTCTGGATCATTAACTTAGTTTTAGCATTTCCTTTACCCCCATGTTTAGATTGAACCGATATTGTGTGATATTGTGGAGTTAAGGAAAACCTAGTTAGGGTTTGAGGAAATTATGGGTTGTGATGTGAAATTGAGTTCAGTAGAGGCTACACCAACACCCTAGTGCATGAATTGAGACCCTAACCTGAGAGTTGAAACCCGAAATATGGATTTAGAAACCGATATCGGAGAATTTATGGAATCTGTGAAGGATATATTGAATCTGCTATCACCCGAGACATCCTAAATTAAAATTGATTGGACAGTGACATGTACAGGCACCCAGGAAGCTACCACCAAGACCCCAACCCCTAACTCATCAACCCGGCCGCAGATTTATTCCAATTGGCCACAATTTGCGGCCAGACCTACCCCATTTTGGTTCGTCTTGGTTTTGTTGTTCCCTCATCGGTAGATTAGGCCCCTGGTATGTGTAGATTTGTCTAGTTTCACCTAGGGTGAAATCTGGAGCCTATTTCCTTAGTTGCTGTTTTGGATTCGTGTTTTCGTATTCCGTACTTATAGTTCTGAAATTGTGTATTGTGTTTTACCTCGACCATTTGGCGTTTATACGACGATATCGAGGATTTGTTGATGGTTTTGAAGACGTGCCCATAGGTTCTAATCTATAGGCCCCTTATCGTATCGTTTTGGGTTTCGTGTGTCGTGTTAGCTTTGATTTGGTTTTAATACGCATATACGATACTTTGATCTGTAGGTACCCCATGAAGACTTCGGGACGACAAGTAAAGCGCGTGGAGACGTCGACAAATGAAGACGCAATGTGAGTAGATTATATCTACTGGGGGAAGTCGGGTGGATGACATATAGCACCCCCGCAGTCCGTAGTTGGTATACTATATATTCTGCTTGATAGTTATAGTGTGTCGTGGATATAGTGTTAGGTGTATTATGGATAGCTTGGGTTAGAAGTAAACTAGTATAGTTCATAGTCGCGAACCCTAGAATAGGTTTACACCACACGCGCACCATTGCATATTCACTATTTTTACACAGTGTTGATGAGGATATTGGATGACATTGGAGATGAGTCGATGATTTTAGGCATTGTGCCGTGAGATCGATGATGTGATGTGATTCGTACTTGCGATACGACATGTGATCTTAGCGGGCCGTTGGGCTTGTGTTTTACCCCCGCTTTCATACTTATATAGATGGTATTGAATTGTACTAGACTTAGATCTGTACCCCAGATTATGTGATATGATGATAATGTTGGGTTAGCCTAGCACCTCATGAAGGGTTTCGAAGCATCACATGAACCAAAGGTGGAGTCTTTAGGGTGCTAAGTTAACAAACATCGGATCGTGCCTAGAAAATTAGGGTTTGTAAAAATTTCACATCAACATATGAAAGAATAGATGGGGTTTAGAGAGGACAACCTTTGTAGCTCCTTACGCTAGACTCCTCGGCTACTTGGGGTTTGAAAAAGCTTCGCTTGAACTCCTCGAGGTCACCGATGATCCACCCGGAGTCCGCTTTGTCCAAGCTTGCAACTTTATCCGATCAAATGAACGAAATCAAGCTAACACTCCAAACAAGTAGGCTAGACTTGTGTAGAATGGTGTTGTGGTTCTCTTTCTCACTTCAAAATCCAATTTTGATGAGTATATTGCTCACTACAAAGAACTAGAGAGCAACATGAGAGAGGAAGAAGAAGATGATGGCAATATCTTTTTCAAGAGTGAAAAGGATAACTCTCTTGTTTTAGAAAAATGAAGATATATGTTTATATATTTTCATATTCTCATTTCAAACCATGGTTTAAACAATGAATTCATTATTGAACTAGAGTTAAAACACAAAAGGAAACTTTACCTAAGGTTAAAAGGTGGGTGAGAGTGGTTAGGTCAAAAGAAGAGTGTAGAAACAAATCAATAATGAACCCTTTTTCTTTCCTTTTATGTTTTAGTATAAATACAATAATAATCCATATTAAAACCATGGTGTGAGTCTTATATTGCCATCATATTCCATGTATAAGCAACCATGAAGGATGATGCATGTATGTACATCTATATGTGCATATGTACATCTATATGTGCATGAATCAAAAAGAAGGCTTACATGCATGCATACATCCAACTAACTCAAGAAAGGATTTCAAGTGAGAAACTAATGGTTAATTAATAAATCAACACTTGATTTATCAATCCGGTCATATCACATATGACCCCACCAAAAGCAAGCCGCCCGATCAATACACGGTATCCTATACGCGCATTTTAATCGGGTCCATGCGCATATCGCATACGCGCACCACAACGTTTCGCCTGGACTAAGAAACTCTATTGTGGGACTCTGAGACTCGTCAATACGCCGGCAATGGGTGATGATCATATCAAGCACCCCCAAGCCGCAAGCGGTCAGCTAAACGTAACGCCCACCCGGGTATTGAGCGATCAGAAGAGAACAAGCGAACCTGCTACAACTCCCGTCGAGCTAATCGGCGACACTACCGTGCAGTCCGGTCTCCTCGTCTGATATGTCGCATATCAAGTCTAGGGGTGGTAAACGTCAGACCTCAATAACCGATAAGTCGTGCCGATGTGAGGCTCATAACGGGTCGAGAAACTACTGGTAACACTTACCAGCAAATCTCTGAATCAGCCCTGGCCAGGGACTTCCCCGTTACGGCCAATCGAGCACAGCGCAACATCAACCCCCAATACCGGGAGAGACGAAACCCCTCCTATCGCTCATTGCCTCCATGTGACTCGGGACTAATGGCTAGTTTGTATATTACTTAATGGAAGCTTGGGATATTCACCTTGTATAAACAATCTTGCTCAATATAGTAGTATGCTACTTGGTTTGTTTCTACTTCAATGTGTACATGTGTTTATTTTGCGATATCACCTATACGCATTAGTGGAGCCCTTAGGATCTTTGCTTGATTACCAGCGTTGTGATGGTAGTCACGCTAGTGGGGGCTGGGTAATCTATAAGCACATCCTTATACAGGTCCCTAGTCGCAGGACTATCGAGACAGGGCATCGATACTCCGGAGTAGACTAGCGTATGCGCTTCTCATCCCAGTGTGGGAGATGGTCTGTCCCACAGCCATCAGTACGTCGTACTGGAGATAGTATACGGGTGCTCGTTAGGTTACGAGTACACTGGACAGGACTCGTCGGGAACTGACAGGTTGGTATTATACCTATCGTCAGTTATCAGTTCCCAGGTGACATGAGTACAGCTTAGTCCGCTGACTTGACACTGCCACTTCGCCTCGAGTGTGTTCCCACTGCACTTTGATCACTACCCTACCACGGCTCAAAGGAGTCGTGCAAACAGGTAGTGGTTGGGTGCAGTCCCGAAGCACTTGGAGGCAGTGACGGTTAGACAGGATTCGTCTCTCCCGGTATTGGGGGTTGACATCGCGCTGTGTCTAGGAGAGCCATTACACGAGTAGTCCCTGGCCAGGGCAAGCGAGATATACTGGTAGGCTTCCAGTGTTATCTCAGGGTGTTTTGGGCTTCACTCCGACACGACTTGTACCGCTATTGGGGGACTGACGTTTTACCGCCCCATAGGCCCGACATGCGATGTATCAGACGAACAGACCGGACTGTACGGAGAATGTCACATTCAGACTCAGTAGGAGTTCAGATGGGGTTCACCTCGTCAGCCTTCTTATCGACGTCTACCTGGGGACCGTTACGCACAGCTAGTGCCGCTTGCGGTCTGTGGTTAAACCCACTGCCAGCGTAGTGTCGAGTCTTTAGAGTCCCACACAGAGGGTATTCGCCTCTGGGCAAAACACAGTAGAGGTCGCATGGTTTTGCGACAGGGTTCGTTCTCATCCGCGCACTTGTGCACGTTTGGAATCCGGACGGATATTGCCAGCGGGCTCTGGTTTGAGCCGGATACTGGTATATGTTTTGGGGTTGCTTTTATCTCTCGGTATTCTTGTTCCTCGGAACGAGAATACAGGTGTGTATGCACAGTTGTTTGAGGCGGAAGAAGAGGTTTTTCATTAGGGTTTCGGAACGGGTGCGCATGCACAGTTGACAGTCGTCTTTTTTCCAAACCCTAATGAATTAGTGAGATATCTATTAATAATAGTAATTAAATGAAATTATGTTATGGTTGGTTTTGTTGACTTGTTGACCATGGTTGACTTGTTGACCATGGTTGAATGTTTGACCATCATCATTATTTTGCAAGGATGCTCCTTGATTCTTGCCAACATTCATTTAATGAAGTATGATAGTGGTCATTCCAAAACAACCATCAACTATTCTCATTTGAATTATTATTACTAATTAGATAATTCTTTTTCTTTTGATATGGTTGCAAAAAGGAAAAGAAAAGCTCATTCTATCATTTAGCTTCTCTCTCCTCACTTCATCTTCTTCTTCCTCTAGCCAAAGGAGAATCCTTCTCATGTGTTGAGAATCCCTCTCCTTAAAAGAAAAGCACTCCTTAGACACTCTCTACTCACTCTAGGATCAAGGGTTTAGCAAGCCGGAGATTCTAGTTCACTCAAAGTTCGAGAAAGAGCCCGAAGGTTGAACCCTCAGGTGGATCCATCTTCGACAGAAGAAGGCGACGAGAAGAGAACCATCAACCTCTACAAGGTTTCAAGAAGAAGGAGTTCAAGTTTAGGTATAACCATCTTTCCGAGTAGCTAACTCTCTTTAGCTTGTTTGCTAGCTTTAGTTTAGGAAAAGATCCCGACTTTGTTAGTCCATGTTGCCCCATGCGCTAAAAATTTGATTTTTATACCGTTTCCTCCTCCCCGTAAGAACCGGGGGTCGCAACGTGGACTTACAGTGGTATCAGAGCCTAACTAAACTTAAACTAGCTTGGAAGTGAAGTGTAACGAAGTTCGGAACCGAAAAAATCCAAAAACCAAACTTTTGCAAAACCCTAGTTTCTGTTAAAAAAAATTCTGGTCAAAACAAGATTTGTTATACACCTAAATTCGGCTCAGGGTTTTGTATGAACACCCAAGAAAAACGATCCCCTAATTCCTCCAAATAGCCGCGGATCCGCGGCCTCATCTATTCTTAAAGCCGCGGATCCGCCGCCGTTTAGAGTCTTCTGGTGATCGGGTTTCGTGCAGTGTGTCTCTGTGTTGGTTTTGGGATTTTTAAGATATATTATATGTGCCCAGATTTTCCAGAACAGAAATTTGCTTTTGGGGTCCTATAATTCCGTATTTTTTTTCCGAACTTCACTGCACTTTGACTATGATGGTTATATCTGTGATGTTTGCATGTATTGAACGTCGGCTAATCGCTATAAGTCGATTAGTCGGGGTTATACATCTCTGTGATCTGTGTTTGATATTGGAATGTGTATATGAATGTGTTGGACTGTCGCGGGTGAATAGTTGGGGTGGATGTGAGATGAGCTTTTGTTTTTCTTTCATTCATTTGTAAATGTAAATTGATGTAATAATATTATTTGTATGGCCGCACAACCGGGTCGGGGTTGTAGCCGTCATTGTATAATTCTTTTTACTGTTTTTGCTCCTAGGATAGACCCATGGAGGGGTGCACAAACTACCGGGTTCTTGGCGGGTAGTTTGCCGCACCCGTAGGGGTCTTGGGTGGGGTATTTGCTATTCACCGCGACCGTGTAATCCGCTTTTCGTTGCAGGCTCGAACGGATTGCGGATTGCTAGTATATCCAATGTATTCATCTGTGATCTGTAATGTCTATCATTGCTTTATATTTAGGCGTTGCTTAGGTTTTACAGCCGCGCTAGCCCAGCCCCCGCTCTATCGTTAGTTAAGTAACCTAACGAGTGATGACGGGACCCCGTGGCGAATGCGAATGGCATAAGCGTACGTCATATTTTGGTTGTTTTCTGCAATGGTAGGATTAAATGATGGGACGCATTAAAAGAACTAATGCAAGAATATCACGCATTAAAAGAACTAATGCAAGATAATAAACCAAGTTAAAGTCGTTGGAACACTTTCGAAAAACCACTCGGTTCTTTTCAAAACTAACTTTTAAATGCGGAGCTTGAGCCACTCCTTCTAAAAGCTATCTCGTTCCATCGATTATATCAAGTTCACTACGTTCACGGTTTTACCAAAACCATTCGTAGCCCTCCGTCGTTTCACATAAATAGTCAATAGTATTCAAGCTATGTATTTTGGCCAAAGTCAAGGCATAGTGATTGGTAGCTATTGGGTATTCATGTGTAGCATAGATAGATGCGTTGATTTGGGACAGTCGTACTGCCATTTTGGCCAAAGTCAAGGGTAGGCACGGATGGATCCAAATTAACCTGGATAGTGACGGGCAGAACTTGACATGTGACTTATGATATTTTGGCCAAAGTCAAGGTCATAAGAGCATGGGGCAAAAATCCACATCGGGAGTTTCATAAGTACTGAAACTTGCTAGATTTGCATACCATTTGGAGTGTGATGATTCTGGTAGGATTCCTTCAGTTTCATCACGCGATGATATTTGGATCCCGATCCTACTGTGAGTATATGCTACTCCTCGGGAAATTTCTCACTAAACGATCAATGCTATAAACCTAGTAGGTGCCTAGAAAGGTGTTAGCGGGGCTACGCCCCCAGGGAAAAGAGGTTCTTAAATTAAGGAACTTCGCGAAAGCGTTGGAAAACCTCCCTCGAAGTACCGACACTGGCCTGGCTGAACGGTTAAGCAAGTATTGTGCGGTGGGATTGATCCCGGCTAATTCTTCCTTTGTGGTTTGAGGAGGGATTCGAGAGACAGTGGGAGCCATCCAGTTTAGACAAATTAAAAACCATTCTAAACTTGCAAGAGCATCGTGCTAAGTGTTTCTTCTCTCCCCCTGCAGCGACCAAATCGAAATGACTGGACTTAAGTTACTTCTAGATAAAAACATACTGACAGGGCCAAACTACAAAGATTGGCTCAGGAATGTCAAAATGGCAATCACTTACGACAAGCTGGGGTATCTTCTTACCACCAAAGCTCCCCCCGTCCCAGGTCCCACCTCCAGCGTCGCGGATAATGAAATCCGTAAGACTTGGGAGATTGATTGCGCGAAGGCCAGGTGCCTCGTGCTTGCCTCTATGGACAACGATCACCAGAGGAGGCACGAGAATATAGACTTGGAGTCCATATTTCTCCATACAAAAGAACTGTATGGAGAGCAGTCTCGTATCGCAAGATACGAAGTGTCGAAGAAGTTATTTTCGACAAAGTTGGCCGTCGGATCATCGGTAGCGGACCATGTGCTTAAGATGATTGGCTACACTGAGGAGCTCGCGGAACTTGGGACCACGTTGGACAGTGAACTCTATACGGATTTAATTCTCCAGTCCCTTCCATCCACTTACGCCCAGTTTATACTGAACTTCAACTTACAAGAAAAGGAAGTTGAACTTTCAGAACTCCTCAACATGCTGAGGAGCGCAGAGGGCACCCTACAGAAGGGTAGGGAAACACCCTCTTTGTTTGTAGGAGGATCTTCTTCCTCTAGGTCCAAGGCGAAAGCCAAGGGAAAGAGGAAGAAAGCCCCCTCCAAACCAAGAGGCGGTATTAGTAAAGTGGGTACGAAGGGAAAGGAAAAGGCAACAAATATTGCGGGGAAGCTTGTTGGTAAAGAGGAATGCTTCTATTGTCACAAGAGTGGACACTGGAAGAAAGATTGCAGGGCTTGGAAGGCCAGGACACAGGAACTGAAGCAGGTTGCGGCTTCAGCTTCAGGTGTGTATGTTATTGAAAACTGTCTTTCTATAAACTCTACTTCCTGGGTATTGGATACCGGATCAGGATCTCATATCAGTAATTCTTTGCAGGCGTTGAGAAACCGTAGGGTTTTGAAGGCGGGTGACATGACCCTCAGAGTTGCGAACGGAGCTAGCATGGATGCTAAAGCCGTGGGGGACTATCACCTGGGAATGTCAGATGGGCATGTTTTGGTTTTGCGTAATTGCTTTTTTGTACCCAACGCAACTTGTAATATCATTTCTGTATCTTTGGTTTCTAAAGAAGGTTATGAATTTGCGTTTGTAAGTAATGTTGTAAACATTCACCTTAATCAAGTTCTGATTGGGTCAGGTACATTGAGCAATGGTATATACGTATTGAACCAACCACAGATTTTTAATGTCCAGAATACACACAAAAGAAAGTCTCCGGAAATCAATCAGACTTTCTTATGGCATTGTAGACTGGGTCACATCAATGAGAGAAGGTTGACTAAGTTACATACAGAAGGGCATTTGGATCCGTTCGAATATCAATCGTATGCCACTTGTCAATCCTGTCTCAAAGGAAAGATGACAAAGACTCCGTTCACTGGACACGGAGTAAGAGCAAGCGAGCTCTTGGGACTCGTACACAGCGACGTGTGCGGTCCAATGTCTACACATGCGCGAAGCGGTTATTCTTACTTCATTACTTTTACGGATGACTTTTCAAGGTACGGTTATATCTTCTTAATGAAACATAAGTCCGAAGCCTTTGAAAAGTTCTAGGAATATAAGACTGAAGTTGAAAAACAAACCGGAAAAAGTATCAAGATTCTAAGATCGGATCGAGGTGGAGAATACTTAAGTGCCGAGTTCCTGAATTACTTAAAAGAGAATGGGATTCTCTCTCAGCTTACTCCTCCATACACTCCGCAACATAACGGTGTATCGGAGAGACGGAACCGGACCCTATTGGATATGGTACGGTCCATGATGAGTAACGCTGAGTTACCGCGATCTTTCTGGGGGTATGCACTAGAATCAGCTGCGTACCTTTTGAACCGAGTTCCTACTAAGACTGTGCCTACTACACCATATGAGATGTGGTGTGGGAAGAGGCCCCATCTCAGTCACATTAAGACTTGGGGAAGTCCAGCTTTTGTTAAAAAGCAGCATGCGGACAAGCTCGAGGCGCGCTCAGTACTGTGTAAGTTTGTGGGATATCCAAAGAATTCCAAGGGATATCTCTTCTACTACGAGGAGGAACAAAAAGTTCTTGTTTCTCGTCATGCCCACTTTCTAGAACACCAGTTCTTAGAAAAAGAATTAGGTGGGAGCGCAGTAGAACTGGAAGAAATTCCAGAACCACAGACTATTACTGAAAGCTTAGTGGAACCAGAGGGTTCAAATGAACAGGACATTCCTACGCCGCTCCGCAGGAGTAGTAGGCAGTCTCATCCGCCCGAGAGATACTACGGTTTTCTCATAGACGGGGATAGAGAGGATTGCATCATAGATTATGATGAGCCTACTAGCTTCCAGCAGGCCGTTCAGAGCGTTGACTCGGTAAAATGGCTGGATGCAATGCGGACCGAAATGGAGTCCATGTACACCAACAAAGTATGGACGTTGGACATTGCTCCAGACGGGGTAAAACCCGTAGGATGCAAGTGGATCTTCAAAAGGAAGATTGGTGTAGATGGACAGGTTGAGACCTATAAAGCTAGACTTGTAGCAAAAGGTTTTCGTCAAAGACCTGGTTTGGACTATGACGAGACCTTTTCTCCAGTGGCTATGCTGAAATCCATTCGAATCCTTCTTGCCATTGCTGCCTTCCACGATTATGAGATTTGGCAGATGGACGTAAAAACCGCTTTTCTAAATGGAAATTTAGAGGAGTGTGTCTATATGGATCAGCCAGAGGGTTTCATTCAGAGTGGGAGCAGCGGAAAGGTGTGCAAGTTGCTTAAGTCCATTTATGGACTAAAGCAGGCATCGCGGAGTTGGAACATCTGTTTTGATGAAACGGTCAAGGAATTTGGCTTTATCAAAAATCCAGATGAACCATGCATCTATTGTAGATTTGTAGCGAGAACTGTAGTATTCCTCGTTTTATACGTGGATGACATTCTCTTAATAGGAAATGACATTCCTATGCTACAATCTGTCAAGAGATTCTTGTCACACAGGTTCTCCATGAAAGACCTGGGTGATGCCTCTTACATCCTGGGGATCCGGATCCATCGTGATAGATCCAAGAGGATATTAGGACTTTCACAGTCCAGGTACATCGACACTATACTGAAGAGATTCAGTATGGAAGATTCCAAGCGCGGTAACCTACCGGCTTGTCACGGGATCACCCTCTCTAAAGAGATGTCTCCCAAGACTGATTTGGAGAGGGATCGCATGTCTATTATACCCTACGCTTCTGCGGTAGGCTCTATAATGTATGCGATGTTGTGCACCAGACCGGATGTAGCTTATGCACTGAGTGTAGTAAGCCGGTATCAGTCAAACCCTGGGGAGAAACACTGGATAGCAGTAAAGAACATTCTCAAGTACCTAAGGAGGACTAAGGAGATGTTCTTGGTGTATGGCGGAAAAGACCTCCAGATCGAGGCCTTTGCTGACTCCAGCTTCCAGAGTGACAAGGATGATTCCAAGTCCATGTCGGGTTTTGTCTTTACCCTCAATGGAGGGGCGGTGTGTTGGAAGAGTTCCAAACAGGAAACCGTTGCAGACTCGACGATGGAAGCGGAATACATCGCTGCATCTGATGCCGCAAAAGAAGCTGTCTGGATAAGGAAGTTCTTGAAAGAACTTCAGGTGGTTCCGTCCATTGTTGACCCAATACCTCTGTATTGCGACAACAACGGGGCTATAGCTTTAGCGAAGGAACCCAGGTCCCATCAGAGATCCAGGCACATCTTGAGGCGGTATCACCTGATCAGGGAGATCATGGATCGCAAGGAGATCGAGGTTCGGAGGGTTGCTTCAGAAGAAAACACTGCAGATCCATTCACCAAGGCCCTACCCCAGACTCAGTTCGAGCGGCTGATCGAGATGATAGGTCTTCGATACGCCAGTACATGGCCTTAGTGCAAGTGGGAGATTGTTAGTGTATATGCCCTAGAGGCCATTACTGTATCATACTAGTTTGTATATTACTTAATGGAAGCTTGGGATATTCACCTTGTATAAACAATCTTGCTCAATATAGTAGTATGCTACTTGGTTTGTTTCTACTTCAATGTGTACATGTGTTTATTTTGCGATATCACCTATACGCATTAGTGGAGCCCTTAGGATCTTTGCTTGATTACCAGCGTTGTGATGGCAGTCACACTAGTGGGGGCTGGGTAATCTATAAGCACATCCTTATACAGGTCCCTAGTCGCAGGACTATCGAGACAGGGCATCGATACTCCGGAGTAGACTAGCGTATGCGCTTCTCATCCCAGTGTGGGAGATGGTCTGTCCCACAGCCATCAGTACGTCGTACTGGAGATAGTATACGGGTGCTCGTTAGGTTACGAGTACACTGGACAGGACTCGTCGGGAACTGACAGGTTGGTATTATACCTATCGTAAGTTATCAGTTCCCAGGTGACATGAGTACAGCTTAGTCCGCTGACTTGACACTGCCACTTCGCCTCGAGTGTGTTCCCACTGCACTTTGATCACTACCCTACCACGGCTCAAAGGAGTCGTGCAAACAGGTAGTGGTTGGGTGCAGTCCCGAAGCACTTGGAGGCAGTGACGGTTAGACAGGATTCGTCTCTCCCGGTATTGGGGGTTGACATCGCGCTGTGTCTAGGAGAGCCATTACATGAGTAGTCCCTGGCCAGGGCAAGCGAGATATACTGGTAGGCTTCCAGTGTTATCTCAGGGTGTTTTGGGCTTCACTCCGACACGACTTGTACCGCTATTGGGGGACTGACGTTTTACCGCCCCCTAGGCCCGACATGCGATGTATCAGACGAACAGACCGGACTGTACGGAGAATGTCACATTCAGACTCAGTAGGAGTCAGATGGGGTTCACCTCGTCAGCCTTCTTATCGGCGTCTACCTGGGGACCGTTACGCACAGCTAGTGCCGCTTGCGGTCTGTGGTTAAACCCACTGCCAGCGTAGTGTCGAGTCTTTAGAGTCCCACACAGAGGGTATTCGCCTCTGGGCAAAACAGAGTAGAGGTCGCATGGTTTTGCGACAGGGTTCGTTCTCATCCGCGCACTTGTGCACGTTTGGAATCCGGACGGATATTGCCAGCGGGCTCTGGTTTGAGCCGGATACTGGTATATGTTTTGGGGTTGCTTTTATCTCTCGGTATTCTTGTTCCTCGGAACGAGAATACAGGTGTGTATGCACAGTTGTTTGAGGCGGAAGAAGAGGTTTTTCATTAGGGTTTCGGAACGGGTGTGCATGCACAGTTGACAGTCGTCTTTTTTCCAAACCCTAATGAATTAGTGAGATATCTATTAATAATAGTAATTAAATGAAATTATGTTATGGTTGGTTTTGTTGACTTGTTGACCATGGTTGACTTGTTGACCATGGTTGAATGTTTGACCATCATCATTATTTTGCAAGGATGCTCCTTGATTCTTGCCAACATTCATTTAATGAAGTATGATAGTGGTCATTCCAAAACAACCATCAACTATTCTCATTTGAATTATTATTACTAATTAGATAATTCTTTTTCTTTTGATATGGTTGCAAAAAGGAAAAGAAAAGCTCATTCTATCATTTAGCTTCTCTCTCCTCACTTCATCTTCTTCTTCCTCTAGCCAAAGGAGAATCCTTCTCATGTGTTGAGAATCCCTCTCCTTAAAAGAAAAGCACCCCTTAGACACTCTCTACTCACTCTAGGATCAAGGGTTTAGCAAGCCGGAGATTCTAGTTCACTCAAAGTTCGAGAAAGAGCCCGAAGGTTGAACCCTCAGGTGGATCCATCTTCGACGGAAGAAGGCGACGAGAAGAGAACCATCAACCTCTACAAGGTTTCAAGAAGAAGGAGTTCAAGTTTAGGTATAACCATCTTTCCGATTAGCTAACTCTCTTTAGCTTGTTTGCTAGCTTTAGTTTAGGAAAAGATCCCGACTTTGTTAGTCCATGTTGCCCCATGCGCTAAAAATTTGATTTTTATACCGTTTCCGCCTCCCCGTAAGAACCGGGGGTCGCAACGTGGACTTACAGGGACTGTACCCAAAAACTACCGTTTTGCACGCCCTCATGGACCCGGTAGGGTGGAGATCAAAGCACAGTGGGAATCACACAAGACTCTATGACGATCTCGGGTCTACAGACTAACCTGCACAAGTGTCACCTGAGAACTGCCATCTGACTTGAGGTATAATACCATCTGGGAGTTCTCGGCGAGTCCGTCCAGTGTACCCAGTCTCCACTGAGCACCCGTATACCATGTCTGATGTCAAACACCAATGGATATGGGATCATCCATCGCCCATCTCATGGGTCGAGAAGCGTATACGCTAGTCTACACCGGTGTATCGATGCCCCGTCTCGATACACCTACGACTAGGGACCTTGAAGGATGTACTTATGGACTACCATGTCCCCACTGGTATGATCTGCATCATAGTCCAGGTAGTCAAGTACACATCCTAAGGGCTTTACCAACATGTAACCATAAGACAGTATAAAGAGACTAGTATACATGTTATGATAAAGAGTAACCAGATAGCATACTATCATATCGACCAAGAAAGTCATCTCTATATATGTCCAAGCATCCAATATAATATACATCATCTGTACAATACTGGCCTCTAGGGCATACATACAACTAACAATCTCCCACTTGCACTAGGGCCAGCTGCTGTAGTATCGCATACCGAGCATCCCGAAGAGTCTCTCAAACTGTATCTGGGGAATGGCCTTCGTGAGTGGATCCGCTGTGTTGTTCTTCGTGTCAACCATCCTAACCTCGATCTCCCGGCGATCAACTATCTCCCGGATCAGATGATACCGCCTCAGAATATGCCTGGATCGCTGATGGGACCTGGATTCCTTGGCCAAAGCCACCGCTCCATTGTTATCGCAATACAAAAGTATTGGATGCTCAATGGATGGAACCACTCCAAGTTCAGTAATGAACTTCTTGATCCAGACAACCTCTTTGGCAGCATCGTTGGCAGCGATGTATTCAGCCTCCATCGTCGAGTCTGCCACGGTTTCCTGCTCGGAACTCTTCCAGCTAACCGCCCCTCCGTAAAGGGTAAAGACAAATCCCGACTGCGACTTAGAGTCGTCCTTATCACTCTGGAAGCTCGAATCGGTAAAGGACTCCACTTGGAGTTCTCCGTTGCCATACAACAAGAGCATCTCTTTAGTCCTTCGCAAGTACTTGAGAATGCTCTTCACAGCTGTCCAGTGACTCTCTCCAGGATCAGCTTGATACCTGCTCACTACACTTAGTGAGTATGCTACATCGGGTCTGGTACATAGTATCGCGTACATGATAGAGCCTACAGCTGAAGCATAGGGTATCCCTTGCATGCGAGCTCTCTCCAAATCAGTCTTGGGTGACATCTCTTTGGAGAGAGTGACTCCAGAGATCGTGGGTAAGTTCCCACGCTTGGATTCTTCCATACTAAACCTCTTTAGTATGGTGTTAATGTACCTGGATTGGGATAATCCCAATATCCGTTTGGATCTATCTCTATAGATCCTAATTCCCAATATGCAGGAGGCATCACCAAGATCTTTCATTGAGAATCTTTGTGATAAGAAGAGCTTGACCGATTGCAGCATAGGAATGTCATTTCCTATCAAGAGTATGTCGACCACGTACAATACGAGAAAGACAACCTTACTCTCTGCCACCTTCTTGTAGATACAAGGTTCATCTGGGTTTTTGACGAAATCAAACTCTTTGATAACTACGTCAAAGCAGATGCTCCAACTCCGCGATGCTTGCTTTAATCCATAAATGGATTTAAGCAGCTTGCACAACTTCCCGCTGCTCCCACTATCTACGAAGCCCTCCGGCTGAGTCATGTACACGCACTCTTCTAAATAACCGTTTAGAAAGGCCGTCTTAACATCCATTTGAAAGATTTCGTAATCATGATATGCAGCGATGGCAAGCATGATCCGGATGGATTTAAGCATAGCCACTGGAGAAAAGGTTTCGTCATAGTCCACACCTGGTCTTTGACGAAAACCCTTTGCAACAAGTCTAGCTTTGAAAGTCTCCACTTTCCCATCTACACCAAGTTTTTTCTTGAAGATCCACTTGCTCCCAATGGGTTTTACCCCTTCAGGAGCAACTTCCAAAGTCCATACTTTGTTGGTGTACATGGATTCCATCTCGGACCGCATTGCATCCAGCCATTTCACTAAGTCTCTACTCGTGATGGCCTACTCGAAACTAGTTGGGTCATCATCCTCCATGATGCAATCTTCGCTTCCACCGTCAATGAAAAAACCGTAGTATCTCTCAGGTGAACGAGAAACCCTACTAGATCGGCGGAGAGGCTGGGGTTCGTCGGGCACTACTGAATCCTCTGGTTCTACTAAATCATTAGTTGTAGTTTGTGGTGCTAGAACCTCTTCCAGCTCTACCTCTTTGCCACTAATTTCTTTTGCAAGAAATTCCCTTTCCAAAAAGGTGGCATGTTGAGCAACAAACACTCTTTGTTCCTCAGCTTGGTAGAAAAAATATCCTTGAGAATTCTTTGGATATCCCACAAACTTGCAAAGAACTGATCGTGCCTCGAGTTTTTCCGGATTTTGCTTTTTGACATAGGCCGGACAACCCCATATCTTAATTCGTTTAAAATATGGTCTCTTCCCACTCCATATCTTATATGGTGTGGTAGGTTCTGATTTAGACGGAACCAGATTCAATAGGTATATGGCTGTCTCAAGCGCATACCCCCAAAAGGAAATAGGTAACTCAGCATTGCTCATCATTGAACGCGCCATATCTAATAGGGTGCGATTCCTTCGTTCTGATACACCGTTGTGCTGTGGTGTATAAGGAGGAGTAAGCTGAGAGAGAATCCCATTCTCTTTTAGATAATCCAGGAATTCAATGCTTAAGTATTCACCTCCTCGATCAGATCGAAGAATCTTAATACTTTTGCCCGTTTGGTTCTCTACCTCGTGCTTATATTCTTTGAATTTCTCAAAAGCTTCAGACTTGTGTTTCAACAGGAACACATGCCCGTATCTAGAGAGATCGTCAGTGAATGTAATGAAGTAGGAAGAACCGTTTCTGGCATGTGTAGACATAGGACCGCATACATCACTATGCACCAGTCCTAAGAGTTCAGTAACTCTTTCTCCGTGTCCACTAAACGGAGTTTTGGTCATTTTTCCTTTGAGACATGAATGGCAAGTGTCATAAGATGATAATTCTAATGAATTCAAATATCCATTCTTATGTAACTTAGCTAGTCGTGTCTCATTGATATGGCCAAGTCTACAGTGCCACAAGAAGGATCCGTTCATTTCTGAGCTTTTCCTCTTGTGTGTGTTTTGTATATTGAGGACTGTATTTTGATTGAGAATGAATATGCCATTATGTAACGAGCCTGATGCAATCAACTTTTGATCTAGGAATATGTTCATAACATTATCCTTTACTACAAAATTATATCCTTCTTTACTTAAAAAAGAAACTGATATAATATTGCACATCATGTTCGGTATATAATAGCACTCATTCAGGACTAGTGTATCACCATTTGGTAATACTAGGTAATATATGCCAACTGCTTTGGCTGCAACATTTGCCCTATTCCCTACTTGAACGGAATGATCACCTTTTCCCAGTTCTCTACCTTTCCGTAGCCCATGTAACTGCTTACATATATGGGATCCTGATCCGGTATCTAATACCCAGGACGTAGGGTGAACTGAAAAACAGTTCTCAATAACTAACACACCTGAAGAAGATGCATCAACATGCATGTTCTTTTGGGCGGCTTGAGAATCTAGATATTCTCCTATTCCCTGTTCAGTCTTATAACTCTTATAAGAAAGAACGGGTCCAACGTTCCCTTGCACAGTATAACATGCAGGTTCGGTCAATACATCCATATTATTATCTTGATTAAGACATGACATGGTCGCTACCTGGAGAGAGAGAAAAGAAAACACTTTAGCGTATGCTCTTGCAAGATCAGATTGGTTATTATCTTATCTAATCAGGATGGCTCCCACTAGTTTTTATCAAATCCTCCTTCAAACCCTAAAAGGAAAGATTAGCCGGGATTAATTACACCCTATAACTTCGCCGATCTTTCAGCCAGGCCAATGTCGGTACTTTGAGGGAAGTTCCCCGTGCTTTCGCACGGACCTAATTAAAGTAAACCTCGTTTTCCCAGAGGCGTAACCCCGTTGACACCTTTCTAGACACCTACTTGATCGGCTAATTGTCCTGTGTAAAACTCTCCCAGGAGTAACAATTACTCGCAGTGGGTATCGGGATCCAACTATCTCATAAAAGGTATGCAATCTCATTGCAAATTTCTACACTTGAAATTCCCGATAATGCTTTTGCCCCTAGCGATCTATGACCTTGACTAAGTCAACAAACCATAAATCGCAAGTCAAGTTCAACCTGTATATTTCTCGATTGAATTAAACCCACCCGTACGACCCTTGACCGAGTCAACAAGGTCATGCGAATGCCTTAATCCAATCACATCTCATGTTGTAACAGATAAACACTATTTAGCTACCGTACACTACGCCTTGACTAAGTCAACAAACATAGCACGAATACTAAATAATATCTATCTGAAATGACGGAGGGCTACGCAGGTTTTTGAGAATAACCATGAGCGTAATGAACTTGATATCGTTGCAGAATCTAGTGAATTTTGAAATGGAGTGATTTTGAGGCTTTTATTAGTTTTGCTAAAGAGGTCACTCCCGGTGAAGGGATGGTCGGCCCTTTCCTCGTCGAATGAGGAGCGGGACATATCATATATATCACTGTGCAAAGCAAAACTCCAAAAAGCCGTCAAAAGTCAAACCGAGTGTTGTAGCATCTGCCAGTTTCGCTAAAGAGGTCACTCCCGGTGAAGGGATCTCGGCGCTTTCCTCATCGAATAAGCTGCAGAGTATATCATATATACCGCTATGCAAAGCAAAACTGTAGCTACCCTTTTATTTAAAATTTGATTCTACAACATCTTTTTAGGTTTCTTTCCTTTCATTAATCACATTAATGAAGTCCCATCATTTAAGTCACCTAAACAACACAGATAAATACGACGTACACTTATGCCATCCGCATTCGCCTCGATGTCCCCTCGTGCACCGTTAGGTTAGGTAACTAACGACAGAGCAGGACAGGGCTAGTGCGGGTGTAAAACATAAGTAACGCCTATATAATATATCATATATACTATATACTGTATCCATCACAGAACATATCTAATGATCACATCACAGATATCGCAGCAGAAACATAGATATAATGTGGGATATACTAGGACGTCCGTATTTAGTATTTAGCCAAAATAGAAAATACGGATTCCACAGTCGTGATGAATAGCCAAGCCCACACCCTGGACCCCTACGAGAGCGGCAAGCGACCCTACCAATTCTGGAGTTTAGGAGACCCGGTCTCGACTCCTCGAGATGGCCACCCACTGAACCCCAGAACCCGGTCACCTGTGCTCCCCTCCTTGGGTCCATCCTAATGCGGAAAAGTAAATAATATACAACACTGGTGACACAACCTCAACCCGGAAGTGCCCCAAATAAAAGAATATTACAATACATTTGAATTTACATGAATGAAAATATAAAACTCTCATCTCACATAAAAAACCCCCGGCTATTCAATTGCGACAATCCTGCACATCATATCTCAGTAACACATAATATCTCATATCATCAACATAAGTAAGTATGCATACACCTATTATCGTCGACGTATAGCAATGACAATCGGTAAATACATACTACACTTACGGTCACAGAAAAGAAAGTGTAAAACTGCAATATCTGGAATCCACATTCTCCTTAGACATCGTAAATGCGAAATATCACATACCTCGTATTTCATGTCTTATAATATGAATTCCATACATTGCATCACATTCCAGATAATTAGACAGTATTAAAGTTTTTCGAACGACCGATCAAATACCCAAGATTCACTAAAGCTCAACACTTGAGCGGAGTTCAAAAACTTGGAGTGTGACACAGTAGTAGCGGTCCAGCCGTAGAAGGGTCAAGCCAACGCCTCACATGTGGTACGCCGTACTGCCCCAAACCCTAAGGTTCAAAGGGCAGTTCAAGACGGTCACATAATCGACTTAAGGTTTGTTGTCTTCTAGAGGGACCACCACAAAACTTGCACGAACCACCGAAGGATTTAAACCCCGTGAAAAGTGAGCAAATGATTATACTCGTTCAAACACTTCAATACTTTCCAATTTACTCGGAAAGAAATATAAGAAAATTAAATACTCCGATCGAATCGATGGTAACAAAATGAACCCCTAAATTCTCAACACTTGAGTCAGTTTAAAAATACCCATAAAATAAAACATTCAGACACAAGAATTACAGTGCAAACAAACTGCAATGATCTCACATTACGGTGGCGGTTCCGCGGCAAAAGCAGGTTATTGCCGCGGAACCGCGACGGTTCGTACAGATCAATAAAAAAATTTGGCGCCGTAATTCTTATAATTCCCTGCTTTATTTTTTAAGTATTTTTAATTGCCAAAAATCCCAGATTTTAGAAATTGTCCAGAGAGGGGTTGATTTTGTCGATATCGGGTTCAATCGGGGTTTTAACTTCGTTAAAGAGTCGCCTAATGTTCTAGGTTGGCTCTGATACCACTGTTGGGTTAGCCTAGCACCTCATGAAGGGTTTGGAAGTATCACATGAACCAAAGGTGGAGTCTTTAGGGTGCTAAGTTAACAAACATCGGATCGTGCCTAGAAAATAAGGGTTTCTAAAAATTTCACATCAACATATGAAAGAATAGATGGAGTTTAGAGAGTACAACCTTTGTAGCTCCCTACGCTAGACTCCTCGGCTACTTGGGGTTTGAAAAAGCTTCGCTTGAACTCCTCGAGGTCACCGATGATCCACCCGGAGTCCGCTTTGTCCAAGCTTGCAACTTTATCCGATCAAATGAACGAAATCAAGCTAACACTCCAAACAAGTAGGCTAGACTTGTGTAGAATAGTGTTGTGGTTCTCTTTCTCACTTCAAAATCCAATTTTGATGAGTATATTGCTCACTACAAAGAACTAGAGAGCAACATGAGAGAGGAAGAAGAAGATGATGGCAATATCTTTTTCAAGAGTGAAAATGATAACTCTCTTGTTTTAGAAAAATGAAAATATATGTTTATATATTTTCATGTTCTCATTTCAAACCATGGTTTAAACAATGAATTCATTATTGAACTAGAGTTAAAACGCAAAAGGAAACTTTACCTAAGGTTAAAAGGTGGGTGAGAGTGGTTAGGTCAAAAGAAGAGTGTAGAAACAAATCAATAATGAACCCTTTTTCTTTCCTTTTATGTTTTAGTATAAATACAATAATAATCCATATTAAAACCATGTTGTGAGTCTTATATTGCCATTATATTCCATGTATAAGCAACCATGAAGGATGATGCATGTATGTATGTGCATATGTACATCCATATGTGCATGAATCAAAAAGAAGGCTTACATGCATGCATACATCTAACTAACTCAAGAAAGGATTTCAAGTGAGAAACTAATGGTTAATTAATATATCAACACTTGATTTATCAATCCGGTCATATCACATATGACCCTGCCAAAAGCAAGCCGCCCGATCAATACACGGTATCCTATACACGCATTTTAATCGGGTCCATACGCATATCGCATACGCGCACCACAACGTTTCGCCTGGACTAGGAAACTCCATTGTGGGACTCTGAGACTCGTCAATACGCCGACAGTGGGTGATGATCATATCAAGCACCCCCAAGCCGCAAGCGGTCAGCTAAACGTAACGGCCACCCGGGTATTGAGCGATCAGAAAAGAACAAGCGAACCTGCTACAACTCCCGTCGAGCCAATCGGCGACACTACCGTGCAGTCCGGTCTCCTCGTCTGATATGTCGCATATCAAGTCTAGGGGTGGTAAACGTCAGACCCCAATAACCGATAAGTCGTGCCGATGTGAGGCTCATAACGGGTCGAGAAACTACTGGTAACACTTACCAGCAAATCTCTGAATCAGCCTTGGCCAGGGACTTCCCTGTTACGGCGAATCGAGCACAACGCAACATCAACCCCCAATACCGGGAGAGAAGAAACCCCTCCTATCGCTCATTGCCTCCATGTGACTCGGGACTGTACCCAAAAACCACCGTTTTGCATGCCCTCATGGACGTGGTAGGGTGGAGATCAAAGCACAGTGGGAATCACACAAGACTCTATGACTAACCTGCATAAGTGTCACCTGAGAACTTCCATCTGACGTGAGGTATAATACCATCTGGGAGTTCTCGGCGAGTCCGACCAGTATACCCAGTCTCCACTGAGCATCCGTATACCATCTCTGATGTCAAACGCCAATGGATATGGGATCATCCATCGCCCATCTCATCGGTCGAGAAGCGTATACGCTAGTCTACACTGGTGTATCGATGCCCCGTCTCGATACACCTACGACTAGGGACCTTGAAGGATGTACTTATGGACTACCGTGTCCCCACTAGTATGATCTGCATCATAGTCCAGGTAGTCAAGTACACATCCTAAGGGCTTTACCAACATGTAACTATAAGACAATATCAAGAGACAAGTATACATGTTAAGATAAAGAGCAACCAGATAGCATACTATCATATCGAGCAAGAAAGTCATCTCTATATATGTCCAAGCATCCAATATAATATACATCATCTGTACAATACTGGCCTCTAGGGCATACATACAACTAACAGATAATGATACCTGATATTTGATGAAAGGAGTGTGATACTGACCCGTACCCAGCTATTGGGATGCCGTACGACGATTTACCATACGAGCTTTCTATTGATGTTAGATCCGCACTCATGACTCGAAGATGTTAAATGATATACCGTATCGTACGTGATACTACTGAGGCGAGATCACCGACTATTGTATATATATATATATATATATATATTTGTATATCGACTCAGATTTAGGTGGTTTCCATACCCCTCCCGATTGACTTGATACTTAGATCTGTAGTTTGCATAGTAGATGTTAAACTAGACCCGAGTCATTCTTATTTCAAATGGCATAACTGCATGACATATACATATGGGTGTAGATTCTTTACTGTTACGTTGATTATTCAATTTCCGCATATTCCTGCTATTCACATTGCTTTGCATATGTTTACTGCTATATTACTATCATGTTGCTAGGACACTAGCACCATTATCGATGATGCGTATGTTCCATGTACACTTGCTTGCCGACTCACACACTTCTTCATCGATAATTGCCATGTCACTACACAGTAGCATTGTTGCATCAGGATATGACCTTGTATGTGCATACTATTAATTCCATGTTGCATGATATACTGTTATACTTGCATTTCATTTATATGTCATATACCCACACTTGTACACATATAGTGATATCTTCATACCTGCGCACATGCACACTTATATTCATACCAGTGCACACATACATTGATATCTTCATACTTGCTTAGATTACGCATTGAGATATGTTGTTTCCATGTTAATTCTGGATTTGGGGAACCGTGGACATTTCAAAAGAGAATAGTTAATTATTTAAAAACCCGGTTTCCCTTGATATGATATTTCGGTGCGTCCACCATGTGTTTTCTCGGTGCTAGAGTGATATATTTGAACCCGAATCGAGGAGTTGGATGAGGCCGATTACGGGTACATGGTGGACCCGGTATGGTACCCCGGGGCGAGAACGGTTTCGCTGTATAGTAGACGGTGAGCCTGGCAGAGGGACTACTACCTACCGGTGATTGGTTGGACCTGGCAGTTATCCGGTGGATACTGACCAGAGTCGATAAATGGATATGGGCGTACTGCCGGGGCCGAGGGCCGATTCCGCAGACATAGCCCGTGGGCTGATCCGGACGGACGGAGCCCGATAGATGAGGATTTACGTGTCGATGCTAGGCACGGGTTTCATGATGTTTTCCATGATTAGATTATATCCTCACATTTACATGCATGATGCTTATTGTCATTGGGTGACGGGTGGACGGATTCCACGTTTATACAGACATTGATTACATACAGACGTTGACTACATTGATCATACTTCATTTGTATATATAACAGGGTACGAGGGCGCTGTTATATATACCCTTACACCAATATTTGTGGAATGGGACGCTAATATATGTGTATTGATATCCATTTGATACTTCATCATGTTTACTTCATGCAGACATACCTTACATTATGACATCTGAGGCACTGGTACGAGTACTTGGCACTACCTACATGATTAGATGTTATACTGCCACATTTTCATGCTTCAGACTTACTCTTGAGGGTTATATTATATACTGATTGTATTGACTTAGGATTATGTCTTGCGTTCGATTTCTGCTTGTAGATATTTTCTATTCACGAGTTGGCAACTCACCCACGTTGTGCCGAAGTTCTTGCATGGCTTGCCGTACAGGTTCCATAGCGGCACTTCTGGCACACTGTTTTCCTTTGCGGGTGATTTGCTTGGTAGGTGGGTTCTTTGTATCAGAACCGCCATTGTACTTGTATTATTCATTGTATCTAGAAATTCCATCAACCAAAAACTTGTATATTGTTTCAGACTCAGACACTAGTGATGTATTATTTCGACCTTAGAGTCGCGCTTAGTAGTGTTACAGTTTTCATGCTTATCTAGGTTCCCTTTTGAATTTTGATCCTCGCCTTTCGGCGTTGTATTGTGTATTGCTTGTATATTCATTTATCCTTAAAATGGTTTTAGATTTCTGGGCTTTTGGCTTACTTTGATCAGATGGAGTCCTTTAGACTTCATATGGTTCAAGGGCCAGTCACGTGCTCTTTCGGGTCGTGACACAGGGTTCGGAAAATGCACGTGCGTTTACGCACGTGTTATATTTCGGGCAGATAATACTGGTAGGCTTTGGTTTAAGCCGGATCCGAGTATTATACTGTGTAGATATAATATCTTTGTCTCAGTTGCATTTGTATTCGGTCGTAATACAAATACGGGTATGTTTATACTCTTACGGGGTTATCCTGAAATTCGTTTCGGGGTCGCTTTTCGAAGTTACCAGTTTTCTATCACCCGTCTTAAACATTCGGTTTAATGCGGAATTATCTTTTCTTCTTTTGGTGAGTCATGAGGGTGAGTCATGAGGAAGTTTCAAGAAATGGTGACTAGGTTAGTGAGGTGTTATATGATTCATTGTATGCATTAATTGGTTTGATGAGGTGTTTCTTTCCATTAATGTTGTGATGAGTTGTGATAAGTATTATTGCTAATGGTCACCCTTCCTTGCTCCTACACTCACCCCCTCCTCTCCTTTTAGTGGCCGGCCATTCTTATGGAGGCTATATGGTTGGAAAAAAATGATGATTAATTTGGTTCATGGAAATGATATGATATTTGATAAATTTCCTAGTTCACTTTATCAATCCAAAAGGCAACTTCATTAACCGTTCATCCATGGTTTTGGATGAAGCGAGACAAAGTATTCTACTCATTCATCCATGGTTTTGGATGAAGCGAGACAAAGTGTTCTACTCATTCTCTACATCAATCTTGGATATGTCGGCTGGCAAACTTCATGTCCAAGTTGCCTCGGTATAGAGGAGGGAGCCCGTTTAATGATCCGTAGATGTGGTGCCACCTCGACGAGGAGCCAGGAGATCGGAGCAGCCGCAACGGAGCGTGGGATGATGGTTAAAGACCGAAGGACTCGGATCGTTCGGTATAGCCTTTCTACCCACTTTGTAGTTTGTTAGTTTAGCGTTAATGGCAGATCCGGGTTATAGTATGCGATAGCGCCAGTTAAAAAGTTTTTGTTCCGCATTTGGCGTCTGAAAGACGGCCGGGGAGCTACCGTAGACTTACATGGTATCTGAGCCACGCCATTAAGCTTTAATAACTTGTTCTAACGCGTTTAAAATATCGATCGAACGGAATTTCGAAAACTATAATTTTCTGTGTAAAGTTTCTGTCGAATTTTTAAACAGGTCTAAAAATCATTTTGAGCATCTCAGAAAATCGAGCAGGCTTTTTTTAAGAGTACTGAAGAAATTTGGTTAATTGAATCCACTGTACCGCCGCGGAACCTCCGCACAAACTATGGTTTGGCCGCAGTTCCGCGGTCAGTTAGTGGCTACAGTGCACCAAAATTCTTCTGGGGCTCTTTCATGGGAAATTGTCGTTTCTGGAATATTTCTTTTGGGCCCAGATTTTATTACTGTACTGCAGATGTACGTTGGGCCCACTTCGGGAAGTTTTGTCGATCAGAATTTTAAACTTGTTAGTTTACAGTACTTACATTATATCTCCGACCGTGAATGTCATTCGGGCGATAAATTGCGTCTAATTGCTATAGTTCTTTTAGACGGGTTTGCGAACGTGACATTCGCGTTGATGTTCTGTGTTGTGCTGTGATGTTGCGGATTAGTCGTGGTGGATAGCAGTGTGCAATGGTAGTGCAGTTTGGATTTATTTGTACATTGATATTGCGGGGCGAGCGTCCAACATGTGGACTGCCGTCACTGCCTGTTTGTATAATATTCTTTTGGGGCATGACCGGGCTGAGGTCGTTGTACCCGTTGTACATATTTTTCGTTTATGTACTAGGTTTTACCCTGCGACGGAGTGCACGGATAGCCGGGATCTGGAGGGCAACGGATCCGTATCTCATGGCTTTGAGAGGCAGAGGGGCCTCACTCTAGAATTGGCAGACTATTCGCCGCACTCGTAGGGGGTACAGGTTGACCCAACGAGAGGTGCTCAAGTTACCGGATTCCGTGAAGTGCAGGGTGGTCCATTCACTATGCTGTAGGGTGCTGCCTCGCTTCAGGTTTTGGCGGGTAACTTGCCGCACCCGTAGGGGTCTAGGTTTCATTGCACAGGCTATCCACACGACCAGGGGAACGTCGGGTTTCAGCAGCGGCTCTGTGAAACCCGGGGATCCCAGATTATCTGTATTGTTCTGTGATACTTATTACTTTTCTGTAATGTTGCATATTATCACGCCTGGAGCGATTATTGTATATTGGTATATATACTAGTAGATGTTGTATATGTTTTGCACCCGCGCTAGTCCAGTCCCCGCTCTGTCGTTAGTTAAGTAACCTAACAGGTGATGACGGGACCCAGTGACGAATGCGGATGGCATATACGTACATTTTATTTTCGTTCTTTTCTGGTGTGATTAATTGATGGGACTGCGTTGATTTTGATCAATGCAAAGGAAAACAAACCTGTTTGGACGTTGTTGGAACAGTTTTTAAAAGGTGTTATTACAAAGACGTTTCATTTTGTTTTGCACAGTGGTATTCAGTTGGAATATCCTGCATCTCATTCGACGAAGCAAGGGCCGATATCCCTTCACCGGGAGTGACCCCTTGGGCAGAAGATTGCATCAGGGTAATAACTTCACTATAGTCGATTACATGTTGCTTTGCATCGCGATATTCAGTCGGAATATCCTGCACCTCATTCCATGAGGAAAGAGCCGAGATCCCTTCATCGGGAGTGACCTCTTTAGCAAAGGTTTTCGCCACTATATTTTTATAAAAAGCTATCAGGTTCCTTCAGCGAGATCAAGTTTATTACGTTAAAGGTTTTTCGCCAAAAACCAGCCATAGCCCTCCGTCATTTCTTTTGGGTATTCAGTAGTATTCAAGCTATGTATTTTGACCAAAGCCAATGCATAGTGTTTGGTAGCTGCTGGGTATTCATTTGTGGCATAGATAGATGAGTTGGTTTGGGACATTCGTTCTGCCATTTGGCCAAAGTCAGGGGCATGTGCGGGTGGGTTCAAATTGAAAAGATAATGATGGGTAGAACTTGGCATGTGACATATGGCATTTTGGCCAAAGTCAAGGTCATAAGAGCATGGGGCAAAAATCATATCAGGAGTTTCTAAAGAAACTGAAACTTGCCAAGTATGCGCATACCTTCTGGAGTGTGATAACATGAGTGGATTCCGTCACGTTATCATGCGATGAGAGTTGGATCCCGATTCCTACTGATGAGTTGGTTTACTCTTCGGGTGATCCCGATTGATTCTTCTTTCAGGTTTGGAGGAGAATTTAACAGTACAGTGGGAGGTTTCCTGATTAGATAAAGTGATAACCATTCTGATCTAGGTTGGAGTGCACGTAGAGTGTTTCTTTTCTCTCTCTCTTTGGCAACGACCATTGACCGACCCTAGACTATGACTCAGTGACCAAGTTGACCGAACCTTCTTAAAATACTGGCTTTTGGATTGTCTAAGTTGCATAAGTCATTGTCGCTCCTTCTTTTACCCTTTGCATTTATCAGAACACCCCGTATTACTACGGACATCCACTTCTATTGGATAGATCCATCGTATGGTTATATACGAACTCGAAGGGACTTCTTCGAGGATGGATCCAGATTCAGGAGAAATAGAATTGGTTTATTCAGTTGTCTTTTATCATCACCTTCTCTCAGGTTGCGAGGGCTCCTTAGTTTAGGAGAGTACACCTATTACGCTTATTGGATAATCTTATTCCAAACCATAGGCAGGTGCCGAAAGGTAGGGAATGAAGAAAACCAATTAGCCTAAGTAGGGTGTACTGAAGGTAATAACTAAAGACAAAATAAAGGGATTAGAAAGAGGGCAAAGTAAATTGCGACTGCTATCATTCACGACCAAACCGCGTACTTCATCGCCACTCCTATTTCACCTTTGCTTTTTTCCCCAATTCGGGAGAAATAGAATAAGGTATTATTCAGTTGTGTTTTATCATCACCTTCCCTCAAGTTGCGAGTACTCCTTGGTTAAGGAGAGTACACCTATTATGCTTACTGGATAGTCTTCTTCCACACCATAGGCTGGTGCCGAACGGTAGGGAAGGAAGAAAACCATTTTGCCTAACGATGGTGTACAGAAGTTAACGACTAAAGACAAATAAAGGGATTTGGGGAGATGGCAAAGAAATATACGGTTACAGTCATGAATTAGATTATGGAAGAGGCATTACTAGGAATACCAGGATACCCCTACGAAACATTTTCATGTTTCAGTTTCACTGTGCATTGTTAAAGGAAAACTGATTTCCCGATTAGATACTTACTCCAGGGTATGTATTTACCAGGTATGATTCTCACATCTGTATGGTTTTACAGATGATGAGTGGGAGTAAGTTATTAGGAATAAGGTGGCCATCCTTATTATATCGGAATTCGTTGTAATTGGTGATATTTGAGAAAGTCGCCTGGGTTTTTTGCCAGACGGCAAGTATTTGTTTTTGAATATCCGTTGTTATGCACCAATTTCAAATTGATATATCTGTACGTTTATTTTTATAAAGTGAGATATAACTTTTTGAAATTATGTCCGTGACATTTACCTATATCAGTTGACGATTGGATAAGGAGCATTGAACAACGGAGTAATTCTTAACCATAAGTATAGTTTTCAACCTACGATACACAGGTTTTGAGTTATTCGACTCAGCGAACTTATACAGAGTATTGTATGCTGTCCAGTGTCCATCAGGAAATAGGGGTCGGTCCCCGTACTATGTTCTGGTTACTTGTGACTTCTATGGTTTTTTGACAAGTGTTTCGTAGAAATACAAAGTCTAAGTTTTGAGAAGTTGTGGGTATAGGAATAAAGTAGAGAAACAGATATCGCAAGTATCGGGATTCTTCAAAGAGATCGAAGATGTAGATATTTGTGATTGGTATTCAGTTGATAGTAATGGTTTTGAGAAACTTGTTTCTCTTTCAGGTTACTCATAATTGGATGTATTCCTAAGTTGAGTAATGCTGATCAGCCCCTCTCCATTAAGTTAATATGCACTGGAGACAGCTGCATGATTTGAATATGGTTCCAATTAAATAAGTGCCAAAGTTTCTATATTGGATATAGAATGGTTCATATCTTAACGATGTTAAGGTACGGGGAGTTGTCCGGCTTATGCTTAAAACCAGACTCTGGATAACTCAGGGCACGTTTCTGTAATGGCAGTTTGTGGGTTAGCCCAGGCTATGACGAGGGTTGATTTTCTACCATCTGCAAGATCAATAGTGATATTGTTCTTGACTGGCCACAGTTTTAGTAAAATGGATTTTTTTTCAGAAAACAGTAGTGGGAGTATGGTAGAACTGGAAGTGATTCCAGAACTGCAAACGATTACGGAAAATTTAATAGGACCTAAAAATTCAATCAGGTTTGACATTCCATTAGCCACTCCCCAGATATGGTGGGTAATCTCAGGCACCCGAGAGGTACTCCGGTAGCCTCTAGGACGGTAACAGGGAGATTCTTATCTACCCAGACTTGACACTACTGTTGTTCCAGGCTATGAGACCCGGCAGGAGGATAAGTATATCGTCGTTCTAAACTAGCTTTAGAAGTGCACGTATATATTATTCTGCCAGAGGGTTGTTATGGTCAGTAGGAGCAGCGGAAGCATAGTAGGCAAGTAGCTTATGTCTATTTATAGACTTGAGTAGATATTGCGGAGATAGATCATCTATTTTTGATGTGACAGTCATGGGTTTGACTTCATCAGAATAGGGGATGGATCTGTTAAGAAGGTAGTACGGTGTGATGTCCTGGTATTTGGATAACATATACAGAGTAGGAAGTAAAATTCCTATACTACGATCGGTTATACTATGGTCGTCACACAGTTGTTTCTCCACAAAGGATATGGATATAATATCTGACATTATGGTTACTAGATCTATGGTTTTAGATCTAGATTTGGGTAGTTTCCCAATATGGGTACATTGACAGTATTCTAATAGTATTTTAGAAAAGATGACTCCTGGCATGGTGATGTACCTGTAGGTAATGGAGTCACCCTCTCTAAAGGTGTCTTACAGATTAAAGGGGAAAGGGATGTGCATGATGTTAGTTATATGTATGCCTTAGAGGCCATTACTGTACATACGATGTATATTGTAGAGGATGCTTGGACATATATAGGGAGGACTTTCTTGCTCGACATGATAGTATGCTATCTGGTTGTACTTTATCTTAACATGTACTTTGATTGTCTCTATATTACATGTTGATAATGCCCTTAGGATATGTACTCGACTACTGGGACTATGATGAGATCATACTAGTGGGGCTGCGGTAGTCGACAAGTACATCCTATAATTGTTCCTAGTCGAGGGTGTATCGAGACAGGGCATCGATACACCAGAGTAGACTAGCGTATACGCATCTTGACCCATATGATGGGAGATGGATGATCCTATATCCATCGGTGTTTGACTTCAAGGATGGTGTATGGGTGCTCAGTGGAGACTGGGTACACTGGACGGACTCGCCGAGAACTCCCAGATGGTATTATACCTCACGTCAGATGGCAGTTCTCCGGTGACACTGGTACAGAGTAGTCTGTTGACCCGAGATCGTCATAGAGTCTTGTGTGATTCCCACTGTGCTTTGATTTCTATCATACCACGTCCAAGAGGGCGTGCAAAAAGGTGGCTTTTGGGTACAGTCCCGAATCACGTGGAGGTAATGAGCGATAGGAGGGAATTCGTCTCTCCCGGTATAGGGAGTTGATGTTGCGCTGTGTTTGATTGGCTATAACCGGAAATCCCTGGCCAGGGTTGCTGAGATTTACTGGCAAGTGTTATCAGTAGTTTCTCGAAATGTTATAGACCTCATATCGACACGACTTATCGAGCTACTGGGGTCTGACGTTTACCACCCCTAGGCAAGATATGCGACATATCAGACGACGAAACCGGACTGTACGGGAGTGTTACTGATTGGATTCGCAAGAGTACTAGCAGGCTTGCTTGTTGATCTTCCGATCGCTCAATTCCCGAGTGGCCATTACGTTTAGCAGACCGCTTGCGGCTTGTGGGTGTTTGATATGATCATCACCTGCTGCCGGCGTATTGACGAGTCTTTAGAGTCCTACACAAGGGTTTCCTGGCTCAAGTGAAACGGAGTAGGAGCGCATATGTGATATTTGCAGGACTGAGATTGATACGATATGAGATACCGTATTCTATTCTCGCGATTTGTGACATTGATCGGTTGTATGCGATATAGCCGGGTTATCGGATCAAGTGTTGATTCGATAAGTTGTTACTTTTGATATTAGTCGGTTATAGCCGGATTATTAAATCAAGAGTTGATTTAATAATTTAATGTATAATTATATATTTGATATATTACATTACATTAACTAGTATTAGCTCACTTAAGATTTATTTTCTCACTTGATTGTGCATAAGTGTATATGTGATATATATTTGTGTACATATGATTGTGTCATGCTTGATGATACATCAAAGATTGGTGTATGAGACTTATACCAAGATTAGGGTAAAGATTAGGGTTTTGTTTATATCTTAAGAATAACAAAAGAGAAAGACTTTGTCAAAGTTCTCAAGCTTTCATGAAGCTTGTGGAAACATTGACGAAGTCAACTCTTTTGTCATTCTTTAGGATATTTAGTTAACCCATCCCTTAACCATATACCTTGGTCAATTCTCTACATGAGTTAAGCATGATAGCTTAACTCACCCATGGTTACATTATTCAAGTGGAGATAATTCATATGATGATTATTCTTTCTTCTTCTTCTTCTTCATCAGGCTCCATGAAAAGCTTGCTAGCTCTAATGGTGCCATGAGAAAAAGTGTGAGAAAATCAATTCTAAAGTGAGACCACCTCCTACTTCATCATCCTCTACCACTTGCCATGTAGTAGAGTGTGTTCTCTTCACAAAGTTCATGACCTAGTGAAGGAATAGCTTGAGTTAGTGTCTCCCCGACGTAGATCATCTTCGGCCTCGAAGTCAACGACCTAGCCCGCTCATTTCTCCGAGGAAACCATCGCTAGAGTCCGGAGTGTACGATCGCAGCAAAGGGGACATCTACACGGAGCTATTGAAGTGAAGGACCGGATCTACAAAGGTTGTAATCCCTTTCACTTAGTGTTAAAGTTGTTTACATGCTTGTTTTCGTCTAAACCCTAGTTTAAAGATCCGGCTTTGGGTTGTTCGGCACGGCTAAAATTTTAATCGGGCATGGTTGATGCCTCGTAGACCCTTGTGCGCGTGCCTAGCAACCCTACAATGGTATTAGTGTTAGTTATATGTATGCCCTAGAGGCCATTACTGTACATTGGATGTATATTGTAGTGGATGCTGGGACATATATATAGGTAGGACTTTCTTGCTCGACATGATAGTACGCTATCTGGTTGCTCTTTATCTTAACATGTATACTTTCTGTCTCTCCGATTACATGTTGATAAAGCCCTTAGGATGTGTACTCGACTTCCAGGACTATGATGCAGATCATACTAGTGGGGCCTGGGTAGTCAATGAGTACATCCTTCATTGTTCCTAGTCGTGGGAATATCGAGACGGGGCATCGATATTCCAGAGTAGACTAGCGCATATCTTCTCGACCCATGCGATGGGCGATGGATGATCCCATATCCATTGGTGTTTGACATCGAAGATGGTATGCGGGTGCTCAGTGGAGACTGGGTACACTGAACGGACTCGCCGAGAACTCCCAGATGGTATTATACCTCACGTCAGATGGCAGTTCTCTGGTGACACTGGTACAGCTTAGTCTGTTGACCCGAGATCGTCATAGAGTCTTGTGTGTCTCCCACTGTGCTTTGATTTCCACCCTACCACGGCTCTACTGAGTCGTGCAAACAGGTGGCTTTTGGGTACAGTCCCGATTCACATGGAGGCAATGAGCGATAGGAGGGGATTCGTCTCTCCCGGTATTGGGGGTTGATGTTGTGCTATGCTCGACTGGCCATAACAGGAAATCCCTGGCCAGGGTTGCAGTGATATACTGGTAAGAGTTATCAGTAGTTTCACGAATGTTATGGACCCCACGTCGGCATGACTTATCGAGCTATTGGGGTCTGACGTTTACCATCCCTAGGCGAGATATGCGACATATCAGACGAACAGATCGGACTGTACGGTAAGTGTTACTGGTTGGATTCGCAGGAGTGTGAGCGGGCTTGCTCGTCGATCTTCTGATCGCTCAATACCCGGGTGGCCGTTACGTTTAGCAGACCGCTTACGGCTTGTGGGTGTTTGATATGATCATCATCCGCTGCCGGCGTATTGACGAGTCTTTAGAGTCCTACACAGAGGTTTCCTGGCTCAAGCGAAACGAAATAGGAGCGCATATGAGATATGTGCGGGACCGAGAATAATGCGTGTATGTAATACCGTATTCTATTCTCGCGATGAATGTATCGATTAGTTATATGCGATATAACCTAGTTATCGAATCAAGGATTGATTCGATAAGCCGATACATTGGATACTAGCCGGTTATATGCGATATGACCGGATCATTGAATCAAGTGTTAATTTAATGATTTAATGCATAATTATATATTTAATATATTACTTTGCATTAACTAGTATTGGTTCACTTTATGAGGATATTCTCACTTGATGATGCACATTGTATATGTGATATATTCTTGTGCACTTGTTTGTATCATGTTTGATGATACATGCAACCTTGGGTTTGTGTAAAGACTTGAACCATGATTAGTGAATGGTTAGGGTTTCTTTTCTTTTAATTCTTTATCCATTTATTTATTTATTCATTCTTTTTTGGCAAAAGAAAAGGATGGTGGCTTTCTTTGTTTTACATTGAAGCTTCTTGAAGCTTTGAATAAGTCCACCATTCTTATCTCATGTCTAACCCTAACCACTCATCTAGCCTAAGTTAAGTCTCTACACTAAACCATGGTTGAAGATATGATAAGTATTGTATTTTCTTTTCTATTTTTATTAACTTATCATATCTTTTCTTCTTCTTCTTCATCTTCTTCAAGTTGAAGAAAGCTTGCACCTTCAATGGCAACTAGCCAAATCAAGTGAGAAATCCAAATCTAAAGTCTACCCACTTCCTATTTCTTCATCCTCTACTACTTGCCATGTACTAGAGTGTGTTGTCTTCACAAGTTTCTTGACTTGGCGAAGGCGGAGCTTGATCTAGCGATGCTTCGACGTAGATCATCTTCGGCATGGACATCGACGACCTAGCTCGCCTATTCTCCGATGAAGCCGACGCTAGAGCCCAAGATATGATTTGGACAGCGAGGGGACTTCATCATGGAGCTTAGGAGGTGGTGGAACGGATCTACAAAGGTTGTAGCCCCTTTCCTTTAGCTATATTTCCGTTTGCTTGCTTGCTTCGCCTATTTATCTAGTTAACGATCCGTATTAGGGTTAATAGGCACTTGTAAAATTTTAATTGGCCATGTTTGATCACTTGTGAGACTCCATTAGAGTGCCTAGGAACCTTATAATTAGAGCCAAGCTAGAGCTTTAGGCGAAGTCTACACGAAGTTTAAAGTCCAATCGAACTCGAAAACCCCGACGAATACCCTTCTCTGGACATTTTCTGAAAATGTGATTTTTTATGAATTAAAAATGCTCAGAAAATAGAGCAGAAAAAACAAAGAATTTCTGTGAAGTACGGACCACTAATGCTTTTATATGACCGCGGAACCGCGGCTAAACCAAGGGTTTGGCGGTGGTTCCGTGGCCAAAATTATGACTTAGTCCCTCATATTTCACATATTTATTCTTAGGCACTTTCTTGTCATTTTTTCCTGGGAATTTTTAATTCCACTCAAATATTGAGTTTTCTGGGTTGTATTGGGGACTCGTTGATTCGATCGGATATTATAACTTTGTTTAGTTTGTCCGGATAATCTTAGAAACTGTTAAAAAGTTCGAATGGATATCAATAACTCACTTTTTCTCCTGTCGGAAATTTTTTCAAAAGTTGGATTTTTCCTCGAGTTTAAGAACGTTCTAAATCGTGCAAGTAACGTGATGGGCCCTCTAGAAGACAACAAACCTTAACTCAATTATGTGACCGTCTTGAATTGCCTTTTGAACCTTAGGGTTTGGGGCAGTACGGCGTGCCACATGTGAGGCGTTGGCTTGACCCTTCTACGGCTGGACCATTGGTACTGTGGCATGTGATGGATGTTTTTAAACTCCCCTCAAGTGTTGAGAGCTATTTGGGAAAATTTGGGTGTTTGATTATTCGATCGGAAAGTTTAACATTGTCTATTTATCTGGAATGTGATACAATATTTGGAATCCACAGGTAGTTATGAGATAACTAATTTGAATGTTATAAACATAGCAGTTTAGTCTCAGATGATCGGTTGCCACGGGATTTTGATGCGATCAAAAGTCCGTCGCAATCACGTAGCGTACGCGGATACTCGCCAGGTAAACTTAATAGACAGCCACGCCCCATAGCCCCAACTAAGTGACTGTAGGAGAACACCGTTACCAAAAGCATCCGTTCGGGTGCTCGCGACAGCGGTGTTCCGCCTTAGTGCACTTCGTCGACGGCATCCGAGGGTGCGGCCGTTTAGTAAAGTTTGCGACGAGCATTCGATCAGGATGTCGGGAATCTAGTTGAATTGCCCGACTTAATATTGAAAAGAGTTTTCGATAGTGAGACTAAAATGCGGGGTTTATAATTGTTAGGCATGCGATGTCTAAGGAATTCATTTGGTTAGGCATGCGATGTCTAAAGAGGTTGCGGATTCCAACTGTTGTAGTTTTACACTTTCTTTTCTGTGACTGTAAGTGTAGTATGTGGTGTATCGCCGGCTTCGTTGCTATACATCAACGACAATCGGGATACGCATACTTGCTTACGTTGATGATATGAGATATTATGTGTTGCTGTGATATGTTATATTGGATTGTCGCGTTTTGAATAGCCGGGGGTTTTATGTGAGATGAGAGTTTTTCTTTTTCATTCATGTAAAATTCATTTGTATGTAATATTCTTTTATTGGGGCACTTTCGGGCTGAGGATGATGTCACCATTGTATATTATTTACTTTTCCGCACTAGGATAGACCCAAGGAGGAGAGCACGAGTAACCGGGTTCTAGAGTCCAGTGGGAGACCAACTCGAGGAGTCGAGTCCAGGTCTCCTAACTCTAGAATTAGAAGGGTTGCTTGCCGCTCTCGTAGGGGTCTAGGGGTGTGGGTTTGGCTATTCATCACGACCGTGGAATCCATGTTTTATAGAGGCTCAAAATAAAACACGGACGTCCTAGTATATCCATTATTTCATATGTTTCTTCTGCTGCGATATCTGTGATGTGATCATTTGATATGTTGTGATATATACTATATATAGTATATATGATATATTATATAGATGTTACTTATGTTTTACACCCGTGCTAGCCCTGCCCTGCTCTGCCGTTAGTTACCTAACCTAACGATGCACGAGGGGACATCGAGGCGAATGCGGATGGCATAAGTGTACGTCGTATTTATCTGTGATGTTTAGGTGACTTAAATGATTGGACTTCATTAATATGATTAATGAAAGAAAAGAAACCTAAAAGATGTTGTGGAATCGAATTTTCAAAAACAGGTAGCTACAGTTTTTGCTTTGCATCGCGGTGTTCCTTGTAGAACATCCTGCACCTTATTCGATAAGGAAAGGGCCGAGATCACTTCACCGGGAGTGACCCCTTTAGCAATAACTGGCAGATGCTACACCCCTCGGTTTTGTCTTTTGATTGCTTTTCTAGTTCTTGCTTTGCACAGTGATATATATGATATATCCTGCACCTCATTCGATGAGGAAAGAGTCGAGATCCCTTCACCGGGAGTGACCTCTTTAGCGAAACTAGAAAAAGCCTCAAAAACACACCATTTTAAAATTATTTGATTCTACAACGATATCAAGTTCATTACGCAATAGGTTTTCAGAAAAACCTGTCGTAGCCCTCCGTCATTTCAGATAAATCCTGCTTAGTATTCATGCTGTGTTTGTTGACCTTGTCAAGGCGTAGTGTGCGGTAGCTGACAAGTATTTATCTGTTTATGCATATGATGCAGATTGGATTAGGGTAGTCGTACGGCCTTGTTGACCTTGTCAAGGGTCATGCGGGTGGGTTTAATTCAATTAAGAAATGACGGGTTGAACTTGACTTACGGTCTATGGTTTGTTGACCTTGTCAAGGTCATGGATCGTTTGGGGCAAAATATTATTGGGAATTTCAAGTGTTGTAATTTGCAATGAGATTGCATACCTTCTATGAGATAGTTGGATCCCGATACCCGCTGCGAGTAAGAGTTACTCCTGGGAGAGCTTTACACATTACAATTAGCCGATCAAGTAGGTGTCTAGAAAGGTGTCAACGGGGTTACGCTTCTGGGAAAATGAGATTTACTTTAATTAGGTTCATGCGAAAGCACGGGGGACCTCCTTCAAAGTACCGACACTGGCATGACTGAAAGATTGGTGAACTTGTAGTGTGTAATTAATCCCGGCTAGTCTTTCCTTTTAGGGTTTGAAGGAAGATTTGATTAAAACAGTGGGAGACATCTTGATTAGATATATTAGATACCAATCTAATCTTGCAAGAGCATACGCTGAGTGTTTTCCTCTCTCTCTCTCTCCAGGTAGCGACCATATCACACCTTAATCAAGATAATAATACGGATATATTGACCAAACCCGCTTGTTATACTGAGCTGGGGAACGTTTGTCCCGCTCCAACTTATAATTGTTATAAGACAGAGCAGGAAATTGGGGATTACCAGAATTCCCGTGCCACCCAAACGAAGAAAGTGCATACTGATGCATCATCTTCGGGTGTGTTCATTACAGAGAACTGTTTCTCAGTATCCTTTACGTCCTGGGTATGAGATACCTGATCAGGATCCCACATATGTAATCTGTTACATGGGCTACAGAAAGGTAGAGAACTGAGAACGGGTGATAAGTTTCATGAGATAGAAAAAGGTGCAAGTGTTGCAGCCAAGTCTGTTGGTCACTGTTACCCTGTATTACCAGAATACATTGATTCTGAATGAATGTTATTAGATACCGAACCTGATGTACAACATCATATCAGTCTCTTTATTAATAAAGAAATGATATAATTTTGTATTGTTGGATAATGTTTTGAACATTTCCTATATCAAGAGTTGATCAGTTCAGGTACGTTATCTAAAAGCATAGACGTTCTAAATCAAACCACAGTTCTTAACGTACAGAACACACACAAGAGGAAGAGTTCAGAAATGAACGAATCCTTCTTGAGGTATTGTAGACTAGGTCATATCAATGCGACCCGACTAGCTAAGTTACATTTAGATGCATATTTAAATTTGTTTGAATTTACATCTTGTGAAACTTGCCGGTCATGTCACAAAGATATGATGACCACATCTCTGTTTATTGGAAATAGAGAAAGTGTTAGTGAACTTTTGGGATTGATACATGCTGATGTATGAAAGTCCCCTGTCTACACATGCCAAGACCGGTTCTTTGTACTTCATTACATTCTCTGATGATCTCTTAAGATTCATACATATGTTCCTATTGAAACACAAGTCCGAAACTTTTGAGATAATCACAGAATATAAGTTAGAAGTAAAGAACCAAAATACGGGTATAAGCATTATGTCCTTTGATGAGATCAAGGAGGAGAATACTTGAGCATGGAATTCCTGGACTATTCTAAAGGAGAATGAGATTCTCTCTCAGCATTACTCCTCCGTATACACCACAGCACGTCGGTGTATCGGGGTAGAGCAATAGCACCCTATGTGATATGGTGTGCTCTATGATGAGTACTACTGAGTTTCCTATTTCCTTTTGGGAGTTATGCGCTTGAGAAGCTGCATACCTATTGAATAGGGTTCAAATCAAATCAGTTGCCTACCACTTCATATGTGATATGGAATGGGAAGAGCCCATATCTTAAGTATGTTAAGATTTGGGGTTGTCCGGCCTATGTCTAAAAAGCAAAATCCGGACAAGCACGAGGCAAAGTCAGATCTGTAGAAGTTTGTTGGATATCCCAAGCATTCGCAAGGGAATATCTTCTACCAAACCGAGGAACAAAAGATGTTTTGTTTCTCATCATGCCACCTTTGTGAAAGGGAATTTCTTGTGGAAAAATTAGTGGTCATGAGGTAGAACTGGAAGGAGTTCCAGCTATACAAACTACAGTAGATGATTTGGTTGAACGAAAGGATTCAGTAGTTTCCAACGAACCTCGTCCTCTCCGCCGATCTAGTAGGGTTCCTCACCCACCTGAGAGATACTTTGGTTTCTCTAGGGAGCGAGGATTGCATCATGAGATGATGACCCAACTAGTTTCGAGTTGGCCATCAAGAGTGGGACTCTGTAAGAATGGCTGGATACTTATTGATCTGAGATGGAATCCTTATACACCAACAAAGTATGGACTTTGGTTGCTTTATCTGAAGGGTTAAATCCCCATCAGGAGCAAGTATATCTTGAGAAGATTACTTGGTGTACATGGAAAAGTTGAGACTTTCAAAGCTATGCTTAAGTCCATCCAGATCCTACTTGCCACGGCTACATACCATGACTACGATATCTGGCGGTTGCGTGTCATGACAGTTTTTCTAAAATGATGTTTTAGAAGAGAGCGTCTATAAGTACACAGCCAGAGAGCTTCGTAGACAGTGGGAGCAGCGGAAATGTGTGCAAGACGTTTTATGTGATAAAACAGGCATCGCGGAGTTGGAACATCTGTTTTGATGTGGTAGTCAAAGAGTTTGACTTCATCAAAATGGTAGATGAACCTTGTATATATAAAAAGGTAGTACGGGGTATGGTGGTGATCTTCGTAGAGTATGTGGATGACATACTCTTGATAGGGAAGGAGTTTCCTATGCTACGCTCGGTCAATCTCCGCTTATCATAAAGATTCTCCATATAGGATCAAAGCAATACCTCCTAAATCCTGGGTTTTGGATCTATGTGATAGATCTAATTGGATGTTAGGATAATCACTAATTGTAGTGAGATGGTATCAATCAATCCTGTGGAGAATCAATGGAAAGGTTCCAGGGTGATAAGGACGACTGAATGTCAGTCGCAGGTATTGTCTTTACCCTCAGTGGAGGGACGGTATGTTGGAAGAGTTCCAAGCTAGATACCGTGACTTACTAGACAATTAAAGGCAAGATACATCGTTACCAAGGATGCTACCAAATAGGCAGTCTGGATATATATAAGTTCATGAGATGAACTTCGTTCCTGCCATTGTGTGACAATGGAGTTGTGGCTTATGCCAAGGAACCCCCGTCCCATCTGAAATCCAGATATAATTCTTAGGCAGTATCACCTGATCATGGAGATGGTTGATCTCCAGGTAGATCGAGGTTAGGAGAGTAGACACAGAGGACAACAGCGCGGATTCACTCACAAAGGCCTTTTTCCGAGTAGAGACTTTTATGGGATGGTTGAGTATGAGATACTTCAACCACAGCTGATTGTTGGGTATGTGATACCACAACAGATGGCTCTAGTGTAAGTGGGAGATTGTTAGTTATATGTATGCCCTAGAGGCCATTACTGTACATACGATGTATATTGTAGTGGATGCTTGGACATATATAGGGAGGACTTTCTTGCTCGACATGATAGTATGCTATCTGGTTGTACTTTATCTTAACATGTACTCTGATTGTCTCTATGTTACTTGTTGATAAAGCCCTTAGGATATGTACTCGACTACTAGGACTATGATGAGATCATACTAGTGGGGCTGCGGTAGTCGATGAGTACATCCTATAATTGTTCCTAGTCGAGGGTGTATCGAGACAGGGCATCGATACACCAGAGTAGACTAGCGTATACGCATCTTGACCCATATGATGGGCGATTGTCACGACCCGAAAAGTACGGAACATGACCAGCACTTAAATTGCGGACGTCTCGAGGCGTACGTAATCTAAGTAAGCCAAAACCCAGAAATCATAACCAAAGAAACAGTGTAGTGAAGGAAAAACCAACTTAAAGCAAGTAGTTTTAATAGCAAAAGCCGAATTATGCGTTTTAAAAATATCAAGCATTTTCTGAAATTTTGGCAGAGTCTCCTTTGTAAATACTGGCCCCCAAACGGGATACAACATGAATAGTATACGAAATCAATAAAAAGGCATCCCCAAGCGGGAGCTAGCTCTTCATCAATCAACGGTCACAACCACACAAGCAATATAATATATAACACCAAGGGCGAGGATCAAAACTCAAAAGGAAATTCAAAACCACAAGAAATAAAATGCGCGACTCTAAGGTCGAAAGAATAACATCACCGGTCTCTATCTAAAAAATAAATACATGTTTGGTTGATGGAACTTCTAGATATAACTGAATAATAATATACAATGTAAAATGATGGGTACGATACAAATAAACCCACTTACTAGTAAGTCACCCGAAAGAAGCAGTGCCAGCAAAGCCGTAATGAAACCTGTACGGTAAAACCTGCAAGGAACTGTGGCACAACGGGGGCGAGTTGCCAACTCGTGAATAGAATACATCTACGAACAGAAATCGCATGTAAGACGCAATCCTAGGTCATACGATCATAATGTATCCTCAAAATATAACCAGCAGTCTATAACAATGACTAGGGTAAATATCTAACCCAAGTGTAATCCCATGTGCCCGTGTCAGTGCCTCAGGTAGCAATATATCGTATGGATGATGTATGCATGTATGAAACAGAATGCATGTACTGAATAAAACTGCTTTCATAAATCAGTGAGATTTCTGTATTTTAAAAATGAGGTACCATAAATGAAATCAGCATAAAACAGTGCCCAGCATCGACACAAAACAAGTGTCCAAATATCTCGATATCTCTGTGTCACAATCTCTGTACCTCAGTATCTCAAAATCTTAATGTCTCAATCACAATATCTAGGGCGCCGTCAGTCCAGACCAGCCCCTACCATCCATCTCAAGACCACGACGGTATCCTCCGGATATCCGACGCGTCGGCAAAATCACTGGTCGGTCGTGCTCCCCTGCATAGGCTCAACGTCAACAACACGATCTTCTTGCCCCGGGGTACCGCACCGGGCCTACCATGTACCCGAAACGGTTCATCCATCTCCTCGAATCGGGTCTCGAAATCCATCAGCAAACTCATGGTGGACGACTCATACATCATGGGAAAACCGCACTTTTTATTTAAAAGAGAGGAAAGAAGCTTATACAAGTTTTGCGGTTTTCCCCCAAATCCAGAAAATCTCATGGAAATCCGAATCGAAATCATCAATATCATATAAACCCATGAATATAGGCATGAGAATCCATGAATACGGCATAACAATGAATAACAGTATGAATGAAGTGACAAGTAATAACTACAATATCTAAGCTGGCATATAAGGTATGTACACTAATATTATGTCAAACTACTAGCTATCAAGCTAAGTTAAGCAATAATATTTTCTAAGGTGTACGTGACATGGCAATTACCGATGAAGATGTGTGTGAGCCGGCAAGTAAGTGTACGTGGTACATACGCATCATCGGTAATGGTGCTGGTGTCCTAACAGCATAATGTCAACAATGCAATATGAAATAACAATGTAAGTATGCGATGCGGAGCGAGCAACCAAAATGAGCGGGAGCTAAATATTAAACAATGGTGCCATTTGAAATAACACGAATCGTGGGGTTTTGAAAATAGGGGCTACGTTGGTTTTAAGAAAGGATACGTCTTTTGAAATATCCGTAGATCCCTTGACCTGTCTTTTAAAATACCCACGATCCGCTAGTTTTGAAATAGGTAGGAGTCTAATCTAATCTAACAACGACACTAAACTATACGGATGAACTAACAAGCTGAACTACAGGTAAGGAAACCGCCTATCATCTGAGTCGATACATATACATACCTGTATATGTATAGTCGGTGATCCCGCCTCAATAATATCATATCCGATACCATATCTATAATCAGGCATCCCAAGTCAAGAGTGCGGATCAATCATCAATATATAGCTCGTACGTAAATCCATCGTACGGCATCCGAAATCTGGGTACAGGTCAATATCACATTCATCATACTATTCATCTGGTATCCTCTTTATCAAATATCATGATCGGGGTACTGATCTACGTCTAGTACAATACTGATACCGCCTAAGTATGCATGCACGTGTGTGAAACACTACGTCAAGGACCCGCTACAACGTCATGTCGTATCTCAAATACGAACCCTGCTATATCACCGATCTCACGGCCTCAAATCAAATCTCATCGACTCATCTTAAATCTCAAGTACTATCCTCATTATCCATGCATGTGTATATGAATGTATATATGCATAGTCTCATACCCACGCATATATACATATATACACATCCCCATCTACGCACAAGAAAGTAATGTATGTAAGTCTGTGTGTGCGTATGTGGGTATAACAACTACTCTAGGGTTTCGCAACTAACCCAAAGGTAATCCATGTACACATAAACATATCATGAATAAACATTCTCGTATCATAAAACACCTATATAAACATATATATATGAACTATACTACGGACTGCGGGGGTGGTATACGCCATCCACCCGACTTCTCCCCGTAGATATAAATCTACTCACCTGGTTCTCGCTCGCCGGCGCCGACGTCGCCACGTGCTAGCTTGTCGTCTCGAAGTCCATATGGGGTACCTACATATCATAACGTACCGTATCGCATTAAAATCCGACTCATGACCAAAACGACATACGAATCCCACATAGGTCAAAATCTATGGTTTGCTTTCACAAATCAACCCAAAACCCTCGACATCGGCGTACAAACGCCGAGTGATCGTGAAAAACTCAAACGCACCAATCGTGGTTTCAAAACTCACTAATTATATAAGAAATAGGTTTTAATTCATCAAAACCATAAAAGTAAACAAATCGTTTTATTTTCCAAAAATCTAGTTAGCGGTCGTTAACCGTTTTAATACAAATCTTGATGTTTAAACAAAACTAATGGCCATAATATTTACTAAATAACTTAAATAAGCCATACAAACCATTTCCACAATTTCATTTCACCAAACTATATACGTTCAAAAAAACTAGTTTGCAAAATACCCAATTTTAACACATTAAAAGCAACGATTTGTAAACTAGCAACTAAATTAGTTTTAGCATTCCATTAACATGTTAATCTCCATATTAAAACCATAATCAATTTATAAAAACCCTAACTAGATTTTAAATTTCACATTTTCAATAATTTCGAAAAACCTAGTTTAGATAAAAAAAAAAGCTTGATTTGGACATTTTTCAAGTAACAACTTGTAATTTGCAACTAGATTAATTTTAACAAGTTTTCAAGATGTTAGCCCACATCACATAACCATGTACAATTGATCACAACCCAATTCCAAAACAAAACCCTAACTTGAATTCCTTAATCATGCAATTGAACCCATATAAAACCTAATTAACACTTAATTAAGCTAACTACAAGCAATTAACAACAAATTAAGCAAAAGGGTTAAAATTTACCCAAACAATTTGAAGATCCCACAAGCACACATAGCCCTCCAAAATGCTCTCTTGTCACCAAAATCCATGCTATAAGGGCTAAGGAAAAATGGGTAGGAGTTGGATTTGGATTTTAGCTTGATTTTGTGTGTTTTTCTTTGGATTTTTGATGAAGAAATGGTGGAGTTTTGAGGTGGAATTGAGATGGAAATTTTAGGGAGGGCTGTTGCTGGTCTCAGCCAGGAGAAGAGGGAAGTGAGGTGTGGTGTGGGGGTGGGTGAAGTCAAGGGGAGAAAGAAGACCAAGTCAACCAAAGACCATACTCTTTTATCCATTCACTTTCTTTTCATTTCTTTGTTTTCTTTTCTTTTCTTTTGGCAAAACAAGTGGGGAAAAATGAAGGGGCAACTTGGGGCTGCTGTTTGGGGAGAGGAGAGAGGGTGTGGGTGAGTGTGGGTGAGGAAAAATGATAAATGTTATACCCCAATTCCCATTAACACTAATTTCACCGAAAAAATCCTTTTTCTTCGATATTTTCTAAACCGTTTTGGCAAACCATTTCATTTCAAAAACCACATGATAAAATTTTGATTAATGTGTTATGATGCACAAAATTTGTTTCAACTCATTCCAATCTCTAATTTTCCCTAATTAAATGTATTAGTGACGGCTTAAAATAATATTAAAATAATTAATTTCGGAAAAAAATTCAGAAAATTTGAAATTTCACCAGTGGCTAAATAAACACCAAATACTAGCAATTACATAGCTAGAATTTGTATATTTAATTTTATAATAAAGGTATTTGTATTTTTACTTTTTACAGAAAATCCCCTTATTTTACCGATTTTTTCGAAATTTCACCGAAACGATTTTCAAAACGTTACAATCTTCCCCCCTTAAAGAAATTCGGTCCCCGAATTTAAATTAAAACTCCCCCCAAATACTAAAACATCTAAGCAAAACCATCAAGCCGTCGGGGCTCCGAAATCGTAAATATATAAAACAAATCGTAGCGCAGCGCATGCGCATGAAAAATGAGCATATAACTCAAAATCAAAACTCCGTCAAGCATCCCACAATCATCGAAGTCATGGTAAAGACAAAAATGTCAAATCCAATACAAAACCAATATGATATAACTCGAAACTGTACACGTAAATATCAAATCTATATATGTAAATATCTGAAGGGAATGCATGCCAAATCTCTTAAAGTTGTTGTGCAATGCGCATAACACTGCACAGTGGCGGACGTCTATCATAAGAAAATAATCATATACATATATACCTTTTGTTTGAACTGTGCGTTCCGCCATTTTGGGAAACAATTTGGAAGGGTTTTCTTGTTTTAAACGTTTCGTGTCATATCAGACACATAGGTAAATACTGAGACTATAGCTCGCTTTTTGGAATTTCCTTCGATAGCTATCAATGCATGCAAAATACATTCAGGTACTGTCCTCTGACTAGTCCTGCTTAGTACGAAAACACATAGCAAATATCATAAAACGTACTGCTCTATAAAAAATCAATCCCAAAATATGCATACGAATACTACGTGCGTCTGGTGCGCACTGAAATCAAAATCCATATATGTGCCAACATGTGCACAGAAACAAGATCTAAGTGCATCGGGTGTGCACGAAACATCTGTCATAGGCAATGTGGGTACCTGACAGCAAAATCAGGTGCATCTAACATGCATGAAGAATCTCGATTTAGTGCATCTGGTGTGCACCAAAATCGCACCTCAAAACATGCGCCCAACATGCGCGAAAATCCAAATCAGGTGCATCCATTGTGCACGAAATCATGAAATCCGATATCAAGAGTCGAACATGCACAAAATCCAATCAGGTGCATAAGGTGCACAAAACAAATATCGAACATCACAATCGAAATCGAAGTCCAGTGCATCTAAATGCACAACATACGTAACACTGCACTGCAAGCATATATGAACTATACCGAATGCAAAAACCAAATCGTGTGCATACATACGCACAAAATCAACTCAACTGTATGAAACCCATAAAATCATAAACGTGAGAAACCAAGGCACGAAAATGATATCAAGTGCAACAACTGTGCAAAAATCGTAAATAATCAGTGGGTGCAACCATGGTACATGAAAACAAATATCATGAAACTCAATCATCAAAATCAGTCATGCGAATAGATCGTCCAAAATACCAAAATCAAATATGGCGGAATAGTCCCGCTCAAGCACATCCTCCAAAAATCTCAGGCCAACTGTCGTGGTCACTCATAGCATGTCTCATCGACGATTCTGAACTCTGGCCTGCCGGTGTGCATAACATGACCACTCCTGGGTCCAAGTCTTCTCGTAATTTATTCCAGAAAGGTCCTGTCGAGGTCTCCCAAATCTCGTCACTGCCGAACTGTCCGGAAGTCATCGTCCCTTACTAGATTTGTTCTCGTCCCGGAACGGCTGCATACTCATCACGACTCCTTCTAGAAGGTATATCCAAGTACAATGCCTCGGCATGCGTATCGCATCTCTGACGTCGGCGGAGTGGAACGTCGTATCATGAAGATCTCGTACGAACCTCTTACTCCATTTTCTCTAATGTCGACTGCTTCGGACTCGTCTCGTCGTGGCTGCATGGACTGAGCTCCAACGGCTATCCTCGTATCTGGGGTCTCCCAAGAAACGCATCTCACCACCTAGCATCCGAATGAAGTCGAACCATCCGATCGATTCGTCAAAACCTCATAATCCCCCAAGAGCTCAACATCTTGGGTACAGTTTAATAGTATCGAGTACGTACAATAGCATCGGTGGTCCAGCCGTAGAAGGGAAAACCCAAACCTCACTAATGGCGCCGCAGAACTGCCGCAAACCCTAAGGTTCAAAGGCTTTCACACGGTCATTATGTCGAGTTAGGGTTTCATTCTTCTAGAGGGTCCATAGAATTTCCTGCATGTCTTTCCGAATAATTTAAACTTGGAATAATAGATTTCTGACATTCGATCGTCTCTGTCGACTCTCAACGTCTCCGCGTGAAGTCGTCTCTAGCTGGAATCAATCTATCTGATGACCTCGCATCGGGGTAGCGAACGAATCACATGTCCTAGTCATTCATCCTCGGTGACTAGTGACTTCTATCATCTCTTAGTACAACTCGTACTGCAATAGCTCCAACCTCTGGACGATATCTCTTCGTTCGCAGTAACAACTGGCTCACTCATCTGCATGTTGAACAGTGCCTCAATCATCATGAATAAGCCATACATCAACGGTCATCAAAATCTGGTTGGCCTCTATCATTGGCCCAATCCTTTGCATGTCCGAGTAATCTCATATAGCGATCCATCAAACACTCGTGGCGCAAAAACACAATAAAAATACACGTCTCCGCAATCGTGCGTCGCCGGAATTACGCCCTGGTCAGTCCTCGTTCGCAACGAGTTTGTGTTGACCGCAACTCTAGCCGTAGCTCTCCCTGCCCGTAATCATGGCAACAAACCAAAACTGGTACCGATGAGGCTAGATCGTAGGAAGGAATATAATACTGAACAAGGAAATGTACATCCTAAGGCTTCTTAAGTGGAGTAGCATATCGTATGTATGCCGTGGAACATACCCACGGTACGTCACTCTACTTTAGTCACCTATTCCATCAACCAAGGGCCATCCTACGCTCTGGAGGTAAAACCTAACGCTCTGATACCAACTTTGTCATGACCCGAAAAGTACGGAACATGACCGGCACTTAAATTGCAGACGTCTCGAGGCGTACGTAATCTAAGTAAGCCAAAACCCAGAAATCAAAACTAAAGAAGCAGTATAGTGAAGGAAAAACCAATTTAAAGCAAGTAGTTTTAATAGCATAAGCCGAATTATGCGTTTTAAAAACATCAAGTATTTTCTGAAAATTTCGGCAGAGTCTCCTTTGTAAATACTGGCCCCCAAACGGGATACAACATGAATAGTATACGAAATCAATAAAAAGGCATCCCCAAGCGGGAGCTAGCTCTTCGTCAATCGACGGTCATAACTATACAAGCAATATAATATATAACGCCAAGGGCGAGGATCAAAACTCAAAAGGAAATTCAAAACCACAAGAAATAAAACGCGCGACTCTAAGGTCGAAAGAATAACATCACCGGTCTCTATCTAAAAAATAAATACATGTTTGGTTGATGGAACTTCTAGATATAACTGAATAATAATATACAATGTATAATGATGGGTACGATACAAATAGACCCACCTACTAGTAAGTCACCCGAAAAAAGCAGTGCCAGCAAAGCCGTAATGAAACCTGTACGACAAAACTTGCAAGGAACTGTGGTACAACGGGGGTGAGTTGCCAACTCGTGAATAGAATACATCTACGAACAGAAATCGCATGTAAGACGCAATCCTAGGTCATACGATCATAATATATCCTCAAAATATAAACAGCAGTCTATAACAATGACTAGGGTAAATATCTAACCCAAGTGTAATCCCATATGCCCGTGTCAGTGCCTCAGGTAGCAATATATCGTATGGATGATGTATGCATGCATGAAACAGAATGCATGTACTAAATAAAACTGCTTTCATAAATCAGTGAGATTTCTGTATTTTAAAAATGAGGTACCATAAATGAAATCAGCATAAAACGGTGCCCAGCATCAACACAAAAAAAGTGTCCAAATATCTCGATATCTCTGTGTCACAATCTCTGTACCTCAGTATCTCAAAATCACAATGTCTCAATCACAATATCTAGGGCGCCGTCAGTCCAGACCGGCCCCTACCATCCATCTCAAGACCACAACGGTATCCTCCGGATATCCGACGCGTCGGCAAAATCACCGTTTGGTCGTGCTCCCCTGCACAGGCTCAACGTCAACAACACGATCTTCTTGCCCCGGGGTACCGCACCGGGCCTACCATGTACCCGAAATGGTTCATCCATCTCCTTGAATCGGGTCTCGAAATCCATCAGCAAACTCATGGTGGACGACTCATACATCATGGGAAAACCGCACTTTTTATTTAAAAGAGAGGAAAGAAGCTTATACAAGTTTTGCGGTTTTCCCCCAAATCCAGAAAATCTCATGGAAATCCGAATCCAAATCATCAATAGCATATAAACCCATGAATATAGGCATGAGAATCAATGAATACGGCATAACAATGAATAACAGTATGCATGAAGTGACAAGTAATAACTACAATATCTAAGCTGGCATATAAGGTATGTACACTAATATTATGTCAAACTACTAGCTATCAAGCTAAGTTAAGCAATAATATTTTCTAAGGTGTACGTGACATGGCAATTACCGATGAAGATGTGTGTGAGCCGGTAAGTAAGTGTACGTGGTACATACGCATCATCGGTAATGGTGCTGGTGTCCTAACAACATAATGTCAACAATGCCATATGAAATAACAATGTAAGTATGCGATGCGGAGCGAGCAACCAAAATGAGCGGTAGCTAAATATTAAACAATGGTGCCATTTGAAATAACACGAATCGTAGGGTTTTGAAAATAGGGGCTACGGTGGTTTTAAGAAAGGATACGTCTTTTGAAATATCCGTAGATCCCTTGACCTGTCTTTTAAAATACCCACGATCCGCTAGTTTTGAAATAGGTAGGAGTCTAATCTAATCTAACAACTACACTAAACTATACGGCTGAACTAACAAGCTGAACTACAGGTAAGGAAACCGCCTATCATCTGAGTCGATACATATACATACCTGTATATGTATAGTCGGTGATCCCGCCTCAATAATATCATATCCGATACCATATCTATAATCAGGCATCCCATGTCAAGAGTGCGGATCAATCATCAATATATAGCTCGTACGTAAATCCATCGTACGGCATCCCAAATCTGGGTACGGGTCAATATCACATTCATCATAGTATTCATCTGGTATCCTCTTTATCAAATATCATGATCGGGGTACTGATCTACGTCTAGTACAATACTGATACCGCCAAAGTATGCATGCACGTGTGTGAAATACTACGTCAAGGACCCACTACAACGTCATGTCGTATCTCAAATACGAACCCAGCTATATCACCGATCTCATGGTCTCAAATCAAATCTCATCGACTCATCTTAAATCCCAAGGACTATCCTCATTATCCATGCATGTGTATATGAATGTATATATGCATAGTCCCATACCCACGCATATATACATATATACACATCCCCATCTACGCACAAGAAAGTAATGTATGCAAGTCTGTGTGTGCGTATGTGGGTATAACAATTACTCTAGGGTTTCGCAACTAATCCAAAGGTAATCCATGAACACATAAACATATCATGAATAAACATTCTCGTATCATAAAACACCTATATAAACATATATATATGAACTATACTACGGACTGCGGGGGTGCTATACGCCATCCACCCGACTTCTCCCCGTAGATATAAATCTACTCACCTGGTCCTCGTTCGCCGGCGCCGACGTCGCCACGCGCTAGCTTTTCGTCTCGAAGTCCATATGGGGTACCTACATATCATAACGCACCATATCGCATTAAAATCCGACTCATGACCAAAACGACATACGAATCCCACATAGGTCAAAACCTATGGTTTGCTTTCACAAATCAACCCAAAACCCTCGACATCGGCGTACAAACGCCGAGTGATCGTGAAAAACTCAAACGCACCAATCGTGGTTTCAAAACTCACTAATTATATAAGAAATAGGTTTTAATTCATCAAAACCATAAAAGTAAACAAATCGTTTTATTTCCCAAAAATCTAGTTAGCGGTCGTTAACCGTTTTAATACAAATCTTGATGTTTAAACAAAACTAATGGCCATAATATTTACTAAATAACTTAAATAAGCAATACAAACCATTTCCACAATTTCATTTCACCAAACTATATACGTTCCAAAAAACTAGTTTGCAAAATACCCAATTTTAACACATTAAAAGCAACGATTTGTAAACTAGCAACTAAATTAGTTTTAGCATTCCATTTACATGTTAATGTCACGACCCGAAAGAGCATGTGACTGGCCCTTAAACCATATGAAGTCTATAGGACTCCATCTGATCCAAGTAAGCCAAAAGCCCAGCAATCTAAAACCATTTTAAGAGTAAATAAAGAAAACTGGTTTAAAGAAGTGAAGAAAAACAGGTTTGAAAGTCAAGGTTTTTAAATAACTAAGCCGAATATGCATTTTAAAAATGTACGGTCTTTTCTAAAAATTTCGGCAGTGTTTCTTTTGTAAATAATGGCCCCGAACGGGGTACAACAAGAACAATATATATATGCAATGATAAAAGGCATCCCCAAGCGGGAGCTAGCTCTTCGTCAATCGACGGTCACAACCACGCAAGCAATATAATATACAACGCCAAATGGCGAGGATCAAAACTCAACAGAAACCCAACAAGCATGAAAACCGTAATACTGCTAAGCGCGACTCTAAGGTCGAATAATACATCACTAGTGTCTAAGTCTGAAACAATATACAAGTTTTTGGTTGATGGAATTCTAGATACAATGAATAATACAAGTACAATGGTGGTTCTTGATGCAAAAGAATCCACCTACCAAATGCAATTCACCCGCAAGGAAGCAGTGTGCCAGAAATGCCGCAATGGAACCTGTACGGCAAAACCTGCAAGAACTGTGGCACAACGGGGGTGAGGTGCCAACTCGTGAATAGAAATATCTACAAGCAGAAACCGAATGCAAGACATAATCCTAGGTCAATACGATCAGTATAATATAAACCACAAGAGTACGTCTGAAGCATGATAAGGTGGCAATGTAACATCTAAACATGTATGTAGTGCCAAGTACTCAGGTAATAACATGTCATCAGTATAAGGTATGTCTGCATGAAGTAAATATGATGAAGTATCAAATGGATATCAATACACATATATTAGCGTCCCATTCCACTAATATTGGTGTAAGGGTATATATAACAGCGCCCTCATACCCTGTTATATATACAAATGAAGTATGATCAATGTAAATCCAGTCTGTATGTGATCAAGTCTGTATAAACGTGGAACCCGTCCACCCGTCACCCAATGACAATAAACGTGGAACCCGTCCACCCGTCACCCAATGACAATAAACGTCATGTATGTAAATATGAGGATATAAACAAAATCATGGAAAACATCACGAAACCTGTGCCTAGCATCGGCACGAAAATCCTCATCTATCAGGCACTGTCACCAAGACTAGCCCTGATAGGTACGTATCATACGCTATATCGAAATCCGAGTGCCCAGCTTCGACCCTCGAATTGCGACGTATGCATACGTACAAGCTCCGGTCGGTATCCCCAAGATAACCGCCGAGTAAAAGGTAATATCACCGGACAGTATGGTTCCCCAGCCGGGCTCATCGGCTCATAGCACATCGACATCCCTTTCTTGCCCTGGGGTACTCCGGGCCCCACCATGTACCCTCATACGGCCTCGATGCCTCCTCGTAGAGGTATATAATTCAGAACCGATAAAACTCATGGTGGAAGCTGAAATATCATATCAAGGGTAACCGGGTTTTAAAACATTTACATAATCTCTTGAAATACCGACGGTTCCCCAAATCCAGAAATATCATGAAAAAAAATATCCCAATGCGCATAATCAAAAAGCATGATGTAGAATAATGGTATGCACATGCAAGGTCATATCCTGATGCAATAATACTACTGTATAGTGACATGGCAATTATCGATGATGAAGTGTGTGAGCCGACAAGCAGTGTACGTGGATCATATGCATCATCGATAATGGTGCTGGTGTCCTAACAGCATGATGGTAATATAGCAATAAACACATGCAAAGCGATGTGAATAGCATGAATATGTGGAAATCGAATAATCAACGCAACAGTAAAGAATCTACATCCAGGTGTATATGTCATGCAGTTATGCCATTTGAAATAAGATGAATCGGGGTTTTGGTAAAATAAGGGTTACGGTGTTTTTAAGAATAGATACGTCTTTTGAAAATACCCGTAGAATCCCTTTACTTATCCTTAAGATATTCCCGATTCGTTAGTTTTGAAATAGGTATGACTCGGGTCTAGTCTAACATCTACTATGCAAACTACAGATCTAAGTATCAACTAAACCGGGAGGGGTATGGAAACCACCTAAATCTGAGTCGATATGTATATATATATAGTAGTCGGTGATCCCGCCTCAGTAGTATCGCGTACGATACAGTAAATCATATGACATCCTCAAGTCATGAGTGCGGATCTATCATCAATATAAAACTCGTACGGTAAATCGTCGTACGGCATCCCAATAGCTGGTACGGGTCAGTATTACATTCTTCTCATCAAATATCAGGTATTATTATCATCATATCACATAATCTGGGGTACTGATCTAAGTCTAGTACAAATCGATACCATCTATAAGGTATGAATGTGGGGGTAAACACACATCCAAAGCCCGCAAGAATCACATGTCGTATCCCAAATACGAATCATATCAAATCACCGATCTCATGGCACAATTCCCAAAACCATCGACTCATCTCCAATGTCATCCAATATCATCATCAACACAGTGTAAATGTAAGGAATATGCAAGTGTGTGCGTATGGGTGTAAACCTATCCTAGGGTTCGCAACTAGGAAATATTCTAGCTTACTTCTAACCCTACCACATCTAACACATCTCAAATAATCCACGACACTATATTATCATATATAAACACATAAGGTATACCAACTACGGACTACGGGGGTACTATACGCCATCCACCCGTCTTCCCCTGTAGATATAATCTACTCACCTTGCGTCTTCATTTGTAGACGTCGCCACACGCTTCCTTGTCGTCCCGGAGTCTTCATGGGTACCTACATATCAAAACATCGTATATGCGCATTAAAACCAAATCAAAGCTAAAAGGGCACGCGAAACCCAAAACGATACGATAAGGGGCCTATAGGTTAGAACCTATAGGCACGCCTTCAAAACCATCAATCAATCCTCGATATCGTCGTATAAACGCCAATTAGTCGAGGTAAAACAAAATACACAATTTCAGAATTAAAAATACGGAATACGGAAACACGAATTCAAAACAGCAACTTAGGAAATATGCTCCAGATTTCACCCTAGGTCAAATTAGACAAATCTATATATACCACGGGTCTAATCTACGCATGTAGGGGCTACAGAACTAAAACGAGCAAGTTTGGTGCAGGTATGGCCGCAAATTGCGGCCAATGGGAATAAATTGGCGGCCTGGAAATAGAAGTGGGGGCTGGGGTCTTGTGTGGTGGTTCCTGGGTGTCTGCACATCTCACTGTCCAATCAATTTTATTTTAGGATGTCTCGGGTGATAGCAGATTCCCAAATACAATCCCAGAATTGCAGTTTTTCCCGACATCGTCTCATAAATCCGTATTCTGGGTTAAATCTTCAGGTTAGGGTCCAATATAACATCACACCATGATTCTAAGGTCACAACAAGTCTTAGTTTCACTTCACAACTCAATATTTCCTCAAACCCTAACTAGGTTATCCTCAAATCCACAAAAACACACAATATCGATATGAAACTTGAATCGAAGCTTAAGCACAAGAAATACCACTCTAATTGTGGAGGAATTACCTCATAAGACTCACATGAATCCTCAACAGGTCCAAAATGAAAACTTTCTTGGTCCATCCTATAGCTTGCAAGCTTGTGCACATTTTTTGTGAAATGAGAGTGGGGTTTTAGTGTAGTTTTAGAGGTGAAATGAGGACTTGAAGTGGAGGAAGGGGGAGGAAGCAGCAGCCGCAGGAGATGAAGGAGGAGAGGGAGAGAAATGAGTGTGGGGATCTAGGAAATGGGCTAAGTCATTGGTCAAAAGGGACCATACCTCTCTCTCTCTCACCATACCTCATTCTTTATTCCCTTTTCCATTTCCTTTTCCTTTTCTTTTTTCCCTTTTTTTTCCAAAACCTTCTTACTAGAATAGTAACCCCAAATAACATGATAAAAAATGCACAAGTGTGAAAAAAAGTGATATGTGCATGTTTTGCACAAAATTGCTAAAAAACCGATTAGCGATTTTTAATCGCGATTAGCACTAAATTAGCATATAACTAATCATAAAAACTTAAAAATGGCATAATTCTATAAATTACCCTATTTTAGAATTTTCCATAATTTTTCTAAAATTTTTCCCATTTATTTTATTTAATAATACAAAAATATTAAAATATTCAATAAAATAATATTAAATTATAAAAATTCCCAAAAATAATTTCTTTTTTGAAATGTTACAATCTACCTCCCTTAAATAAATTCGGTCCCCGAATTTAAATTTAAACGCCCAAATACCAAAACATTTCAGTAAAAATCCAAATTGTCGGGGTTCCGAAAACATCAATACGTAGCGAATATTATAAAAATGTACTGCTCTATAAGAAATCAATCCCCAAAAATGTATATAAGAATATCCGGTGCGTCTGGTGCGCACGGAAATCAAAATCCATATATGTGTCCTACAGGTGTACAAAACAACATCTAGGTGCAACTGGTGTGCACGAAACATCTGTCATAGACAACGTGTGTGCCTGACAGCAAAATCAGGTGCATTTGACATGCACGAAGAATTTTGATTTAGTGCATCTGGTGTGCACCAAAATCGTATATCAAAACACTAAAGGTGCATGAAAGCTATGCTGGAAGTGTAAATCAAATCACTGCATAAGATAGGCGTGAAATCCAAAATCAATACCTCAAATATAATAACTATGCGCAAAATATAAATACCCAGTGGGTGCATAAAACAATATCATGAAACTCAGTCATCAAAACTAAATCATGCAATAGAACGCCCAAAATACCGAAATCCAAGATGACGGATACGTGATAATCGAATCACAAAATCACAAATCATAAATACCGTCGTCGGCAGTTCCTCCTTCAAAGTCGAGAAGGAGTCGGTGCATCCAATGCTAGCAGCGCAAGATATCTACTTACCTCTTGCTCACGGTCTGGCGTCCTCTGCCTCTGGGTCCTTATCTTCTCTGCGGATTACCTATCTCGCAATCAATCGGCTCATCGGCCCTGTCAGGTGTGTTAACGGGGACAATTCCGTTCTGTACTTCTCTGGTCATCTCTTGGTCAATCATCATGACCACTCATAAAGCAGCATATCACTGACGTCGGCCTATGGCTCTCTGAATGCACATCACACATCTGATCCTGGGTGCAAACATCTTTGCAGCAATGTCCTGGAAGGAATCCTGTTCAAGGTCTCTGCCGATCTTGCCTATGCGGATCTGTACGGAAGCTGGTACTCTTGCATAATCTCTTCTCGCTCAATGGACATCTGCATCCTCAGCACAGCATTTCTTGGAAATTGGTCGCATCCCAACGCCTCTATAAGCATATCAGGGCTCTGGTCTCGACGGAAAGTAATGACAGCTCGTCAGCGTCTCGCACGAACCTTTGGTTCCACTTGTCTGTATCATCGCCCACTTCGACGCCACGTCTCTATCTGCGCACTGCAACATTCTCGGCTATGGTCCATCCAAAGTCTCTCGCATATCTCTTTTCTGCCGAATTGCCCGGAAGTCATCATCCTTTACTGAAGCTAATTCTTGTTCCGGAATGGCTGCATACTCATCGCGCCTCTTTCTGGAAGCTATGTCCATATACTATGCCTCAGCATGCGTATCGCATCACTGATGTCGGCGGAGTGGGACGTCATCTCGTCGAAATCTCTAGCGAACTCTTGACTTCACTCTGCTTCAATGTTGACTGATTCGGACTCATCTCATCGTGGCTGCATGGACTGTGCTCCAACGGCTATACTCGTATCTGGAGTCTCCCAAGCAAAGCATCCCATCACATGATATCCGAATGATGTCGAAACATTCGATCGACTCGTCAGAACCTTATAATCCCCCAAGAGATCAACATCTTGAGTACAGTTTAATAGTATCGAGTACATGCCACAGCGTCGGTGGTCCAGCCGTAGAAGGGCAAACCCAAGCCTCACTAATGGCGCCGCGGAACTGCTGCAAACCCTAAGGTTCAAAGGCTTTCACACGGTCATTAAGTCGAGTTAGGGTTTCATTCTTCTAGAGGGTCCATAGAATCGCCTGCATGTCTTTCCGTATACTTTAAACTTGGAAAATGGGCTCCTGACATTCGATCGTCTCTGTCGACTCTCAACGTCTCCGCGTGAAGTCGTCTCTAGATGGAAGCAATCTATCTGATGACCTCGCCTCGGTAAGCGAACGAACCACACGCCCTAGTCATCCACCCTCGGTGACTAGAGACCGTCTATCATATCTCCAAGTATGTACTCATGCTGCAGTAGCTCCAATCGTCTGGGCAATATCTCGTTATTGGTAGCAACAACTGGCTCATTCGTCTGTACGCCGAACAGCGCCTCAATCATTCTGAATAAGCGGTATATCAATGGCCATCACATCCTGGCTGGCCTCCAGCAGTAGCCTGCTCCTCTGGTACCCATGGGCATGTCCGAGAAATCTCGTGAAAGCGATCTGTCAAACGCTCATGGCACGAAAACACAAAAAGACGATGCCTCTCAATGCGATCGTAAGTCTCTGGAATCGCATCCTGGTCAGTCCTCGTCCACGACGAGCTCATGTTGACGCAACTCGAGCCGTAGCTCTCTCTGCCCGTGTGATCGCGGCAACAAAATCATAACCAGTATCGATGAAGATAGATCAGGAATGAATATAATACTGTGCAAGGAAATGTACATCCTAAGGCTCCTTAAGCGGAGTAGCGTATCGTTAGTATGCCGCGGAACATACACACGGTACGTCACTCTACTGCAGTCACCTACTCAATCAACCAAGGGTCAACTTACGCGACGAAAGTTCGGGTCTAATACCCCCTCGACTAAGTCTAAGTTCCCTAAGGTCAAGCCTGAGTTCCGTATATATATAGACGCCCTAGGCTCCACATAGTCAAACATAGACTCGAACCAAGGTCAACCTAGCGCTCTGATTCCAACTTTGTCACGACTCGAAAGAGCACGTGACTGGCCCTTGAACCATATGAAGTCTATAGGACTCCATCTGATCCAAGTAAGCCAAAATCCCAGCAATCTAAAACCATTTTAAGAGTAAATAAAGAAAACTGGTTTAAAGAAGTGAAGAAAAACATGTTTGAAAGTCAAGGTTTTTAAATAACTAAGCCGAATATGCATTTTAAAAATGTACGGTCTTTTCTAAAAATTTCGGCAGAGTTTCTTTTGTAAATACTGGCCCCGAACGGGATACAACAAGAACAATATATATATGCAATGATAAAAGGCATCCCCAAGCGGGAGCTAGCTCTTCATCAATCGACGGTCACAACCATGCAAGCAATATAATATACAACGCCAAATGGCGAGGATCAAAACTCAACAGAAACCCAATAAGCATGAAAACCGTAATACTGCTAAGCGCGACTCTAAGGTCGAATAATACATCACTAGTGTCTAAGTCTGAAACAATATACAAGTTTTTGGTTGATGGAATTCTAGATACAATGAATAATACAAGTACAATGGTGGTTCTTGATGAAAAAGAATCCACCTACCAAATGCAATTCACCCGCAAGGAAGCAGTGTGCCAGAAATGCCGCAATGGAACCTGTACGGCAAAACCTGCAAGAACTGTGGCACAACAGGGGTGAGTTGCCAACTCGTGAATAGAAATATCTACAAGCAGAAACCGAATGCAAGACATAATCCTAGGTCAATACGATCAGTATAATATAAACCACAAGAGTACGTCTGAAGCATGATAAGGTGGCAATGTAACATCTAAACATGTATGTAGTGCCAAGTACTCAGGTAATAACATGTCATCAGTATATGGTATGTCTGCATGAAGTAAATATGATGAAGTATCAAATGGATATCAATACACATATATTAGCGTCCCATTCCACAAATATTGGTGTAAGGATATATATAACAGCGCCCTCATACTCTGTTATATATACAAATGAAGTATGATCAATGTAAATCCAGTCTGTATGTGATCAGGTCTGTATAAACGTGGAACCCGTCCACCCGTCACCCAATGACAATAAACGTGGAACCCGTCCACCCGTCACCCAATGACAATAAACGTCATGTATGTAAATATGAGGATATAAACAAAATCATGGAAAACATCACGAAACCTGTGCCTAGCATCGGCACGAAAATCCTCATCTATCAGGCACTGTCACCAAGACTAGCCCAGATAGGTACGTATCATACGCTATATCGAAACCCGAGTGCCCAGCTTCGACCCTCGAATTACGACGTATGGATACGTACAAGCTCCGGTCGGTATCCCCAAGATAACCGCCGAGTAAAAGGTAATATCACCGGACAGTATGGTTCCCCAGTCGGGCTCATCGGCTCATAGCACATCGACATCCCTTTCTTTCCCTGGGGTACTCCGGGCCCCACCATGTACCCTTATACGGCCTCGATGCCTCCTCGTAGGGGTATATAATTCAGAACCGATAAAACTCATGGTGGAAGCTGAAATATCATATCAAGGGTAACCGGGTTTTAAAACATTTACATAATCTCTTGAAATACCCACGGTTCCCCAAATCCAGAAATATCATGAAAACAAATATCCCAATGCGCAAAATCAGAAAGCATGATGTATGTGACATATAGATGAAATGCAAGTATAACAGCATATCATGCAACATAGAATAATGCTATGCACATACAAAGTCATATCCTGATGCAATAATACTACTGTATAGTGACATGGCAATTATCGATGATGAAGTGTGTGAGCCGACAAGCAGTGTACGTGGAACATATGCATCATCGATAATGGTGCTGGTGTCCTAACAGCATGATGGTAATATAGCAATAAACACATGCAAAGCGATGTGAATAGCATGAATATGCGGAAATCGAATAATCAACGCAACAGTAAAGAATCTACATCCAGGTGTATATGTCATGCAGTTATGCCATTTGAAATAAGACGAATCGGGGTTTTGGTAAAATAAGGGTTACGGTGTTTTTAAGAATAGATACGTCTTTTGAAAATACCCGTAGAATCCCCTTACTTATCCTTAAGGTATTCCCGATTCGTTAGTTTTGAAATAGGTATGACTCGGGTCTAGTCTAACATCTACTTTGCAAACTACTGATCTAAGTATCAAGTAAACCGGGAGGGGTATGGAAACCACCTAAATCTGAGTCGATATGTATATATATATATATATATTAGTCGGTGATCCCGCCTCAGTAGTATCGCGTACGATACAGTAAATCATATGACATCCTCAAGTCATGAGTGCGGATCTATCATCAATATAAAGCTCGTACGGTAAAGCGTCGTACGGCATCCCAATAGCTGGGTACGGGTCAGTATCACATTCTTCTCATCAAATATCATGTATCATTATCATCATATCACATAATCTGGGGTACTGATCTAAGTCTAGTACAAATCGATACCATCTATAAGGTATGAATGCGGGGGTAAACACGCATCCAAAGCCCGCAAGAATCACATGTCGTATCCCAAATACGAATCATATCAAATCACCGATCTCACGGCACAATTCCCAAAACCATCGACTCATCTCCAATGTCATCCAATATCATCATCAACACAGTGTAAATGTAAGGAATATGCAAGTGTGTGCGTATGGGTGTAAACCTATCCTAGGGTTCGCAACTAGGAAATATTCTAGCTTACTTCTAACCCTACCACATCTAACACATCTCAAATAATCCACGACACTATACTATCATATATAAACACATAAGGTATACCAACTACGGACTGCGGGGGTGCTATACGCCATCCACCCGACTTCCCCGTGTAGATATAATCTACTCACCTTGCGTATTCATTTGTAGACGTCGCCACACGCTTCCTTGTCGTCCCGAGTCTTCATGGGTACCTACATATCAAAACGTCGTATATGCGCATTAAAACCAAATCAAAGCTAAAACGGCACGCGAAACCCAAAACGATACGATAAGGGGCCTATAGGTTAGAACCTATGGGCACGCCTTCAAAACCATCAATCAATCCTCGATATTGTCGTATAAACGCCAATTAGTTGAGGTAAAACACAATACACAATTTCAGAATTAAAAATACGGAATACGGAAACACGAATCCAAAACAGCAACTTAGAAAATATGCTCCAGATTTCACCTTAGGTCAAATTAGACAAATCTATATATACCACGGGTCTAATCTATGCATGTAGGGGCTACAGAACCAAAACGAGCAAGTTTGGTGCAGGTATGGCCGCAAATTGCGGCCAATGGGAATAAATTGGCGGCCTGGAAATAGAAGTGGGGGCTGGGGTCTTGTGTGGTGGTTCCTGGGTGCCTGCACGTCTCACTGTCCAATCAATTTTATTTTAGGATGTCTCGGGTGATAGCAGATTCCCAAATACAATCCCAGAATTGCAGTTTTTCCCGGCATCGTCTCATAAATCCGTATTCTGGGTTAAATCTTCAAGTTAGGGTCCAATATAACATCAGACCAAGATTCTAAGGTCACAACAAGTCTTAGTTTCACTTCACAACTCAATATTTCCTCAAACCCTAACTAGGTTATCCTCAAATCCACAAAAACACACAATATCGATATGAAACTTGAATCGAAGCTTAAGCACAAGAAATACCACTCTAATTGTGGAGGAATTACCTCATAAGACTCACATGAATCCTCAACAGCTCCAAAATGAAAACTTTCTTGGTCCATCCTATAGCTTGCAAGCTTGTGCACATTTTTTGTGAAATGAGAGTGGGGTTTTAGTGTAGTTTTAGAGGTGAAATGAGGACTTGAAGTGGAGGAAGGGGAGGAAGAAGCAGCCGCAGGAGATGAAGGAGGAGAGGGAGAGAAATGAGTGTGTGTATCTAGGAAATGGGCTAAGTCATTGGTCAAAAGGGACCATACCTCTCTCTCTCTCACCATACCTCATTCTTTATTCCCTTTTCCATTTCCTTTTCCTTTTCTTTTTTCCCTTTTTTTTTCCAAAACCTTCTCACTAGAATAGTAACCCCAAATAACATGATAGAAAATGCACAAGTGTGAAAAAAAGTGATATGTGCATGTTTTGCACAAAATTGCTAAAAAACCGATTAGCGATTTTTAATCGCGATTAGCACTAAATTAGCATATAACTAATCATAAAAACTTAAAAATGGCATAATTCTATAGATTACCCTATTTTAGAATTTTCCATAATTTTTTAAAAATTTTTCCCATTTATTTTATTTAATAATACCAAAATATTAAAATATTCAATAAAATAATATTAAATTATAAAAATTCCCAAAAATAATAATTTTTTTTTGAAATGTTACAATCTACCTCCCTTAAATAAATTCGGTCCCCGAATTTAAATTTAAACGCCCAAATACCAAAATATTTCAGTAAAAGTCCAAATTGTCGGGGTTCCGAAAACATCAATACGTAGCGAATATCATAAAAAATGTACTGCTCTATAAGAAATCAATCCCCAAAAATGTATATAAGAATATCCGGTGCGTCTGGTGCGCACGGAAATCAAAATCCATATATGTGTCCTACAGGTGTACAGAACAACATCTAGGTGCAACTGGTGTGCACGAAACATCTGTCATAGACAACGTGTGTGCCTGACAGCAAAATCAGGTGCATTCGACATGAACGAAGAATTTCGATTTAGTGCATCTGGCGTGCACCAAAATCGTATATCAAAACACTAAAGGTGCATGAAAGCTATGCTGGAAGTGTAAATCAAATCACTGCATAAGATAGGAGTGAAATCCAAAATCAATACCTCAAATGTAATAACTATGCGCAAAATATAAATACCCAGTGGGTGCATAAAACAAATATCATGAAACTCAGTCATCAAAACTAAATCATGCAATAGAACGCCCAAAATACCAAAATCCAAGATGACGGATAAGTGATAATCGAATCACAAAATCACAAATCATAAATACCGTCGTCGGCAGTTCCTCCTTCAAAGTCGAGAAGGAGTCGGTGCATCCAATGCTAGCAGCGCAAGATATCTACTTGCCTCTTGCTCACGGTCTGGTGTCCTCTGCCTCTGGGTCCTTATCTTCTCTGCGGATTACCTATCTCGCAATCAATCAACTCATCGGCCCTGTCAGGTATGCTAACGGGGACAATTCCGTTCTGTACTTCTCTGGTCATCTCTTGGTCAATCATCACGACCACTCATAAAGTAGCATATCACTGACGTCGGCCTATGGCTCTCTGAATGCACATCACACATCTGATCCTGGGTGCAAACATCTTTGCAGCAATGTCCTGGAAGGAATCCTGTTCAAGGTCTCTGCCGATCTTGCCTATGCGGATCTGTACGGAAGCTGGTACTCTTGCATAATCTCTTCTCGCTCAATGGACATCTGCGTCCTCAGCACAGCATTTCTTGGAAATTGGTCGCATCCCAACGCCTCTATAAGCATATCAGGGCTCTGGTCTCGACGGAAAGTAATGACAGCTCGTCAGCGTCTCGCACGAACCTTTGGTTCTATTTGTCTGTATCATCGCCCACTTCGACGCCACGTCTCTATCTGCGCACTGCAACGTTCTCGGCTACGGTCCATCCAAAGTCTCTCGCATATCTCTTTTCTGCCGAATTGCCCGGAAGTCATCATCCTTTACTGAAGCTAATTCTTGTTCCGGAATGGCTGCATACTCATCGCGCCTCTTTCTGGAAGCTATGTCCATATACTATGCCTCTGCGTGCGTATCGCATCACTGATGTCGGCGGAGTGGGACGTCATCTCGTCGAAATCTCTAGCGAACTCTTCACTTCACTCTGCTTCAATGTCGACTGATTCGGACTCGTCTCATCGTGGCTGCATGGACTGTGCTCCAACGGCTATACTAGTATCTGGAGTCTCCCAAGCAAAGCATCCCATCACAAGATATCCGAATGATGTCGAAACATTCGATCGACTCGTCAGAACCTCATAATCCCCCAAGAGATCAACATCTTGAGTACAGTTTAATAGTATCGAGTACATGCCACAGCGTCGGTGGTCCAGCCGTAGAAGGGCAAACCCAAGCCTCACTAATGGCGCCGCGGAACTGCCGCAAACCCTAAGGTTCAAAGGCTTTCACACGGTCATTAAGTCGAGTTAGGGTTTCATTCTTCTAAAGGGTCCATAGAATCGCCAGCATGTCTTTCCGTATACTTTAAACTTGGAAAATGGGCTCCTGACATTCGATCGTCTCTGTCGACTCTCAACGTCTCCGCGTGAAGTCGTCTCTAGATGGAAGCAATCTATCTGATGACCTCGCCTCGGTAAGCGAACGAACCACACGCCCTAGTCATCCACCCTCGGTGACTAGAGACCGTCTATCATATCTCCAAGTATGTACTCATGCTGCAGTAGCTCCAATCGTCTGGGCAATATCTCGTTATTGGCAGCAACAACTGGCTCATTCGTCTGTACGCCGAACAGCGCCTCAATCATTCTGAATAAGCGGTATATCAATGGCCATCACATCCTGGATGGCCTTTAGCGGTAGCCTGCTCCTCTGGTACCCATCGGCATGTCCGAGAAATCTCATGAAAGCGATCTGTCAAACGCTCATGGCATGAAAACACAAAAAGACGATGCCTCTCAATGGGATCGTAAGTCTCTGGAATCGCATCCTGGTCAGTCCTCATCCACGACGAGCTCATGTTGACGCAACTCGAGCCGTAGCTCTCTCTGCCCGTGTGATCGCGGCAACAAAATCATAACCAGTATCGATGAAGATAGATCAGGAATGAATATAATACTGTGCAAGGAAATGTACATCCTAAGGCTCCTTAAGCGGAGTAGCGTATCGTTATTATGCCGCGGAACATACACACGGTACGTCACTCTACTGCAGTCACCTACTCCATCAACCAAGGGTCATCCTACGCGACGAAAGTTCGGGTCTAATACCCCCTCGACTAAGTCTAAGTTCCATAAGGTCAAGCCTAAGTTCCGTATATATATAGACGTCCTAGGGTCCACATAGTCAAACTTAGACTCAAACCAAGGTCAACCTAGCGCTCTGATACCAACTTTGTCACGACCCGAAAGAGAACGCGACTGGCCCTTGAACCATATGAAGTCTATAGAACTCCATCTGATCCAAGTAAGCCAAAATCCCAGCAATCTAAAACCATTTTAAGAGTAAATAAAGAAAACTGGTTTAAAGAAGTGAAGAAAAACATGTTTGAAAGTCAAGGTTTTTAAATTACTAAGCCGGATATTCATTTTAAAAATGTACTGTCTTTTCTAAAAATTTCGGCAGAGTTTCTTTTGTAAATACTGGCCCCGAACGGGGTACAACAAGAACAATATATATATGCAATGATAAAAGGCATCCCCAAGCGGGAGCTAGCTCTTCGTCAATCGACGGTCACAACCACGCAAGCAATATAATATACAACGCCAAATGGCGAGGATCAAAACTCAACAGAAACCCAATAAGCATGAAAACCGTAATACTGCTAAGCGCGACTCTAAGGTCGAATAATACATCACTAGTGTTTAAGTCTGAAACAATATACAAGTTTTTGGTTGATGGAATTCTAGATACAATGAATAATACAAGTATAATGGTGGTTCTTGATACAAAAGAATCCACCTACCAAATGCAATTCACCCGCAAGGAAGCAGTGTGCCAGAAATGCCGCAATGGAACCTGTACGGCAAAACCTGCAAGAATTGTGGCACAATGGGGGTGAGTTGCCAACTCGTGAATAGAAATATCTACAAGCAGAAACCGAATGCAAGACATAATCCTAGGTCAATACGATCAGTATAATATAAACCACAAGAGTACGTCTGAAGCATGATAAGGTGGCAATGTAACATCTAATCATGTATGTAGTGCCAAGTACTCAGGTAATAACATGTCATCAGTATAAGGTATGTCTGCATGAAGTAAATATGATGAAGTATCAAATGGATATCAATACACATATATTAGCGTCCCATTCCACTAATATTGGTGTAAGGGTATATATAACAGTGCCCTCATACCCTGTTATATATACAAATGAAGTATGATCAATGTAGATCCAGTCTGTATGTGATCAAGTCTGTATAAACGTGGAACCCGTCCACCCATCACCCAATAACAATAAACGTGGAACCCGTCCACCCGTCACCCAATGACAATAAACGTCATGTATGTAAATGTGAGGATATAAACAAAATCATGGAAAACATCACGAAACCTGTGCCTAGCATCGGCACGAAAATCCTCATCTATCAGGTACTGTCACCAAGACTAGCCCTGATAGGTACGTATCATACGCTATATCGAAACCCGAGTGCCCAGCTTCGACCCTCGAATTGCGACGTATGCATACGTACAAGCTCCGGTCGGTATCCCCAAGATAACCGCCGAGTAAAAGGTAATATCACCGGACAGTATGGTTCCCCAGCCGGGCTCATCGGCTCATAGCACATCGACATCCCTTTCTTGCCCCGGGGTACTCCGGGCCCCACCATGTACCCTCATACGGTCTCGACGCCTCCTCATAGGGGTATATAAATCAGAACCGATAAAACTCATGGTGGAAGCTGAAATATCATATCAAGGGTAACCGGGTTTTAAAACATTTACATAATCTCTTGAAATACCCACGGTTCCCCAAATCCAAAAATTTCATGAAAACAAATATCCCAATGCGCATAATCAGAAAGCATGATGTATGTGACATATAGATGAAATGCAAGTATAACAGCAAATCATGCAACATAGAATAATGGTATGCACATACAAGGTCATATTCTGATGCAATAATACTACTGTGTAGTGACATGGCAATTATCGATGATGAAGTGTGTAAGCCGGCAAGCAGTGTACGTGGAACATATGCATCATCGATAATGGTGCTGGTGTCCTAACAGCATGATGGTAATATAGCAATAAACACATGCAAAGCGATGTGAATAGCATGAATATGCGGAAATCGAATAATCAACGCAACAGTAAAGAATCTACATCCAGGTGTATATGTCATGCAGGTATGCCATTTGAAATAAGACGAATCGGGGTTTTGGTAAAATAAGGGTTACGGTGTTTTTAAGAATAGATACGTCTTTTGAAAATACCCATAGAATCCCTTTACTTATCCTTAAGATATTCCCGATTCGTTAGTTTTGAAATAGGTATGACTCGGGTCTAGTCTAACATCTACTATGCAAACTACAGATCTAAGTATCAAGTAAACCGGGAGGGGTATGGAAACCACCTAAATCTGAGTCGATATGTATATATATATATATAGTGGTCGGTGATCCCGCCTCAGTAGTATCGCGTACGATACAGTAAATCATATGACATCCTCAAGTCATGAGTGCAGATCTATCATCAATATAAAGCTCGTACGGTAAATCGTCATACGGCATCCCAATAGCTGGGTACGGGTCAGTATCACATTCTTCTCATCAAATATCAGGTATCATTATCATCATATCACAAAATCTGGGGTACTGATCTAAGTCTAGTACAAATCGATACCATCTATAAGGTATGAATGCGGGGGTAAACACACATCCAAAGCCCGCAAGAATCACATGTCGTATCCCAAATACAAATCATATCAAATCAACGATCTCACGACACAATTCCCAAAACCATCGACTCATCTCCAATGTCATCCAATATCATCATCAACACAGTGTAAATGTAAGGAATATGCAAGTGTGTGCGTATGGGTGTAAACCTATCCTAGGGTTCGCAACTAGGAAATATTCTATCTTACTTCTAACCCTACCAAATCTAACACATCTTAAATAATCCACGACACTATACTATCATATATAAACACATAAGGTATACCAACTATGGACTGCGGGGGTGCTATACGCCATCCACCCGACTTCCCCCTGTAGATATAATCTACTCACCTTGCGTCTTCATTTGTAGACGTCGCCACACGCTTCCTTGTCGTCCCGGAGTCTTCATGGGTACCTACATATCAAAACATCGTATATGCGCATTAAAACCAAATCAAAGCTAAAACGGCACGCGAAACCCAAAACGATACGATAAGGGGCCTATAGGTTAGAACCTATGGGCACGCCTTCAAAACCATCAATCAATCCTCGATATCGTCGTATAAACGCTAATTAGTCGAGGTAAAACACAATACACAATTTCAGAATTAAAAATACGGAATACGGAAACACGAATCCAAAACAGCAACTTAGGAAATGTGCTCCAGATTTCACCTTAGGTCAAATTAGACAAATCTATATATACCACGGGTCTAATCTATGCATGTAGGGGCTACAGAACCAAAACGAGCAAGTTTGGTTCAGGTATGGCCGCAAATTGCGGCCAATGGGAATAAATTGGCGGCCTGGAAATAGAAGTGGGGGCTGGGGTCTTGTGTGGTGGTTCCTGGGTGCCTGCACGTCTCACTGTCCAATCAATTTTATTTTAGGATGTCTCGGGTGATAGCAGATTCCCAAATACAATCCCAGAATTGCAGTTTTTCTCGACATCGTCTCATAAATCCGTATTCTGGGTTAAATCTTCAGGTTAGGGTCCAATATAACATCACACCAAGATTCTAAGGTCACAACAAGTCTTAGTTTCACTTCACAACTCAATATTTCCTCAAACCCTAACTAGGTTATCCTCAAATCCACAAAAACACACAATATCGATATGAAACTTGAATCGAAGCTTAAGCACAAGAAATATCACTCTAATTGTGGAGGAATTATCTCATAAGACTCACATGAATCCTCAACAGCTCCAAAATGAAAACTTTCTTGGTCCATCCTATAGCTTTCAAGCTTGTGCACATTTTTTGTGAAATGAGAGTGGGGTTTTAGTGTAGTTTTAGAGGTGAAATGAGGACTTGAAGTGGAGGAAGGGGGAGGAAGCAGCAGCCGCAGGAGATGAAGGAGGAGAGGGAGAGAAATGAGTGTGGGGATCTAGGAAATGGGCTAAGTCATTGGTCAAAAGAGACCATACCTCTCTCTCTCTCACCATACCTCATTCTTTATTCCCTTTTCCATTTTCTTTTCCTTTTCTTTTTTCCCTTTTTTTTCCAAAACCTTCTAACTAGAATAGTAACCCCAAATAACATGATAGAAAATGCACAAGTGTGAAAAAAAGTGATATGTGCATGTTTTGCACAAAATTGCTAAAAAACCGATTAGCAATTTTTAATCGCGATTAGCACAAAATTAGCATATAACTAATCATAAAAACTTAAAAATGGCATAATTCTATAAATTACCCTATTTTAGAATTTTCCATAATTTTTATAAAATTTTTCCCATTTATTTTATTTAATAATACCAAAAAATTAAAATATTCAATAAAATAATATTAAATTATAAAAATTCCCAAAAATAATATATTTTTTTTGAAATGTTACAGTTAATCTCCATATTAAAACCATAATCAATTTATAAAAACCCTAACTAGATTTTAAATTTCACATTTTCAATAATTTCTAAAAACCTAGTTTAGATAAAAAAAAGAGCTTAATTTGGACATTTTTCAAGTAACAACTTGTAATTTGCAACTAGATTAATTTTAACAAGTTTTCAAGATGTTAGCCCACATCACATAACCATGTACAATTGATCATAACCCAATTCCAAAACAAAACCCTAACTTGAATTCCTTAATCATGCAATTGAACCCATATAAAACATAATTAACACTTAATTAAGCTAACTACAAGCAATTAACAACAAATTAAGCAAAAGGGTTAGAATTTACCCAAACAATTTGAAGATCCCACAAGCACACATAGCCCTCCAAAATGCTCTCTTGTCACCAAAATCCATGCTATAAGGGCTAAGGAAAAATGGGTAGGAGTTGGATTTGGATTTTAGCTTGATTTTGTGTGTTTTTCTTTGGATTTTTGATGAAGAAATGGTGGAGTTTTGAAGTGGAATTGAGATGGAAATTTTGGCGAGGGCTGTTGCTGGTCTCGGCCAGGAGAGGAGGGAAGTGAGGTGTGGTGTGGGGGTGGGTGAAGTCAAGGGGAGAAAGAAGACCAAGTCAACCAAAGACCATACTCTTTTATCCATTCACTTTCTTTTCATTTCTTTGTTTTGTTTTCTTTTCTTTTGGCAAAACAAGTGGGGAAAAATGAAGGGGCAACTTGGGGCTGCTGATTTGGGGAGAGGAGAGAGGGTGTGGGTGAGTGTGGGTGAGGAAAAATGATAAATGTTATACCCCAATTCCCATTAACACTAATTTCACCGAAAAAAGCATTTTTCTTCGATATTTTCTAAACCGTTTTGGCAAACCATTTCATTTCAAAAACCACATGATAAAATTTTGATTAATGTGTTATGATGCACAAAATTTGTTTCAACTCATTCCAATCTCTAATTTTCCCTAATTAAATGTATTAGTGACGGCTTAAAATAATATTAAAATAATTAATTTCGGAAAAAAATTCAGAAAATTTGAAATTTCACCAGTGGCTCAATAAACACCAAATACTAGCAATTATATACCTAGAATATATATATTTAATTTTATAATAAAGGTATTTGAATTTTGACTTTTTACAGAAACCCCCCTTATTTTACCGATTTTTTCGAAATTTCACCGAAACGATTATCAAAACATTACAGCGATGGATGATCCCATATCCATCGGTGTTTGACATCAAGGATGGTGTACGGGTGCTCGGTGGAGACTGGGTACACTGGACGGACTCGCCGAGAACTCCCAGATGGTATTATACCTCACGTCAGATGGCAGTTCTCCGGTGACACTGGTACAGAGTAGTCTGTTGACCCGAGATCGTCATAGAGTCTTGTGTGATTCCCACTGTGCTTTGATTTCCATCATACCATGTCCAAGAGGGCATGCAAAAAGGTGGCTTTTGGGTACAGTCCCGAATCACGTGGTGGCAATGAGCGATAGGAGGGGATTCGTCTCTCCCGGTATAGGGAATTGATGTTGCGCTGTGTTCGATTGGCTATAACCGGAAATCCCTGACCAGGGTTGCTGAGATTTACTGGTAAGTGTTATCAGAAGTTTTTCGGAATGTTATAGATCTCATATCGACACGACTTATCGAGTTACTGGGGTCTGACGTTAACCACCCCTAGGCAAGATATGCGGCATATCAGACGACGAGACCGGACTGTACGGGAGTGTTACTGATTGGATTCGCAGGAGTACTAGCAGGCTTGCTTGTTGATCTTCTGATCGCTCAATATCCGGGTGGCCATTACGTTTAGCAGACCGCTTGCGGCTTGTAGGTGTTTGATATGATCATCACCTGCTGCCGGCGTATTGACGAGTCTTTAGAGTCCTATACAGGGGTTTCCTGGCTCAACCGAAACGGAGTAGGAGCGTATATGTGATATGTGCGGGACCAAGATTGATAGGATATAAGATACCGTATTCTATTATCGTGATTTGTGACATTGATCGGTTGTATGAGATATAGCCGGGTTATCGGATCAAGTGTTGATTCGATAAGTTGTTACTTTTGATATTAGTCGGTTATAGCCGGATTATTAAATCAAGAGTTGATTTAATAATTTAATGTATAATTATATATTTGATATATTACATTACATTAACTAGTATTAGCTCACTTAAGATTTATTTTCTCACTTGATTGTGCATAAGTGTATATGTGATATATATTTGTGTACATATGATTGTGTCATGCTTGATGATACATCAAAGATGGGTGTATGAGACTTATACCAAGATTAGGGTAAAGATTAAGGTTTTGTTTATATCTTAAGAATAACAAAAGAGAAAGAATTTTTCAAAGTTCTCAAGCTTTCATGAAGCTTGTGGAAATATTGACAAAGTCAACTCTTTTGTCATTCTTTAGGATATTTAGTTAACCCATCCCTTAACCATATACCTTGGTCAATTCTCTACATGAGTTAAGCATGATAGCTTAACTCACCCATGGTTACATTATTCAAGTGGAGATAATTCATATGATGATTATTCTTTCTTCTTCTTCTTCTTCATCAAGCTCCATGAAAAGCTTGCTAGCTCTAATGGTGCCATGAGAAAAAGTGTGAGAAAATCAATTCTAAAGTGAGCCCACCTCCTATTTCTTCATCCTCTACCACTTTCCATGTAGTAGAGTGTGTTCTCTTCACAAAATTCATGACCTAGTGAAGGAATAGCTTAAGTTAGTGTCTCCCCGACGTAGATCATCTTCGGCCTCGAAGTCAACGACCTAGCCCGCTCATTTCTCCGAGGAAACCATCGCTAGAGTCCGGAGTTCACGATCACAGCGAAGGGGACATCTATACGGAGCTATTGAAGTGAAGGACCGAATCTATAAAGGTTGTAATCCTTTTCACTTAGTGTTAAAGTTGTTTATATGCTTGTTTTCGCCTAAACCCTAGTTTAAAGATCCGGCTTTTGGTTGTTCGGCACGGCTAAAATTTTAATCGGGCATGGTTGATGCCTCGTAGACCCTTGTGCGCGTGCCTAGCAACCCTACATATGATTGGCAGATCACTTTCTTAGGAAATTGAGTCAATCGTGAGATGTCAAGTACCACACCAGATGTTGTTTTTGCACTAGATGCGATAAGTTTATATTAATCCAATCCTGAGGAAACATAAGGAAGCAGTTTCAGAACATAAGTGCATGTTCTACTGATTTGATGATGGCAGCCTCCTTCGGGAGACGGTTATCATTCCAGGCTTCAAAGGTGACATAGATGACAGAGTGATTGTCAGAGTTATAGTTTTCCCTCTGACGAGGGACAATATTATGGACAGGTAGTCCAAGAGGATACTGTGGGAGGCATGGTGCTGGACACTGATTAGTTTCAGTTGTCGATACAGTCTAAGAAGTTTTGGATTTGGAGTTCATTTATGAACTAGGTCCCATCAGATATCCAGACATACTCTAAGACAGGTATTACTCAATTCGGGAGATGGCTTTCTTCGCGAACTTGAGATTAAGAGAGACATAAAAAGAAACATCAGGGCGGATCCACTCATTAAGGCTATTTCTCGAACATAATAGTTTTACAAACGGGCTTTGTGAAACTGATTAGTAGAGGAGTTGGATATTCGATATCATACGGGCTGTGAGTATGCGACATCGCAATAATTAGCCTTAAGTGCAAGTGGGAGATTGTTGGATATGGTGCCCTCAAAGTCAATTATTGGATCGCAGATACGTGATTGCAATGATTGAGGAGGACCTATACCGGTAGCACAGTCTTACTCGAGATGATAGTATGCTATCTGGTTTGCCTTTATCAGTCGTGTACAGGTTCAGATGACTGATCACTATTACACGTTGATAGAGCCATTAGGATCTTGCTTGACTACCAACAGTATGATGGCGGTCATATACGTGAGAGTTAGGTAGTCTATAAGCACGTCCTTAATAGTGGTCCCTAGTCGTGGGAGTTTCGAGACAGGGCATCGATACTACGGAATAGACTAGTGTATACAGTCGAGACCCCGACGAGGGGCGGTGGCCGGTCTCACAAGCCACTGGTGTCAGTTGGATCACCTAAGATGTATACAGGTGCTCATTGGGTTATGAGTACACCGGACAGGACTCGCCAGGAACCTGCTGTAGGGTTCCTAGGCACACTCAAGAGGTTCCACAAGGCATCAACCATGCCAAATTCAAATTTTTCTTGTGCCGAGAAACCCTAAACTAGATCGATTACTAGAGGTAAGGCGAAAAGAAAAGCAAGCAAACTACTTTGCTAACAAGTGAATAGAAATACAACCTTTGTAGATCCGGTCCTCCACCTCTTTAGCTCCGTGATGATGTCCCTCCGCTGCGATCATCGGATCCCGGACTCTAGCGATGGTTTCGTCGGAGAAATGATCGGGCTAGGTCGTTGACTTCGATGCCGAAGATGATCTACGTCGAGGGAACTCAAACTCAAGCTCCATCTTCACTAGGTCATGAACTTGTAAAGATAACACACTCTACTACATGGCAAGTGATAGAGGATGAAGAAATAGGAAGTGGGTTCACTTTGGAATTGGATTTTTCACTTGGATTCATCACTTGTAATTTTCTAGAGAGCTTTCTTCTCTTCATGAAGAAGAAGAAGAAGAAAAGAAAATGAATAATGAATTATCTCAAAAAGAAAATCAAGTGATGGTTATCATTTAGCAACCATAGGTTAGTAAACTCATGTAGAGAATAAACTAGGGTTTAGGTAATGGTTAGGTTTAGGATAAAAACAAAATGGTAGACTTTCAAAGCTTCATGAAGCTTCAAGAGAAAAACAAAACAAGCCTCCATTTTATTTTTGCCAAAATGAATAAAGAAAATAAATAAAACAAATTAAAACCTAACCATTATCTAAACATGGTGTATTGCATACACACACCCAAGTTTGCATGTATCATCAAACATGATACAATCAAGTGCACAAAAATATATCACATATACTACTTGTGCAAATCAAGTGAGAAAATCCATCTTAAGTGAACAATACTAGTCAATGTAAAGTAATATATCTAATATATAATTATACATTAAATCATTAAATCAACACTTGATTTAATGATCCGGTCATACTGCATATAACTGACTAATATCTCGTGTATCAATATATCGAATCAACACTTGATTCGGTAACCCGGCTATATCTCATATAACCGTCCAATGATACAGATCATGAGAATAGAATACAGTATCACATACTGGTATTATTCTCGGTCCCGCACATATCTCATATGCGCTCCTATTTCGTTTCGCTTGAGCCAGGAAACCTCTGTGTAGGACTCTAAAGACTCGTCAATACGCCGGCAGCAGGTGATGATCATATCAAACACCCACAAGCCGCAAGCGGTCTGCTAAACGTAACGGCCACCCGAGTATTGAGCGATCAGAAGATCAACGAGCAAGCCCGCTCACACTCCTGTGAATCCAACCAGCAACACTTACCGTACAGTCCGGTCTCGTCGTCTGATATGTCGCATATCTCGCCTAGGGGTGGTAAACGTCAGACCCCAATAGCTCGATAAGTCGTGTCGATATGAGGTCTATAACAGTTCGAGAAACTACTGGTAAAACTTACCAGTAAATCTCAGCAACCCTGGCCAGGGATTTCCGGTTATAGCCAATCGAACACAGCGCAACATCAACTCCCTATACCGAGAGAGACGAATCCCCTCCTATCGCTCATTGCCTCCATGTGAATCGGGACTGTACCTAAAAACCACCGTTTTGCATGCCCTCTTGGACATGGTAAGGTGGAAATCAAAGCACAGTGGGAATCACACAAGACTCTATGACGATCTCGAGTCTACAGACTAACCTGTACCAGTGTCACCAGAGAACTGCCATCTGACGAAAGGTATAATACCATCTGGGAGTTCTCGGCGAGTCCTTCCAGTGTACCCAGTCTCCACTGAGCACCCGTATATCATCTCTGATGTCAAACACCAATGGATATGGGATCATCCATCGCCCATCTGTATGGGTCGAGAAGGTATACTCTAGTCTACTTTGGTATATCGATGCCCCATCTCGATACACCCACGACTAGGGACCTTGAAGGATGTACTTATAGACTACCATGTCCCCACTAGTATGATCCGCATCATAGTCCAGGTAGTCAAGTACACATCCTAAGGGCTTTACCAACATGTAACAGAGAGACAATCAGTGTACACGTTAAGGTAAAGAGCAACCAGATAGCATACTATCATGTCGAGCAAGAAAGTCCTCCCTATATATGTCCAAGCATCCACTACAATATACATCCTATGTATAGTAATGGCATCTAGGGCATACATATAACTAACACCTGCTAGTTGGTATTTATACCTAGCGTCAGATGGCAGTTCCCTGGTGACATGTGTACAGGTTAGTTCATCGACCTGAGGTCGTCATTTTTCTCGTGTGAGTTCCCACTGTGCTTTGATTTCTACCCTACCTCGGCTCAAAAGAGTCATGCAAACATGTCTTTTTTAGGTACAGTCCCGAACCACATGGAGGCAAGTGAGCGGATCGGTAGGGGATTCATCTCTCCCGGTATTGGGGGTGAGATCGCGCTGTGTCTAGGAGAGCCATTACACAAAACCCTCGGCCGAGGTAGGAGATTTACTGGTAGGTACTCCAGTAGTATCTCAGGGTGTTCTGGGCTACACTCCGACACGACTTATACCGCTATTGGGGGTCTGACGTTACCAGCCCCCTAGGCCCGATATGCGATACTCATAGACGAACGGACCGGACTGTATGTATATTGTCACTGTTAGGCTCGGTAGGGTTCCAGGATGAGTTCGCTCATCGGCTTCCCTTGAGGTCAGTACATGGGCAGCCGTTACGCACAGCTAGTGCCGCTGACGGCTTGTGCTTAAACCCACTGCCAGGGTACTGATGAGTCATTAGAGTCCCCCATAGATAGTTTCCCAAGTTCGGGCGAAACGTTGTAGAGGCCGTATGGTTTTATGGCAGGATTCGGAAAATGCACGTGCGTTTACGCACGTGTCATATTTCGGGCAGATAATACTGGTGGGCTTTGGTTTAAGCTGGATCCGAGTATTATACTGTGTAGATATAATATCTTTGTCGCAGTTGCATTTGTATTCTGTCGTAATACAAATGCGGGTATGTTTATACTGTTATGGGGTTATCCTGAAATTCGTTTCGGGATCGCTTTTCGAAGTTGCTAGTTTTCTATCACCCGTCTTAAACATTCGGTTTAATGCGGAATTATCTTTTCTTCTTTTGGTGAGTCATGAGGGTGAGTCATGAGGAAGTTTCTAGAAATGGTGACTAGGTTAGTGAGGTGTTATATGATTCATTGTATGCATTAATTTATTTGATGAGGTGTTTCTTTCCATTAATGTTGTGATGAGTTGTGATAAGTATTATTGCTAATGGTCACCCCTCCTTACTCCTACACTCACCCCATCCTCTCCTTTTAGTTGCCGGCCATTCTTATGGAGGCTATATGGTTGAAAAAAATGATGATTAATTTGGTTCATGGACATGATATGATATTTGATAAATTTCCTAGTTCACTTTATCAATCCAAAAGGCAACTTCATTAACCATTCATCCATGGTTTTGGATGAAGCGAGACAAAGTGTTCTACTCATTCTCTACATCAATCTTGGACATGTCGGCTGGCAAATTTCATGTCCGAGTTGCCTCGGTATAGAGGCGGGAGCCCTTTTAAAGATCCGTAGATGTGGTGCCACCTCGACGAGGAGCCAGGAGATCGGAGCAGTCGCAACGGAGCGTGGGATGATGGTTAAAGACCGAAGGGCTCGGATCGTTCGGTATAGCCTTTCTACCAACTTTGTAGTTTGTTATGTTAGGTTTACCTAGCACCTCATGAAGGGTTTGCAAGCATCACATGTCTCAAAATTAAATTTTTAAGGTGCTAAGTGAACATGCAAAGAATCATCACTAGAAATTTAGGGTTTCTTAAGCATACAAACAACACAAGTAGAAAAGGTTAGGGTTTTGAGAGTACAACCTTTGTAGCTCCCTACGCTAGACTCCTCGGCTACTTGGGGTTTGGAAAAGGTCCGCTTGAACTCCTCTAGGTCCACGATGATTCACCCGGAGTCCGCTTTGTCCAAGCTTGTAACTTCGCAAGATCAAGAAAATAAAATGGAAGCTAACACTCTTCACAAGTGGGCAAGACTTTTGTAGAATAATGTTGTGGTTGGTTTTCTTACTTCAAAATCCTAACTTGGTGAATGTTTTGCTCACTTGAGAAATCTAGAGAGCAAGAGAGCAAGGAGGAAGACGATGATGGATTTTGAAATATCAAGAGAATGATAATTGTGTTGTGAAAAATATAAAATATAAGTATATATATTTTCTATCTCTCATCTCAAACCATAGTAACAATATATGGATATTATTGTACTTGAGTTAAAACCCAAAAGGAAGATTAACACATGGTTACAAGGTAGGTGAGTATGGTTAGTTCAAAGAAGAGTGTAGAAGATAATCATGTATTAATCTTTTTCTTTTCTTTTGTTTTAAAACAAATACAATATATATCCATATATGCAATTATAAGGTGTGAGTCTTATATTGCCACCATCTCCTATATATACAACCATGATAACCTTTATGTATGCATGTATGTGTGCATGCGCATCTTATGTGCATGAATGAGAATGAATGTGGGAACATCCGACGATAGATATAATTCCATATAGGAGTTCTCGGCGAGTCCGTCCAGTGTACCCAGTCACCACTGAGCACCCGTATACGATCTCGATGTCAAACATCGATGAATGTGGGAACATCCATCGCCCATCATATGGGTCTCGTGTCATATACGCTAGTCTACTCTGGTATATCGATGCCCCGTCTCGATACACCTGCGACTAGGGACATTCTAGGATATGTTTATAAACTACTGATGTCCCACTAGTATGATCTCCATCATAATCACAGTAGTCAAGCCAATATCCTCAGGGCTTTACCAACATGTATGAATGAATAAAAGCATGAGCAAATCAACATGTCAGATAAAGAAGAACCGGATAGCATACTATCATGTCGAGCAAGAATGTACACTGAATATATATATATATATATATATATATATATATATATATATATACATGTATAAATACATCCACTATCACATAATGGCCTCTAGGGCATACATATATCCAACAATCTCCTACTTGCACTAAGGCCAGTTATTGGCGTATCTCATATCCAACATCTCAAAAAGTCGCTCATGCTGCGGCTGAGGGAGGGCCTTGGTGAGTGGATCCGCGGCGTTATTCTTCGTGTCTACTCTCTTAATCTCGATCTTGCGGCGATCTACAATCTCCCGGATCAAATGAAAGCGCCTCAGGATGTGTCTGGACCGCTGATGGGACCTGGGCTCCTTGGCTAATGCCATAGCCCCATTATTATCACAATACAATGGTTGGAACTACTCCTAGCTCCGATACGAACTTCCTCATCCAGACGGCTTCCTTGGCGGCATCATTCGCAGCAATGTACTCAGCTTCCATCGTAGAGTCTGCAACGGTATCCTGTTTGGAACTCTTCCAACTTACCGCCCATCCATTGAGGGTAAATACAAACCCAGAGATAGATTTGCTGTCGTCCTTATCGCTCTGGAAGCTCGAATCGGTAAAGGCCTCCATTTGGAGATCTCCATTGCCATACACCAAGAACAATTCTTTAGTCCTTCGCAAGTACTTAAGAATGTTCTTCACAGCTATCCAGTGATTCTCCCCTAGGTTGGATTGATACCTGCTTACAACACTAAGTGCATAAGCTACATCTGGGCGTATACATAACATCGCATACATTATAGATTCTGCTGCCGCAGCATAAAGTATAATGCTCATGCGAGCTCTCTCTTCATCGGTCTTTGGGCAAGATTCCTTGGAGAGAGTGACCCCATGGCAAGCGGTTAAGGCACCCCGCTTGGAGTCTTCCATACTAAACCTTTTTAGGATATTGTTAATGTACCTGGTTTGGGACAATCCCAATAACCTCTTGGATCTATCCCTATAGATCCTTATTCCCAGAATGTATGTGGCATCACCCAGGTCCTTCATGGAGAACCTTAGTGATAAGAAAGATTTGACCGACTGTAGCATAGGAATATCATTTCCTATCAGAAGAATGTCATCCACATACAATACGAGGAATGTGACAGCTCTTCCTACAGCCTTCTTATAAACACAAGGTTCATCTGGATTTTTGATGAAATCAAACTCTTTGATAACATCATCGAAACAGATGTTCCAACTCCGTGATGCCTTCTTTAACCCATATATGGATTTAAGCAATCTACATGCTTTCCCGCTGCTCCCACTGTCAATGAAGCCCTCCGGCTGATCCATATAAACGCATTCTTCTAAATCTCCATTTAGAAATGCCGTTTTAACGTCCATCTGCCAGATTTCATAGTCATAGTGAGTAGCAATAGCAAGTAGGATCCGAATGGATTTAAGCATGGCTACGGGTGAAAAAGTCTCGTCATAGTCCAAACCTGGTCTTTGACGAAAACCCTTCGCCACAAGTCTTGCCTTGTAGGTCTCTACCTGCCCATCTACACCAATCTTTCTTTTAAAGATCCATTTGCATCCCACAGGTTTTACCCCAGGGGGTACAACGTCCAAAGTCCAAACTTTGTTGGTGTACATAGACTCTATTTCGGATCTCATGGCATCCAGCCACTTCACAGAGTCTCCACTCGTGATAGCTTGCTGAAAACTGGTAGGATCATCATCCTCTATGATGCAGTCTTCTCTGTCACCATCAATGAGGAAACCGTAGTACCTCTCCGGTAGGCGAGAAGTCCTACCAGACCTACGGAGTGGCTGAGGTTCCTCAGTTTCTATTTCAACAGCCGGTTCAACCAAGTCGTCATTTGTAGTTTGTGTCTCTAGAACCTCTTCTAGATCCACCACATTGCCATCATCTTTATCTGTGAAAAACTCTTTTTCTAAGAATGTGGCATGCTGAGAAACAAACAACTTGTGTTCTTGCTTGTGGTTGAATAGATATCCATAAGAGTTCCTTGGATATCCCACAAAGTTACACATGACTGAGCGTGTCTCGAGTTTGTCCGGATTCTGCTTTGTAACATAGGCCGGGCAACCCCAAATCTTAATTCTCTTAAGAGATGGTCTCTTCCCATGCCATATCTCATATGGCGTGGTAGACACGGTTTTGGTTGGAACCCTGTTTAGAAGAAACGCTGCAATTTCCAATGCATGCCCCCAAAATGAGACAGGTAACTCAGCATCACTCGTCATGGATCGGACCATATCTAATAGGATCCGATTCCGTCGTTCAGACACACCGTTGTGCTGTGGTGTGTAAGGAGGAGTAAGTTGAGAGAGAATCCCATTCTCTTTTAAGAAGTTTGCAAATTTTGTACTGAGGTACTCCCCACCTCGATCTGATCGAATCATTTTGATACTCAAGCCGGTTTGTTTTTCTACTTCTTGTTTATATTCAGTGAATTTCTCGAAAGCTTCGGATTTGTGCTTTAATAAAAATACATGACCGAATCTTGAGAAATCGTCAGTGAAAGTAATGAAGTAAGAAAAACCGCCTCTAGCTTGTGTAGACATTGGCCCACATACATCACTATGTATGAGTCCTAGGAGCTAGGTAGCTCTTTCTCCGTGTCCGGTAAACGGAGTTTTGGTCATTTTACCCTTGATACAAGACTGGTAAGTCGCATAAGATTTATATTCAAAAGGGTTTAAATATCCATCTTTGTGTAACTTGTTTAGTCTTGTTTCGTTAATATGACAAAGTCTACAGTGCCAAAGAAAAGCTTCATTTATTTCTGAAAGTTTTCTTTTATTAGTGTGTTGTATGCTGAAAACTGTGTGTTGATTTAGGACGTATATCCCGTTATTAAGTGTACCATACCCAACCAACATTTGATTTAGGTGAATGTTCATAACATTGTTCTGCAATACAAAATTATATCCTTCATTGTCTAACAAAGAAACAGATATTATATTACAAAGCATACTTGGTACAAAATAACAAGGGTTCAAAACCAATATACACCCAGATGGCAACCCCAAGTGATACTCTCCCACTACGACTGTATGTACATTGGAACCATTTCCAACGTGGAGAGTATGGTCACATGTCTTCAAAACATTGCTATTTCTCAGCCCCTACATAGAATTGCAAATGTGAGAACCTGAACCGGTATCTAATACCTAGGAAGCAGAGTTTATTGAAAAACAGTTTTCTGTCACAAACACACCTGAAGCGGAAGCATCCCCATGCTTCTTCTTGAGATTTAAGTACTCCGTACAGTTGCGCTTCCAATGTCCTGCTTTGTGGCAATGAAAACATTCACCTTTCCCCGAGTCTCCAGCTTTGGACTTTTCCTTTCCCTTCACCTTTTTAACTCCACCCTTAGGATTGGTGGGCTTCTTCTTTTTCTTTCCTTTGGCCTTAGCCTTTGGGCGAGAAGAGGAAGATTGTCCAACAGTCATAACGGGAGTTTTCACTGATTTCAGTGTGCTCTCTGCACTCCTTAACATATTAAGGAGTTTAGGTAGTTCCTTCTCCATGTTGTGCATGTTGAAGTTAACTATGAATTGAGCAAAGGTGGAGGGAAGGGACTGCAGAATAATATCCGTATATTGTTCGTTGTCCAGCGTCCATCCAAGTTCCTCAAGCTCTTCTATGAGAGCTATCATCTTCAGAACATGGTCTCCTACTGATGTGCCAGAGGCCATTCGCATCTGAAACAATTTTTTTGATGCTTCGTATCGTAATACGCGGGATTGCTCTCCATACAACTCCTTTGTATGGAGGAATATGTCATGAATGTCCATATTCTCATGCTGCTTTTGATATGTGTTGTCCATCGATGCAAGTGCGAGGCATTTGGCCATGGCACAGTCAGCGTCCCATGTCTTGCGGACTTCTTTGTCCGCAACTGAGGATTTTGGACCTGGGACGGGCGGGGCTGGAGCCGTGAGGAAATATGATACTTTATCATAAGTCAAGGCTATTTTCAGATTCCTCAGCCAGTCTTTATAATTGGTCCCATTCAGTTTATTTTTATCTAGTAGAAGCTTGAGTCCAGTCATTGGTATCTGCCATTAAGAGAGAGAAAAGAATACACTCAGCGAAAGCTCTTGCAAAGATCAGATTGATTATTATCTTGTCTAATCGATGTCTCCCACTGCTTTAATCAAGTTTTTCTTTCAAACCTTAAAACGAAAACTAGCCAGGATTAATTACAGTCTACAACTTCGCTAACCGTTTAGCCAGGCCAGTGTCGGTACTTGAGGGAGGTTCCTCGTGCTTTCGCACGGACCTAATTAAAGTAAACCTCGTTTTCCCAGAGGTGTAGCCCCATTAACACCTTTCTAGACACCTAATGAGTTGGCTAATTGTAAACTGCAAAACTCTCCTAGGAGCAACTATTGCCTACAGTGGGATCGGGATCCAACCATCATATGGAAGGTATGCAATCTCATTGCAAATCTCAACACTTGAAATTCCCGATGTGATTTTTACCCCTAGTACCTATGACCTTGGCTATGGTCAACAAATCACAAGTACTAGTCAAGTTCAGCCCGTCATTTCTTGATTAATCAGACCCGTTTACATGACCCTTGGCTAAGGTCAACAAAGTCATATGCTCGTCCTAATTAATCTGCATCATATGCATTGTAGGAAGACATCGCTTAGCTACCGTACACTACGCCTTGGCTAAGGTCAACAAACGTAGCACGAATACTAAGTACTCTACTTACTAAAATGACGGAGGGTTGCGGATGATTTTTAAGAAAATCTTCAACGCTTTGAACTTGATATCGTCGTAGAATCAAATGGTTTTCAAAAGGAGTGGCTTGAGCTCCGCAGTTTTGAAATATAGCTTTTTCATAAAGAGCCGAGTGGTTTTCAAATTCGATTCTACAACATCTTTTTAGGTTTATTTTCTTTACATTAATCATATTAATGTAATCCCATCATTTAAGTCCTTAAGCCAATCACAGAAAAGAAACGAAAATAACACGTACGCTTATGCCATCCGCATTCGCCGCAATGTGCCGTTATGCACCGTTAGGTTACTTAACTAACGGCATACCGGGACGGGACGAGTACGGGTGTAAAACATAAGCAACGTCTACTATATATCATATATATATATAATATATCATTCGTCTCAGATATCTCAATACAGAACACAGGCAGCAGAAACATATATATAATGTGGGATATACTAGGACGTCCGTATTTAGTATTTAGCCAACAATAGAAAATAGGATTCCACAGTCGCGATGAATAGCCAAGCCCACACCCCTAGACCCCTACGAGAGCGGCAAGCGACCCTACCAATCCTGGAGTTTAGGAGACCCGGTCTTGACTCCTCGAGATAGCCTCCCACTAAACCCCAGAACCCGGTCACTTGTGCTCCCCTCCTTGGGTCTATTCTAATGCGGAAAAGTAAATAATATACAACACTGGTGACATCAACCTCAACCCGGAAGTGCCCCAAATAAAAGAATATTACATTACATTTGAATTTTACATGAATGAAAAATAAAACTCTCATCTCACATAAAACCCCCCGGCTATTCAATCGCGACAATCCTACACATCATATCTCAGCAACACATAATATCATATATCATCAACGTAAGTAAGTATGCGTACCCCGATTGTTGTTGATGTATAGCAACGAAACCGGGGATATCGACATACTACACTTACGGTCACAGAAAAGAAAGTGTAAAACTACAATATTTGGAATCCACATTCACTTTGGACACCGTAAATCCGAGATATCACATACCTCGCATTTCATGCCTTACTATATAAATTCCACGTATTGTATCACATTCCAGATAAATAGACAGTATTAAACATTTCGATCGAATAATCAAATACCCAAAATTTCCTAAAGCTCAACACTTGAGCGGAGTTCAAAAAACCCGGAATGTGACACAGTAGTAGCGGTCCAGCCGTAGAAGGGTCAAGCCAACGCCTCACATGTGGCATGCCGTACTGCCTCAAACCCTAAGGTTCAAAAGGCAGTTCAAGACGGTCACATAATCGAGTTAAGGTTTGTTGTCTTCTAGAGGGTCCACCACAAAACTTGCATGTATTTCCGAAAGATTTAAACCCCGTGAAAAAGTGAGTTAATGATACTCGTTCGAACTTTTTAATACTTTCTAAGTTACCCGGAAAAAAACACGAAATTGAAATTCCGATCGAATCAAAGAATCCGAAACAATCTCCAGAACATCTATCACTGAAACCAGATTAAAAATACCTAAAAACATCTATAAGCAGGAAATAAGAACACTGTACAAAAACGAGGGCTTAATTCATCCTTACGGCCGCGGAGCCGCGGCCTAAGCAAGCTTTGGCCGCGGTTCCGTGGTGGGAGTTTGGAATTAGGGCTTCGTTTTTTACAGGGTTTCTTATAATACCCTGCTTAATTTTTTACATATTTTTAATTCTGAAAAATAACAGTTTTGAAAAAATGTCCAGAGAGTGCTAAAAAACTGTATTTTTCGGTTCGATCGGAGTTTTAACTTCGTTAAAATGATGCCTAAAGTTCTAGGTCAGCACTGATACCAATGTTAGGTTTACCTAGCACCTCATGAAGGGTTTGCAAGCATCACATATCTCAAAATTAAATTTTTAAGGTGCTAAGTGAACATGCAAAGAATCATCACTAGAAATTTAGGGTTTCTTAAACATACCAACAACACAAGTAGAAAAGGTTAGGGTTTTGAGAGTACAACCTTTGTAGCTCCCTACGCTAGACTCCTCGGCTACTTGGGGTTTGGAAAAGGTCCGCTTGAACTCCTTAAGGTTCACGATGATCCACCCGGAGTCCTCTTTGTCCAAGCTTGTAACTTCGCAAGATCAAGAAAAGAAAATGGAAGCTAACACTCTTCACAAGTGGGCAAGACTTGTGTAGAATGATGTTGTGGTTGGTTTTCTTACTTCAAAATCCTAACTTGGTGAATGTTTTGCTCACTTGAGAAATCTAGAGAGTAAGAGAGCAAGGAGGAAGAAGATGATGGCTTTTGAAATATCAAGAGAATGATAATTGTGTTGTGAAAAATAGAAAATAGAAGTATATATATTTTCTATCTCTCATCTCAAACCATAGTTACAATATATGGATATTATTGTACTTGAGTTAAAACCCAAAAAGAAGATTAACACAAGGTTAAAAGGTAGGTGAGTATGGTTAGTTCAAAGAAGAGTGTAGAAGATAATCATGTATTAATCTTTTTCTTTTCTTTTGTTTTAAAACAAATACAATATATATCCATATATGCAATTATAAGGTGTGAGTCTTATATTGCCACCATCTCCTATATATACAACCATGATAACCTTTATGTATGCATGTATGTGTGCATGCACATCCTGTTAGTGTTTATGCCCTAGAAGGCCATTACTGTATCATACTAGTTTGTATATTACTTAATGGAAGCTTGGGATATTCACATGTATATAACAGTCTTGCTAAACATGGTAGTATGCTACTTGGTTTTTCTATCTTAATATGTGAGTATACGTATTGATAGAGCTCTTAGGATCTTGCTTGATTACCAGCGTTGTGATGGCAGTCACACTAGTGGGGGCTGGGTAGTCTACAAGCACATCCTTATTCAGGTCCCTGGTCGTTGGATTATCGAGACAGAGCATCGATACTCCGGAGTAGACTAGTGTGTACGCTTCTCATCCCAGTTGGGGAGATGGTCTGTCCCACAGCCGTCAGTATGTCGTACTGGAGATAGTATGCAGGTGCTCGTTAGGTTACGGGTACACCGGACAGGACTCACAGGGAACTGTTGGTTGGTTTTATACCAGTCGTCAGTGAACAGTTCCCAGGTGACATGAGTACAGCATAGTCCGCAGACTTGACACTGCTACTTCGCCTCGAGTGTGTCCCACTGTTCTTAGATTGCTACCCTACCACGGCTCAAAGGAGTCGTGCAAACAGGTAGTAGTTGGGTGCAGTCCCGAGCACTTGGAGGCAGTGGCGGTTAGACAGGATTCGTCCCTCCTGGTATTGGGAGTAGATATCGCGCTGTGTCAGAAAGCCATTACGCAAAGTCCCTGGCCAGGGCAAGCGAGATTTACTGGTAGGTTCCAGTAGTTTCTCAGGGTGTAATGGGCTTCGCTCCGACACGACTTATACCGCTATTAGGGGACTGACGCTTGCCGCCCCCCTAGGCCCGATATGCGATAGTCTTGGACGAACGGACCGGACTGTATGGAGATTGTCACAGCAGGCTCAGTAGGAGTTCGGATGGGTTTCCTCATCGGCCTTCTTATCGACAACTACCTGGGGACCGTTACGTACAGCTAGTGCCGCTTGCGGTCTGTGGTTAAACCCACTGCCAGCGTAGTAGTCGAGTCTCTAGAGTCCCACACAGAGAGTTTCCTACTCCAGGCGAAACGATATAGAGGTCGTATGGTTTTACGACAAAGGGTTCGGACGCGTATGTGTGTTTACACACTTACGTCGTTTGGACAGTTTTTACCAGTCGGCTTTGGTTTAAGCCAGTTACTGGTATCCGGTTATTGGATTTATACAGTCTAAAGTTTTTCTGTATTTTTGCGGATCGGAGGGGCGTTCTCATAATTACGCGAGAAGCTTCTAGAAGATGGTGACTAAGGAGGTTTAGGTGGCATATACATTGAATGAGATTAGTGAGTCATGAGAGTGATTCATCATGGTCATTAATGCATCATAAATGCTTAATGACTCATGACAATGAATCACCACTTGATATTTGTGAAGCATGATTATTCATCACTTCTTTTTCTTTTCTTGATAAATGAAAATGCTTCATATATATTATGATAACTTACTATTCTCACTTCATAATATCATTCACATTCTCTCTCCTCAAGCTCACTCTCTTCAAACCCTAATCCTCACCTCTCATGTGTTGAGAACAAGGATTAGTTAGACTAAACAATCCATAACCCTCACTCTATCACATCTATCTTCTTTGATTAGCAATCCAAGAAGGTTAGTTGCCTCAAGTTTAGAGGCTAAGCTTGGAGTTTTGCTCTCGGGTGGATCATCTACTACATCGAGAAGGCCGAGGAGGACGAGGAGATCGTAAAGCCGAAGGACTTGGTTCGATAGGTATAATCCCTAAGCATAGTAGTTTAGAACAACTATATGTTTAGTTAGTTATCGTTTAGCTTCGATTCAAGCGGTTAGTCGATGTTTGTTCACTAAACGAGTTCGTTTTTGAAAATTCCGCCTCCCCATAAGTACTGGGGTGTTGTACATCGACGTACAGTGGTATCAGAGCCTCGCTAAACAATAAATAACTTTATTGCAAATTTGTACGAATTTCGAACGGAAAAACGAAGCCGGAAAACCCTAAAAATATCAGTTTTCTGTCGATTTTAAAATGATGTCCTAAAATTTTTCAGGAATGTTCAGAAAGCTTGAAAAGCATCCAGGAGAACACCCAAGAAAATTGGGCCCATGGCTCGGCTAAAGAGCCGCGGAAGAGCGGCGGATCCCAAGCGATCCGCCGCGGTTCCGCCGCCGAGTTGCCGAGTCATGAACCCAAATTTCTTGTGTGGGTCCCCTGTGATATTTGGTGTTTTCTGGAATATTTTATATTTGCTCAGGTTTCAAGTTTACAGAGCAGTATTGGAGCAATGTTAAATCCGTTTAATCGATCGAAATTGTACAGTATTTGCATATTGGATTATATCTGTGATTGTTTAATGTGTTCGTAAACCTCCCCTAACTGCTAGTATGTCGGTTGGCAGGGGGTTGCACATTTCTGTAATGGTTTTATCTGTTTGTGCATATGAACTGTATTGGACTGTTGTGGTGTATAGCCGGGGTTATGCAATGGGTTATTATTTAATTCATTTGTTGTAAATGTAATTTGTTGTAATATTATTTTGCGGGGCACATCCAGGTTGCGGTTGTAGCCACCGTTGTATTATTTCATTTTACTGTTTTTGCTCCTAGGACAGACCCAAGGTGGGGTGCACAAACTGCCGGGCGGGTAGTTTGCCGTACCCGTAGGGGTCGAGGGTGGGGTAATGGCTATTCATCACAACTGTGTTATCCGTCTTTTCTTGCAGGCTCAAAAGAAATACGGATTGCTTGCAAATCCAATTAAGTTCATCTGTGTTCTGGAATGTATATCATTGCGTCAGACGAATGTAAAATATCTATATATATGATAGCTATTTAGACGTCACTTATGTTTTACACCCGCGCTAGCCCAACCCCCGCTCTGTCGTTAGTTAAGTAACCTAACGGGTGATGACGGGACCCCGTGGCGAATGCGGATGGCATAAGAGGACGTTGTATTTTCGTTGTTTTCTGCAATGATAGGTTAATGATGGGACGCATTATCTATAATGCAAAGAAAAACAAACCAAAGTATAAATCGTTGGAACAATTTAAAAGAAACCACTCGGTTAGTTTTAAAAACAGATATTTTTTAAATGCGGAGCTTTAACCACTCCTTTTAAAAGCTATCAGGTTCCTTCGGTTATATCAAGTTCACTACGTTCACGGTTTCTCCAAAACCAGTCGTAGCCCTCCGTCATTTCTTATGAATGGTCAGTAGTATTCAAGCTATGTTTGTTTGGCCCTTAGTCAAGACATAGTGATTGGTAGCTGCTGGGGTATTCATTTGTTGCATAGATAGATGAGTTGGTTTGGGACACTCGTATTACTTTGTTTGGCCCTTAGTCAAGAGTATATACGGATGGGTTCAAATCAACAGGATAATGATGGGCAGAACTTGACATGTGACTTATGATTTGTTGGCCCTTAGTCAAGATCATAAGAACATGGGGCAAAAATATATATCGGGAATTTCTAAAGAAACTGAAATTTGCAAAGAGATGCATACCATTTGGAGTTTGATGAATGTTGGTAGGATTCCTTCAACATTATCATACGATGATATTTAGATCCCGATCCTACTGTGAGTATATGCTACTTATCAGGATATTCGTCACTTAACGATCAATACTATAAACCTAGTAGGTGTCCAGAAAGGTGTCAGCGGGGTTACGCCCCCAGAGAAAAGAGGTTATTTAATTAAGGAACTTCGCGAAAGCATTGGAAAACCTCCCTCGAAGTATCGACACTGGCCTGGCTGAACGGTTAAGCAAGTATTGTACGGTGAGAGTAGTTCTGGCTAATTCTTCTTTTATGGTTTGAGGAAGGATTCGAGAAACAGTGGGAGCCATCCAGTTTAGATAAACTAAAAACCACTCTAAACTTGCAAGAGCATCATGCTAAAGAGTTTTCTTCTCTCTCTCCTAATTGCAGCGACCCTGAAAATGACTGGACTTAAGTTACTTTTAGAGAAAAATATACTGACAGGGCCAAAATATAAAGATTGGCTGCGGAATGTCAAAATGGCTTTGACCTATGACAGATTGGGGTACATCCTCACCGCTACGGCACCTGCTGTCCCTGGTCCCAAATCCAGCAATGCGGATAAGGAAATCCGCAAAACCTGGGATTTAGATTGCGCGAAAGCCAAGTGCATCGTGCTTGCCTCAATGAACAATGAACATCAGAGGAGGCACGAGGATATGTCCCTAGATGGCATATTTCTCCATACAAAGGAACTTTATGGAGAGCAATCTCATATAGCAAGATACGAGACCTCTAAGAACTTGTTTCGAGCGAGGTTGGCTGTCGGGTCATCGGTAGGTGAACATGTCCTAAAGATGATCGGCTATATTGAAGAGCTCGCAGACCTTGGGACGACTTTGGATAATGAGCTCTATACAGACCTTATTCTCCAGTCCCTTCCTCCCACCTACGCCCAGTTTATCCTCAACTTCAACCTTCAAGGAAAAGAAGTTGAACTTGCGGAACTCCTGAACATGTTAAGGAGTGCAGAGGGCACCTTGCAGAAGGCAAGGGAAACACCCGCTATGTTTGTTGGCGGTGCATCTTCTTCCGGGTCCAAGGCTAGAGCCAAAGGAAGGAAGAAGAAGGTCGCACCCAGACCTAGAGGAGGTGTTAGTAAGGTGGGAGGGAAGGGAAAGAAAAAGTTTGCGGTACCGGTAGTGGGCCAGGATGAGTGCTTCTATTGTCACAGGAAAGGGCACTGGAAGAAGGATTGCAAGGCGTGGAACGCCAAGAACCAGGAACCGAAGCAAGCTGTGGCTTCGACTTCAGGTGTGTTTGTAATTGAGAATTGTCTGTCGATCAACTCTACTTCCTGGGTATTGGATACCGGATCAGGATCTCATATTTTCAATTCATTGCAGGAACTGAGAAACCGTAGAGTGCTGAAGGAAGGTGATATGACCCTAAAGGTTGCTAACGGAGCTAGCGTGGGAGCTGCGTCCGTCGGGGAGTATCACCTAGGATTGACGAGTGGACACATTTTGGTTTTACATAACTGTTATTTTGTACCAAGCTTAACGTGTAATATCATATCAGTTTCCTTGTTATCAAATAAAGGTTATGATTTCACGTTTGTAAGAGATGTTGTTAACATCCACCTTAATCATGGTTTGATTGGGTCCGGTACTCTAAATAACGGTATATATGTTTTAAACCAACTCCAAATTTTCAATGTCCAGAACACACTAAAAAGAAAGTCTCCAGATTTAAATAAAGCTTTCTTATGGCATTGTAGACTGGGTCACATCAATGAGAGAAGGTTGACTAAGTTGCATAGAGAAGGATATTTGGACTCGTTCGAATATCAAACTTATGACACTTGTCAATCCTGTCTCAAAGGAAAGATGACAAAGACTCCATTTACTGGACAAGGAGTAAGAGCGAGCGAGCTCTTAGGACTCATACACAGCGATGTATGTGGTCCAATGTCTACACATGCGAAAGGTGGTTATTCCTACTTTATTACTTTTACAGATGATTTCTCTAGGTTTGGACATGTCTTCTTAATGAAGCATAAATCCGAGGACTTTGAGAAATTCAAGGAATACAAGAGTGAAGCGGAAAACCAAACAGGCAAAAGTATTAAGACACTGAGATCTGATCGAGGTGGAGAATACTTAAGTGCCGAGTTCCTAGGTTACCTAAAAGAGAAAGGAATTCTCTCTCAGCTTACTCCTCCATACACTCCACAGCACAACGGTGTATCGGAGAGACGGAATCGAACCCTATTAGATATGGTACGATCCATGATGAGTAATGCTGAGTTACCGCGATCTTTCTGGGGTTATGCGCTAGAATCAGCGGCATATCTTTTAAACCAGGTTCCAACCAAGACTGTGCCTACCACACCATATCAGATGTGGAGTGGGAAGAAACCCTGTCTAAAACATTTTAGGACATGGGGGTGTCCAGCTTTTGTACAAAAGCAGCATGTGGACAAGCTCGAGGCACGCTCAGTACTGTGTAAGCTTGTGGGATATCCAAAGAACTCCAAGGGATATTATTTCTATTACGCAGAGGAACAAAAGGTTTTTGTTTCTCGTCAGGCCCACTTCTTAGAAACTGAATTTTTAGAAAATCAGAAGAGTGGGAGCGCAGTAGAACTAGAAGAAATTCCAGAACCACAAGCTGTTACTGAAAGTTTGGTAGAACCAGAGGTTCAAGAAGAACAGAACATTCCCGCACCCCTCCGCAGGAGTAGTAGGCCGTCTCATCCGCCTGAGAGATACTACGGTTTTCTCATAGATGGGGATAGAGAGGATTGCATCATAGATGATGATGAACCTACTGACTTCCAGCAGGCCATCCAGAGCGGCGACTCGGTACGATGGCTAGATGCAATGCGGACCGAAATGGAGTCCATGTACACCAACAAAGTATGGACTTTGGACTTTACTCCAGATGGGGTAAAACCCATAGGATGCAAATGGATCTTCAAGAAAAAGATTGGTGTAGATGGACAGGTGGAAACCTATAAGACTAGACTTGTTGCAAAGGGTTTTCGTCAAAGACCTGGTTTGGACTATGACGAAACTTTTTCTCCAGTGGCTATGCTCAAATCCATTCGGGTCCTTCTTGCTATTGCTGCCTTCCATGATTATGAAATCTGGCAGATGGACGTAAAGACGGCTTTTCTGAATGGAAATTTAGAAGAGAGCGTCTATATGGATCAGCCAGAGGGTTTCAATCAGAGTGGGAGCAGCGGGAAAGTATGCAAGCTGCTTAAGTCCATTTATGGACTAAAGCAGGCATCGCGGAGTTGGAACATCTGTTTTGATGAGACAGTCAAAGAATATGACTTTATCAAAAATCCAGATGAACCGTGCATATATAGTAAAGTTGTAGCCAGAAGTGTCGTATTCCTCGTCTTGTACGTGGATGACATTCTATTGATAGGAAATGACATTCCTATGCTACAATCTGTCAAAGGATTCTTGTCACACAGGTTCTCCATGAAAGACCTGGGTGATGCCTCTTACATTCTGGGGATCTGGATCTATCGTGATAGATCCAAGAGGATGTTGGGACTTTCACAGTCCAGGTATATCGACACTGTACTGAAAAGATTCATTATGGAAGATTCTAAGCGCGGTAATCTACCGGCTTGTCACGGAATCACCCTCTCCAAAAAGATGTCTCCCAAGACTGATTTGGAAAGGGAACGCATGTCTATTATACCCTACGCTTCTGCGGTAGGCTCTATAATGTATGCGATGTTGTGCACCAGACCAGATGTAGCTTACGCACTGAGCGTGGTAAGCCGGTATCAGTCAGACCCAGGGGAGAAGCACTGGATAGCAGTAAAGAACATTCTCAAGTACCTGAGAAGGACTAAGGAGTTGTTTTTGGTTTACGGCGGAAAAGACCTCAGGTTGGAGGCCTTTGCTGATTCCGGCTTCCAGAGTGATAAGGACGATTCCAAGTCCATGTCGGGTTATGTCTTTACCCTCAATGGAGGGGCGGTGTGCTGGAAGAGCTCCAAGCAGGACACCGTTGCTGACTCGACGATGGAAGCGGAGTATATAGCTGCTTGCGATGCCGCAAAAGAAGCAGTCTGGATGAAGAAGTTCCTAACAGAACTTCAGGTGGTTCCTACCATAGTTGATCCAATACCTCTGTATTGCGACAACAACGGAGCTATAGCTTTAGCAAAGGAACCAAGGTCCCATCAGAAGTCCAGACACATCTTAAGGCGGTATCACCTGATCAGGGAGATCATTGATCGTCAGGAGATCGAGGTTCGGAGAGTTGCTTCAGAAGAGAACATTGCTGATCCATTCACGAAGGCCCTACCTCAGATTCAGTTCGAGAGGCTACTCGAGATCATCGGTCTACGATAAGCCAGTACATGGCCCTAGTGCAAGTGGGAGATTGTTAGTGTTTATGCCCTAGAAGGCCATTACTGTATCATACTAGTTTGTATATTACTTAATGGAAGCTTAGGATATTCACATGTATATAACAGTCTTGCTAAACATGGTAGTATGCTACTTGGTTTTTCTATCTTAATATGTGAGTATACGTATTGATAGAGCTCTTAGGATCTTGCTTGATTACCAGCGTTGTGATGGCAGTCACACTAGTGGGGGCTGGGTAGTCTACATGCACATCCTTATTCAGGTCCCTGGTCGTTGGATTATCGAGACAGAGTATCGATACTCCGGAGTAGACTAGTGTGTACGCTTCTCATCCCAGTTGGGGAGATGGTCTGTCCCACAGCCGTCAGTACGTCGTACTGGAGATAGTATGCAGGTGCTCGTTAGGTTACGGGTACACCGGACAGGACTCACAGGGAACTGTTGGTTGGTTTTATACCAGTCGTCAGTGAACAGTTCCCAGGTGACATGAGTACAGCATAGTCCGCAGACTTGACACTGCTACTTCGCCTCGAGTGTGTCCCACTGTTCTTAGATTGCTACCCTACCACGGCTCAAAGGAGTCGTGCAAACAGGTAGCAGTTGGGTGCAGTCCCGAGCACTTGGTGGCAGTGGCGGTTAGACAGGATTCGTCCCTCCCGGTATTGGGAGTAGATATCGCGCTGTGTCAGAGAGCCATTACGCAAAGTCCCTGGCCAGGGCAAGCGAGATTTGCTGGTAGGTTCCAGTAGCTTCTCAGGGTGTAATGGGCTTCGCTCCGACACGACTTATACCGCTATTAAGGGACTGACGCTTGCCGCCCCCCTAGGCCCGATATGCGATAGTCTTGGACGAACGGACCGGACTGTATGGAGATTGTCACAGCAGGCTCAGTAGGAGTTCGGATGGGTTTCCTCATCGGCCTTCTTATCGACAACTACCTGGGGACCGTTACGTACAGCTAGTGCCGCTTGCGGTCTGTGGTTAAACCCACTGCCAGCGTAGTAGTCGAGTCTCTAGAGTCCCACACAGAGAGTTTCCTACTCCAGGCGAAACGATATAGAGGTCGTATGGTTTTACGACAAAGGGTTCGGACGCGTATGTGTGTTTACACACTTACGTCGTTTGGACAGTTTTTACCAGTCGGCTTTGGTTTAAGCCAGTTACTGGTATCCGGTTATTGGATTTATACAGTCTAAAGTTTTTCCGTATTTTTGCGGATCGGAGGGGCGTTCCCGTAATTACGCGAGAAGCTTCTAGAAGATGGTGACTAAGGAGGTTTAGGTGGCATATACATTGAATGAGATTAGTGAGTCATGAGAGTGATTCATCATGGTCATTAATCCATCATATATGCTTAATGACTCATGACAATGAATCACCACTTGATATTTGTGAAGCATGATTATTCATCACTTCTTTTTCTTTTCTTGATAAATGAAAATGCTTCATATATATTATGATAACTTACTATTCTCACTTCATAATATCATTCACATTCTCTCTCCTCAAGCTCACTCTCTTCAAACCCTAATCCTCACCTCTCATGTGTTGAGAACAAGGATTAGTTAGACTAAACAATCCATAACCCTCACTCTATCTCATCTATCTTCTTTGATTAGCAATCCAAGAAGGTTAGTTGCCTCAAGTTTAGAGGCTAAGCTTGGAGTTTTGCTCTCGGGTGGATCATCTACTACATCGAGAAGGCCGAGGAGGACGAGGAGATCGTAAAGCCGAAGGACTTGGTTCGATAGGTATAATCCCTAAGTATAGTAGTTTAGAACAACTATATGTTTAGTTAGTTATCGTTTAGCTTCGATTCAAGCGGTTAGCCGATGTTTGTTCACTAAACGAGTTCGTTTTTGAAAATTTTGCCTCCCCACAAGTACTGGGGTGTTGTACATCGACTTACACATCCTATGTGCATGAATGAGAATGAATGAGAATGAGTGCATACAAGCATGCATAAAGACAAGAAAGGATTTTAAGTGAGAAGCTAATGGTTAAATGATAAATCAACACTTGATTTGTCAACCCGGTCATATCACATACGACCCGACCAAAAGCAATCCGCCCGATTAATATACTGCATCTCATATGCGCATTTTAATTGGGCCCACGCACATATCGCATATGCGCACCACAACGTTTTCGCCTGGACTAGGTAACTCCTTTGTCGGACTCTAAGACTCGTCAATACGCCAGCAGTGGGTGATGATCATATCAAGCACCCCCAAGCCGCAAGCGGTCAGCTAAACGTAACGGCCACCCGGGTATTGAGCGATAAGAAGAAAACAAGCGAACCTGTTACAACTCCCGTCGAGCTAACCGGCAACACTACCGTACAGTCCGGTCTCTTCGTCAGATATGCTGCATATCGAGTCTAGGGATGGAAACGTCGACCCCAATAACTCAATAAGTCGTGCCGATGAAAGGTCTATAACAGATCGAGAAACTACTGATAACACTTATCAGCAAATCCCAACAGCCCTGGCCAGGGACTTACTGATATAGCCAGTCGAGCACAGCACAACATCAACTCCCAATACCGGGAGAGACGAAACCCCTCCTATCGCTCATCGCCTTCGTGTGTCTCGGGACTGTACCCAACGGCCACCTGTTTGCATGACTCAGTAGAGCCGTGGTAGGGTGGTAATCAAAGTACAGTGGAAGAACACACAAGACTCTATGACGATCTCGGGTCTACAGACTAACCTGCACCAGTGTCACCTGAGAACTGCTATCCGACGATAGATATAATTCCATATAGGAGTTCTCGGCGAGTCCGTCCAGTGTACCCAGTCACCACTGAGCACCCGTATACGATCTCGATGTCAAACATCGATGAATGTGGGAACATCCATCGCCCATCGTATGGGTCTAGTGTCATATACGCTAGTCTACTCTGGTATATCGATGCCCCGTCTCGATACACCTGCGACTAGGGACATTCTAGGATATGCTTATAAACTACTGATGTCCCACTAGTATGATCTCCATCATAATCACAGTAGTCAAGCCAATATCCTCAGGGCTTTACCAACATGTATGAATGAATAAAAGCATGATCAAATCAACATGTCAGATAAAGAAGAACCAGATAGCATACTATCATGTCGAGCAAGAATGTACACTGAATATATATATACATGTATAAATACATCCACTATCACATAATAGCCTCTAGGGCATACATATATCCAACATGTTAGTTTAGCGTTAATGGCAGATCCGGGTTATAGAATGCGATAGCGCCAGTTAAAAAGTTTTTGTTCCGTGTTTGGCATCTGAAAGACGGCCGGGGCACTACCGTAGACTTACAAAACGAGGTTATTTAATTAGTTCCATGCGAAAGCATGGGGAAACTCCCTCGGAGTACAAATACCTGTTTGGTTGACCGATCGGCGAACTTGTAGGGTGTAATTAATCATGGCTAATCTTACCTTTTAGGGTTTGAAGGAAGATTTGATAAAAACGGTGGGAGCCATCCTGATTAGATAAGATAATAACCAATCTATTCCTGCAAAGAGCGCACGCTAAATCGTTTACTTCTTTCTCTCTCCACGTAGAGACCATGACACGCCTTAATCAAGATAATAATATGGATGTATTGACCGAACCCGCTTATTATACTGAGATGGGAAACGTTGGTTCCACTTTTTCTTATAATTGTCATAAGTCTGAGCAAGGAATAGGGGAATATCAGGATTCCCATGCAACCCGAACGAAGAAAGAGCATGATGATGCATCTTCTTCGAGTGTGTTCGTTACCGAGAACTGTTTCTCAGTATGCTCTACATCCTGGGTATTGAATACCGGATCAGGATCCCACGTATATAATTTATTACATGGGTTAAGGAGAGGTAAAGAACTGGGAAAGGGTGATATATCTCTCAAAGTAGGAAAGAGAGAAATTGTTGCAGCCAAAAAAGTTGGCGAATATCACCTTGTATTACCAAATGGTTATACAATGATTCTGAACGACTGTTATTACGTAACAAATATGATGTGCAATATTATATCAGTTTCTTTGTTGCATAAAGAAGGATATAACTTTATATTGGAGGATAATGTGATGAGTGTTGATTGGGTTTGGTATGTTGCGTAACGGTATATACGTTCTGAATCAAACCACTGTTCTAAATATACAGAACACACACAAGAGGAAAAGTTTGGAAATGAACGAAGCCTACTTGTGGCATTGTAGACTAGGTCATATCAATGCGACAAGACTAGCTAAGTTGCATAAAGATGGATATTTGAATCCGTTCGAATTTACATCTTATGAAACTTGCGAGTTATGTCTCAAAGGCAAGATGACTAAAACTCCGTTTACTAGACACGGAGAAAGTGCTACTGAACACTTGGGACTGAAACATAGTGATGTATGTTGTCCTATGTCTACACATGCCAGGAATGGTTCCTCATACTTCGTTACATTCACCGATGATCTCTCAAGATTCGGACATGTGTTCCTATTGAAACACAAATCTAAAGGTTTTGAGAAATTCAAGGAATATAAGAATGAAGTTGAGAACTAGACGGGTAAAAGTATTAAAATCCTACAATCTGATCGGGGAGGAGAATACTTGAGCACGAAATTCCGAGACTATTTAAAAGATACTAGGATTCTCTCTCAGCTTACTCCTCCATATACACCACAGCACAATGGAGTATCGGAGCGGAGAAATCGCACCCTATTAGATATGGTGCGCTCTATGATGAGTGTTGCTGAGTTACTTATTTCCTTTTGGGGTTATGCACTTGAGACAGCTGCATACCTATTGAATAGGGTTCCGACCAAATTCGTGCCTACCACTCCATGTAAGATATGGAATGGGAAGAGACCATATCTTAAACGAGTTAAGATATGGGGTTGTCCGGCCGATGTTAAAAAGCAAAATCCGGATAAGCTCGAGGCAAGGTCTGTTTTGTGCAAGTTTGTGGGATATCCAAAGGATTCATATGGATATATCTTCTACCACATTGAAGAACAAAAGGTATTTGTTTCTCAATATGGCACCTTTTTAGAAAAGGAATTTCTTGTGCAAGAAATTAGGGGTAATGAGGTAGAACTGGAAGAAGTTCCAGCAACACAAACTATAACTGACGGTTTAGTAGAACTGGAGGATTCGATAGTCCCCGATGAACCTCAGCCACTCCGCAGATCTAATAGGGTTCCTCATCCACCTGAGAGATACTACGGTTTTCTCATAAACAGTGGGAGCGAGAATTGCATCATGGAAGATGATGACCATGTTGGCTATAGTGCCCCCAAGTCAATTATTGTACCGCAGGCACGTGATTGCAATGATTGAGGGAGGACCTATACTGGTAGAACAGTCTTACTCGAGATGATAGTATGCTATCTGGTTTGTCTTTATCATCATGTAAATGTTTCAGGTGATATTACAGATCACTATTACATGTTGATAGAGCCCTTAGGATTCTTGCTTGACTACCAGAGTATGATGGCGATCATATACGTGAGAGTTGGGTGGTCTATAAGCACATCCTTAAAGTGTCCCTAGTCGAGGGAGTTTCGAGACTGGGCATCGATACTCTAGAGTAGACTAGTGTATACTGATCGAGACCCCGACGAGGGGCGGTGGCCGGACTCACAAGCCATTGGTGTCTGTTAGTTCACCTAAGATGTATACAGGTGCTTATTGGGTTATGAGTACACCGGACGGACTTGCCGGGAACATGATAGTTGGTATTATACCTATTGTCAGATAGCAGTTCCCTGGTGACATGTGTACATGTTAGTCTATCAACCTGAGATCGTCATTTGTCTCGTGTAAGTTCCCACTGTGCTTTGATTACTACCCTACCACGGCTCAAAGGAGTCGTGCAAACAGGTTTTAGTTGGGTACAGTCCCGAGCCACATGGAGGCAGTGAGCGGATCGTCGGGGGATTCGTCTCTCCCGGTATTGGGGGCTGATGTCGCGATGTGCACGGTGGCCATCACTAGAAATCCTTGGCTAAGGTAGTTGAGAATTACTGATCTAGGATCGGTAGTTTCTAAGGTGGTGATAGGCTTCATACCGACACTAAATGTCGTGTTATTACGGGTCTGACTTTATCCACCCCCTGTTGGAGATAATGCCCTCAAAGTCAATTATTGGATCACAGGCACGTGATTGCAATGATTGAGGGAGGACCTATGCCGGTAGGACATTCTTACTCAAGATGATAGTATGCTATCTGGTTTATCTTTATCATCGTGTACTGCTTTAGGTGACCTTACAGGTCACTATTGCACGCTGATAGAGCCCTTAGGACTCTTGCTTGAAGACCAGCAGTATGATGGCGATCATATACGCGGGAGCTGGGGTCTATAAGCACATCCTTAAAAGGTCCCTAGTCGTGGGAGTTTTCGAGACAGGGCATCGATACTCCAGAGTAGACTAGTGTATACAGTCGAGACCCCGACGAGGGGCGGTGGCTGGTCTCACAAGCCACTGGTGTCAGTTGGTTCACCTAAGATGTATACAGGTGCTCATTAGGTTATGAGTACACTGGACAGGACTCGCCGGGAACATGCTAGTTGATCTTATACCTGACGTCAGATAGCAGTTCCCAGGTGACATGTGTACAGGTTAGTTCATCGACCTGAGATCGTCATTTGTCTCGTGTGAGTTCCCACTGTACTTTGATTACTACAGTACCACAGCTCAAAGGAGTCGTGCAAAAAGGTTTTAGTTGGGTACAGTCCCAAGCCACATGGAGGCAGTGAGCGGATCTGCAGGGGTTCGTCTCTCCCGGTATTGGGGGTGAGGCCGCGCTGTGTCTAGGAGAGCCATTACACGAAGTCCTTGGCCAAGGCAGGAGATTTACTGGTAGGTATTCCAGTAGTATCTCAGGGTGTTCTGGGCTACACTCCGACACGACTTGTACCGCTTTTGGGGGTCTGACTTTTACTAACCCCCTAGGCCCTCCATGCCATGCTCATAGACGAACGGACTGGACTGTACGGATATTGTCACTGATAGGCTCAGTAGGGTGTCAGGATGAGTTCGCTCATCGATGTCCCTTTTGGTCAATACGCGGTAGCCCGTTACGTATGGCTAATACCTCTGACGTGCTAGTGGTTAAATCCACAACCAAAGTATTGACGAGTCTTTAGAGTCTCCCACAGACAGTTTCTCAAGTTTCGGGTAAAATGTTGTAGAGGCCGTATGGTAATATGGCAGGGTTCGATCATATACGTGCGGTATTGCATGGATCATAATCGGACGGATATTACTAGCGGGCTTTGGTTTAAGCCGGATCCTAGTATTGTACAGTGTAGATTTTATCTCATTGCATTTGTATTCAGTCAGAATACAAATGCGGGTATGTATATACAGTCATGGGGTTTTCCTGTAATTTATTACCGGATCAGTTTTTTGAAGTTGCCGGTTTGCATTCCGTTTCGGCCATTTTCCTTTGTTTCTTTCCTTGGCTGAAAAATTGGTAGAGGGGGTTATTTGCAATTGTGCATGGGGAAGACTTTTAGTGACACATGGTTGCTTCATGATTGTGCATCATGGCTTGACTTTTGATGATGATGAAGGGTTATGATGATGGATGTGAGACTTGCTTTTTCCCTTACACTCAACCTTGCCTTTTCTTGTGCTCACCTCCCTTGTATATTTTCCCTCTCTCATTTTTTTGTCATGGCCGGCCAAGATTGTAGGGGGCTGTCCAAAATTATGGTGGGGGATTTTTGATCTTTTTGTCTTTGCAAAAATCCCATAGCTCCATCTCCAAAAGATTTTTCATTCCTCCACATTGATATGGCAACTTCTTTAAACCCCTTGAGACAAAGTAATCCACACTATCCTACAGCATTCTTGGACAGGTCGACTCGCCAACTTCGTGCCCGAGTTGCCTCGATCCAGAGGTGGGAGCCCGTAAAAGAACCCGGCGATGTGGTGCCCTTCCGACGAGGAGATGAAGACCGGAGATTCCGCAGGGAGATCGGGACGACGACGAGAAGACCGAAGGACACGGATCGCTCGGTATATCTCTCTACCCCTTCTCTAGTTAGCTAGGTGTAGGTTAATGGCCCGATCCGGGTTTAAAGTGCGCGGTAGTGCCGGTTTACAAGTTTCGTAAAAGTTTCGTTTCCGCATTTTGGCCTCGTTCAGACGGCCGGGGCGCTGCCGTGCACTTACACAGGTATCAGAGCCACGCCATTAGCCTAGTCTAGCTTGCTCTAACGTGTTTACAAGTTCGATCGAACGAATTTTCAAAAACCCGCATTTTCTGGTTCAGTTCTCTGTCGAATTTTTTTTGGCTCGAAAAATTATTTGGAGCGTTGCAGAAATTCGAGAAGGCGTTTTTAAGCTTTCTGTAAAAATTCGGAACAGTGATCCAACAGTATGACCACGGAACCGCGGCCAAACCCATGTTCTGGCCGCGGTTCCGCGGCAAGAAAGTGTGAACACAGTACCAAATTTCTACAGTGGCTTTCTGAGTTGAAATTGGGGTTTTTGGTATGTTCTGTTTGGGCCCAGATTTTCTTTGAGTGCTACAGTAGTGCTTGGGGCCCACACCGAAAAATTTAGTCGATCGAAACTTTTAAACATGTTAGTTCACAGTATTTACATTATATCTGCGACCGTGAATGTCACTTGATCGGTAAATCCTGTCTAACTGCTATAGCCCTTTTAGACGGATTTGCGAACGTGACATTCACGTTGATGTTCTGTGTTGTGCTGTGATGTTGCGGATTTGCCGTGGTGGATAGCTTGGATGCAATGGTAGTAAAGTTTGGTGTATATGTACATTTGATATTTCGGGGCGAGCGTCCGACATGTGGACTGCCGTCACTGCCTGTTTGTATATTATTCTTTTCGGGCACGACCAGGCTGAGGTCGATGTACCGCTGTATGTATATTTTACTTTCTGTACTAGGATTACCCCGCGGAGGGGTCCACGGGTAGCCGGGTTCTAGAGGGCAACGGGCCCGCATCTCATGGCATTGAGATGGAGGGGGCTTCACTTTAGAATTGGCGGGCTATTCGCCGCACTCGTAGGGGGTACAGGTTGACCCAAGGAGGGGTGCCCAAGTTACCGGATTCCGTAAAGTGCTGGGTGGTCCATTCACGTTGCTGAAGGGGGCTGCCTCGCTTCATGTTTTGGCGGGTAACTTGTCGTGTCCGTAGGGGTCTAGGATTTCATTGCACAGGCTATCCACACGACCAGGGGAACGTCGGGTTTCAGTAGCGGCTCTATGAAACCCGGGGATCCCAGATATCTGTATTGTTCTGTGATGCTTATTACATTTCTGTGATGTTGCATTTTTATCACGCCTTAAGTGAATATTATATATTGATATATATATACTAGTAGATGTTGTATATGTTTTGCATCCACGCTAGTCCAGTCCCCGCTCTGTCGTTAGTTAAGTAAGCTAACGGGTGATGACAGGACCCAGTGGCGAATGCGGATGGCATATACGTACATCATTATTTCCGTTCTTTATTGGTGTGATCAATTGATGGGACTGCATTGATTCGGATCAATGCAAGCTAAACAAACCTATTCTGATGTTGTTGGAACATTTTTCAAAAACCTGTTATTGCAAGGACGTTCTCTTTTGTTTTGCACAGTGGTATTCGGTTATGAATATCCAGCACCTCAGTCGACGAGGCAAGGGCCGAGATCCCTTCACCGGGACTGACCCCTTGGACAGAAGTTTGCGTCAGGGTAATAACTTCACTATAGTCGATTACTTTTGCTTTGCATCGTGGTATTCAGTTGGAATATCCTGCACCTCATTCTACGGGGAAAGAGCCGAGATCCCTTCACCGGGAGTGACCTCTTTAGCAAAGGTTTTCGTCACTATATTTTTATAAAAGCTATTCGGTTCCTTCAACGATATCAAGTTCATTATGTTAAAGGTTTTTCGCCAAAAACCATTCGTAGCCCTCCGTCATTTCAGACGGGTAGCACGTAGTATTCATGCTATGTTTGTTGACCTTCGTCAAGGCATAGTGTATGGTAGCTATTTGTTACTTTTCTGTTGCATAGATAGATGCGTTGGTTTGGGACAGTCGTACTGCCTTGTTGGCCAAAGTCAAGGGTAGGTACGGGTGGTTCAAATCAATCTGGATAATGACGGGTAGAACTTGACATGTGACTTATGATTTGTTGACCTTCGTCAAGGTCATAAAAGCATGGGGTAAAAATCATATCGGGAGTTTCTAAAGAAACCGAAACTTGCCAGATATGCGCATGCCTTCTGGAGTGTGATAACGTGAGTGGATTCCGTCACGTTATCATGCGATGATAGTTGGATCCCGATTCCCACTGATGAGTTAGTTTACTCCTCGGGTGATCCCGACTAATTCTTCTTTCAGGTTTGGAGGAGAATTTGATGTTACAGTAGGAGGTTTCCTGATTAGATAAAGTGATAACCATTCTGATCTAGGCTAAAGTGCACGCTGAGTGTTTCTTTTCTCTCTCTCTTTGGCAGCGACCATGACCCGACCCTAGACTATGACTCAGTGACCAAGTTGACCGAACCTTCTTAAACACTGGCTTTTGGATTGTCTGAGTTGCAAACCTCATTGCCACTCCTACTTTTACCCTTTTCTCCAGGACACCCCATATTACTACGAACGTCCACTTCCATTGGATAAAACCATCGTATGGTCATATACGAACTCGAAGGAACTTGTTCCAGATTCGAGGATGGTTTCCGGTTCTGGAGAAAACGAATAGGAATATTCAATTGTCTTTTCCTTTTACCTTCTCTCAGGTTGCGAGTGCTCCTTGGATTAGGGGATAGTACACCCGTTACACCTATTGGATAGTCTTCTTCCAAACCTTAGGCTGGTGCTGAACGGTAGGGAATGAAGAAAGCCGATTAACCTAAGTGTGGTGTACAGAAGGTATTAAGTAAAGACAAATAAAGGGATTAGAAGGAGGGCAAAGTAAATTGCGACTGCTATTCGCGACAAAACCAAGTATTTCATTACCACTCCCACTCCACCTTTGTATTTTTCCAGGACACTCCGTATCACTACGAAGATCCAAAGTTATTTGGATACTCCATCGTATGGTTATATACGAACTCGAAAGGAACTTGTTCCAGTTCGGGGATGGATTCTGGTTCAGGAGAAATAGGAATAAGGTTTATTCGGTTGTCTTTTATCTTCACCTTCTCTCGCATTGCGAGTGCTCCTAGGATTAGGACAGTACATCCATTATGCTTATTGGATAGTCTTCTTCCAAACCATAGACTGGTGCCGAACGGTAGGGAAGTTAGAAAGCCATTTGGCCTAAAGGGGTGTACAGAAGGTAACGACTAAAGACATATAAAGGGATTTGGAGAGATGGAAAAGAAATATGCGGTTACAGTTGTGAATCTGGATAATGGAAGAGGCATTACTAGGAATACCCGGATATCCCATCGAGACATTTCAATGTTTCAGTTTCACTGTGTACTCTTAATAGAAAACTGATTTCCCAATTAGACACTTGCTCCAGGGTATGTATTTAGCAGGTTTGATTCTCACATCTGTATAGTTTTACAGATGATGAGTGGGAGTAAGCTATTGGGAATTGGGTGATTATCCTTATTATATCGGGATTCTTTGTAATTGGTAATATTTGAGGAAATCACCTGGGTTGTTTGCCGGACGGCAGATATTTGGTTTTGAATATCCGTTGTTATGCACCAATTTCAAATTGATATATATGTACGTCTATTTTTATAGAGTGAGATATACCTTTTTTGAAATTATGTCTATAACATTTACCTATATCAGTGGATGGTTAGGTAAGGAGTATTAAACAGCGGTGTAATTCTTCTTAACCATAAGTACAGTTTTCAACCTACAACACACGGGGAATGAGTTATTAGACTTAGGGGACTTATACAGAGTATTGTATGTTGTCCAGTTTCCATTAGGACAGAGGGGATGGTCCTCGTACTATATTCAGTTTACTTATGACTTCTCTAGTTTTTAGACAAGTGTTTCGTAGAAACACAAGGTCTGAGTTTTGAGAAGTTATAGGTATAAGAGTAAAGTAGAGAACCAGATGTTGCAAGTATCGGGATTCTTCAAGGTGATCGAAGATGTAGATACTTCTGTATGGTATTCAGTTAATAGTAATGATTAAGAGAACTTGCTTCTCTTTCAGGTTACTCATAAGTGGAAGCACTCCAAAGTTGAGTAATGCTGATCGGCCTCTCTCCATTTAGTTGACATGCACTGGAGACAGCTGCATGATTTGAATCTGGTTCAATTAAATTAGTGCCTCTGTTTCTATATTGGATATAGAACAGTTCATATCTTAACGATGTTAAGGTACGGGGAGTTGTCCGGCTTATGCTTAAAACCAGACTCCGGATAACTCAAGGCACGCTTCTGTAATGGCTGTTTGTAGGTTGACCCAGGCTATGACGAGGGTTGATTTTCTACCATCTGGAAGATCAATAGTGATATTGTTCTAGACTCGCCATAGTTTTAAGTAAAATGGATTTTTTCAGAAAACAGAAGTGGGAGTATAGTAGAACTGGAAGTGATTCCAGAACCGCAAATGATTACTGAAAATTTGATGAGAACTTAAAGATTCAATCTGACTTGACATTCTATTGGCCACTCCGCAGATATGGTGGGTAACCTCAGGCACTCGAGAGGTGCTTCGGTATGCTCAAAGACGGTGACAGGGAGGTTCTTTTTTACCCAGACTTGCCATTGTTGTTGTTCCAGACTGTGAGACCCGGCAGGAGGATGAGTATAGCGTCATTCTAAAGAAGCTTTAGAAGTGCACGTGTATATGATTCTGCTAGAGTGTTGTCGTAGTCAGTGGGAGCAGCGGAAGTATAGTGGACAAGTGGCTTATGTCTATTTACAGACTAAAGCAGATGTAGCGGAGATAGATCATCTATTTCTGATGTGACAGTCATAGATTTGACTTCATCAGAATAGGGGATGGATCTGTTAAGAAGGTAGTAGGGTGTGATGTCCTGGTATTTGGATGACATACACAGAGTAGGAAGTGAAATTTCTATACTACGGTCGGTTACGCTTTGGTTGTCACACAGTAGTTTCTCCACAAAGGATATGGATATTATATCAGACATTCTGGTTACTAGATCTATGGTTTTAGATCTAGATTTAGGTAGTTTCCCAATCTGGGTACTTAAACAGCATTCTAAAGGTGTTTTAGAATGGACGACTCCTGGCACGGTAGTGTACCTGCAGGTGATGGAGTCACCCTCTATGAAGGTGTCTTACAGACTAAAGGGAGAGGGATGTGCATGATTGGCAGATCACTTGCTTAAGTAATTGAGTCAATCATGAGATGTCAAGTACCACACCAGATGTTGTTTTTGCATTAGATGCAATAATTTGATATTTATCCAATCCTGGAGAAACATTCAGAAGTAGTTTTAGAACATAAGTGGATGTTCTAAGGAGATGATAACGTCAGCCTCATTCGGGAGACGGTTATCATTCCTGGCTTCCAAGGTGACCTGGATGACAGAGTGACTGTCAGAGTTATAGTTTTCCCTCTGACGAGGGGCAGAGTTTTGGACAGGTGATCCAAGCGGATACTCAGGGAGGCATGGCGCAGGGTATTGATTAAGTTCAGATGTCGATACAGTCTAAGAAGTTTGGATTTGGAGTTCATTTATGAACTAGGTCCCATCAGACATCCAGACACATTCTAAGACAGGTATTGCTCATTTCAGGAGATAGCTTTCTCCGCGAACTTGAGATATAGAGATACATAGAAAGAAATATCAAGGCGGATCCACTCACTGAGGCTATTCCTCGAACGCAATAGTTTTGCAAACGGGTTTTGTGAGACTGATTAGTAGAGGAGTTGGGTGTTCGGTATCACACGGGCTGTGCGTATGCGACATCATAATAATTAGCCTTGAGTGCAAGTGGGAGATTGTTGGAGATAGTGCCCTCAGAGTCAATTATTGGATCACAGGCACGTGATTGCGATGATTGAGGGAGGACCTATGCCGGTAGGACAGTCTTACTCAAGATGATAGTATGCTATCTGTAGGGTTCCTAGGCACTCTAGTTAGGTCTCACAAGGCATCGAACATGCCAATTAAAAAAAAATGGTGCCGAGAAACCCTAGAATACGGATCTTAGACTAGATATTTAGGCGAAAAGATAATCTAGTTAACACTTAACTAATTGGATATGGAAATTACAACCTTTGTAGATCCGGATATCCACCTCCATGGCTCCGCAACGAAGTCTCCTCGCTGTCCATGTCGAACCCCGGGCTCTAGCGTCGGCTTCATCGGAGAATCGGGTGAGCTAGGTCGCCGGCTTCGTGTCAAAGACGATCTACGTCGAGGCATCGCAAGTTCAAGCTCCGACTTCACAAAGTGATGAAACTTGTGAAGAAAACACACTCTACAACTTGGCTAGAGGTAGAGGATGAAGAAATAGGAGGTGGGTTCTCTTTAGAATTGGATTTCTTACTCTCAAGCTCAAGTTGCCATTGATGGACCTTGAGCTTTTGTTGAAGAAGAAGATGAAGATGAAGAAAGAAATATGATAAGTGTTTTTCAATAATGAAATAAAATTGATACTTATCATAATCTAACATGGGTTAAGTGTAGAGAGCAAACCATGGTAAGTGGGAATAGTTAGGGTTTAGCATAAAGACAAAATGGTCTTTGAGTCAAACCTTCATGAAGCTTCATTAAGCTTCATGACAAAAGAAAACCATTTTGTTTTTATAAAACAATTTAAATAAAAAGGAATGGATAAATAAATGTGTGATAAAACCAAAACCCTAATTATCCTCTTAACCATGGGTTTATTCTTTACACTTAACCAAATAAACATGCATCATCTAAAATGATACAAACAAGTGTACAAAAGTATATCACATATACATCATGCACATCAAGTGAGAAAATCCATTTAAAGTGAACCCATATTAGTTAATGTAAAGTAATATATCAAATATATAATTATACATTAAATCATTAAATCAACACTTGATTTAACGACCCGGTCATATCGCATATGACCGACTAATATCAATAGTAACAACTTATCGAATCAACACTTGATCCGATAACCCGGCTATAATGCATATAACCGATCAATGCTACAAATCGCGAGAATGAAATGCGGTATCACATACACGCATTATTCTCGGTCCCGCACATATCTCATATGCGCTCCTATTTCGTTTCGCTTGAGCCAGAAAACCTCTGTGTAGGACTCTAAAGACTCGTCAATACGCCGGTAGCAGATGATGATCATATCAAGCACCCACAAGCCGTAAGCGGTCTGCTAAACGTAACGGCCACCCGGGTATTGAGCGATCAGAAGATCGACGAGCTAGCCCGCTCACACTCCTGCGAATCCGACCAGTAAAACTTACCGTACAGTCCGGTCTCTTCGTCTGATACGTCGCATATCAAGTCTAGGGGTGGTAAACGTCAGACCCCAATACTCGATAAGTCGTGCCGATGTGAGGCTCATAACGGGTCGAGAAACTACTGGTAACACTTACCAGCAAATCTCTGATCAGCCCTGGCCAGGGACTTCACTGTTACGGCCAATCGAGCACAGCACAACATTAACCCCCAATACCGGGAGAGACGAAACCCCTCCTATCGCTCATTGCCTCCATGTGACTCGGGACTATACCCAAAGACCACCGTTTTGCACGCCCTCATGGACGTGGTAAGGTGGAGATCAAAGCACAGTGGGAATCACACAAGACTCTATGACGATCTCGGGTCTACAGACTAACCTGTACAAGTGTCACCTGAGAACTGCCATCTGACGTGAGGTATAATACCATCTGGGAGTTCTCGGCGAGTCCGTCCAGTGTACCCAGTCTCCACTGAGCACCCGTATACCATCTCTGATGTCAAACACCAATGGATGTGGGATCATCCATCGCCCATCTCATGGGTCGAGAAGCGTATACGCTAGTCTACTCTGGTATATCGATGCCCCGTCTCGATACACCCATGACTAGGGACCTTGAAGGGTGTACTTATGGACTACCATGTCCCCACTAGTATGATCTGCATCACAGTCCAGGTAGTCAAGTACATATCCTAAGGGCTTTACCAACATGTAACTATAAGACAGTATAAAGAGACTAGTGTACATGTTAAGATAAAGAGTAACCAGATAGCATACTATCATATCGAGCAAGAAAGTCATCTCTATATATGTCCAAGCATCCAATATAATATACATCATCTGTACAATACTGGCCTCTAGGGCATACATACAACTAACAATCTCCCACTTGCACTAGGGCCAGCTGCTGTAGTATCTCATACCGAGCATCCCGAAGAGTCTCTCAAACTGTGTCTGGGGAATGGCCTTCGTGAGTGGATCCGCCGTGTTGTTCTTCGTGTCAACTCTCCTGACCTCGATCTCCCGGCGATCAACTATCTCCCGGATCAGGTGATACCGCCTCAGAATATGCCTGGACCGCTGATGGGACCTGGGTTCCTTGGCCAAAGCCACCGCTCCATTGTTATCGCAATACAAAGGTATTGGACGCTCAATGGATGGAACCACTCCAAGTTCAGTAATGAACTTCTTGATCCAGACAGCCTCTTTGGCAGCATCGTTGGCAGCGATGTATTCAGCCTCCATCGTCGAGTCTGCCACGGTTTCCTGCTTGGAACTCTTCCAGCTAACCGTCCCTCCGTAAAGGGTAAAGACAAAGCCCGACTGCGACTTAGAGTCGTCCTTATCACTCTGGAAGCTCGAATCGGTAAAGGACTCCACTTGGAGCTCTCCGTTACCATACACCAAGAACATATCTCTAGTCCTTCGCAAGTACTTGAGAATGCTCTTCACAGCTGTCCAGTGACTCTCTCCAGGATCAGCTTGATACCTGCTCACTATACTTAGTGAGTATGCAACATCGGGTCTAGTACATAGCATCGCATACATGATAGAGCCTACTGCCGAAGCATAGGGTATCCCTTGCATGCGAGCTCTCTCCAAATCAGTCTTAGGAGACATCTCTTTGGAGAGGGTGACTCCAGAGATCGTGGGCAAGTTCCCACGCTTGGACTCTTCCATACTAAACCTCTTTAGTATGGTGTCAATGTACCTGGATTGGGACAATCCCAAAATCCGTTTGGATCTATCTCTATAGATCCTAATCCCCAATATGCAGGAGGCATCACCAAGATCTTTCATTGAGAATCTTTGTGATAAGAAGAGCTTGACCGATTGCAGCATAGGAATATCATTTCCTATCAAGAGTATGTCGTCCACGTACAATACGAGGAAGACAACCTTACTCTCTGCCACCTTCTTGTAGATACAAGGTTCATCTGGATTTTTGACGAAATCAAACTCTTTGATAACGACGTCAAAGCAGATGTTCCAACTCTGCGATGCTTGCTTTAATCCATAAATGGATTTAAGCAGCTTGCACACCTTGCCGCTGCTCCCACTGTCTACAAAGCCCTCTGGCTGAGTCATGTACACGCACTCTTCTAAATCACTATTTAGAAAGGCGGTCTTAACATCCATTTGCCAGATTTCGTAGTCGTGATATGCAGCGATGGCAAGCATGATCCGGATGGATTTAAGCATAGCCACTGGAGAAAAGGTTTCGTCATAGTCCACACCTGGTCTTTGACGAAAACCCTTTGCTACAAGTCTAGCTTTGAAAGTCTCCACTTTCCCATCTACACCAAGTTTCTTCTTGAAGATCCACTTGCTCCCAATGGGTTTTACCCCTTCAGGAGCAACGTCCAAAGTCCATACTTTGTTGGTGTACATGGATTCCATCTCGGACCGCATAGCATCCAGCCATTTCACTGAGTCTCCACTCGTGATGGCCTGCTCGAAGCTAGTTGGGTCATCATCTTCCATGATGCAATCCTCGCTTCCACCATCAATGAGAAAACCGTAGTATCTCTCAGGTGGACGAGAAACCCTACCAGATCGGCGGAGAGGCTGAGGTTCGTCGGGTACTACCGAATCTTCTGGTTCCACTAAATCTTCAGTTATAGTTTGTGTTTCTGGAACTTCTTCCAGTTCTACCTCAGAGCCACTAATCTCTTTTGCAAGAAATTCCTTTTCTAAAAAGGTGGCATGTTGAGCAACAAACACCTTTTGTTGTTCACTGTGGTAGAATAGATATCCATACGAATTGCTTGGATATCCTACAAACTTACAAAAAACTGATCGTGCCTCGAGTTTGTCCGGGTTTTGCTTTTTAACATAAGCCGGACAACCCCATATCTTAACTCTTTTAAGAGATGGTCTCTTTCCATTCCATATCTCATATGGAGTGGTAGGCACAGATTTAGTTGGAACTCTATTCAATAGGTATATGGCTGTCTCCAGCGCATATCCCCAGAAGGAAATAGGTAACTCAGCTGTGCTCATCATAGAGCGCACCATATCTAATAGGGTGCGGTTCCTCCGTTCTGATACACCGTTGTGTTGTGGTGTATATGGAGGAGTCAGCTGAGAGAGAATCCCATTCTCTTTTAGGAAGTCCAGGAATTCATTGCTCAAGTATTCACCTCCTCGATCAGATCGAAGGATTTTAATACTTTTTCCGGTTTGGTTCTCAACTTCTTGTTTATATTCCCTAAATTTCTCAAAAGCTTCTGATTTGTGTTTCATCAGGAACACATACCCGAACCTAGAGAGATCGTCAGTGAATGTAATGAAGTATGAAGAACCATCCCTGGCATGTGTAGACATGGGACCGCATACATCACTATGAATAAGTCCCAAGAGTTCGGTAACTCTTTCTCCGTGTCCCGTAAACGGAGTTTTGGTCATCTTGCCTTTGAGACATGACTGGCAAGTGTCATAAGATGAAAATTCAAACGTATTTAAATATCCATCCTTATGCAACTTAGCCAGTCGTGTCGCATTGATGTGACCTAGTCTACAATGCCACAAGAAGGATTCGTTGAGTTCAGAACTCTTCCTCTTGTGTGTGTTTGTTATGCTCAGAACTGTTGATTGATTTAGAACATAAATGCCATTGCATAACGTGCCTGATCCAACCAACTTTTGGTTACGGAAAATGTTCATAACATTGTCCTGTAATACAAAATTATATCCCTCTTTACTTAATAAAGAAACCGATATAATGTTGCATATCAGGTTCGGCATGTAATAGCATTCGTTCAGAACCAATGTATTACCAGTTGGTAATACAAGGTGATATTCCCCGACAGTCTTAGCTGCAACAATTGCACCATTTCCAACTCTAATGTCTTTATCACCTTCTCCAAGTTCTCTACCTTTCTTGAGCCCATGTAACTGATTACATATATGGGATCCTGACCCGGTATCTAATACCCAGGACGTAGAGCAAATGGAGAAACAGTTCTCTGTAACGAACACACCCGAAGAAAATGCATCAACATGTACTTTCTTCATTCGGGTGGCATGGGAATCCTGGTATTCCCCTATATCCTGTTCATTCCTATAACTCTTATAAGAAAGAACGGAACCAACGTTCCCCAGCACAGTATAACATGCGGGTTCGGTCAATACATCCATATTATTATCTTCATTAGGGCATGAAATGGTCGCTACCTGGAGAGAGAGAGAAGAAAACACTTTAGCGTATGCTCGTGCAAGATCAGATTGGTTATTATCTTATCTAATCAGGATGGCTCCCACTGCTTTTTATCAAATCTTCCTTCAAACCCTAAAAGGAAAGACTAGCCGGGATTAATTACACACTACAAGTTCGCCAATCTTTCAGCCAGGCCAGTGTCGGTACTTTGAGGGAGGTCCCCCGTTCTTTCGCACGAACCTAATTACTGTAAACCTCGTTTTCCCAGAGGCGTAACCTCGTTAACACCTTTCTAGACACCTACTTGATCGGCTAATTGTAATGTGTAAAACTCTCCCAGGAGTAACTCTTACTCGCAGTGGGTATCGGGATCCAACTATCTCATAGAAGGTATGCAATCTCATTGCAAATTTCAACACTTGAAATTCCCGATAATATTTTGCCCCTAGCAACTTATGACCTTGGCTAAGGTCAACAAATCATAAGCGCTAGTCAAGTTCAACCCGTCATTTCCTGATTGAATTAAACCCACCCGTACGACCCTTGGCTAAGGTCAACAAATTCGCACGACTACCCTAACTCAATCACATATCATGTTTTAGCAGATAAATACTAATTAGCTACCGTACACCACGCCTTGGCTAAGGTCAACAAACGCAGCACGAATACTAACTAGTCTTTATCTGAAATGACGGAGGGCTACGCAAGTTTTTCTGAAAACCATGAGCGTAATGAACTTGATATCGTTGTAGAATCAAATGAAGTTGTGAAATGGAGTGATTTTGAGGTTTTTTCTAGTTTTGCTAAAGGAGTCACTCCCGGCGAAGGGATCTCGGTCCTTTCCTCGTCGAATGAGGTGCGGGATATATCATATATATCGCTGTGCAAAGCAAAACTCAAAAACAATCAAAAGCAAACCGAGTATGTAGCATCTGCCAGCTATTGCTAAAGGAGTCACTTCCGGTGAAGGGATCTCGGTCCTTTCCTCATCGAATAAGGTGCAGGGTATATCATATATACCGCTATGCAAAGCAAGAACTGTAGCTACCTGTTTTGTTTGAAATCTGATTCTACAACATCTTAGGTTTCTTTTCTTTCATTAATCACATTAATGAAGTCCCATCATTTAAATACCTAAACATCACAGATAGATATGACGTACACTTATGCCATCCGCATTCGCCTCGATGTCCCCTCGTGCACCGTTAGGTTAGGTAACTAACGACAGAGCAGGGCAGGGCTAGCGCGGGTGTAAAACATAAGTAACGTCTATATAATATATCATATATACTATATACTATATCCATCACAGAGTCACAACACATATATCGCAGCAGAATCAACATATGAAATATTGGATATACTAGGACGTCCGTGTTTTCAATACGAGCCAGTATAAAACACGGATTCCACGGTCGTGATGATTAGCCAATCCAACACCCCTAGACCCCTACGAGAGCGGCAAGCAACCCTGCCAATTCTAGGGTTAGGAGACCCGGACTCGACTCCTCGAGTTGGTCTCCCACTGGACCCCAGAACCCGGTTACTTGTGCTCCCCTCCTTGGGTCTATCCTAATGCGGAAAAGTAAACAATATACAAAGGGTGACAGCTTCCGCTACCTGGAAGTGCCCCAAATAAAAGAATATTATATACAAGTTTTTACATGAATGAAAATGGAAAACACTCATCTCACATAAAAACCCCCGGCTATTCAAACACGACGATCCAATATAACATATCCAGCAACACATAACATCACATGTCATCAACGTAAGTAAATATGTCCATCCCAATTGTCGTTGACATATAGCAACGAAACCGGCGATATCACATATTACACTTACGGTCACAGAAAAGAAAGTGTAAAACTACAACAGTTGGAATCCGCAACCTCTTTAGACATCACATGCCTAACAGTTACAAACCCCGCATTTTAGTCTCATTATCGAAAACTCTTTTCAATATCGTATGGGACTAAACTGCTAGATTTATAACATTCATCTAGTTATCTCATAACTGTTTGTGAATTCCAATTATTGTATCCAATTCCGGATAAATAGAATATATTAAACTTTCCGATCGAACATTCGAACACCCAAGTTTTCCCGACACCGATCAACACATGAAATAGGTTCAAAAACATTCACTTCATGCCTCAGTACCAACGGTCCAGCCGTAGAAGGGTCAAGCCAACGCCTCACATGTGGCACGCCGTACTGCCCCAAACCCGAAGGTTCAAAGGGCAGTTCAAGACGGTCACATAATCGAGTTAAGGTTTGTTGTCTTCTAGAGGGACCATCGCGTTACTTGCACTACTTCGAACGTCTTTTAACCACAGAAAAATCCAACACTTAGAATTTTTCGGCAGGGGAAAAGTTGGGTATTTGTATCCGGTCAAACATTTTAACATATTCTACAGTTATCTGGAAATCCACTTAGACAAAGTTCGATAATCCGATCGAATCGTTGATTCCCTACACAACCCCAGAATACTCAACTCTGCAGTCAAATTAAAATTCCCAGAAAACTCAGAACAATTAATCAGGTATTACTGTGCAAAGAAGTGGGGCTGACGTCATCAAGGAGCCGCGGAACCGCCGCAGAAGCCATGCTTCTGCCGCGGTTCCGCCGCCGTTTGTACTGTTCACAGGAAACGATTTGCACAGTAATTCTTAGATTTTATTGCTGATTTTTTTAGGCAATTTTAATTGACAAAAAACCACAAATTTGAAAAATTTCCAGAGAGCTATTTCGGGGTTGGGTTTTCGGTTCGTCCGGGTTTCAAACTCTGTCTAGACTTCGCCTAAGGCTCTAGCTAGGCTCTGATACCACTGTAGGGTTCCTAGGCACTCTAGTTAGGTCTCACAAGGCATCGAACATGCCAATTAAAAAAAAATGGTGCCGAGAAACCCTAGACTACGGATCTTAGACTAGATATTTAGGCGAAAAGATAATCTAGTTAACACTTAACTAATTGGATATGGAAATTACAACCTTTGTAGATCCGGATATCCACCTCCACGGCTTCGCAACGAAGTCTCCTCGCTGTCCATGTCGAACCCCGGGCTCTAGCGTCGGCTTCATCGGAGAATCGGGTGAGCTAGGTCGCCGGCTTCGTGTCAAAGACGATCTACGTCGAGGCATCGCAAGTTCAAGCTCCGACTTCACAAAGTGATGAAACTTGTGAAGAAAACACACTCTACAACTTGGCTAGAGGTAGAGGATGAAGAAATAGGAGGTGGGTTCTCTTTAGAATTGGATTTCTCACTCTCAAGCTCAAGTTGCCATTGATGGACCTTGAGCTTTTGTTGAAGAAGAAGACGAAGATGAAGAAAGAAATATGATAAGTGTTTTTCAATAATGAAATAAAATTGATACTTATCATAATCTAACATGGGTTAAGTGTAGAGAGCAAACCATGGTAAGTGGGATGTTAGTTATATGTATGCCCTAGAGGCCATTACTATACATAGGATGTATATTGTAGTGGATGCTGGGACATATATAGGGAGGACTTTCTTGCTCGACATGATAGTATGCTATCTGGTTGAACTTTACCTTAACGTGTATACTGATTGTCTCTCTGTTACATGTTGGTAAAGCCCTTAGGATCTGTACTTGACTACCTGGACTATGATGCGGATCATACTAGTGGGGACATGGTAGTCCATAAGTACATCCTTCAAAGTCCCTAGTCGTGGGTGTATCGAGACGGGGCATCGATATACCAGAGTAGACTAGCGTGTACCTTCTCGACCCATATAGATGGGCGATGGATGATCCCATATCCATCGGTGTTTGACATCAGAGATGATATACGGGTGCTCAGTATAGACTGGGTACACTGGACGGACTCGCCGAGAACTCCCAGATGGTATTATACCTCACGTCAGATGGCAGTTCTCTGGTGACACTGGTACAGAGTAGTCTGTTGACCCGAGATCGTCATAGAGTCTTGTGTGGTTCCCACTGTGCTTTGATTTCCATCTTACCACGTCCAAGAGGGCGTGCAAAACGGTGGTTTTTGGGTACAGTCCCGAGTCACATGGAGGCAATGAGCGATAGGAGGGGATTCGTCTCTCCCGGTATATGGGGGTTGATGTTGCGCTGTGTTCGATTGGCTATAACAGGAAATCCCTGGCCAGGGTTGCAGAGATTTACTGGTAAGTGTTACCAGTAGTTTCTCGAACAGTTATAGACCTCATATCGACACGACTTATTGAGCTATTGGGGTCTGACGTATACCACCCCTAGGCGAGATATGCGACATATCAGACGATCAGACCGGACTGTACGGTAGTGTTACTGGTCGGATTCACTGGAGTGTGAGCGGGCTTGCTCGTCGATCTTCAGATCGCTCAATACCCGGGTGGCCGTTACGTTTAGCAGACCGCTTGCGGCTTGTGGATGATTGATATGATCATCATCCGCTGCCGGCGTATTGACGAGTCTTTAGAGTCCTACACAGAGGTTTCCTGGGTCAAGCGAAACGAAATAGGAGCGCATATGAGATATGTGCGGGACCGAGAATAATGCGTGTATGTGATACCGTATTCTATTCTCGCGATAAATATATCGAATGGTTGTATGCGATATAACCTAGTTATCGATTCAAGCGTTGATTCGATAAGCCGATATATTAGATACCAGTCGGTTATGTGCGCATGACCGGATCATTGAATCAAGTGTTGATTTAATGATTTAATGCATATTTATATATTTGATATATTGCTTTGCATTAACTAGTATCGGTCTACTTAAGATGGATTTTCTCACTCGGATGTGCGCATTACATATGCGATATGTTTTTGTGCACTTGCTTGTATCATGTTTGATGATGCATGCCTAACTTGGTTAAGTGTAAAGAATGAACCATGGTTATGAATGGGTTAGGGTTTTGATTTTTATTTATTCATTTATCTTTCTTATTTATTCTTTTTTGGAATAAGGAAAAGAAAGATAAATGGTGGCTTATTTTGGATTTAGTTGAAGTTTCATGAAACTTTGACTAAGTCTTCATTCTTATCTCATGCTTAACCTAACCATTCTTTAACCATGATTTACTCTCTACATCTAACCATGGTTCAAGTTATGATAAGATGATTATTCTTTTCATTTTGCTAAAAATCTAATGATAACTTTTTCATGAGCTTCTTCTTCTTCTTCAAAAAACACATGAAGAAAAAGCTTCTAGTCATCAATGGTAGATTGATGATATGAGTGAGAAATCCAATTCTAAAGTATACCCACTTCCTATTTCTTCATCCTCTACCTCTTGCCAAGTAGTAGAGTGTGTTTCCTTCACAAGATTTTAGGGTTTGGTGAAGGAGGAGCTTGATTTAGCGATGCCTCGACGTAGATCATCTTCGGCATGGACATCGACGACCTAGCTTGCCCATTCTCCGACGAAGTCGACTCTAGAGCCCGGATTTGATTTGGACAGCGGAGATGACCTCGTTGCGGAGTCGTGGAGGTGGATATCCGGATCTACAAAGGTTGTAATTTCCGTATCTCATTAGTTAATCTGTTAACTAGTTCTTGTTCGCCTAGAAATCTAGTATACGATCCGTTGTTTAGGGTTTGTAGGCACCATAATTTTTGAAATTGCCATGGTTGATGGCTTGGGAGACCTCACTTGAGTGCCTAGGAACCCTGCAGTGGGAATAGTTAGGGTTTAGCATAAAGACAAAATGGTCTTTGAGTCAAACCTTCATGAAGCTTCATTAAGCTTCATGACAAAAGAAAACCATTTTGTTTTTATAAAACAATTTAAATAAAAAGGAATGGATAAATAAATGTGTGATAAAACCAAAACCCTAATTATCCTCTTAACCATGGGTTTATTCTTTACACTTAACCAAATAAACATGCATCATCTAAAATGATACAAACAAGTGTACAAAAGTATATCACATATACATCATGCACATCAAGTGAGAAAATCCATTTAAAGTGAACCCATATTAGTTAATGTAAAGTAATATATCAAATATATAATTATACATTAAATCATTAAATCAACACTTGATTTAACGACCCGGTCATATCGCATATGACCGACTAATATCAATAGTAACAACTTATCGAATCAACACTTGATCCGATAACCCGGCTATAATGCATATAACCGATCAATGCTACAAATCGCGAGAATGAAATGCGGTATCACATACACGCATTATTCTCGGTCCCGCACATATCTCATATGCGCTCCTATTTCGTTTCGCTTGAGCCAGGAAACCTCTGTGTAGGACTCTAAAGACTCGTCAATACGCCGGTAGCAGATGATGATCATATCAAGCACCCACAAGCCGCAAGCGGTCTGCTAAACGTAACGGCCACCCGGGTATTGAGCGATCAGAAGATCGACGAGCTAGCCCGCTCACACTCCTGCGAATCCGACCAGTAACACTTACCGTACAGTCCGGTCTCTTCATCTGATACGTCGCATATCAAGTCTAGGGGTGGTAAACGTCATACCACAATACTCGATAAGTCATGCCGATGTGAGGCTCATAACGGGTCGAGAAACTACTGGTAACACTTACCAGCAAATCTCTGATCAGCCCTGGCCAGGGACTTCCCTGTTACGGCCAATCGAGCACAGCACAACATCAACCCCCAATACCGGGAGAGACGAAACCCCTCCTATCGCTCATTGCCTCCATGTGACTCGGGACTGTACCCAAAGACCACCGTTTTGCACGCCCTCATGGACGTGGTAAGGTGGAGATCAAAGCACAGTGGGAATCACACAAGACTCTATGACGATCTCGGGTCTACAGACTAACCTGTACAAGTGTCACCTGAGAACTGCCATCTGACGTGAAGTATAATACCATCTGGGAGTTCTCGGCGAGTCCGTCCAGTGTACCCAGTCTCCACTGAGCACCCGTATACCATCTCTGATGTCAAACACCAATGGATGTGGGATCATCCATCGCCCATCTTATGGGTCGAGAAGCGTATACGCTAGTCTACTCTGGTATATCGATGCCCCGTCTCGATACACCCACGACTAGGGACCTTGAAGGATGTACTTATGGACTACCATGTCCCCACTAGTATGATCTGCATCACAGTCCAGGTAGTCAAGTACATATCCTAAGGGCTTTACCAACATGTAACTATAAGACAGTATAAAGAGACTAGTGTACATGTTAAGATAAAGAGTAACCAGATAGCATACTATCATATCGAGCAAGAAAGTCATCTCTATATATGTCCAAGCAACCAATATAATATACATCATCTGTACAATTCTGGCCTCTAGGGCATACATACAACTAACACTATCTTGTTTATCTTTATCATCGTGTACTGCTTTAGGTGACCTTACAGGTCACTATTGCACGCTGATAGAGCCCTTAGGATTCTTGCTTGACGACCAGCAGTATGATGGCGATCATATACGTGGGAGCTGGGGTCTATAAGCACATCCTTAAAAGGTCCCTAGTTGTGGGAGTTTTCGAGACAGGGCATCGATACTCCAGAGTAGACTAGTGTATACAGTCGAGACCCCGACGAGGGGCGGTGGCCGGTCTCACAAGCCACTGGTGTCAGTTGGTTCACCTAAGATGTATATAGGTGCTTATTAGGTTATGAGTACACCGGACAGGACTCGCCGGGAATATACTAGTTGGTCTTATACCTGACGTCAGATAGCAGTTCCCAGGTGACATGTGTACAGGTTAGTTCATCGACCTGAGATCGTCATTTATCTCGTGTGAGTTCCTACTGTACTTTGATTACTACCCTACCACGGCTCAAAGGAGTCGTGCAAACAGGTTTTAGTTGGGTACAGTCCCGAGCCAAATGGAGGCAGTGAGCGGATCTGCAGGGGTTCGTCTCTCCCGGTATTGGGGGTGAGGTCGCACTGTTTCTAGGAGAGCCATTACACGAAGTCCTTGGCCAAGACAGAAGATTTACGGTAGGTATTCCAGTAGTATCTCAGGGTGTTCTGGGCTACACTCCGACACGACTTGTACCGCTTTTGGGGGTCTGACTTTTACCAACCCCCTAGGCCAGGCATGCGATGCTCATAGAAGAACGGACCAGACTGTACGGATATTGTCACTGACAGGCTCAGTAGGGTGTCAGGATGAGTTCGCTCATCGACGTCCCTTTTGGTCAATACCTTGTAGCCCGTTTCGTATGGCTAATACCTCTGACGTGCTAGTGGTTAAATCCACAACCAAAGTATTGACGAGTCTTTAAAGTCCCCCATAGACAGTTTCTCAAGTTTCGGGCGAAACGCTTTAGAGGCCGTATGGTAATATGGCAGGGTTCGATCATATACGTGCGGTATTGCACGGATCATGATCGGACGGATAATACTAGCGGGCTTTGGTTTAAGCCGGATCCTAGTATTGTACGGTGTAGATTTTGTTTCATTGCATTTGTATTCGGTCAGAATACAAATGCGGGTATGTATATGCATTCGCGGGGTTTTCCTGTAATTTATTACCGGATCAGTTTTTTGAAGTTGCCAGTTTGCATTCCGTTTCGGCCATTTTCCTTTGTTTCTTTTCTTGGCTGAAAAATTGGTAGAGGGGGTTATTTGCAATTGTGCATGGGGAAGACTTTTAGTAACACATGGTTGCTTCATGATTGTGCATCATGGCTTGACTTTTGATGATGATGAAGGGTTATGATGATGGATGTGAGACTTGCTTTTTCCCTTACACTCAACCTTGCCTTTTCTTGTGCTCACCTCCCTTGTATATTTTCCCTCTCTCATTTTATTGTCATGGCCGGCTAAGATTGTAGGGGGCTGTCCAAAATTGTGGTGGGGGATTTTTGATCTTTTTGTCTTTGCAAAAATCCCATAGCTCCATCTCCAAAAGATTTTTCATTCCTCCACATTGATATGGCAACTTCTTTAAACCCATTGAGACAAAGTAATCCACACTATCCTACAGCATTCTTGGACACGTCGACTCGCCAACTTCATGCCCGAGTTGCCTCGGTCCAGAGGTGGGAGCCCGTAAAAGAACCCGGCGATGTGGTGCCCTTCCGACGAGGAGATGAAGACCGGAGATTCCGCGGGGAGATCGGGACGACGACGAGAAGACCGAAGGACACGGATCACTCGGTATATCTTTCTACCCCTTCTCTAGTTAGCTAGGAGTAGGTTAATGGCCCGATCCGGGTTTAAAGTGCGCGGTAGTGCCGGTTTACAAGTTTCGTAAAAGTTTCGTTTCCGCATTTTGGCCTCGTTCAGACGGCCGGGGCGCTGCCGTGCACTTACACCCCTAGACTCGATATGCGATACTCATAGACGAACGGACCGGACTGTACGGATATTGTCACTGTCAGGCTCAGTAGGGGTTTCAGGATGAGTTTGCTCGTCGACCTCCCTTTCGCTCAATACCTAGGTAGCCGTTATGTATAGCTAGTGCTACTGACGTGCTTGTGGTTAAACCCACTGCCAGCGTATTGACGAGTCTTTAGAGTCCCACACAGAGGGTTTCCCTGGTTCGGGCGAAACTTTGTAGAGGCCGTATGGTTTTATGGCAGGGTTCGATCATATACGTGCACTTGTTCATTGATCAAGATCGGACGGATAATACTAGTGGGCTTTGGTTTAAGCCAGATCCTAGCATTACATTGTTGGATTACTTTCATCTCGTAGTATTCGTATTCAGTCGGAATACGGATGCGGGTATGTATATACGGATGATGGGTATTCTTGTAATTCGTTACAAGTCTACTTTAGAAGTTGCATTCCTTTTTGGATTAAACATTTTGGTTTAAATATTTAATTGTGTGGAAAATGTGAGGTTAAGTCTTGGCCATGAGCATTGATTCATACCACATGCACTTGGTGACTCATGGTATTGGGTCAAGTGTTGTTTTTGTTTTGGCTAAGATTTTTTGGTGTGAGGATTGTGAGATATTTAGTGAGCAAAGGCAGATCTTTTTCTTGCAAGGGTTTTTTCTTTAGTTGCTCACATAAATATCAAAACAACACTCACAAGAAAATGAGAAGCCAAACACTTTCTTCACTTGGTCATTTCTTGAGCTCACACATTTCCTCCAATGGGCATCTTCTTCAACCTCCACCCATCTCTCTCATGAGTTGAGAATCCATGGGTGTTTTGAGACAAAGTATTCACACACATACTCTACTTCATCTTGGGTATCTAGTCTAGCAAACTGGATGCCCGAGTTGCTTCGGTTTTGATGCGGGAGCCCGTATTACTAATCCTCGATGCAGATCGTCTTCGACGAGGGAGACCGGAGAACGGAATTGATCGAGGAAGCCGCGACAAGCTTAGGACAAAGGTTGAAGACTGAAGGACACGGATCGATCGGTATAACCTCTCTAAACTCTTTACAGTTAACTAGTATAGGGTTAATGGTACAATCTGTAAATTAGGGTTCCATTAGCGCCGGGTTTTTTAAGTTTTTGTTCCGTGTTTGGCCACGAATTGATAGCCGGGACGCTGGCGTAGCTTTACAGACCCAACTAGTTTTGAGCAGGCCATCACAAGTGGAGACTCTGTGAAATGGCTGGATGCTATATGATCTGAGATGGAATCCATGTACACCAACAAAGATGGGACTTTGGAAGTTGTTCCTGAAGGAGTAAAACCTATTGGGAGCAAGTGGATCTTCAAGCAGAAAATTGGTGTAGATGGAAAAGTTGAGACTTTCAAAGCTAGACTTGTAGAAAAAGGTTTTCGTCAACGATCAGGTGTCAATTATGATGAAACATTCTCTCCAGTGGATATTCCTAAGTCCATCAGGATCTTACTTGCCATTGCTGCATACCATAACTATGAAATCTGGCAGATGGACATCAAGAGCGCTTTTCTAAATGGTGATTTAGAAGAGAGGGTGTACATGACACAGCCAGTGAGCTTCATAGACAGTGGGAGCAGCGGAAGCTGTAGGGTTGCGTAGCACTACCACAAGGTTTAGGGAGGCATCAACCATGCCAATTTACAAAAATTTGGTGTGCTATGAAACCCTAACCAAGATCTTAACTAGAGAATTAAGGTTAACGTTGCATGTAAACAACTTTACAACTAAGTGATAGGGATTACAACATTTGTAGTCCGTTCTTTCACTTCATAAGCTCCGAGTATTGGTCCTTTCGCTGCGATCCATGTACTCTTGTACTCTTGAGAGGCTCCACAAGTCGTATGATGCATCCTTTCTTGTAGTCTTAGAATTCCAAGATGATCTACTTCGAGGAAATACAGACTCAGGCTATCTCTTCACTAAGTAGGAACTAGTGAAGCTAACACACTAATCTATATGGCTAGTATAGAAGAGGATGATGAAGTAGGGATTTTGCTCACTTTATTATTTAATTTCTCACTATTTTTCTTCTTGATCTCAAATTCTAGAGAGCAAAAATGAGATGAGGAAGAAGAAGATCAAATGAATGATATGATGTGCAACCCTTGGTTAGTATATGTGAACCACTAACTCATGTATAGAGTTAACCATGGCTATGTGTCATGGTTTGGTTATAAAATATCTTAAGCAAAACAAAATGGATGGACTTTGTCAATGGTTATCAACAAGCTTCATGAAGCTTCCACCATGACTCATTTCCATAATTTTGAATTACTTAATAATTTAAACCCAAACATTATATGTAGCATGGTAAAATTCTGATACATCCTTGTTGCATGTATAACCATGCATGTCACAATATTATATATCACATATATAATATTTATGTAACAAAAGAAAACAATACAATAAACATATATCACATATATGTTAAATGTGTTATAAGTGAGAATAATAAATATTTAAGTGAGCATTTAATACACACACACACACACACACACACACATCATTTCATTGAATCAACACTTGATCTAATAACCCGGCTATATTACATATATCCGGCCGATATCACATATCGCGAGAATAGAATACAGTATCACATACGCATATCAATCTCGATCCCGCACATATCGCATATGTGCGTCTACTCCGTTTCGCCTAAGCCAGGAAACCTCTGTGTAGGACTCTAAAGACTCATCAATACGCCAGCAGTAGGTGATGATCATATCAAACACCCACAAGCTGCAAGTGGTCAGCTAAACGTAACAGCCACCCGGGTATTGAGCGACTAGAAGATCAACAAGCAAGCCTATACATACTCCTGCGAATCCAATCAGTAACACCACCGTACAGTCTGGTCTCTTCGTCTGATTTTTCGCGTATCTAGTCTAGGGGTGGTAAACGTTAGACCCCAGTAACCGATAAGTCGTGTCGATATGAGGCTCATAACGGGTCGAGAACTACTAATAACACTTACTAGTAAATCTCCATATCAGCCCTGTCTAGGGACATCCAGTTATAGCCAATCGAACACAGCGCAACATCTACCCCCAATACCGGGAGAGACGAAACCCCTCCTATCGCTCATTGCCTCTATGTGATTCGGGACTATATCCAAAAGCCACCATTTTGCACGTTCTCATGAATGTGGTAAGGTGGAAATCAAAGCACAGTGGGAATCACGCAAGACTCTATGACGATCTCGGGTCTACAGACTAACCTGTACCAGTATCACCAGAGAACTGCTATCTGACGATAGGTATAATACCATCTGGGAGTTCTCGGCAAGTCCGTTCAGTGTACCCAGTCTCCACTGAGCACCCGTACACCATCTTTGATGTCAAACACTAATGGATGTGGGATCACCCATCGCCCATCATATGTGTCAAGATGCGTATATGCTAGTCTACTCTGGAGTATCGATGCGTTGTCTCGATACACCCTCGACTAGGAACAATTATAGGATGTACTCGTAGACTACCCTGGCCCCACTAATATGATCTCCATCATAGTCCTAGTAGTCAAGTACATATCCTAAGAGCTTTATCAACATGTGAGAGCAAGACATTGTTCCGATACAAGTCTACATGTTAAGATAAAGTGAAACCAGATAGCATACTATCATATCGAGAAATAAAGTCCTCTATATATATATCCAAGCATCCACTACAATATACATCATATGTACAATAATGGCCTCTAGGGCATATACAAAAATAACAATCTCCCACTTGCACTAAGGCCAGCTGTTGTAGTATCTCATACCCAACATCCCGAAGAGTCTCTCAAAATGTATCTGGGGTATGGCCTTCGTGAGTGGATCCGCAGTGTTGTCCTTCGTATCAACTCTCCTGAACTCGATCTCCCGACGATCTACTATCTCCCGGATCAGGTGATACCGCCTCAGAATATACCAGGATCTCAGATGGGACATGGGTTCCTTGGCCAAAGCCACAGCTCCATTGTTATCACAATACAGAGGTATTTGATGCTCAATGGACGGAACCACACCAAGTTCATTGATGAACTTCTTCATCCAGACAGCCTCTTTGGCAGCATCGTTAGCAGCGATGTATTCAGCCTCCATCGTCGAATCTGCCACGGATTCCTGTTTGGAACTCTTCCAACAAACCGCCCCACCATTTAGGGTAAAGACCAAGCCCGAGTGCGACTTAAAGTCGTCCTTATCACTTTAGAAGCTCGAATCAGAAAAGGACTCCACCTGGAGTTCTCTGTTACCATACACCAAGAACATCTCTTTAGTCCTTCTCAAGTACTTGAGAATGTTCTTCACAGCTGTCCAGTGACTCTTTCTTGGATCTGCTTAATCCTACTCACTACACTTAGTGAGTATGCTACATCTGGTCTGGTACATAGCATCGCATACATGATAGAGCCTACTGCCGAAGCAAAGGGTATCCCTTACATGCGAGCTCTATTCAGATCAATCTTAGGAGACATCTCTTTGGAGAGAGTGAGTCCAGAGATCGTGGGTAAGATCCTACGCTTGGATTCTTCCATACTAAACATTTTTATTATGGTGTCTATGTACCTGGATTGGAACAATCCCTGTATCCATCTAGATCTATCTCTATAGATCTTAATCCCTAAGATGCAAGAGGAATCACCTAGATCTTTCATTGAGAATCTTTGTGATAAGAAGAGCTTGACCGAGTGCAGTATAGGAACATCATTTCCTATCAAGAATATGTCATCCACATACAATACGAGGAAGACAACCTTACTCTCCGCAACCTTCTTGTAGATACAAGGTTCATCTACGTTTTTTATGAAGTCAAACTCTTTGACTACAACATCAAAACAGATGTTCCAACTCCGCGATGCCTGCTTTAACCCGTAGATGGATTTAAGCAGCTTGCACACCTTTCCGCTGCTCCCACTGTCTACGAAGCCCTCTGGCTGAGTCATGTACACGCACTCCTCTAAATCACCATTTAGAAAGACGGTCTTAACATCCATTTGCCTGATTTCGTAGTCATGGTATGCAGCAATGGCAAGTAGGATCCAGATGGACTTAAGCATAGCCACTGGAGAAAAGGTTTCGTCATAATCCACACCTGGTCATTGACGAAAACCCTTTGCAACAAGTCTAGCTTTGAAAGTCTCAACTTTTCCATCTACACCAAGTTTCTTCTTAAAGATCCATTTGCTCCCAATGGGTTTTACCCCTTCAGGAGAAACATCCAAAGTTCATACTTTGTTGGTGTACATGGATTCCATCTCAGATCGCATTGCATCCAGCCACTTCATAGAGTCACCACTCGTAATGGCCTGCTCGAAACTAGTCGGGTCATCATCTTCCATGATGCAATAATCGCTCCCACCATCGATGAGAAAATCGTAGTATCTCTCAGGTGGATGAGGAACCCTACTAGATCGACGTAGCGGTTGAGGTTCGTCGGGAACTACTGAATCCTCTGGTTCCATTAAATCTTCAGTTGCAGTTTGTGCTGCTGGAACTTCTTCCAGCTCTACCTCTACGCCACTAATTTCTTTTGCAAGAAATTCCTTTTCCAAAAAGGTGGCATATTGAGAAACAAACACCTTTTGTTCCTCAGTGTTGTAGAAAATATTGTAGGGTTGCCTAACACGGCAACAAGGTTTCGGGAGGCATCGTCCATACCAAATTCAAATTTTGCCGTTCTAGATAGCCCTAAACATAGATCGTTTACTAGAAATAATACGGAAAACATATGCAAACACATTGCAAGTTATAGTGAGCAAGGAATACAACCTTTGTATACCGGTCCTTCACTTCAAATAGCTCCATATAGTAGTCCCCTTCACTGCGATTGCAAACTCCGGACTCTAGAGAGGATCCCTTGAAGAAACGAACGTGCTTGCTTCAATGTCTTCGAGGCCGAAAATGATCTACGTCGAGGAGACACTAACCCAAGCTATTTCTTCACTAACTATGGAATTAGTGAAGCAAACACACTCTACTAAATGGCAAGTAGTAGAGGATGATGAATTAGGAAGTGGGCTCACTTTAGATTTCATTTTCTCACACTTTTTCTCAAACTCTATTGAAGCTAGAAAGCTTTTGTTGAAGAAGAAGAAGAAGAAGAAGAAGAAGAAGAAGAATATCTCATATGAATAATTCATCCAAATGAATTATTGCAACCATGGGTGAGTTAAAACCATCATGCTTAACTCATGTAGAGAATAAACCACACACTGTGGTTAAGGGTTGGGTTTGATAAATATCTTTAACTAGACAAAAGAGTTGACTTTGTCAAAGCTTATCCACAAGTTTTTGTCCAAGCTTTAGCATAACAAACTCAATCTCTTTTGAATTAGCTTAACATAAATAGAAACCCTAACTTAACCCTAGCATGGTATTAATCTCATACACCCATCTTGTATGTATCATCAAACATAACACAATACATGTACACAAATATACATATCACATATATACAATGTGCACAACAAGTGAGAAAAGAAATCATAAGTGAGCTAATACTAGTTAATGTAATGTAATATATCACATATATAATTATATATTAAATTATCAAATCAACTCTTGATTTAATAATCCGGCTATATCATATATAACCAACTAATACTATATGAATCAACTTATCGAATCAACACTTGATCCGATAACCCGGCTATATCATATATAACCGACTGATATCACATATCACGAGAATAGAATATGGTATCTCATATCGTATCAACCTCGGTCCCGTACATATCACATATGTGCTCCTACTCCGTTTCGCTTGAGCCAGGAAACCTCTGTGTAGGACTCTAAAGACTCGTCAATACACCGGCAGTAGGTGATGATCATATCAAACACCCACAAGCCGCAAGTGGTTTGATAAACGTAACGGCCACCCGGGTATTGAGCGATCAGAAGATCAACAACCAAGACTGCTCGTACTCCTGCGAATCCAATCAGTAACACTACCGTACAGTCCGGTATTTTCGTCTGATATGTCGCATATCACAGCCTGGGGGTGGTATAACGTCAGACCCCAATAGCCTGATAATTCATGCCGATGCAAGGTCCATAACGGTTCGAGAAACTACTGATAACACTTACCAGTAGATCTCAGCAACCCTGGCCAGGGATTTCCTGTTATGGCCAATCGAGCATAGCGCAACATCAACTCCCAATACAGGGAGAGACGAAACCCCTCCTATCGCTCATTGCCTACATGTGACTCGGGACTGTACCAAAAAGCCACCGTTTTGCACGTTCTCTTGAATGTGGTAAGGTAGAAATCAAAATACAGTGGGAATCACACAAAACTCTATGACGATCTCAGTCTACAGACTAACCTGTACTAGTGTCACCAGAGAACTGCCATCTGACGTGAGTTGCAATACCATCTGGGAGTTCTCGGCGAGTCCGTTCAGTGTACCCAGTCTCCACCGAGCACCCGCATACCTTCTCTGATGTCATACACCAATGGATATGAGATCATCCATCGCCCATCATATGGGTCAAGAAGCATATACGCTAGTCTACTCTGGTATATCGATGCCATGTCTCGATACACCCTCGACTAGGAACATTTGAAGGATGAACTTAATGACTACTATGTCCCCACTAGTATGATCTGCATCATAGTCCTGGTAGTCAAGTACTCATCCTAAGGGTTTTATCAACATGTATTTTAGAGACAATCAGTGTACATGTTAAGATAAAGAGCAACCGGATAGCATACTATCATATCGAGCAAGAAAGTCCTCCCTATATATGTCCAAGCATCTACTACAATATACATCGTATGTACAGTAATGGCCTCTAGGGCATACATATTACTAACAATCTCCCACTTGCACTAGGGCCTTCTGTGTTAGTAACTCATACCCAACAAACAGCAGTGGTTGAAGTATCTCATACTCAACCATTCCATAAAAGTCTCTCCTGGGAATAGGCCTTTATGAGTGGATCCGCCATGTTGTCCTCTGTGTCTACTCTCCAAAACCTGGATCTCCTTGGAGATCAACCATCTCCATGATCAGGTGATACTGCCTTAGAATATGTCTGGATCACTGATGGGACGGGGTTCCTTGGCCAAAACCATAACTCCATTGTCACACAATGGTACGAACGAAGTTCATCTCATAAACTAGTGTACATCCAGACTACCTCTTTGGAAGCATCCTTGGTAGCAATATATCCAGCCTTTATAGTCTAGTATGTCATGGTATCTAGCTTGGAACTCTTCCAACATATCGTCCCTCCACTGAGGGTAAAGACAATGCCTGTGACTGATATTCAGTCGACTTTATCACCCTGGAAGCTATCCAGTGATTCTCCCCAGGATCTATTGATACCATCTTACTACACCTAGTGAGAATCCTAACATCCACTTAGATCTATCTCATAGATCTAAAACCCAAGATTTAGAAGGTATCACCTTGATCCTATATGGAGAATCATTGTGATAAGAGGAGATTGACCTAGTGTAGCATAGGAAACTTCTTCCCTATTAAGAGTATGTCATCCACGTACTATACGAGGATCATTACCATACTCCCTACACCTTTTTGTATATACGAGGTTCATCTACCATTTTGATGAAGTCAAACTCTTTGACTACCACATCAAAACAGTGTTCCAACTCCGCAATGCCCGCTTTAACCCATAAAGCAACTTGCACACGTTTCCGCTGCTCCCACTCTCTACGAAGCCCTCTGGCTGTGTACTTATAGACGCTCTCTTCTAAATCACTATTTAGAAAAGCAGTCATGACACCCAACCGCCAGATATCGTGGTCATGGTATGTAGCAATGGCAAGTAGGATCCGGATGGACTTAAGCATAGCTTTGAAAGTCTCAACTTTTCTATGTACACCAAGTAATCTTCTCAAGATATACTTGCTTCTGATAGGGATTTAACCCTTCAGATAAAGCAACCAAAGTCCATACTTTGTTGGTGTATATGGATTCCATCTCAGATCGCTTAGCATCCAACCATTCTTACAGAGTCCCCACTCCTGATGGCCTGCTCGAAACTAGTTGGGTCATAATCCCATGATGCAATCCTCTCTCCCACTGTCATAGAGAAAACCGAAGTATCTCTCAAGTGAGTGAGGAACCCTACCAGATCGGCAGAGTGGCTGAGGTTCGTTGTGAACTATTTAATCCTCTGGGTCTACCAAATCATCAGCTGTAGTTTGTATAGCGGGAACTCCTTCCAGTTCTACCTCATGGCCAGTTATTTCTTCATAAGAAATTCCCCTTTTAAAAGGGTGGCATGCTGAGAAACAAAACACCTTTTGTTCCTCGGTGCGGTAGAAGATATTCCCTTGCGAATGCTTGGGATCTCCAACAAACTTCCACAGAACTGACCTTGCCTCGAGCTTATCCGGATTTTGCTTTTAGACATAGGCCGAACAACCCCAAATCTTAACTTACTTAAGACATGGGCTCTTCCCAAATCTCATATGGAGTGGTAAGCACTGATTTGATTGGAACCCAATTCAATAGGTATGCAGCTTCTCAAGTGCATAACTCCCAAAAGGAAATAGGAAACTCAGTAGTACTCATCATAGAGCGCACCATATCTAATAGGGTGTGATTGCTCCGCCCCGATACACCGACGTGCTGTGGTGTATCCGGAGGAGTAATGCTGAGAGAGAATCTCATTCTCCTTTAGAATAGTCCAGGAATTCCGTACTCAAGTATTCTCCTCCTTGATTACATCAAAGGACATAAACCTTATACCCGTTTTGGTTCTTTACTTCTAACTTATATTCTTTGAATTTCTCAAAAACTTCAGACTTGTGTTTCAACAGGAACACATGTGCAAATCTTGAGAGATCATCAGCGAATGTAATGAAGTACAAAGAACTAGTCCTGGCATGTGTTGACAGGGGACCCACATACATCATCATGTATCAATCCTAAGAGTTCACCAACTCTTTCTCTGTTTCCAATAAACGGAGCTAATTGTCATCTTATCTTTGTGACATGACTGGCAAGTTTCACAAGATGTAAATTCAAACTGATTTGAATATGCATCTAAATGTAACTTCAGCTAGTCGGGTCACATTGATATGACCTAGTCTACAATGCTTCAAGAAGGATTCGTTCATTTCTGAACTCTTCCTCTTGTGTGTGTTCTGTACTTTAAGAACTGTGGTTTGATTTAGAACGTATATGCTTTTAGATAACATGCCTGAAACGATCAACTTTTGATATAGGAAATGTTCAAAACATTATCCAACAATACAAAATTATATCCTTCTTTACCAAATAAAGAGACTGATATGATATTGTATATCAGGTTCGGTATCTAATAGCATTCGTTCAGAATCAATGTATTTGGTAATACAGGGTGATAATTGCCAACTGCTTGGCTTGCAATAATTGCACCGTTTTCAACTCTTGAAAATTATCACCCGTTCTCAGTTATCTTTCTATCTGTAGCCCATGTAACAGATTACATATATGGGATCCTGATCCGGTATCTCATACACAGGACGTAAAGGATGTAGGGTTACTAGGCATACTAACAAAGCTCTACAAGGCATCGACCATGCCAAAATTAAAATTTTATATGCCGAATAACCCTAAGCAAGATCGTATACTAGAGTTTAGGCGAATCTAAAGGTAAGTAAACAACTTTAACCTAAAGGGAACATGAAATACAACCTTTGTAGATCGGTCCTCCACTTCATTTGCTCCTTGTTGAAGTCCCTTCGCTGCGATCAAGGTTCTCCCGGGCACTGCATGGCTTCACGACGCGAAGGATACGACCTTGCTTGAAGTCTCCGAGGCCGAAGATGATCCACGTCGAGGGAATTCCGACTCAAGCTCCTACTTCACTAACTAGAGAATTAGTGAAGTAAACACCCTAAACTAAAGTGCTAGTCTAGTAGAGGATGGAGAAATAGGAAGTGGGTTCTCTTTAGAATTTTGTTTCTCACAATCTTTCTCACTTTTGATCAAACCCTAGTTTTCTTCTTCTTTTTAGCAATGAAGAAGAAGAAGAAATGAAAGAGATGAGGATAATCATCAAGTGAGTAGTTTAACCATGGTGAGTGAGTATCATATACTAACTCTGTTAGTTATATGTATGCCCTAGAGGCCAATACTGTACATTTGATGTATATTGTAGTGGATGCTGGGACATATATAGGTAGGACTTTCTTGCTCGACATGATAGTACGCTATCTGGTTACACTTTATCTTAACATGTATACTTTCTGTCTCTCTGTTACATGTTGATAAAGCCCTTAGGATGTGTACTCGACTTCCAGGACTGTGATGTAGATCATACTAGTGGGGCCTGGGTAGTCCATGAGTACATCCTTCAATGTTCCTAGTCGTGGGAATATCGATACGGGGCATCGATATTCCAGAGTAGACTAGCGTATATCTTCTCGACCCATGTGATGGGCGATGGATGATCCCATATCCATTGGTGTTTGACATCAGAGATGGTATGCGGGTGCTCAGTGGAGACTGGGTACACTGAACGGACTCGCCGAGAACTCCCAGATGGTATTATACCTCACGTTAGATGGCAGTTCTCTAGTGACACTGGTACAGCTTAGTCTGTTGACCCGAGATCGTCATAGAGTCTTGTGTGTCTCCCACTGTGCTTTGATTTCCACCCTACCACGGCTCTACTGAGTCGTGCAAACAGGTGGTTTTTGGGTACAGTCCCGATTCACATGGAGGCAATGAGCGATAGGAGGGGATTCGTCTCTCCCGGTATTGGGGGTTGATGTTGCGCTATGCTCGACTGGCCATAACTGGAAATCCCTGGCCAGGGTTGCTGTGATATACTGGTAAGAGTTATCAGTAGTTTCACGCTTGTTATGTACCTTATATCGGCATGACTTATCAAGCTACTGGGGTCTGACGTTTACCACCCATAGGAGAGATATGCGACATATCAGACGAATAGACCGGACTGTACGGTAAGTGTTACTGGTTGGATTCACAGGAGTGTGAGCGGGCTTGCTCATTGATCTTCTGATCGCTCAATACCCGGGTGGCCGTTACGTTTAGCAGACCGCTTACAGCTTGTGGGTGTTTGATATGATCATCATCTACTGCCGGCGTATTGACGAGTCTTTAGAGTCCTACACAGAGGTTTCCTGGCTCAAGCGAAACGAAATAGAAGCGCATATGAGATATGTGCGGGACCGAGAATAATACCAGTATGTGATACTGTATTCTATTCTCACGATTTGTATCATTGGACGGTTATATAAGATATAGCCGGGTTACCGAATCAAATGTTGATTCGATATATTGATACACTTGATATTAGTCGGTTATATGCAGTATGACCGGATCATTAAATCAAGTGTTGATTTAATGATTTAATGTATAATTATATATTAGATATGTTACTTTACATTATCTAGTATTTGTTCACTTAAGATGGATTTTCTCACTTGATGTGCACATTGTATATATGATATATGTTTGTGCACTAGTTTGTATCATGTTTGATGATACATGCAAACTTGGGTGTGTGTATGCTTTAAACCATGTTTAGGTTAATGGTTAGGGTTTTGTTTTCTTTACTTATTTTCTTTATTCATTTTTGGCAAAAATGAAATGGTGGCTAACTTTGTTTTTTTTGCTTAAGCTTCATGAAGCTTCTTAGCATTATCTACCATTTTGTTTTTTCCTTAACCTAACCATTCACCTAAACCCTAGTTTAGTCTCTACACTAGTTACCTCACCCATGGTTGCATGATGATAAGAATCACTTGGATTTTCTTTTTAAAAAAAATATATAATTCATTTTCTTTCTCCTTCTTCATCTTCTTCTTCAAGTGAAGAAACTATTCTTGAAAATTTCCAAGTGATGAAATCAAGTGAGAAATCCAATTCTAAAGTGAACCCACTTCCTATTTCTTCATCCTCTACCACTTGCCATGTAGTAGAGTGTGTTATCTTCACAAGTTTCAAGACCTAGTGAAGGTGGAGCTTGAGTTTGAGTCGCCTCGACGTAGATCATCTTCGGCATCGAAGTCAACGACCTAGCCCGATCATTTCTCCGACGAAACCATCGCTAGAGTCTGGGATCCGATGATCGCAGCGAAGGGACGTCGTCACGGAGCTTTGGAAGTGGAGGACCGGATCTACAAAGGTTGTAGTCCCTTTCACTTTTAGTTAAAGTTGTTAACTTGCATGTTCTTTCGCCTTACCTCTAGTATCGATCTTGTTTAGGGTTTCTCGGCACATAGAAAATTTTGAATTGGACATGTTTGATCAGTTGTAGAACCTCATGAGTGTGCCTAGGAACCCTACAATGGTATCAGAGCCTAGCTAGAGCCTTAGGCGAAGTGTAGACGAAGTTAGAAACCCGAAACCCTAAATGCAACCCCTCTCTGTACATTTTTGAAAACAGCAGATTTTTCCAGATTAAAAATATCCATAAAATTCAGCAGGGTTTTGTATGGGTTACTGTGCAGCACGTGCCCTTGATTCGACAGATGCGCCGCGGAACCGCGGCCCCACCGTGGTTTGCGCGGCGGTTCCGCGGCCAAAGTGATGAATCAATGCACTTGGTTTGCACAGTAATTTGTTTCTGTAAGTGCTGTATTTTCTGGGAATTTTTAATATTTACTCAAGAGTTGAGTTTTCTGGGTTGTATTGGGGACTCGGTGTTTCGATCGGGAAGTTTAACTTCGTCTGTGTTTTTCCGGATAATTTTAGAAAATGTTGAAAAGTTCGACCGGATATAAATACCCAATTTTTCCCCTGTCGAGAAATTTCCAAGTGTTGGATCTTTCCGTAGTTTAAGAACGTTCGAAGTAGTGGACCCTCTAGAAGACAACAAACCTTAACTCGATTATGTGACCATCTTGAACTGCCCTTTGAACCTTAGGGTTTGGGGCAGTACGGCGTGCCACATGTAAGGCGTTGGCTTGACCCTTCTACGGCTGGACCGTTGGTACTGAGGTATGAAGTGAATGTTTTTAAACTTATTTCATGTGTTGAGCTGTTTCGGGAAAACTTGGGTGTTTGATTGTTCGATCGAAAAGTTTAACATTTTCTATTTATCTGGAATGTGATACAATAATTGGAATCCACAAGTAGTTATGTGATAACTAATATGGATGTTATAAACATAGCAGTTTAGTCTCGTTTGATCGGTTGCCACGGAATTTTGATGCGATCAAAAGTCCGTCGCAATCACGTAGCGTACGCGAATACTCGCCGGATAAACTTAACAAACAGCTACACCCCTTAGCCCCGACCAAGTGACTGTAGGAGAACCCCGTCGCCGAAAGCATCCGTTCGAGTGCTCGCGGTAGCTGTGTTCCGCCTTGGTGCATTTCGTCGACGGTATCGTGGGTGCGGCCGTCTACTAAAGTTTGCGACGAGCATTCGATCAGAATGTCGGGAATCGTGTTGAATTGCCCGACTTGATATTGAAAAGAGTTTCCGATAATGAGACTAAAATGCGGGGTTTATAATTGTTAGGCATGCGATGTCTAAGGAATTCATTTGGTTAGGCATGCGATGTCTAAAGAGGTTGCGGATTCCAACTGTTGTAGTTTTTCACTTTCTTTTCTGCGACCGTAAGTGTAATATGTGATATCGCCGGTTTCGTTGCTATATGTCAACGACAATTGGGATACGCATGTTTACTTACGTTGATGACATGTGATGTTATGTGTTGCTGGATATGTTATATTGGATCGTCGTGTTTGAATAGCCGGGGGGGTTTTATATGAGATGAGTGTTTTATCATTTTCATTCATGTAAAAACTTGTATGTAATATTCTTTTATTGGGGCACTTCCAGGTTGCGGAAGATGTCACCGTTGATGTATATTATTTACTTTTCCGCATTAAGATAGACCCAAGGAGGGGAGCACAAGTAACCGGGTTCTAGGGTCCAGTGGGAGACCATCTCGAGGAGTCGAGTCCGGGTCTCCTAACTCTAGAATTGGTAGGGTTGCTTGCCGCTCTCGTAGGGGTCTAGGGGTATGGGATTGGCTATTCATCACGACCGTGGAATCTGTGTTTTATACAGGCTCAAAATAAAACACGGACGTCCTAGTATATCCAATATTTCATATGATATTTTCTGCTGCGTTATCTGTGATGTAATCATGTGATTTGTTTAGATAGATATTATATATAGTATATATGATATATTATATAGACGTTGCTTATGTTTTACACCCGCACTAGCCCTGCCCGGCTCTGCCGTTAGTTACCTAACCTAACGGTGCAGATGGGACATCGAGGCGAATGCGGATGGCATAAGCGTACGTTATATTTATCTGTGATGTTTAGGTGGACTTAAATGATGGGACATTCATTAATGAGATTAATGAAAGAAAATAAACCTAAAAGATATTGTGGAATCGAATTTCAAAAATAAAACAGGTAGCTATAGTTTTTGCTTTGCACAGCGGTATATATGATATATCCTGCACCTTATTCGATGAGGAAAGGGCCGACGATCCCTTCACCGGGAGTGACCCCTTTAGCAATAACTGGTAGATGCTACAACCCTCGGTTTGTCTTTTGATTGCTTCTATAGTTTTTGCTTTGCACAGCGGTATATATGATATATCCTGCACCTTATTCGATGAGGAAAGGGCCGACGATCCCTTCACTGGGAGTGACCCCTTTAGCAAAACTAGAAAAGCCTCAAAAACACTCCATTTAAAACCCATTTGATTCCGTAACGAGATCAAGTTCAAAGCGTTAAAGGTTTTCTTAAAACCATCTGCAACCCTCCGTCATTTTAGGAAGTAGAGTACTTAGTATTCGTGCTGTGTTTGTTAACCATAGTCAAGGCACAGTGTACGGTAGCTAAGTGATGTCTTCCTACACCGCATATGATGCGATTAGTTAGGATAGTCGCGTGACTTTGTTGACCTTAGTTAAGGGTCATGTGGGTGGGTCTAATTAATCACGAAATAATGGGTAGAACTTGACTAGTGCTTATGATTTGTTGACCATAGTGTTAGGTCCACGTTACCTCTCCCGGTACTTTCGGGGTTGCGGAAACGGTAATTCAAAATTTTTTTCTAAACTTTGTAACATGGACCGTAAAAGCCGGATCTTTGCTAAACTAAACTAGCATACTTGCTAAAGAGAGTTAGCTACTATGAGGATGGTTATACCTAAACTTGAACTCCTTCTCTTCTTGTTGTTGTTCTTCTTTCTTGTGCTTTGTAGTAGCTTGAATGGTTCTCTTCTCGTCGCCTTCTTCCGTCGAAGATGGATCCACCTCGAAGGTTCGACCTTTGGGCTCTTCCTCGATCTTTGAGTGAACTAGGGTTTCCGGCTTGCTAAACCTTGAACCCTAGAGAGAGTAGAGAGTGTTTAGGGGTTGTTTTCTTTTCAAGGTGAAGGATTCTCAACACATGAGAAGGAATCACCTTGAGCTTGAGGAAGAAGAAGATGAAGAGAGGAGAGAGAATAGATATGAAAGAATGAGCTATTTTCTTTTAGCAACCATAACTAAAAGAAAAAGGAAATATCTAATTAATAATAATAATTGAAAATGAGAATAGTTGATGGTTAATTTGGAATGACCACTATCATACTTTCAATAAATGAGTGTAAGCATAAATCAAGGAGTATCTTTACAAAGCATGATGGTGGTCAATATTCAACCATGGTCAACAAGTCAACCATGGTCAACAAGTCAACAAAAAATCAACCATAACATAATTCTCATTTAATTACTATTATTAATAGATAATCCATAAATCCATTAGGGTTTGGAAAATGATAACTGTCAACTGTGCATACGCACCCGTTCCGAAACCCTAATGAAAAACCTCATCCTCCGCCTCAAGCATCTGTGCATACACACCTGCATTCTCGTTCCGAGGAACAAGAATACCAAGATTTAAAAGCAACCCCAAAACATATACCAGTATCCGGCTTAAACCAGAGCCTGCTGGCAATATCCGTCCGGACTCCAAACGTGCACAAGTGCGCGGATGAGAACGAACCCTGTCGCAAAACCATGCGACCTCTACTCTGTTTTGCCCAGAGGCGAATACCCTCTGTGTGGGACTCTAAAGACTCGACACTACGCTGGCAGTGGGTTTAACCACAGACCGCAAGCGGCACTAGCTGTGCATAACGGTCCCCAGGTAGATGTCGACAAGAAGGCTGACGAGGTGAAACCCCATCTGAACTCCTACTGAGTCTGAATATGACTTTCTCCGTACAGTCCGGTCTGTTCGTCTGATACATCGCATGGCGGGCCTAGGGGGCGGTAAACGTCAGTCCCCTAATAGCGGTACAAGTCGTGTCGGAGTGAAGCCCAATACACCCTGAGATAACACTGGAAACCTACCAGTATATCTCGCTTGCCCTGTCCAGGGACTACTCGTGTAATGGCTCTCCTAGACACAGCGCGATGTCAACCCCCAATACCGGGAGAGACGAATCCTGTCTAACCGTCACTGCCTCCAAGTGCTTCGGGACTGCTCCCAACTACTACCTGTTTGCACGACTCAGTAGAGCCGTGGTAGGGTGGCAATCAAAGAACAGTGGGAACACACTCGAGGCGAAGTGACAGTGTCAAGTCAGCGGACTAAGCTGTACTCATGTCACCTGGGAACTGATAACTGACGATAGGTATAATACCAACCATCAGTTCCCGACGAGTCCTGTCCAGTGTACTTGTAACCCAACGAGCACCCGCATACTATCTCAAGTACGACGTACTGACGGCTGTGGGACAGACCGTCTCCCGTGCTGGGATGAGAAGCGCATACGCTAGTCTACTCCGGAGCATCGATGCCCTATCTCGATACTCCCACGACTAGGGACGTGTATAAGGATGTGCTTGTAGATTACCCAGCCCCCACGAGTGTGATCGCCATCACAACGCCGGTAATCAAGCAAAGATCCTAAGGGCTCTACTAATGCGTATAGGTGATATAATAAATAAACACACATGTACACATTAAAGCAGAGACAAACCAAGCAGCATACTACTATATTGAGCAAGATTGTCTGTACAACTGTGAATATCCCAAGCTTCCATCAAGTAATATACATACTAGTATGATACAGTAATGGCCTCTAGGGCATATACACCAACACATAGTTAAGGTCATGAGTGCTAGGGGTAAAAACCTTTATCGGGAGTTTCAAGTGTTGAAATTTGCAATGAGATTGCATACCTTCTATATGATAGTTGGATCCCGATACCCACTGCGAGTAATTGTTACTCCTGGGAGAGTTTTGCACTTTGCAATTAGCCGATCAAGTAGGTGTCTAGAAAGGTGTCAACGGGGTTACGCCCCTGGGAAAATGAGGTTTACTTTAATTAGGTCCGTGCGAAAGCACGGGGAACCTCACTCAAAGTACCGACACTGGCCTGGCTGAAAGATTGGCGAACTTGTAGAGTGTAATTAATCCCGGCTAGTCTTTCCTTTTAGGGTTTGAAGGAAGATTTGATAAAAACAGTGGGAGCCATCCTGATTAGATAAAATATATAACCAATCTAATCTTGCAAGGGCGCACGCAGAGTGTTTTCTTCTCTCTCTCTCCAGATAGCGACCATGTCATGCCTTAATCAAGATAATAATATGGATGCATTGACCGAACCCGCTTGTTATACTGAGCTGGGGAACGTTGGTCCCGCTCCAGCTTATAATTGTTATAAGATAGAGCAGGAAATAGGGGAATACCAGGATTCCCATGCCGCCCAAACGAAGAAAGTGCATGAGATGCATCTCCTTCGGGTGTGTTCATTACAAAGAACTGTTTCTCAATGTCCTCTACGTCCTAGGTATTAGATACCGGATCAGAATCCCAGAAATATGTAATCCGTTACATGGGCTACAGAAAGGTAGAGAACTGAGAACGAGTGATAAGTTTCATGAGACAGAAAACGGTGCAAGTGTTGCAGCCAAGTCTGTTGGTCACTGTCACCCTGTATTACCAATACATTGATTCTGAACAAATACTATTAGATACCGAACCTGATATACAAAATCATATCAATCTCTTTATTTATTAAAGAAGGATACAATTTTGTATTGTTGAATATTGTTTTGAACATTTCAAAAGTTGATCGGTTCAGGCACGTTATCTAAAAGCATTGTCTTTCTAAATCAAACTACAGTTCCTAGTATACAGAACACACACAAGAGGAAGAGTTTAGAAATGAACGAATCCTTCTTGAGGCATTGTAGACTAGGTCATATCAATGCGACCCGACTTGCTTAAGTTACATTTTAAATGCATATTTAAATCAGTTTGAATTTATATCTTGTGAAACTTGCCAGTCATGTCACAAAGATATGATGACCATAGCTCTGTTCATTGGAAACAGAGAAAGAGTTAGTAAACTCTTGGGACTGATACATGATGATGTATGTAAGGTCTCTTGTCTACATATGCCAGGACCGGTTCTTTATACTTCATTACATTCTCTGATGATCTCTCAAGATTCAGCCATATGTTCCTGTTGAAACATAAGACTGAGGCTTTTGAGATATTCACAGAATATAAGAAAGAAGTAGAGAACCAAAATACGGGTATAAGTATTATGTCCTTTGATGTGATCAAGGAGGAGAATACTGAAGCACGGAATTCCTGGACTATTCTAAAGGAGAATGAAATTCTCTCTCAGCATTACTCCTCCGTATACACCACAGCACGTCGGTGTATCGGGGTGGAGCAATCACACCCTATATGATATGGTGTGCTCTATGATGAGTACTACTGAGTTACCTATTTCCTTTTGGGAGTTATGCACTTGAGAAGTTGCATACCTATTGAATAGGGTTCAAATCAAATCAGGTGCCTACCACTCCATATGAGATATGGTATGGGAAGAGCCTATCTCTTAAGTCAGTTAAGATTTGGGGTTGTCCGGCCTATGTCTAAAAGCAAAATCCGGGCAAGCTCGAGGCAAGGTCTGTAACGTAGAACTGAAAAGGTTCCAGCTATACAAACTACAGCAGATGATTTGGTAGAACCAAAGGATTCAATAGATTCCGACAAACCTCAGCCTCTCCGCCGATCTGGTAGGGTTCCTCATCCGCCTGAGAGATACTTCGGTTTCTCGATGACAGTGGGAGCAAGAATTGCATCATGAGATGATGACCCAACTAGTTTCGAGCAGGCCATCGAGAGTAGGGACTCTGTAAGAATGGCTGGATGCTTAGCGATCTGAGATGGAATCCATGTACACCAACAAAGTATGGATTTTGGTTGCTATATCTGAAGGGTTAAATCCCCATCAGGAGCAAGTCTATCTTGAGAAGATTACTTGGTGTAGATGAAAAGGTTGAGACTTTCAAAGTTAGACTTGTTAAGGGTTTTCGTCAGTGACCAGGCGTGGATAATGATGAAACCTTTTCCAATGGCTATGCTTAAGTCCATCCGGATCCTACTTGCCATTGCTACATACCATGACTATGATATCTGGCGGCTGGGTGCCATGACTACTTTTCTAAATAATGATTTAGAAGAGAACGTCTAGAAGAACACAGCCAGAGGGCTTCGTAAACAGTGGGAGCAGCAGAAACGTATGCAATTTGCTTTACAGAATAAAGCAGGCATCGCAGAGTTGGAACATCTGTTTTGATGTGGTAGTCAAAGAGTTTGACTTCATCAAAATGGTAGATGAACCTTGTACATACAAAAAGGTAATAGAGAGTAAGGTGGTCATCCTCGTATTGTACGTGGACAACATACTCTTGATAGGAAAAAGAATTTCTTATGCTACGCACGGTCAATCTCCTCTTATCACAAGGATTCTCCAATAGGATGAAGGTGATACTCCTAAATCCAGGGATTTGGATCTATGAGATAGATCTAAATGGATGTTAGGGTTCTCACTAGGTTTAGTGATACAGTATCAATCGATCCTTGGGAGAATCACTGGAAAGGTTCCAGGGTGATAAGGACGACTGAATATCAGTCGCAGGTATTGTCTTTACCCTCAGTGGAGGGACGGTATGTTGGAAGAGTTCCAAGCTAGATACCGTGGCAAACTAGACGATAATGGCTGGTAACATCGCTATTAAAGATACTACCAAAGAGGCAGTTTGGGTGTATATTGGTTCATGAGATGAACTAGGTTCCTACCATTGTGTGACAATGGGAGTGTGGCTTTGGCCCAGGAACCCTGGTCCCATCAGTGACCCAGACATATTCTGAGGCAGCATCACCTGATCATGGAGATAGTTGATCTCCAGGGTGATCGAGGTTAGGAGAGTAGACTCAGAGGACAACACGGCGGATCCACTCACAAAGGCTTTTTCCCAGAGAGAGACTTATATGGGATGGTTGAGTATTAGATACTACGACAACTGCTACAGATGGCCCTAGTGCAAGTGGGAGATTGTTAGTTATATGTATGCCCTAGAGGCCATTACTGTACATTGGATGTATATTGTAGTGGATGCTGGGACATATATAGGTAGGACTTTCTTGCTCGACATGATAGTACGCTATCTGGTTACTCTTTATCTTAACATGTTTACTTTCTGTCTCTCTGTTACATGTTGATAAAGCCCTTAGGATGTGTACTCGACTTCCAGGACTGTGATGTAGATCATACTAGTGGGGCCTGGGTAGTCCATGAGTACATCCTTCAATGTTCCTAGTCGTGGGAATATCGAGACGGGGCATCGATATTCCAGAGTAGACTAGCGTATATCTTCTCGACCCATGTGATAGGCGATGGATGATCCCATATCCATTGGTGTTTGACATCAGAGATGGTATGCGGGTGCTCAGTGGAGACTGGGTACACTGAACGGACTCGCCGAGAACTCCCAGATGGTATTATACCTCACGTCAGATGGCAGTTCTCTGGTGACACTGGTACAGCTTAGTCTGTTGACCCGAGATCATCATAGAGTCTTGTGTGTCTCCCACTGTGCTTTGATTTCCACCCTACCACGGCTCTACTGAGTCGTGCAAACAGGTGGTTTTTAGGTACAGTCCCGATTCACATGGAGGCAATGAGCGATAGGAGGGGATTCGTCTCTCCCGGTATTGGGGGTTGATGTTGCGCTATGCTCGACTGGCCATAACTGGAAATCCCTGGTCAGGGTTGCTGTGATATACTGGTAAGATTTATCAGTAGTTTCACGCTTGTTTTGGACCTTATATCGGCATGACTTATCAAGCTACTGGGGTCTGACGTTTACCACCCCTAGGCGAGATATGCGACATATCAGACGAACAAACCGGACTGTACGGTAAGTGTTACTGGTTGGATTCATAGGAGTGTGAGCGGGCTTGCTCGTTGATCTTCTGATCGCTCAATATCCGGGTGGCCGTTACGTTTAGCAGACTGCTTGCGGCTTGTGGGTGTTTGATATGATCATCACCTACTGCCGGCATATTGACGAGTCTTTAGAGTCCTACACAGAGGTTTCCTGGCTCAAGTGAAATGAAATAGGAGCGCATATGAGATATGTGCGGGACCGAGAATAATACCAGTATGTGATACTGTATTCTATTCTCGCGATTTGTATCATTGGACGGTTATATAAGATATAGCCGGGTTACCGAATCAAATGTTAATTTGATATATTGATACACTTGATATTAGTCGGTTATATGCAGTATGACCGGATCATTAAATTAAGTGTTGATTTAATAATTTAATGTATAATTATATATTAGATATGTCACTTTACATTAACTAGTATTTGTTCACTGAAGATGGATTTTCTCACTTGATGTGCACATTGTATATATGATATATGTTTGTGCACTAGTTTGTATCATGTTTGATGATACATGCAAACTTGGGTGTGTGTATACTTTAAACCATGTTTAGGTTAATGGTTAGGGTTTTGTTTTCTTTACTTATTTTCTTTATTCATTTTTGGCAAAAATGAAATGGTGGCTAACTTTGTTTTTTCTGCTTAAGCTTCATGAAGCTTCTTAGCATTATCTACCATTTTGTTTTTTCCTTAACCTAACCATTCACCTAAACCCTAGTTTAGTCTCTACACTAGTTACCTCACCCATGGTTGCATGATGATAAGAATCACTTGGATTTTCTTTTTAAAAAAATATATAATTCATTTTCTTTCTTCTTCTTCATCTTCTTCTTCAAGTGAAGAAACTATTCTTGGAAATTTCCAAGTGATGAAATCAAGTGAGAAATCCAATTCTAAAGTGAACCCACTTCCTATTTCTTCATCCTCTACCACTTGCCATGTAGTAGAGTGTGTTATCTTCACAAGTTTCATGACCTAGTGAAGATGGAGCTTGAGTTTGAGTCGTCTCGACGTAGATCATCTTCGGCATCGAAGTCAACGACCTAGCCCGATTATTTCTCCGACGAAACCTTCGCTAGAGTCCGGGATCCGATGATCGCAGTGAAGGGACGTCGTCATGGAGCTTTGGAAGTAGAGGACCGGATCTACAAAGGTTGTAATCCCTTTCACTTTTAGTTAAAGTTGTTAACTTGCATCTTCTTTCGCCTTACCTCTAGTATCGATCTTGTTTAGGGTTTCTCGGCACATAGAAAATTTTGAATTGGACATGTTTGATCAGTTGTAGAACCTCATGAGTGTGCCTAGGAACCCTACAAACTCTTGTAGAGACTTAACCCTAGGCTAAAGTTTATGGTTGGGTTAAGAAATATCCATAGTAAAAACAAATTTAGTAGATTTAGTCAAATGCTTCCACAAGCTTCCACAAGCTTCAAGCATTTAGCTAATCCTCCACTAATTTTGTAATTACTTTGAATATTAAAATCCAACATAAAAGATAGCATGGTGTAAGTCTCATACACCCAAGTCTAGTGTATCATCAACCATGATACAAAAGAAAACACTTTTAATATATATATATCATATATATATATATATATATATATATATATATATATATTCAAGTGTTCACATGTGAGAAAAACCCTAAAGTGAACAAGTGTTAGTTAATGCAAACTAGTATATCAAATATACAATTATGCAATAAATTATTAAATCAACATTTGACCTAATAATCCGGTCATATCTCATATAACCGACTAACATCCAATGCATCGACTTATCGAATCAACACTTGATTCGATAACCCGGCTATATCATATATAACCGACCGATACAATAAGTCGCGAGAATAAAATACGGTATCACATACACGCATTATTCTCGGTCCCGCACATATCACATACGTGCTCATATTTCGTTTTGCATGAGCCAGTAAAACCTCTGTGTAGGACTCTAAAGACTCGTCAATACGCCAGCAGTAGGTGATGATCACATCAAGCACCCACAAGCCGTCGGCGGTACTAGCTGGACGTAACGGCTACCCGGGTATTGAGCGATTAGAAGATCAGCAAGCAAGCCCGCTCCAACTCCTGTAAAAGCCTGCCGGTAACACTTCCCGTACAGTCCGTCTCCTCATCCGATATGTCGCATATCAAGTCTAGGGGTGGTAAACGTCAGACCCCAATAACCGATAAGTCGTGCCGATGTGAGGCTCATAACGGGTCCAGAAACTACTGGTAACACTTACCAGTAAATCTCTAATCAGCCCTGGCCAGGGACTTCCCTGTTACGGCCAATCGAGCACAGCGCAAACATCAACCCCCAATACCAGGAGAGACGAAACCCCTCCTATCGCTCATTGCCTCCATGTGACTCGGGACTGTACCGAAAAACCACCATTTTGTTAGTTGTATGTATGCCCTAGAGGCCAGTATTGTACAGATTATGTATATTATATTGGATGCTTGGACATATATAGAGATGACTTTCTTGCTCGACATGATAGTATGCTATCTGGTTACTATTTATCTTAACATGTACACTAGTCTCTTTATACTGTCTTATAGTTACATGTTGGTAAAGCCCTTAGGTTTGTACTTGACTACCTGGACTATGATGCAGATCATACTAGTGGGGACATGGTAGTCCATAAGTACATCCTTCAAGGTCCCTAGTCGTGGGTGTATCGAGACGGGGCATCGATATACCAGAGTAGACTAGCGTATACGCTTCTCGACCCATGTGATGGGCGATGGATGATCCCATATCCATTGGTGTTTGACATCAGAGATGGTATACGGGTGCTCAGTGGAAACTGAGTACACTGGACGGACTCGCCGAGAACTCCCAGATGGTATTATACCTCACGTCAGATGGCAGTTCTCAGGTGACACTTGTACAGGTAGTCTGTAGACCCGAGATCGTCATAGAGTCTTGTGTGATTCCCACTGTGCTTTGATCTCCACCTTACCACGTCCATGAGGGCGTGCAAAACGGTGGTCTTTGGGTACAGTCCCGAGTCACATGGAGGCAATGAGCGATAGGAGGGGTTTCGTCTCTCCCGGTATTGGGAGTTGATGTTGCGCTGTGCTCGATTGGCCGTAACAGGGAAGTCCCTGGCCAGGGCTGATCAGAGATTTGCTGGTAAGTGTTACCAGTAGTTTCTCGACCCGTTACGAGCCTCACATCAGCACGACTTATCGGGTTATTGGGGTCTGACGTATACCACCCCTAGACTTGATATGCGACGTATCAGACGAAGAGACTGGACTGTATGGTAAGTGTTACTGGTCGGATTCGCAGGAGTGTGAGCGGGCTAGCTCGTCGATCTTCTGATCGCTCAATACCCGGGTGGCCGTTACGTTTAGCAGACCGCTTGCGGCTTGTGGGTGCTTGATATGATCATCATCTGCTACCGGCGTATTGACGAGTCTTTAGAGTCCTACACAGAAGTTTCCTGGCTCAAGCGAAACGAAATAGGAGCGCATATGAGATATGTGCGGGACCGAGAATAATGCGTGTATGTGATACCGCATTTCATTCTCGCGATATATGTTTCGATTGGTTATATTCGATATGACCTAGTTATCGAATCATTGATTCGATAAATCGATACATTGGGTTCTAGTCGGTTATGTGCGACATGACCGGTTCATTGAATCAAATGTTGATTTAATGATTTAATGCATAATTATATATTTGATATATTGCATTGCATTAACTAGTATTGGTTCACTTTAAACGGATTTTTTCTCACTTGGATTGCACATTGTATATGTGATATACTTTTGTGCACATCTTTGTATCATGTTTGATGATACTTGATAATGTGATTAAGTGTAAAGGGTTAAACCATGGTTAAGTGATGATTAGGGTTTTGGTTTTTCATTTATTTATTTGTTTATTTATTTGAAAGGATTAAGTTAAGAATGGTGGCTTATTTTGGAGCTATGTTGAAGCTTCATGAAGCTTTGACAAAGTCCACCATCCTTATCTCATCCTTAACCCTAACCACACTTACTAACCTTGGTTTAATCTCTACACTTGACCATGGTCAAGATATGATAAGTATTCATATTAGTTTTATTTTAAAATATGAACACTTATCTTTCTTTCTTCATCTTCATCTTCTTCTTCTTCTTCAAGCTCAAGGTCCATCAATGGCAACTTGAGTTAAAGTGAGACAAATCCAATTCTAAAGTGAACCCACCTCCTATTTCTTCATCCTCTACCTCTTGCCAAGTTGTTTTGGGTGTTTACTTCACAAGTTTCACAAGTTTGTGAAGTCGGAGCTTGAGTTTGTGCAACCTCGACGTAGATCGTCTTTGACACGAAGCCGACGACCTATTCCGCACGTTTCTCCGATGAAGCCGTCACGAGAGTTCAAGCTTCAAGATGGACAGCGAGAGGACGCCCTTGCGGAGCCATGGAGGTGGATATCCGGATCTACAAAGGTTGTAATTTCCGTATCCCAGTAGTTAACTGTTAACTAGCTTTTAGTTTCGCCTAGAATTCTAGCAAACGATCCGTAGTCGGGTCTCTCGGCACCGTTAAAATTTTAATATGGCATGTTCGATGCCTTGTGTGACCTCATTAGGGTGCCTAGGAACCCTACAGTGGTATCAGAGCCTAGCTAGAGCCTTAGGCGAAGTCTAGACGGAGTTCGAAGTCCGAACGAACCCGAAACCCAAATACTTTAGAGCTCTCTGGACATTTTCATAAATCTGGGATTTTTTAATATTAAAAATGTCTAAAAAATTCAGTAAAGAATTATAAGAATTACGGTGCATTTATTTTTTAATGAACAGTTCCTTTAGCCGCGGAAGCGCGGCAGAAGCATGGCTTCTGCCGCGGTTCCGCGGCCATATAGTGACGTCAGCCCTATTTAAATGCACAGTAATACCTGATAAATTCCACTGAGTTTTCTGGGTATTTTTAAATTTATTTAAGGGTTGAGTGCTCTGGAGTTATATTGGGAATCGATGGATTTGATCGGAATATCAAACTTTGTCTAAGTGTTTTTCCAGATAACTGTAGAATATGTTAAAGAGTTCGACCGGATATAAATACCCAACTTTTCCCCTGCCGAAAAATTCCAAGTGTTGGATTTTCTGTGGTTAAAAGACGTTCGAAGTAGTGCAAGTAACGCGATGGTCCCTCTAGAAGACAACAAACCTTAACTCGATTATGTGACCGTCTTGAACTGCCCTTTGAACCTTCGGGTTTGGGGCAGTACGGCGTGCCACATGTGAGGCGTTGGCTTGACCCTTCTACGGCTGGACCGTTGGTACTGAGGTATGAAGTGAATGTCTTTGAACCTATTTCATGTGTTGATCGGTGTTGGGAAAACTTGGGTGTTCGAATGTTCGATCGGAAAGTTTGATATATTCTATTTATCCGGAATTGAATACAATAATTGGAATTCACAAACAGTTATGAGATAACTGGATGAATGTTATAAATCTAGCAGTTTAGTCCCATACGATATTGAAAAGAGTTTTCGATAATGAGACTAAAATGCGGGATTTGTATCTGTTAGGCATGCGATGTCTAAAGTTGTTGCGGATTCCAATTGTTGTAGTTTTACACTTTCTTTTCTGTGACCGTAAGTGTAGTATGTCCATATCGCCGGTTTCGTTGCTATACGTCAACGACAATTGGGGTATGCATACTTACTTACGTTGATGACATGTGATGTTATGTGTTGCTGGATATGTTATATTGGATCGTCGTGTTCGAATAGCCGGGGTTTTTTATGTGAGATGAGTGTTTTTCATTTTCATTCATGTAAAAACTTGTATGTAATATTCTTTTATTTGGGGCACTTCCAGGTAGCGGAAGTAGTCACCGTTTGTATATTATTTATTTTTCTGCACTAGGATAGACTCAAGGAGGGGAGCACAAGTAACCGGGTTCTGGGGTCCAGTGGGAGACCAACTCGAGGAGTCGAGTCCGGGTCTCCTAACCCTAGAATTGGCAGGGTTGCTTGCCGCTCTCGTAGGGGTCTAGGGGTGTGGGATTGGCTGTTCATCACGACCGTGGAATCCGTGTTTTATACTGGCTCGTATTGAAAACACGGACGTCCTAGTATATCCAATATTTCATATGTTTATTCTGCTGCGATATCTGTGATGTGATTCTGTGATGGATATAGTATATAGTATATATGATATATTATATAGACGTTACTTATGTTTTACACCCGCGCTAGCCCTGCCCTGCTCTGTCGTTAGTTACCTAAGCTAACGGTGCACGAGGGGACATCGAGGCGAATGCGGATGGCATAAGTGTACGTCATATCTATCTGTGATGTTTAGGTATTTAAATGATGGGACTTCATTAATGTGATTAATGAAAGATAAGAAACCTAAGATGTTATAGAATCGAATTATAAAATAAAACAGGTAGCTACAGTTCTTGCTTTGCACAGCGGTATATACGATATACCCCGCACCTTATTCGATGAGGAAAGGACCGAGATCCCTTCACCGGGAGTGACTCCTTTAGCAATAACTGGCAGATGCTACACACTCGGTTTGCTTTTTGACTGCTTTTGGGTTTTTGCTTTGCACAGCGATATATATGATATATCCCGCACCTCATTCGACGAGGAAAGGACCGAGATCCCTTCACCGGGAGTGACTCCTTTAGCAAAACTAGAAAAGCCTCAAAATCACTCCATTTCAAAACATCATTTGATTCTACAACGATATCAAGTTCATTACGCTCATGGTTTTTATGAAAAACCTGCGTAGCCCTCCGTCATTTCAGATAAGTATTAGTTAGTATTCGTGCTGCGGTAGTTTGGCCTCCGTCAAGGCGCAGTGTACGGTAGCTAACTAGTGCTTATCTGCTAGCATATGATGCGATTGGATTAGGGTATTCGTACGGCGTTGTTTGGCCTCCGTCAAGGGTCGTGCGGGTGGGTTTAATTCAATCAGGAAATGACGGGTTGAACTTGACTAGCGGACTATGGGTTGTTTGGCCTCCGTCAAGGTCATAGGACGCTAGGGGCAAAATATTATCGGGAATTTCAAGTGTTGAAATTTGCAATGAGATTGCATACCTTCTATGAGATAGTTGGATCCCGATACCCGCTGCGAGTAAGAGTTACTCCTGGGAGAGTTTTACACATTACAATTAGCCGATCAAGTAGGTGTCTAGAAAGGTGTTAACGAGGTTACGCCTCTGGGAAAACGAGGTTTACATTAATTAGGTTCGTGCGAAAGCACGGGGGACCTCCCTCAAAGTACCGACACTGGCCTGGCTGAAAGATTGGCGAACTTGTAGTGTGTAATTAATCCCGGCTAGTCTTTCCTTTTAGGGTTTGGAGGAAGATTTGATAAAAAGCAGTGGGAGCCATCCTGATTAGATAAGATAAAAACCAATCTGATCTTGCACGAGCATACGCTAAAGTGTTTTCTTCTCTCTCTCCAGGTAGCGACCATTTCATGGCCTAATAAAGATAATAATATGGATGTATTGACCGAACCCGCATGTTATACTGTGCTGGGGAACGTTGGTTCCGTTCTTTCTTATAAGAGTTATAGGAATGAATAGGATATAGGGGAATGCCAGGATTCCCATGCTACCCGAGTGAAGAAAGTACATGTTGATGCATTTTCTTCGGGTATGTTCGTTACTGAGAACTGTTTCTCCATTTGCTCTACGTCCTGGGTATTAGATACCGGATCAGGATCCCATATATGTAATCAGTTACATGGGCTTAGGAAAGGTAGAGAACTTGGAGAAGGTGATAAAGACATTAGAGTTGGAAATGGTGCAATTGTTGCAGCTAAGACTGTCGGAGAATATCACCTTGTATTACCAACTGGTAATACATTGGTTCTGAACGAATGCTATTACATGCCGAACCTGATATGCAACATTATATCGGTTTCTTTGCTAAGTAAAGAAGGATATAATTTTGTATTACAGGACAGTGTTATGAACATTTTCCTTAACCAAAAGTTGGTTGGATCAGGCACGTTATGCAATGGCATTTATGTTCTAAATCAATCAACAGTTCTGAGCATAACAAACACACACAAGAGGAAGAGTTCTGAACTCAACGAATCCTTCTTGTGGCATTGTAGACTGGGTCACATCAATGCGACACGACTAGCTAAGTTGCATAAGGATGGATATTTAAATCCGTTTGAATTTTCATCCTATGACACTTGCCAGTCATGTCTCAAAGGCAAGATGACCAAGACTCCGTTTACGGGACACGGAGAAAGAGTTACCGAACTCTTAGGACTAATACATAGTGATGTATGCGGTCCCATGTCTACACATGCCAGGGATGGTTCTTCGTACTTCATTACATTCACTGACGATCTCTCAAGATACGGACATGTGTACTTAATAAGACACAAGTCTGAAGCTTTTGAGAAATTTAGAGAATATAAACAAGAAGTCGAGAACCAAACCGGAAAAAGTATTAAAATCCTTCGATCTGATCGAGGAGGAGAATACTTAAGCAATGAATTCCTGGGCTTCCTAAAAGAGAATGGGATTCTCTCTCAGCTGACTCCTCCATATACACCACAGCACAACGGTGTATCAGAACGGAGGAACCGCACCCTATTAGATATGGTGCGCTCTATGATGAGTACAGCTGAGTTACCTATTTCCTTCTGGGGATATGCACTGGAGACTGCTGCATACCTACTGAATAGAGTTCCGACCAAATCAGTGCCTACCACTCCATATGAGATATGGAATGGCAAGAGACCATGTCTTAATTTTATTCAGATATGGGGTTGTCCGGCCTATGTTAAAACACAAAATCCGGACAAGCTCGAGGCAAGGTCTGTTCTATGTAAGTTTGTTGGATATCCCAAACATTCGCGAGGGTATATCTTCTACCACTCCGAGGAACAAAAAGTGTTTGTTTCTCGGCATGCCACTTTCTTAGAAAAGGGTTTTCTTATGAAACAGATAGGTGGCATTGAGGTAGAACTGGAAGAGGTTCCAGCAATACAGACTACAACAGAAGATTTGGTTGAACCAGAGGATTCCGTAGTTCCCGATGAACCCCAGCCTCTCCGCCGATCTAGTAGGGTTCCTCGCCAACCTGAGAGATACTACGGTTTTCTCATTGATGGTGGCAGTGAGGATTGCATCATGGAGGATGATGACCCAACTAGCTTCGAGCAGGCCATCACTAGTGGGGACTCAGTGAAATGGCTGGATGCTATGCGGTCCGAGATGGATTCCATGTACACCAACAAAGTATGGACTTTGGAAGTTGCTCCTGAAGGGGTAAAACCCATTGGGAGCAAGTGGATCTTCAAGAAGAAACTTGGTGTAGATGGGAAAGTGGAGACTTTCAAAGCTAGACTTGTAGCAAAGGGTTTTCGTCAAAGACCAGGTGTGGACTATGACGAGACCTTTTCTCCAGTGGCTATGCTTAAATCCATCCGAATCATGCTTGCCATTGCTGCCTTTCATGACTACGAAATCTGGCAAATGGATGTTAAGACCGCCTTTCTAAATGGTGATTTAGAAGAGTGCGTGTACATGACTCAGCCAGAGGGCTTCGTAGACAGTGGGAGCAGCGGGAAGGTGTGCAAGCTGCTTAAATCCATTTATGGATTAAAGCAAGCATCGCGGAGTTGGAACATCTGCTTTGACGTCGTTATCAAAGAGTTTGATTTCGTCAAAAATCCAGATGAACCTTGTATCTACAAGAAGGTGGCAGAGAGTAAGGTTGTCTTCCTCGTATTGTACGTAGACGACATACTCTTGATAGGAAATGATATTCCTATGCTGCAATCGGTCAAGCTCTTCTTATCACAAAGATTCTCAATGAAAGATCTTGGTGATGCCTCCTGCATATTGGGGATCAGGATCTATAGAGATAGATCCAAACGGATTGTGGGATTGTCCCAATCCAGGTACATTGACACCATACTAAAGAGGTTTAGTATGGAAGAGTCCAAGCGTGGGAACTTGCCCACGATCTCTGGAGTCACTCTCTCCAAAGAGATGTCTCCCAAGACTGATTTGGAGAGAGCTCGCATGCAAGGGATACCCTATGCTTCGGCAGTAGGCTCTATCATGTATGCGATGCTATGTACCAGACCCGATGTAGCATACTCACTAAGTGTAGTGAGTAGGTATCAAGCTGATCCTGGAGAGAGTCACTGGACAGCTGTGAAGAGCATTCTCAAGTACTTGCGAAGGACTAGAGATATGTTCTTGGTGTATGGTAACGGAGAACTCCAAGTGGAGTCCTTTACCGATTCCAGCTTCCAGAGTGATAAGGACGACTCTAAGTCGCAGTCGGGCTTTGTCTTTACCCTTTACGGAGGGGCGGTTAGCTGGAAGAGTTCCAAGCAGGAAACCGTGGCAGACTCGACGATGGAGGCTGAATACATCGCTGCCAACGATGCTGCTAAAGAAGCTGTCTGGATCAAGAAGTTCATTTTTGAACTTGGAGTGGTTCCATCCATTAAGCATCCAATACCTTTGTATTGTGATAACAATGGAGCGGTGGCTTTGGCCAAGGAACCCAGGTCCCATCAGCGGTCCAGGCATATTCTGAGGCGGTATCACCTGATCCGGGAGATAGTTGATCGCCGGGAGATCGAGGTCAGGAGAGTTGACACGAAGAACAACACGGCGGATCCACTCACGAAGGCCATTCCCCAGATACAGTTTGAGAGACTCTTCGGGATGCTCGGTATGAGATACTACAGCAGCTGGCCCTAGTGCAAGTGGGAGATTGTTAGTTGTATGTATGCCCTAGAGGCCAGTATTGTACAGATTATGTATATTATATTGGATGCTTGGACATATATAGAGATGACTTTCTTGCTCGACATGATAGTATGCTATCTGGTTACTATTTATCTTAACATGTACACTAGTCTCTTTATACTGTCTTATAGTTACATGTTGGTAAAGCCCTTAGGTTTGTACTTGACTACCTGGACTATGATGCAGATCATACTAGTGGGGACATGGTAGTCCATAAGTACATCCTTCAAGGTCCCTAGTCGTGGGTGTATCGAGACGGGGCATCGATATACCAGAGTAGACTAGCGTATACGCTTCTCGACCCATGTGATGGGCGATGGATGATCCCATATCCATTGGTGTTTGACATCAGAGATGGTATACGGGTGCTCAGTGGAAACTGAGTACACTGGACGGACTCGCCGAGAACTCCCAGATGGTATTATACCTCACGTCAGATGGCAGTTCTCAGGTGACACTTGTACAGGTAGTCTGTAGACCCGAGATCGTCATAGAGTCTTGTGTGATTCCCACTGTGCTTTGATCTCCACCTTACCACGTCCATGAGGGCGTGCAAAACGGTGGTCTTTGGGTACAGTCCCGAGTCACATGGAGGCAATGAGCGATAGGAGGGGTTTCGTCTCTCCCGATATTGGGAGTTGATGTTGCGCTGTGCTCGATTGGCCGTAACAGGGAAGTCCCTGGCCAGGGCTGATCAGAGATTTGCTGGTAAGTGTTACCAGTAGTTTCTCGACCCGTTACGAGCCTCACATCAGCACGACTTATCGGGTTATTGGGGTCTGACGTATACCACCCCTAGACTTGATATGCGACGTATCAGACGAAGAGACTGGACTGTATGGTAAGTGTTACTGGTCGGATTCGCAGGAGTGTGAGCGGGCTAGCTCGTCGATCTTCTGATCGCTCAATACCCGGGTGGCCGTTACGTTTAGCAGACCGCTTACGGCTTGTGGGTGCTTGATATGATCATCATCTGCTACCGGCGTATTGACGAGTCTTTAGAGTCCTACACAGAGGTTTCCTGGCTCAAGCGAAACGAAATAGGAGCGCATATGAGATATGTGCGGGACCGAGAATAATGCGTGTATGTGATACCGCATTTCATTCTCGCGATATATGTTTCGATTGGTTATATTCGATATGACCTAGTTATCGAATCATTGATTCGATAAATCGATACATTGGGTTCTAGTCGGTTATGTGCGACATGACCGGATCATTGAATCAAATGTTGATTTAATGATTTAATGCATAATTATATATTTGATATATTGCATTGCATTAACTAGTATTGGTTCACTTTAAACGGATTTTTTCTCACTTGGATTGCACATTGTATATGTGATATACTTTTGTGCACATCTTTGTATAATGTTTGATGATACTTGATAATGTGATTAAGTGTAAAGGGTTAAACCATGGTTAAGTGATGATTAGGGTTTTGGTTTTTCATTTATTTATTTGTTTATTTATTTGAAAGGATTAAGTTAAGAATGGTGGCTTATTTTGGAGCTATGTTGAAGCTTCATGAAGCTTTGACAAAGTCCACCATCCTTATCTCATCCTTAACCCTAACCACACTTACTAACCTTGGTTTAATCTCTACACTTGACCATGGTCAAGATATGATAAGTATTCATATTAGTTTTATTTTAAAATATGAACACTTATCTTTCTTTCTTCATCTTCATCTTCTTCTTCTTCTTCAAGCTCAAGGTCCATCAATGGCAACTTGAGTTAAAGTGAGACAAATCCAATTCTAAAGTGAACCCACCTCCTATTTCTTCACCCTCTACCTCTTGCCAAGTTGTTTTGGGTGTTTACTTCACAAGTTTCACAAGTTTGTGAAGTCGGAGCTTGAGTTTGTGCAACCTCGACGTAGATCGTCTTTGACACAAAGCCGACGACCTATTCCGCACGTTTCTCCGATGAAGCCGTCACGAGAGTTCAAGCTTCAAGATGGACAGCGAGAGGACGCCCTTGCGGAGCCATGGAGGTGGATATCCGGATCTACAAAGGTTGTAATTTCCGTATCCCAGTAGTTAACTGTTAACTAGCTTTTAGTTTCGCCTAGAATTCTAGCAAACGATCCGTAGTCGGGTCTCTCGGCACCGTTAAAATTTTAATATGGCATGTTCGATGCCTTGTGTGACCTCATTAGGGTGCCTAGGAACCCTACACGTTTTGCATGCCCTCATGGATGTGGTAAGGTGGAAATCAAAGCACAGTGGGAATCACACAAGACTCTATGATGATCTCGGGTCTACAGACTAACCTGCACAAGTGTCACCAGAGAACTGCCATCTGACGTGAGGTATAATACCATCTGGGAGTTCTCGGCAAGACCGTCTAGTGTACCCAGTCTCCACTGAGCACCCGTATACAATCTCTGATGTCAAACACCAATGGATATGGGACCATCCATCGCCCATTTCATAGGTCGAGAAGCGTATACGCTAGTCTACTCTGGTATATCGATTCCCTGTCTCGATATACCCACGACTAGGGACCTTGAAGGATGTACTTATGGACTACCATGTCCCCACTAGTATGATCTGCATCATAGTCCAGGTAGTCAAGTACACATCCTAAAGGCTTTACCAACATGTAACTATAAGACAGTATCAAGAGACAAGTATACATGTTAAGATAAAGAGCAACCAGATAGCATACTATAATATCGAGCAAGAAAGTCCTCTCTATATATGTCCAAGCATCCAATATAATATACATCATCTGTACAATACTGGCCTCTAGGGCAGACATACAACTAACAATCTCCCACTTGCACTAGGGCCAGCTGCTGTAGTATCGCATACCTAGCATCCTGAAGAGTCTCTCAAACTGTATCTGGGATATGGCCTTCGTGAGTGGATCCGCTGTGTTGTTCTTCGTGTCAACCCTTCTGACCTCGATCTCCCGGCGATCAACTATCTCCCGGATCAGGTGATACCGCCTCAGAATATGCCTGGATCGCTGATGGGACCTGGGTTCCTTGGCCAAAGCCACCGCTCCATTGTTATCGCAATACAAAGGTATTGGATGCTCAATGGATGGAACCACTCCAAGTTCAGTAATGAACTTCTTGATCCAGACAGCCTCTTTGGCAGCATCGTTGGCAGCGATGTATTCAGCCTCCATCGTCGAGTCTGCCACGGTTTCCTGCTTGGAACTCTTCCAGCTAACCGCCCCTCCGTAAAGGGTAAAGACAAATCCCGACTGCGACTTAGAGTCGTCCTTATCACTCTGGAAGCTCGAATCAGTAAAGGACTCCACTTGGAGTTCTCTGTTACCATACACCAAGAGCATCTCTTTAGTCCTTCGTAAGTACTTGAGAATGCTCTTCACAGCTATCCAGTGACTCTCTCCAGGATCAGCTTGATACCTACTCACTACACTTAGTGAGTATGCTACATCGGGTCTGGTATATAGCATCGCGTACATGATAGAGCCTACTGCCGAAGCATAGGGTATCCCTTGCATGCGAGCTCTCTCCAAATCAGTCTTGGGAGACATCTCTTTGGAGAGAGTGAGCCCAGAGATTGTAGGTAAAAACCCACGTTTGGACTCTTCCATACTAAACCTCTTTAGTATGGTGTCAATGTACCTGGATTGGGACAATCCCAATATCCTTTTAGATCTATCTCTATAGATCATAATCCCCAATATGCAGGAGGCATCACCAAGATCTTTCATTGAGAATCTTTGTGATAAGAAGAGCTTGACCAATTGCAGCATAGGAATGTCATTTTCTATCAGGAGTATGTCGTCCACAGTATAATACGAGGAAGACAACCTTACTCCCTGCTACGTTCTTGTAGATACAAGGTTCATCTACGTTTTTGACGAAATCAAACTCTTTGATAACGACGTCAAAGCAGATGTTCCAACTCCGCGATGCTTGCTTTAATCCATAAATGGATTTAAGCAGCTTGCACACCTTCCCGCTGCTCCCACTATCTACGAAGCCCGGCTGAGTCATGTACATGCTCTTTTCTAAATCACCGTTTAGAAAGGCGGTTCTTAACATCCATTTGCCAGATTTCGTAGTCATGATATGCAGCGATGGCAAGCATGATCCGGATGGATTTAAGCATAGCCACTGGAGAAGAAAGGTTTCGTCATAGTCCACACCTGGTCTTTGACGAAAACCCTTTGCAACAAGTCTAGCTTTGAAAGTCTCCACTTTCCCATCTACACCAAGTTTTTTCTTGAATATCCACTTGCTCCCAATAGGTTTTACCCCTTCAGGAGCAACTTCCAAAGTCCATACTTTGTTGGTGTACATGGATTCCCATCTCGGACCGCATTGCATCCAGCCATTTCACTGAGTCCCCACTCGTGATGGCCTGCTCGAAGCTAGTTAGGTCATCATCAACCATGATGCAATCCTCACTCCCACCATCCATGAGAAAACCGTAGTATCTCTCAGGTGGGTGAGGAACCCTACTAGATCGGCGGAGTGGCTGGGGGTTCATCGGGAACTACTGAATCCTCCGATTCTACTAAATCTTCAGTTTGAGTTTGTGTAGCCGGAATTTCTTCCAGTTCTACCTTGTCGCCACTAATTTCTTTTGCAAGTAATTCCTTTTCTAAAAAGGTGGCATGTCGAGAAACAAACACCTTTTGTTCCTCGCTATGGTAGAAAAGATATCCATGTGAATGTTTGGGATATCCCACAAACTTGCATAAAACTGACCGTTGCCTCGAGTTTGTCCGGATTTTGCCTTTTAACATAGGCCGGACAACCCCATATCTTAACTCGTTTAAGACATGGTCTCTTCCCACTCCATATCTCATATGGTATGGTAGGTACAGATTTAGATGGAACTTGATTCAATAGGTATGCTGCTGTCTCCAGCGCATACCCCCAGAAGGAAATAGGTAACTCGGCTGTGCTCATCATAGAGCGCACCATATCTAATAGGGTGCGGTTCCTCCGTTCCGATACACCGTTGTGCTGTGGTGTATATGGAGGAGTCAGCTGAGAGAGAATCCCATTCTCTTTTAGGAAGTCCAGGAATTCATTGCTCAAGTATTCACCTTCTCGATCAGATCGAAGGATTTTAATACCTTTCCTGGTTTGGTTTTCGACTTCTTGTTTATATTCTCTAAATTTCTCAAAAGCTTCTGATTTGTGTTTCATCAGGAACACATATCCGAATCTAGAGAGATCGTCAGTGAATATAATGAAGTACGAAGAACCATCCCTGGCATGTGTAGACATGGGGCCACATACATCACTATGTACCAGTCCCAAGAGTTCAGTAACTCTTTCTCCGTGTCCCGTAAACGGAGTTTTGGTCATCTTACCTTTGAGACATGACTGGCAAGTGTCATAAGATGAAAATTCAAACGAATTCAAATATCCATCCTTATACAACTTAGCTAGTCGTGTCGCATTGATGTGACCCAGTCTACAATGCCACAAGAAGGATTCGTTCAGTTCTGAACTCTTCCTCTTGTGTGTGTTTGTTATACTCAGAACTGTTGACTGATTTAGAACATAAATGCCATTGCACATCGTGCCTGATCCAACCAACTTTTGGTTTAGGAAAATGTTCATAACATTATCCTGTAATACAAAATTATATCTCTCTTTACTCAATAAAGAAACCGATATAATGTTGCATATCAGGTTTGGCATGAAATAGCATTCGTTCAGAATCAATGTATTACCAGTTGGCAATACAAGGTGATATTCCCCGACGGTTTTAGCTGCAACAATTGCACCATTTCTAACCCTTATGTCTTCATCACCTTCTCCAAGTTCTCTACCTTTCCTAAGTCCATGTAACTGATTACATATATGGGATCCTGACCCGGTATCTAATACCCAGGACGTAGAGAAAATGGAGAAACAGTTCTCTGTAACGAACACTCCCGAAGAAAATGCATCAACATGTACTTTCTTCACACGGGTGGCATGGGAATCCTGGTATTCCCCTATATCCTGTTCAGTCTTATAACTTTTATAAGAAAGAACGGAACCAACGTTCCCCAGCACAGTATAACATGCGGGTTCGGTCAATACATCCATATTATTATCTTTATTAAGGCATGATATGGTCGCCACCTGGAGAGAAAGAGAAGAAAACACTTTAGCGTATGCTCTTGCAAGATTAGATTGGTTATTTATCTTATCTAATCAGGATGGCTCCCACTGTTTTTATCAAATCTTCCTTCAAACCCTAAAAGAAAAGACTAGCCGGGATTAATTACACCCTACAATTTCGCCAATCTTTCAGCCAGGACAGTGTCGGTACTTTGAGGGAGGTTCCCCGTGCTTTCGCACGGACCTAATTAAAGTAAACCTCGTTTTCCCAGAGGCGTAACCCCGTTGACACGTTTCTAGACACCTACTTGATCGGCTAATTGTCCTGTGTAAAACTCTCCCAGGAGTAACAATTACTCGCAGTGGGTATCGGGATCCAACTATCTCATAGAAGGTATGCAATCTCATTGCAAATTTCAACACTTGAAATTCCCGATAATATTTTGCCCCAAGCATCCCATGACCTTGACGGAGGTCAACAAATCATAGGGTGCAAGTCAAGTTCAACCCGTCATTTCTTGATTGAATCAAACCCACCCGCACGACCCTTGACGAAGGTCAACGAGGTCGTACGACTACCTTAATCCAATCTGCATCATATGCATAAGCAGATAAATACTAGTTAGCTACCGCACACTAGCCTTGACGGAGGTCAACAAACGTAGCACGAATACTAAGTAGGACTTATCTGAAATGACGGAGGGCTACGACAGGTTTTTCTAAAAACCTATTGCGTAATGAACTTGATATCGTTGTAGAATCGAGTGAAATTTTGAAATGGAGTGATTTTGAGGCTTTCATTAGTTTTGCTAAAGAGGTCACTCCCGGTGAAGGGATCTCGGCTCTTTCCTCATCGAATAAGGTGCAGGATATATCATATATATCGCTATGCAAAGCAAAACTCCAAAAGCAGTCAAAAGTCAAACCGAGTGTTGTAGCATCTGCCAGTTTTGCTAAAGAGGTCACTCCCGGTGAAGGGATCTCGGCTCTTTCCTCATCGAATAAGGTGCAGGATATATCATATATATCGCTATGCAAAGCAAAACTATAGCTACCCTTTTATTTGAAAATTTGACTCTACAACATCTTTTAGGTTTCTCTTCTTTCATTAATCACATTAATGAAGTCCCATCATTTAAGTCACCTAAACATCACAGATAAATACGACGTACACTTATGCCATCCGCATTCGCCTCGATATCCCCTCGTGCACCGTTAGGTTAGGTAACTAACGGCAGAGCAGGGCAGGGCTAGCGCGGGTGTAAAACATAAGTAACGTCTATATAATATATCATATATACTATATATAGTATCTGTCACAGCACATCACATGATCACATCACAGATATTGCAGCAGAAGAAATATATGAAACATTGGATATACTAGGACGTCCATGTTTTATTTTGAGCCTGTATAAAACACGGATTCCACGGTCGCGACGAATAGCCAAACCCACACCCCTAGACCCCTACGAAAGCGGCAAGCAACCCTACCAATTCTAGAGTTAGGAGACCCGGACTCGACTCCTCGAGTTGGTCTCCCACTGGACTCCAGAACCCGGTTACTTATGCTCTCCTCCTTGGGTCTAACCTAGTGCGGAAAAGTAAATAATATACAAATGGTGACAACGACCTCATCCCGGAAGTGCCCCAATAAAAGAATATTACATACATTTAAATTTACATGAATGAAAATATAAAACTCTCATCTCACATAAAATCCCCGGCTATTCAGAACGCGACGATCCAATATAACATATCCAGCAACACAGAACATCACATGTCATCAACGTAAGTAAATATGCGCATCCCAATTGTCGTTGACATATAGCAACGAAACCGGCGATATCACATATTACACTTACGGTCACAGAAAAGAAAGTGTAAAACTACAACATTTGGAATCCACAATCTCTTTAGACATCGTAAATCCGAAATATCACATATTTCGCATTTCATGCCTAACTGTATGAATTCCACATATTGTATCACATTCCAGATAAATAGACAGTATTAAACTTTCCGATCGAATAATCAAATACCCAAGATTTCCATAATAGCTCAACACTTGAGCGGAGTTCAAAGATTCCAAAATACGTCACAGTAGCAACGGTCCAGCCGTAGAAGGGTCAAGCCAACGCCTCACATGTGGCACGTCGTACTGCCCCAAACCCTAAGGTTCAAAGGGCAGTTCAAGACGGTCACATAATCGAGTTAAGGTTTGTTGTCTTCTAGAGGGTCCATCGCGTCACATGCATGTTTTTCCGAAAGATTTAAACCCGAGAAAAATTCAACACTTGAATGCTTTTCGTGCCGGGAAAAATTGAGTTAATGATATCCGTTCGAACATTTTAATACTTTCTAAATTATCCGGAATAACAAAACAAGATTAAATTCTCCGATCGAATCGACGATTACAAAATAAACCCCAAAATACTCAACTCTTGAGTCAGATTAAAAATACCCAGAAAATATCAATAACAGAATATAACATTACTGTGCAAACAGAGAAGCCCAAGGTCGCTGTACAGCCGCGGTTCCACGGCACAAGCAGGGTATTGCCGCGGAACCGTGGCGGTCTGTACGATTTAGGTCATCAAATTTGCACCGTAATTCTTATAAAACCCTGCTGATTTTTTTAGGTATTTTTAATTCAGAAAAAACCCAGTTTTTAGAAATTGTCCAGAGAGGGGGTTAAATTTGTGTATTCGGATTCATTCGGAGTTTTAACTTTGTTAACACATCGCCTAATGCTCTAACTAGTCTCTGATACCACTGTAGGGTTACTAGACACACTAACAAGGCTCTACAAGGCATCGACCATGCCAAAATTAAAATTTTATATGCCGAATAACCCTAAGCAAGATCGTATACTAGAGTTTAGGCGAATCTAAAGGCAAGTAAACAACTTTACTCTAAAGGGAACACGAAATACAACCTTTGTAGATCGGTCCTCCACTTCATTTGCTCCTTGTTGAAGTCCCTTCGCTGCGATCAAGGTTCTCCCGGGCTCTTGCATGGCTTCACGACGCGAAGGATGCGACCTTGCTTGAAGTCTCCGAGGCCGAAGATGATCTACGTCGAGGGAATTCCGACTCAAGCTCCTACTTCACTAACTAGAGAATTAGTGAAGTAAACACCCTAAACTAAAGTGCTAGTCTAGTAGAGAATGGATAAATAGGAAGTGGGTTCTCTTTAGAATTTTGTTTCTCCCAATCTTTCTCACTTTTGTTCAAACCCTAGTTTTCTTTTTCTTTTTAGCAATGAAGAAGAAGAAGAAATGAAAGAGATGAGGATAATCATCAAGTGAGTAGTTTAACCATGGTGAGTGAGTATCATATACTAACTCTTGTAGAGACTTAACCCTAGGCTAAAGTTTATGGTTGGGTTAAGAAATATCCATAGTAAAAACAAATTTAGTGGATTTAGTCAAATGCTTCCACAAGCTTCCACAAGCTTCAAGCATTTAGCTAATCCTCCACTAATTTTGTAATTACTTTGAATATTAAAATCCAACATAAAAGATAGCATGGTGCAAGTCTCATACACCCAAGTCTAGTGTATCATCAACCATGATACAAAAGAAAACACTTTTAATATATATATCATATATATATATTCAAGTGTTCACATGTGAGAAAAACCCCTAAAGTGAACAAGTGTTAGTTAATGCAAACTAGTATATCAAATATACAATTATGCAATAAATTATTAAATCAACATCTGACCTAATAATCCGGTCATATCTCATATAACCGACTAACATCCAATGCATCGACTTATCGAATCAACACTTGATTCGATAACCCGGCTAAATCATATATAACCGACCGATACAATAAGTCGCGAGAATAGAATCCGGTATCACATACACGCATTATTCTCGGTCCCCGCACATTTCAAATACGTGCTCCTATTTCGTTTTGCATGAGCCAGTAAAACCTCTATGTAGGACTCTAAAGACTCGTCAATACGCCGGCAGTAGGTGATGATCACATCAAGCACCCACAAGCCGTCAGCGGTACTAGCTGGATGTAACGGCTACCCGGGTATTGAGCGATCAGAAGATCAGCAAGCAAGCCTGCTCCAACTCCTGTAAAAGCCTGCCGATAACACTTCCCGTACAGTCCGGTCTCCTCGTCTGATATGTCGCATATCAAGTCTAGGGATGGTAAACGTCAGACCCCAATAACCGATAAGTCGTGCCGATGTGAGGCTCATAACGGGTTGAGAAACTACTGGTAACAGTTACCAGTAAATCTCTAATCAGCCCTGGCCAGGGACTTCCCTGTTACGGCCAATCGAGCACAGCGCAACATCAACCCCCAATACCGGGATAGACGAAACCCCTCCTATCGCTCATTGCCTCCATGTGACTCGGGACTGTACCCAAAAACCACCGTTTTGCATGCCCTCATGGACGTGGTAAGGTGGAAATCAAATCACAGTGGGAATCACACAAGACACTATGACGATCTCGGGTCTACAGACTAACCTGCACAAGTGTCACCAGAGAACTGCCATCTGACGTGAGGTATAATACCATCTGGGAGTTCTCGGCGAGTCCGTCTAGTGTACCCAGTCTCCACTGAGCACCCGTATACGATCTCTGATGTCAAACACCAATGGATATGGGATCTTCCATCACCCATCTCATGGGTCGAGAAGCGTATACGCTAGTCTACTATGGTATATCGATGTCCTGTCTCGATATACCCACGACTAGGGACCTTGAAGGATGTACTTATGGACTACCATGTCCCCACTCGATGATCCATATCATAGTCCAGGTAGTCAAGTACACATCCTAAGGGCTTTACCAACATGTAACTATAAGACAGTATCAAGAGACAAGTATACATGTTAAGATAAAGAGCAACCAGATAGCATACTATCATATCGAGCAAGAAAGTCCTCTCTATATATGTCCAAGCATCCAATATAATATACATCATCTGTACAATACTGGCCTCTAGGGCACACATACAACTAACAAAGGATACTAAGAAACAGTTCTCTGTAATGAACACACCCAAAGAAGATGCATCAATATACACTTTCTTCGTTTGGGTGGTATGGGAATCCTATTAATCCCATATTTCCTGCTCGGTCTTATAATAATTATAAGTTAGAGCGGGACCAACGTTCCCCAGCTCAGTATAACAAGCGGGTTCGGTCAATACATCCGTATTATTATCTTGATTATGGCGTGACATAGTCGCTACCTTGAGAGAGAGAGAAGAAAACACTCAGCGTATGCTCTTGCAAGATTAGATTGGTTATTAATATATCTAATCAGGATGGCTCCCACTGTTTTAGTCAAATCTTCTTTCAAACCCTAAAAGGAAAGACTAGCCGGGATTAATTACACCATACAAGTTCGCCAATCTTTCAGCCAGGCCAGTGTCGGTACTTTGAGGGAGGTTCCCCGTGCTTTCGCACGGACCTAATTAAAATAAACCTCGTTTTCCCAGGGGCGTAACCCCATTAGCATCTTTCTAGACACCTACTTGATCGGCTAATTGTAATGTGTAAAACTCTCCCAGGAGTAACTCTTACTCGCAGTGGGTATCGGGATCCAACTATCTCTTAGAAGGTATGCAATCTCATTGCAAGTTTCAACACTTGAAACTCCCGATAATTCTTTTTACCCCTAGTACTTATGATCTTAACTATGGTCAACATATCATAAGCACTAGTCAAGTTCTACCCATCATTTCATGATTAATTAGATCCACCCATATGATCCTCAACTATGGTCGACATAATTCCTAATTAATCGCATCATATGTTGTGTAGGAAGACATCACTTAGCTACCGTACACTACGCCTCAACTATGGTCAACATACGCAGCACGAATACTAAGTACTCTACTTCCTAAAATGACGGAGGGCTACGCAGGTTTTTAAGAAAACCTTTTGCGTAATGAACTTGATATCGTCGTAGAATCGAGTGATTTTAAATGGAGCGTTTTTTAGGCTTTTACTAGTTTTGCTAAAGAGGTCACTCCCGGTGAAAGGATCGTCGGCTCTTTCCTTATCGAATAAGGTGCAGGATATTTCACAAATACCACTATGCAAAGCAAAAACTATAGAAGCAATCAAAAGACAAACCGAGTGTGCAGTATCTGCTAGTTTCGCTAAAGAGGTCACTCCCGGTGAAGGGATCTCGGCTCTTTCCTTATCGAATAAGGTGCTGGATATTCTACAAGGAATACCCCTATGCAAAGCAAGAACTAGAGCTACCAGTTTTTTAAAACAAGTTTCTACAATATCTTTAGGTTTCTTTTATTTCATTAATCTCATTAATGAAGTCCCATTTATTATGCTTCCCAAGCATCACATATGAAATGAAAGCAACAATATATAATATATATCACATATATATAATATAAGCATTCGTCTCAGGCAGTAATATGATCTCATCACAGAACATTGCAGCAGAAGAACATATATGAAATATTGGATATACTAGGATTTCCGTGTTTTATATTAAGCCTATATAAAACACGGATTCCATGGTCGTGATGAATAGCCAATCCCACACCCCTAAACCCCTACGAGAGCGACAAGTAACCCTGCCAATTCAAGAGTTAGGATACCGGTCTCGACTCCTCGAGATGGTCTCCCACTGGACCCTAGAACCGGTTTACTTATGCTCCCCACCTTGGGTCTATCCTAATGCGGAAAAGTAAATAATATACAATGGTGATATCATCCGCAACCCGGAAGTGCCCCAATAAAAGAATATTACATACAATGAATTTTACATGAATGAAAATGAAAAACTCTCATCTCACATAAAACCCCCGGCTATTCAAAACACGACGATCCAATATAACATATCACAGCAACACATAACATCACATGTCATCAACGTAAGTAAATATGCGTATCCCGATTGTCGTTGACATATAGCACCGAAACCGGCGATACACCACATATTTCACTTACGGTCGCAGAAAAGAAAGTGAAAAACTACAACAGTTGGAATCCGCAACCATCTTAAACATCACATGCCTAACCAGATGAATTCCTTAGACATCGCATGCCTAACAATTATAAACCCCGCCTTTTAGTGTCAATATCGAAAACACTTTTCAATATCAAGTCGGGCAATTCAATAAGATTCCCGACATCTTGATCGAATGCTCATCGGAAACTTTAGTAGACGGCCGCACCCCCGATGCCGTCGACGAAGTGCACTAAGGCGGAACACCGCTGCCGCGAGCACCCGAACGGATGGTTTTGGCGATGGGGTTCTCCTACAGTCACTTGGTCGGAGCTATGGGGCGTGGCTATCTATTAAGTTTAACCGGCGAGTATCCGCGTACGCTACGTGATTGCGACGGACTTTTGATCTCATCAAAATCCCGTGGCAACCGATCAAATGAAACTAAATTGCTAGATTTATAACATTCAAACTAGTTATTTTATAACTACTTATGGATTCCAAATATTGTATCCCATCACATAATATCCGGACGATGATAAACTCTTCAATCGATTCATCAAAGTCCCACAATCTCCCGACAACTCAACACTTGAGCACAGTTTTAATAATACCCAGAAGATGCCACAATACCTATGAACCAGCCGTAGAAGGGTCAAACCAACGCCTCACATGTGACAACGCTAAACTACCACAAACCCTAGGGTTCACGTGGCGGTTTTTACGGCCACATAATCGAGTTAAGGTTTACGTTCGTCTAGAGGGTCCACAGAATCACTTGCATATTTTTCCGAATACGTTAAACTTGGAAAAATGGGTTTTTGACAATCGTTCGAAATTTCTAACATCGCCTAGAAAACATGCGAACAACCCAAAACAATGTTAAAAATACGAATACGAAACACTCCGAATTGTTTATAGTGTAAAATTACAACGCATGCAAAATTAGCAAAAACCAACAACACCTAAAACATCAAAACCAAGCCACTGGAACACAGGCAAAAAATTAGGGGATGGGGCTCAGATTTGGCCGAGATGGCACCTATGGTGGCCAGCCCAATTTTCACCAAGTGCCCTGAAATTTTGTGTGTGTTCATGATATATCCCATACATCACTCTGTACTTGTTTGAAAAAAAATTTTGACAACATTTTAAAATCAACAACAAGCAGGTTTTGGCGATGCAAGTTTCGGAGTATTTCGGTTTCGTAATTCTAACAAAATCCGTATAAATTTATAGCATGGCTCTGATACCACTGTAGGGTTGCCTAACACGGCAGCAAGGTTTCGGGAGGTATCGTCCATGCCAAATTCAAATTTTGCCGTTCTAGATAGCCCTAAACATAGATCGTTTACTAGAAATAATACGGAAAACATATGAAAAACTTTGCAAGTTATAGTGAGCAAGGAATACAACCTTTGTAGACCGGTCCTTCACTTCAAATAACTCCATGTAGTAGTCCTCTTCGCTGCGATTGCAAACTCCAGACTCTAGAGATGATTTCTTGAAGAAACGAACATGCTTGCTTCGATGTCTTCGAGACCGAAAATGATCTACGTCGAAGAGACACCAACCCAAGCTATTTCTTCACTAACTATGGAATTAGTGAAGCAAACACACTCTACTAAATGGCAAGTAGTAGAGGATGATGAAGTAAGAAGTGGGCTCACTTTAGATTTCATTTTCTCACACTTTTTCTCAAACTCCATTGAAGCTAGAAAGCTTTATTTGAAGAAGAAGAAGAAGAAGAATATCTCACATGAATAATTCATCCAAATGAATTATTGCAACCATGGGTGAGTTAAAGCCATCATGCTTAACTCATGTAGAGAATAAACCACACACTATGGTTAAGGGTTGGGTTTGATAAATATCTTTAACTAGACAAAAGTGTTGACTTTGTCAAAGCTTATCCAAAAGCTTTTGTCCAAGCTTTAGCATAACAAACTCAATCACTTTTGAATTAGCTTAACATAAATAGAAACCCTAACTTAACCCTAGCAGGGTATTAATCTCATACACCGATCTTGTATGTATCATCAAACATGACACAATACATGTACACAAATAAACATATCACATATATACAATGTGCACAACAAGTGAGAAAAGAAATCATAAGTGGGCTAATACTAGTTAATGTAATGTAATATATCACATATATAATATACATTAAATTATCAAATCAACTCTTGATTTAATAATTCGGCTATATCATATATAACCGACTAATACTATATGAATCAACTTATCAAATCAACACTTGATCCGATAACCCGGCTATATTATATATAACCGACCGATATCACATATCACGAGAATAGAATACGGTATCTTATATCGTATCAACCTCGGTCCCGCACATATCACATATGTGCTCCTACTCCATTTCGCTTGAGCCAGGAAACCTCTGTGTAGGACTCTAAACACTCGTCAATACACCGGCTGTAGGTGATGATCATATCAAACACCCACAAGCCGTAAGCGGTCTACTAAACGTAACGGTCATCTGGGTATTGAGCTATCAGAAGATCAACAAGCAAGCCTTCTCGTACTCCTGCGAATCCAATTAGTAACACTACCGTACAGTCCGGTATCTTCGTCTGATATGTCCCATATCACAGCCTGGGGTAGTATAACGTCAGACCCCAATAGCCTGATAAGTCATGCCGATGCAAAGTCTATTACGGTTCGAGAAACTACTGATAACACTTACCAGTAGATCTCAGCAACCCTGGATAGGGATTTCCTGTTATGGACAATCGAGCATAGCGCAACATCAACTCCCAATACCAGGAGAGACGAAACCCCTCCTATCGCTCATTGCCTCTATGTGATTCTGGACTGTACCTAAAAGCCACCGTTTTGCACGTTCTCTTGAATGTAGTAAGGTGGAAATCAAAACACAGTGGGAATTACACAAGACTCTATGACGATCTCGGGTCTACAGACTAACATGTACTAGTGTCACCAGAGAACCGCCATCTGACGTGAGGTACAATACCATCTGGGAGTTCTCGGCGAGTCCGTTCAGTGTACTCAGTCTCCACTGAGCACCCACATACCTTCTCTGATGTCAAACACCAATGGATATGAGATCATCCATCGCCCATCATATGGGTCGAGAAGCGTATACGCTAGTCTACTCTGGTATAACGATGCCCTGTCTCGATACACCCTCGACTAGGAACATTTGAAGGATGTACTTAACGACTACTCTGTCCCCACTAGTATGATCTGCATCATAGTCCTGGTAGTCAAGTACTCATCCTAAGGGCTTTATCAACATGTATTTTAGAGACAATCAGTGTATATGTTAAGATAAAAAGCAACCAGATAGCATACCACCATGTCGAGCAAGAAAGTCCTCCCTATATATGTCCAAGCATCCACTATAATACACATCGTGTGTACAGTAATGGCCTCTAGGGCATACATATTACTAACAAATATATCCTTGTAAATTCTTTGGATATCCCACAAACTTGCAGAGAACTGATTGTGCCTCGAGTTTGTCCGGATTTTGCCTTTTGACATAGGCCGGACAACCCCATATCTTAACTCGTTTAAAATATGGTCTCTTCCCACTCCATATCTTATGTGGTGTGGTAGGTACAGATTTAGATAGAATTTGATTCAATTGGTATGTTGTTGTCTCCAGCGCATAACCCCAAAAAGAAATAGGCAACTCAGCGGAGCTCATAATAGAACGCATCATATCTAATAGGGTGCGATTCCTCCGCTCCGATACACCGTTGTGCTGTGGTGTATAAGGAGGAGTAAGCTGAGAGAGAATCCCATTCTCTTTTAAATAGTCCAGAAACTCATTGCTCAAGTATTCTCCTCCTCGATCAGATCGAAGGATCTTAATACTTTTATCCGTTTAGTTCTCGACTTCGTGTTTATATTCTATGAATTTCTCAAAAGCTTCAGACTTGTGTTTCAACAGAAACACATGTCCGTATCTTGAGAGATCGTTAATGAATGTAATGAAGTACGAGGAACCATTCATGGCATGTGTAGACATGGGACCGCATACATCAGTATGTATCAGTCCCAAGAGTTCCGTAACTCTTTCTCCGTGTCCAGTAAACGGAGTTTTGGTCATTTTCCCTTTGAGACATGACTGGCAAGTGTCATAAGATGAAAATTCGAACGGATTCAAATATTCATCCTTATGCAACTTAGCTAGTCGTGTCGCATTGATATGACCTAGTCTACAATACCATAAGAAGGATTCATTCATTTCTGAATTCTTCCTCTTGTGTATGTTTTGTACATTAGGAACCGTGGTTTGATTTAGAATGTATATGCCATTATTTAACGAGCCTGATCCAATCAACTTTTGATTCAAGAAGATGTTCATACCATTATCCTGTACTACAAAATTATATCCTTCTTTACTTAATAAAGAAACTGATATAATGCTGCATATCATGTTCGGTATGTAATAGCATTTGTTCAAAATCAATGTATTACCACTTGGTAATACAAGGTGATATTCGCCAACTGCTTTGGCTGCAACATTTGAGCCATTCCCTACTTTTACGAAATGATCACCTATTCCCAGTTCTCTACCTCTCTTTAGCCTATGCAACAAATTACATATGTGGGATCCTGATCTGGTATCTAATACCCAGGACGTAGAGTGAACTGAGAAACGGTTCTTAATAATAAATACACCCGAAGAAGACGCATCATCATGCTTGTTCTTCGTTTAGGCGGCGTGTGAAACCGGATATTTCCCTATTTCCTATTCAGTCTTATAACAATTATAAGAAAGAACGGAACCAACGTTCCCCTGCTCGGTATAACAAGCGGGTTCAGTCAATACATCCATATTATTATCTTGATTAAGGCCTGACATGGTCGCTACCTGGAGAGAGAGAGAAGAAAACACTTTAGCATGCGCTCTTGCAAAATTAGATTGGTTATTATCTTATCTAATCAGGATGGCTCCCACTGTTTTCATCAAATCTTCCTTCAAAACCCTAAAAAGTAAGACCAGCCGGGATTAATTACACTTTACAAGTTCGCAAATCTTAAGGTAAGACCAGCCGGGAGGGAGGTTCCCCGTGCTTTCGCACGAACCTAATTAAAATAAACCTCGTTTTCCCAGAGGCATGACCCCGTTAACACCTTTCTAGACACCTACTTGATTGGCTAATTGTTATGTGTAAAATTCTCTCAGGAGTAACTCTTACTCGCAGTGGGTATTGGGATCCAACTATCTTATAGGAGGTATGCAATCTCATTGCAAATTTCAACACTTGAAATTCCTGATAATACTTTTGCCCCTAGCAACTTATGACCTTAACATAGTCAACAAATCATAATTTCTAGCCAAGTTCAACCAGTCATTTCCCGATTGAATTAAACCCACCCGCACGACCCTTAACATAGTCAACAAAGTCGTATGACTACCCTAATCCAATCGCATCTCATGCTTCAACAGATAAATACTAATTAACTACCATACACTATGCCTTAACATAGTCAACAAACGTAGCACGAATACTATTTATACTAAGTAGTACTTATCTGAAATGACGGAGGGCTACGACAGGTTTTTATAAAACCTTTTGCATAATGAACTTGATATCGTTGTAGAAACAAGTGATTTGAAAAGGAGTATTTTTGAGGATTTTACTAGTTTCGCTAAAGAGGTCACTCCTGGTGAAGGGATCCCGGCTCTTTCCTTATCGAATAAGGTGCTGGATATTCTACAAGGAATACCACTATGCAAAGTAAGAACTATAAAAGCAGTCAAAAACAAAACCGAGTGAGTTATAGTATCTGCTAGTTTCACTAAATAGGTCACTCCCGGTGAAGGGATCGCGGCTCTTTCCTTATCGAATAAGGTGCTGGATTGTAACGTTTCTGAAATCGTTATGTGAATTTTTCCGTTTTAGGGTAAAATAGTCGGTATTTTCCGTTTTAACGCGATTGTGATCAAACCTCTGTACAGAGTTGACTACGCCTAGTTTAACTAGAATAGTGCTAGTGCGCGGGCTTTGGGGGTCAATTGAAAGTTTTGGTTTACATAGATTTTTTTCCCTAATTAAAATGTTATTTTAATGTGTTATTTATGCACTTAATTATTGGTTAATGTTGTGCATATCTTTTTTGGCCAAATTATCATTCTTTCCTTGTGGCTGAATTCTTCAAGTGAGGGTGTGGGTTTTGTTTTGGAGATGAGTCATTGTTTTTTTTTCTAGAATGAAGGTGAGGTGTATTTGTGACTCATCCTTTTCTTTAATGTCTTTTGGAAAGCTTAAGATCTTTTGTGGAGATATTGCTTATGGTCACCATTCTTTTCCTTGTGATAACCACCCCCCCCCACACACACACCATTTTGGCCGACCCTAGCCCTTGCTGCCCTCTTCTCTTTCCTTGCTCATTTCTTCATATCCAAGCTCCAAAAACTCATCTAAAATCATGAAATATTCACACAAACTCCAAATTAAATTCATACCCATTTTTCCTTAAGCCTAAACTAGCATAGATCTTCACAAAAGACATCATTTTGGAGGCTAAAGTTTGGGTTTTTCCATGTTGCAAGTTTGTGTTCTTGAAGAGGTATAATCCTAACCCTAAACCCTAATTGTTGTTTCAATACTTTAAATTAGCTTAATTGTTGTTTAATTAGATCTTTCATTTGCATGTTTGGAAATTCTTGATAATTATTATAAAATCAAGTTAGGGTTTGATTTGTTAAAGTGGTTAATCTTGATGTGTAGACTTGGAAAAGTTAAGCAAATGGTGATAATGATATTTGTTATTTTTCCTAATTGTCTTCTAAGTTTAATCGCAAACCAGGTTTTTCTACATCATTTTTAGGTAAGATTAAAATTATGGAATTGATTTGGTTCACTAAGTTAAGCTACTTTGTGTTGTTGGAAATAGCTAGAATTGTTAAATATCTAGACTTGTGCTAAATCTTCGATAAGGCTGCTTACTAGGTTTTTGGTAAAAATTAGACGTGGGTGTTAATGGACGTGGTGATGATGTATATATTATTATCTACGATAATTATATGTGTTGTGAATGAGTATTGGTGCGATTGGATTTTTGGCGTGGCAGTTTTCATGTATAGCGACCCTAGTTAGGGTTTTGGCTATGTTTTCCGGTATTTTGATTTCTTGGTTTTGCGACTGGATATTGTATTTGGGCGTTGGACGTTTTTACGTCAACAACGAGAGTTGTTTGGTCGTTTTGCATGTGCAGGCTATAGGTTCTAACCTATGAGCGCACCGCGTGCCGTATTTGGATTTCGGAATTTGATATTAATAGCTTTGCGAATTCATATTGATTGTAGGTACCTTCGCGTGGATTTCGAGACGACGAAGCACATCGACTACAGCTAAGCGAGGAGTTTAGCAGGTGAGTAGATTTATATCTACGGGGGAAGTCGGGTGGATGGCGTATAGCACCCCCGCAAACATTGATATGGAATATCGTTTGATTATGTTATCCTGATAAATGATATGCGACGGACATGATTGTAGGATTTACAAACGATAATATGATAGAAATTGATGCTGATGGACATATTGACTTATGAGAATATGAAATGATAAGTGAATCATGATGGCTACAAATTGAAAGAGAACAGTGTGATGTTTATTTAATGTGATGCAAGATATTAATGTGATGAATGAGTATACGATGTGATATGATGACTTGGTGTGATATGTCATTTTATGGATTCGAGTCGATATGAGTTTGTTGATACCTTTGTAGGTCCCCTGATACGAGATTGACATGGATGTGACCTGAGAGATAGGTATATATTTATATGGATAATGTTTTGCATTTTGAGAGAAATGTCGTACAAGACTTTGATCCGTACCCTGATGTTGTATAGGTTGATAGAATCCCTATTTGTTTAATGCCGCAGTACGTTAGATTACCGTACGCGATGAGTTTTACTTATTGAATTATCCATACCCTTGTTTAGAGGATGTCGTACGATGGATTGTACCGTACGTGATGTTGTGAGGCTGGATGCCGATTGATAGATTCACCGACTCGGATATATATTGTAGACACGTATACCTTATAGCATTTAGTTCACAAGGTACTTTATGCTGCATTCATGTTATTCTCATTGCATTAAATATACCTGTGCTAGCACACCTACACTATTATCGATGATGCGTATGTTACACTTACACAGATTTGCCGGTTCACACACCTTCATCATCGATAATTTCCATGTCACTACACAGTAGAATTGCTACATCATGCCATGATATATTTGCTATGTTCATATCATTGTTCCACGTTGCATGAGATATACGGACATGCTTGCATCCTGTTATATGTTGCATACATACTGACATGTACACCCACATACTTGGTTACAGCTACATGTACTTCATGCATACATACTGACATGTACACCCACATATCTTGCTATAGCAGCATATATGTAACGTTTTAAAAATAATTAAATAAATAAGTAAATAAATAAAATCGTTTAAGTGAATTTTATGATTTTCGGTAAAGTAAAACGTATTTTTCGTAAAACAAAACCGTAATTATTTTTCACTATAAATTTAAAAATACCTATTTTAATTATGTTATTACTAGTAAATGGTGTTTATTTAGTCACTTATAAATTTTTAGTTTAATTAAATATTTTTCCTAAATTAATTATTTTAAATATTAACATAAGCTTTATTTATGTACTAAATTAGTGTAAATTTCAAATTTGAAGGGGTTTAATTTGTAAAAATGAACCATTGCATATTAGAATTTAGTGTTTATCATGCAAAATTTATTTGCAAATTTTAACCATATTTCTAGATTTTTCTTGAGTTGTTTAGAAAAGAAATAAAAGAAAATGAATAAATTCATGAAAAGACATAAAGAGGTGATACTTTAGATGAACTTTCTACACTTTTCTTCACTTTTCTCATTCTCCTCTTCCTCCTCCTCACTTGGCCGGCCTCCTCATCATGGCAGCCCCCCATTTCCCACTTCATTTTGTTTCAAAAATCCATCAAAAATACATCAAAAATTCAATAAAAAAATACACAAAATCCTAATTATTTCCTACCCTTTATTATTTGCTCATTTTTACATGGATTTTGGAGATGGAAAGCATGTATTTTGGAGGCTTATTTTCATGTTTGGATTTCTTGTGAGAAGGTATAAATCTTGTTCTTTTGAATTATTGTTAATTAATGTTTCATTCTAGTATAAATTGATTTAATGAATTAATTCTATTTCCAAGTTTTAAAATTCAAGTTAGGGTTTGTAAATTCAAGTTGTGATTTTATTAATTCATTAGGGTTATAATAACTAGTTTAACATTTTTGGAAAATGGAAAATCATGCATGGTTGTTATATTGTAAATTGTTATCCAAAATTATTAAATTAAACCATTTTTGCAAACTAGATTTCTATATATTATATATATTGGTGAGATAAATTCCAATTAATGTTTGTAACATTAGATTGTTCTTTAAATGAGGATATTGACATGTTTAAGGAATGAAAAACTTAGTTTGGTCACTAGTTTCCTTTGATAATTGAAAAATGTGATAAAAAAATTTCTATTTTTGCTAACTAGTTTTTGGAAATTCTTAAATAAATGGGGATTAAAATTTAATTATGGTTTTCATGATATTATTAGCATTCTAGTTTGTTGTTTAGCAACTTAGATCATGCAAACTTAGTTTGTTTGTTGATTTGTAAAATTTTGCTTAAAAAGTATTAAAATTTGTTATTTTTGCAAACTAGAATTTTCATGTTCAATACAAATTGGTGAGGATAAATTATAGGAATGGTTTATATATTCTAGTTATGATATTTAGTGAGTATTATGACCATTAGTTCCATTTAAACATCAAGTTTTGAAGTAAAACGGTAAATTGGCGTTTTCGGGTTTTACGAAATCGGACGATTTGATCGATTTTAGAGTTTCGATGAATTAAATTGTGTTTTATATTATAAATAATGAATTTTGAAACTACAAGTTGTGTGTTGGTGTTTTATCTCGATCAATCGGCGTTTGTACGCCGATATCGAGCAATATTTGTTCTTTGCATGAGCGGGACATAGGTTTTAACTTATGCGCGTTTCGTGCGTCGTTTTGATGATGTCCGTGATTTAGTTTACGATACTACATATGTTTGCGTATAGGTACCCCTCACGTGGACTGCGGACGATGAAGAAGAGGATGGCGACACCGTCTTCGGCAGACAAGGACCAGGTGAGTAGATGTATATCTACGGGGGGAAGTCGGGTGGATGGCGTTTAGCACCCCCGCAAACGTAGAATGGGAATAGTACTTATTGACATTAGGAAGCCTGATGTGGCCTTAGAATTTCGGTGAGTAGGACCCTAGTAGTGACCCTAGGTTGGACTAGACTGATTTAGAAAGACCTTACCCGAGGATGAATATCTTGGAGGAGATTTCGTAGGTTTTAGGTAGATACGCACACACGCACACACTGAGACTCGATGTGGTGTATACGTGTATGTGTATATATATAGGACTAGGTGTAGATACATATATATGTACACAATACGTATATGTGATACAAGGATATGATATGATACACGGGGATGAAACAGTATAACTGGGCTTGATGCCGTAATTCTTGGCTATACGGTCGTATTATGATGTTAGCTGATCATTAGAAATTGAGATAATGAATAGGTATACATAGATAATAAAGGGTGGTGATGATATAGAGGTACATGGGACTCTAAAATAGCAACCGGACCGTAACATGTAATTGAAATTCTGATATGATATATGTGTGACTTTATTACAACATCATACAGGTGTGACTTGATTTCGATATCATATACGTGTGACTTGATTATGATATCATACAGGTGTGATTTGATTATGATATGATCTAAGTGTGACTTAATCGCAATATGATACATGTACATGATATTTCTGAGGATAAATTAACGATGTATATTTATGCTGACAATGATATATGATTGATGTATGCGATTATAGTATAGCACCTTGATCATGACATGTGTTGATGATGATATTATACGAATGATGAGACACGTAGGTGATACTTGACCCGTATCCCGATATTGGGATGCTGTACGATGGATTTTACCGTACGAGGCATAGATGTGATGATTGATCCGCACTCTTGTTGCGAGGAAATTGTACTACGTACGTGACGCTATTGAGGTTGGATCGCCGACTATTAGAGATAAGGAATCAGACTTTAGGTGTACTCTTATTTCTTCGACTAGTTCTTAGGTTTAGTTCTTTAGGAGGTTAGATGGACACTAGTTAGGCTCGAGACATATAGTTATAGTTATACTTGTATATCAAATGAGTGGTTATTGCACATCTGTCTTTACATTCACATTGTAATCATAATGTTGCATGTTCATATATATGTTTCTATAATTAGTATAAACTTTGCCTGTTAGGACACCAGCACCATTACCGATGATGCGCATATTCCACGCACACTTATTTGCCGGCTCACACACATCATCATCGGTAATTGCTATGTCACGTACACTTTAGATCATATTATCTTTTATTGATAGAATCAGCAAACAGCTAGATCGATATAATATTGTGATTACTCTCTGGTGTTAGTATAGACATGGCATTTATTACTTAGACATTTCATGCATTCACATTCTCATGTTATCATGCAGTATTATGGGGCATATGCCGACACTTATCATATACTTACTCAGGATTTTTGGGATTTCGGATTTATATGAGATTTCTGGATTTGTGGGGAAAACCGCAAGAATATATAAAAACTTCTCTCTCTCCTCCTCTCTTTTAAAACATAAGATGCGGTTTTCTCATGATGTATGTGTCGTCCATCATGAGATTTCATGTTTTCTGTTGGATTTTGAGACCCGATTCGAGGAGTGGATGAACCATCTCGGGTACATGGTGGGCCCGGTATGGTACCCCGGGGCAAGAAGATCGAGTTGTAGACGATAAGCCTGGCAGGGGAAGGCTACCTACCGGTGATGTCTGGCGCGGCGGATATCCGGAGGATACCGACCGTTGTCGTGAGATTTGATGATATGGGCCGATCCGGACTAACGGAGCCCGAGATATTGAGACTATGAGACATTGAGATAATGAGGTATTGAGACTTGAGATTTACATGCTTTGTGTCGATGCTTGACATGGATTTCCATGGATTTCGTTGTTGATATTTCAGATTTCTATACACATTTTACTATGATAAAAGCTAAACATTTCTTATACAGATATACCTAGATTTCAGGATTGGTTATTTTACATTCATGGTGCATGCATACTCATTCACATGACATGGTACTATATGAGGCACTAACACGAGCACGGAGTATTTGCATTTACTCGTAGTATTTCCCTGCCATTACTAGATGATTAGGATATAGTAGTGTATTATTATGACCTAGGATAGCGTCGTGCATTCGATTTCTTTTCGTAGATATCTTCTATTCACGAGTTGGCAACTCACCCCCGTTGTGCCAAATTTTATTACAGGTTGTTGTACAGGGTTCCTTGGCGGTTGCTGGCACATCATTTCATTCCGGGTGATTTGCACGGTAGGTTGGTTCATTTGTATCTGGACCGCCGTTGGATTTTTATTATTTCCTTTGTATCTAGAAAGCTCCATCAACCAAACTTGTATTACTTGATAGTTTACTGGACCATTTATTTGTTTCGACCTTAGAGTCGCGCTTGTATTATTATGATATCTGGTGGTTTTGTTTCTTTTGAGTTTGAGCTTCGCCCTTTGGCGTTGTATATTATTGTACATTGGTGTGGTTGTTTCCGCCTGTTGGCGTTGAGCTAGCTCCCGTTTGGAGATGCTTTTTATTGTTGTATGTATTTATTCTTATTTGTACCCGGTTGGGGCCAGTTTTACAGAGGAGACTCTGCCGAAATTTTTGGGAAAATTTGCTGATGCTTTTAAACTCGTTTTCTTCATGTTTTCTTTTACTTATTCTTTTTATGGTTTAGATTTCTGGGCTTCGGCTTTCTTAGGTTACGTTGCGCCTCTAGACGCTTCGTAATCTAAGTGCTGGTCACGTTCCGTACTTTTGGATCGTGACAATATACCCCTAAGTGGTATTGTACTGACATGTGACTTTGAGACGTTGATTATTGTGCTATTGCGCTTATGAAATGCATCATACATACTTACTTACATGTAGAGACTTATACCTTGCTACAGTTACATGTACACCTCATATGGTGCTGCACTAGATTTTGGAGGATTTGGGAACCACAACACATATTTTAAAGCTGGATTCATTTAAAAGAGCGGTTTTCCCTTAATATGCTCATATTGCTGTTTTGTGTTGCATATATCAGTTTTCAAGGATTTCATGTGATTTATGGATTTGAGAACCGTAGGGGTGTTTCAAGAAACTATATATTGTTTGAAAACCCGGTTTCTCTTGATATGATATTTCAGTGCGTCCACCATGAGTTTTCTCGGTTCTGAGACTTGTGTTATATTACCCGATGCAAGGAGTGAGTGGGCCGTATGCTGGTACATAGTGGGGCCCGGTACGGTTCCCCTCGGCAAGAAGTTCGCAGATGATGGCGATGAGCCTGGAAGGTGGGCAAGTACCTACCGGTGATTGTATTTGGACTCGACGGTTATCATGGGGATACCGACCGGAGTGATGTACAGACATGACATCAGGGGCAGTCGTGGGGACGGCGCCTGAGGCATGAGGATTTACGTGTTGATGCTAAACACGGGTTTCATGATGTTTCGAGTGTCGAGATTAGACACTCAGGTTTCCATGATTTTGTTGTGTCGTGGGGGACACACGTTGATTTATATCCTCATTTAACCTGCATATGCTTTTATGATATTTACATGCAGGAGTTGTTGTGTCAGTGGTTGACATGTGGACGAGATCCACTGCATACATGCATTGATTATATTGTTGAACGAGATCCACTGCATAAATGCATTGATTATATTGTTGGATGATATCCACTTACTGATAGGCAGTTATTTATGTGTTGGCACATATGCAGATACGGTCACTCTAGATATCATAGTATTACCTTTATGATATAGTTGACCTAGGAATCGTTGTTTATTTCGATTTCTACCTGGTGATGTTTTTCTATTCACGAGTTGGCAACTCACCCCCGTTGTGCCACAGTTCTTGCAGGTTGACCGTATGGATCAGTTGCGGCATCGCTGGCACACAGCTGTTTTCGGGTGACTTTCTTGTGGTAGGTGGTACCTGTTGGATTGTGCCCCTATTGTATTCATTATTCATATTGTATCTAGTCACTCCATCAATTCAGAAACTAGTTATTGTATATGTTGCAGACTTAGAAGACTTGTAGTTGCGAGACTTGAGCGATGGGTTTTATATTCGCTTTTGGGGTTGATGTCTTGCTTTACTTTATTTTCTTATGTGGATCTTCGCCGTTGGGCGTCGTATACTTGTTATTTATACTTGTGGTGCTTGTTTCCGCCGTTGGGCGTGATTTGCTCCCGTTTAGGGATGCTTTATTATATTCTATGTTGTACCCGTTTTCGGGGTTAGTTTTTACAAAGGAGGTGCTGCCCAAATTTTTCAAAAGTCAAAATATGATTTATTGTATCTTTATTTCTTAAAAAGGTTTAGATTTCTGGGTTTCAGCTTACTTGAATTACGTTATGCCTGTAGACGTCGCGTTATTTAAGTGCTGGTCGCGAGCTAATATTTTGGGTCCTGACATGGATATTCTACAAGGAATACCGCTATGCAAAGCAAAAACTAGAGCTGCCCTTTTTGAAAATTTGATTCTACAACATCTTTTAGGTTTCTTTTATCTTTCATTAATCTCATTAATGAAGTCCCATCAATTAAGCTTCCTAAGCATCATAGAAGAAACGAAAGCAGTAATATTTATATATCATATATATATATATATATAGTATAAGCATTCGTCTCACGCATATAAAATGATCACATCACAGTATAACAGCAGCGGAAGATAGCATATGAAATATTGGATATACTAGGAGGTCCGTGTTTTATTTTGAGCCTGTATAAAACACGGATTCCACGGTCGCGATGAATAGCAAAACCCACATCCCTAGACCCCTACGAGAGCGGCAAGAAACCCTGCCAATTCTAGGGTTAGGAGACCCGGTCTCGACTCCTTGAGATGGCCTCCCACTGGACCCTATAACCCGGTTACTTATGCTCCCCAGCTTGGGTCTATCCTAATGCGGAAAAGTAAATAATATACAATGGTGACTGCATCCTCAACCCGGAAGTGCCCCAATAAAAGAATATTACATACACTGAATTTTTACATGAATGAAAATAAAAATCCTCATCTCACATAAAACCCCCGGCTATTCAGAACACGACGATCCAATATAACATATCACAGCAACACATAATATCACATGTCATCAACGTAAGTAAATATGCCTATCACAATTGTCGTTGACATATAGCAATGAAAACGGCGATATACCACATATTACACTTACGGTCGCAGAAAAGAAAATGAAAAACTACAACATTTGGAATCTACAATCACCTTAGACATCATAAACCCGAAATATCACATATTATGGATTTCATGCCTAACAATATGAATTCCACATATTGTATCACAATCACAGATAGCTAGGCGAAGTTAGACAATTCTATTGATTCAACGAATTCCCAAAATGTCCCAGAGAGATCAACACTTGAGCACTGTTAAAATTAACTAATGACATACCACAGTACCTACGGACAAACAGCTGAAGGGCCAACCCAAGCCTCTCAAGTAGCGCCGCGGATCCGCCGCCAAAACCAGGTTTTGGCCGTGGATCCTCAGTCACTTAGACGAGTTAGGGTTTCGTTCTTTAGGTGTGTCCATAGAATTCCCTGCATGATTTTCTGAATATTTTTAACATGGAAAAATCCATCTTTTTGAAAAATTTCCAGTGAGGGGGTCCAAAATAGGTTTTCGGGGTTCGATCGGAGTTCTATCTTCGTCTAGACAACGCCTAAAGCTCTAGCTTGGCTCTGATACCACTGTAGGGTTGTGTAGCACTACCACAAGGTTTAGGGAGGCATCAACCATGCCGATTTACTAAAAATTGGTGTGCTATGAAACCCTAACCAAGATCTTAACTAGAGAATTAGCGTTAACTTTGCAAGTAAACAACTTTACAACTAAGTGATAGGGATTACAACCTTTGTAGTCCGATCCTTCACTTCATAAGCTCTGAGTAGTGGTCCCTTCGCTGCGATCCATGTACTCCCGGACTCTTGAGAGGCTCCACAAGTCATATGATGCATCCTTGCTTGTAGTCTTCGAAATCCAAGATGATCTACTTCGACGAAACACGGACTCAAGCTATCTCTTCACTAAGTAGGAACTAGTGAAGCTAACACACTAATCTATATGGCTAGTATAGAAAAGGATAATGAAGTAGGAATTTTGCTCACTTTATTATTTAATTTCTCACTATTTTTCTTCTTGATCTCAAATTCTGGAGAGCAAAAATGAGATGAGGAAGAAGAAGATCAAATGAATGAGATGATGTCAGAAATGCAACCCTTGGTTAGTATATGTGAACCACTAACTCATGTAGAGAGTTAACCATGGCTATGTGTCATGGTTGGGTTAGAAAATATCATAAGCAAAACAAAATGGGTGGACTTTGTCAATGGTTATCAACAAGCTTCATGAAGCTTCCACCATGACTCATTTCCACAATTTTGAATTACTTAAGAATTTAAACCAAAACATTATATGTAGCATGGTATAATTCTCATACATCCTTGTTGCATGTATAATCAAGCATGTCACAATATTATATATCACATATATAATATTTATGTAACAAAAGAAAACAATACAATAAACACATATCACATATATGTTAAATGTATTATAACTGAGAAATAAATATTTAATTGAGCATTTAATATATATATATATATATATATATATATATATATATATCATTTCATCGAATCAACACTTGATCCAGTAACCCGGCTATATCACATATATCCGGCCGATATCACATATCGCGAAAATAGAATACAGTATCACATACGCGTATCAATCTCGATCCCGCACATATCGCATATGTTCTCCTACTCCATTTCGCCTGAGCCAGGAAACCTTGTGTAGGACTCTAAAAACTCATCAATACGCCGGCAGTAAGTGATGATCATATCAAACATCCACAAGCTGCAAGCGGTCAGCTAAACGTAACATCCACCCGGGTATTGAGCGACCAGAAGATCAACAAGCAAGCCTGTACATACTCCTGCAAATCCAATCAGTAACACTACCGTATAGTCCGGTCTCTTCGTCTGATATGTCGCATATCTAGTCTAAGGGTGGTAAACGTTAGACCCCAATAACCGATAAGTCGTGTCGATGTGAGGCTCATAACGGGTCGAGAAACTACTGATAACACTTACCAGTAAATCTCCATATCAGCCCTGGCCAGGGACTTCCAGTTATAGCCAATCGAACACAGTGCAACATCTACCCCCAATACCGGGAGAGACGAAACCCCTCCTATCGCTCATTGCCTCCATGTGATTCGGGACTGTACCCAAAAGCCACCGTTTTGCACGTTCTCATGAACGTGGTAAGGTGGAAATCAAAGCACAGTAGGAATCACACAAGACTCTATGACGATCTCGGGTCTACAGAATAACCTGTACCAGTGTCACCGGAGAACTGCTATCTGACGATAGCTATAATACCATCTAGGAGTTCTCGGCGAGTCCGTTCAGAGTACCCAGTCTCCACTGAGCACCCATACACCATCTTTGATGTCAAACACTAATGGATATGAGATCATCCATCGCCCATCATATGGGTCAAGATGCGTATACGCTAGTCTACTCTGGAGTATCGATGCCCTGTCTCGATACACCCTCGACTAGGAACAATTGTAGGATATACTCGTAGACTACCCTGGCTCCACTAGTATGATCTCCATCATAGTCCCAGTAGTCAAGTACATATCCTGAGGGCTTTACCAACATGTGAGAGCAAGACATTGTTCCGATACAAGTCTACACGTTAAGGTAAAGTAAAACCAGATAGCATACTATCATATCGAGGAAGAAAGTCCTTTCTATATATATCCAAGTATCCACTGCAATATACATCACAAGTATAATAATAGCCTCTAGGGCATATACATAACTAACAGAAGCGTGCGCAAGCTGCTTAAATCAATCTACGGATTAAAGCAGGCATCACGGAGCTGGAACATCTGTTTTGATGATGCTATCAAAGGGTTTGACTTCATCGAAAATGTAGATGAACCTTGTATATACAAAAAGGTTGTAGAGGGTAAGGTTGTCTTCCTCGTATTGTATGTGGATGACATACTCTTGATAGGAAATGTTGTTCCTTTGCTACACTCGGTCAAGCTCTTCTTATCATATAAGTTCTTCATAAGAGATCTGGGTGATGCCTCCTACATCATGGGGATAAAGATCTACAGAGATAGATCTAAAAGGAAGTTGGGATTATCCCAATCCAGGTACATTGACACCATACTAAAGAGGTTTAGTATGGAAGATTCTAAGTGTGGTAATTCTTGTTCAGGAATCACCCTTTCCAAAGAGATGTCTCCCAAGGCTGATTTGGAGAGGGCTCGCATGCAAGGGATACCCTACATTTCTACAGTCGGGTCTATCATGTATGCGATGTTATGTACCAGACCGGATGTAGCTTACTCACTATTGTAGTGAGTAGGTATCAATCAGATCCTGGTGAGAAGCACTGGACAGCTGTGAAGAACATTCTTAAGTACTTGAGAAGGACTAAAGAAATGTTCTTAGTATATGGTAACGGAGAACTCCAGGTGGAGTCCTTTACCGATTCGAGCTTCCAAAGTAATAAGGACGACAGTAAGTCGGTCTCGGGTTTTGTCTTTACCCTCAACAAAGGGATGGTGTCACGACCCACCCCCAAATACAGATGGTATTGTCCGCTATGGTTGAAACCGCATGGTTTTGTCCCTTTGAATGAACCGGACTCAAGAAGAGGGCTACTTCCCAGTAAGTCACCCATCCCAGAATTTCCTTAGCTCAAGCACGCTTAACTACGGAGTTCTTCAATCCCGGAGTTCCGATTCATCCAAATGGCGCCTCCATGTTATAGGAGTGGTATCATTCCATTTATAGTTCTGATCGTGCCCTCTTCGGAATGGAATTCAATACTCCCCATTGTTCTACAGTGGGTCCCTATGTGTATCCGTATCGGTTACATCCTTACCTTGATACCGGATAACATCTTACTTCTCACGGGGTAGGTGGTATTCATCCCCAACTCCACCTGGGGTATTACATTCCCCCCCACTTAGAACAATGGTTCATCCTTGAACCACAGACTTACTTTATAGGAGTGGTATCATTCCATTTATAGTTCTGATCGTGCCCTTTTCGGAATGGAATTCGATACTCCCCATTGTTCTACAGTGGGTCCCCATGTGTATCCATATCGGTTACATCCCCACCTCGATACCGGATAACATCTCACTTCTCACGGGATAGGTGGTACTCATCCCCAACTCCACCTGGGGTATTACATTCCTCCCTCCACTTAGAACAACTGTTCGTCCTCAAACCACAGACCTACTTTATTGGAGTAGTATCATTCCATTTATAGTTCTGATCATGCCCTCTTCGGAATGGAATTCGATACTCCCTATTGTTCTACAGTGGGTCCCCGTGTGTATCCGTATCAGTTACATCCCCACCTCGATACCGGATAACATCTCACTTCTCACGGGGTAAGTGGTATTCATCCCCAACTCCACCTGGGGTATTACATTCCCCCCACTTAGAACAACGGTTCATCCTCGAACCAAAGACCTACTTTTGAGGGACCGGCTCTGATACCATATTTGTCACGACCCACCCCCAAACACAGATGGTATTTTCCGCTATGGTCGAAACCGCACGGTTTTGTCCCTTTCAATGAACCGGACTCAAGAAGGGGGCTACTTCCCAATAAGTCACCCATTCGAGAATTTCCCTAGCTTAAGCACACTTAACTACGGAGTTCTTCAAACTCCGGAGTTCCGATTCATCCAAAAGGCGCCTCCGTGTTATAGGAGTGGTATCATTCCATTTATAGTTCTGATCGTGCCCTCTTTCGGAATGGAATTCGATACTCCCAATTATTCTACAGTGGGTCCCAGTGTGTATCCGTATCGGTTTCATCCCCACCTCGATACCGGATAACATCTCACTTCTCACAGGGTAGGTGGTATTCATACCCAACTCTACCTGAGGTATTACAGATTTCCTCCCTACCACGGCTCAAAGGAGTCGTGCAAACAGGTGGATTTTGTAACAACTCCATTTTTAATGTACAAAGAATTGATTTAAATTCAATGTATACTTGGAGTATTTATTGTGGCTGATATCTCTTTAAGTATTTATTTCACTCCAAAATTACAAGAAGGAGCTTGTAGCTCATTGATAATACCTTGCACTGCTGAACCAAGCCACCAGAGTTCAAATCCCCTGCCCCACATTATTTTTGTATTTATTTTGTTTTAAATTCTTTTGGAAGTCAACAGTCAAAATGCCATAACTCACAAAACTTGAACTGAACCCAGAAAAGTAAATATACCATAAATCCCCCCCCCCACGAGACCACCCACCTTCTGGTGCCCTGACTCGGCCGGGATCAGCCGAGTCGGCCGGCGGACCGGCCGACTTAGGCCGGCGCCGCCGGCTGGACTCGGCCGGACCGCCGAGTCCCCTGAACGGAAAAGTTGCATCTTAACCTGGTCTTCTCACCTACACACACTAAATTCCTAGATCGGTTACCGAATGCACATTAAACCTCTTTTACTCCCAATTTTAATGATTTTTAATAATTTATATATATATTTTTTATATTTTTAATTAAAAACCCTAACCCTATATATACCCCCCATACCCTCTACCCTCTCATCCTAAATTCCTAAGTCCACTCTCTCAAAATTCCAAGAGAGCTTGGTACGTTGGAAACGAGCGAAAGGCGAAGCGCTGACGAAATCGACGGCGGAATTCTGGTGATCGTGCTAGGACCTCTCAACGATAATTCGACGCACCGGCAAACCCTCTACCTCTCTCTCACTCTCTAGCTTTGTCCAAAACCGTAAGTCTCCCTTTTTCTACCTTTCTTTTCTTTCATAAAAATACGACTTTACAAACCCGACGGAAATCGGAACAAACCGATTTCCGATTCGGTTTTCTATCAAATCTCACTTATCACCAATTCCATAATACTTAAACATCTTTATGTTGACTATTAATCAATTAACAAATAATTTGAACAAGTTTTCTCACATGAAATGATAGCTTTTGAAATATATCGTATTTTTGCACTTAAATACCATAATGTTTAGTTTTCACATTTAACTCTTTAACATTGCTATACCTTAAAGTAGATCACGAGGTAATGACCTACCTCCACACACACTCATATGCAAACATAGCACGATACCTTGAAAACTTAGAATACGATAAAACAAGATTTTACAATTAAATATCATTTTCTTAATAAAACCTTTTCTAAAAGTTTTAGGTTGCTACACTTTTAAAACAAATATCTTTTAATAGGAAAATACGATAAGTTGTGGACATCGATCGTTTATCTAAACCTGACTTTGTGGTGTCTAGGCTAGGCAAGTGAGCAAAGGTAACTTTAAAAGGCTCGTCTCACGATTCGTGAGCGGATCCCTCCTTCCTCACTTGTACTTACCTGGCCACAATTGGCGATGAAAAGGCGATTTGAGGATTCTAACAACTTGTTGTTTAGATCATTTAGAATTAGTCTAGTTGAAATAGAAAACCCTAGGACCTAAAATACGGAAAAATAGACTTTTGCAAATAAATACCTTTCACTTTAATAAAACCGTATTCTAAAGGTTTAGTATTTATAAATCTTTGCAAAGCGCCACTACAACCCACCTTTGGGGAACCCATTATGGATAGTACGATTTATCGTGCACCCTCGGCTTAGTAGTGCGAGATTCAGACCTCCGCAAGGAGCATTCAGTCTCGAAAGGTTTAAAATACGATATCTTAAGAAAATGATATTTTTTTATATAAAATATTTATTGAAATTAATTTTGTATAAATATATGTACATTATCATTAAGGGGTCTATTTTGTTATAATATAAATATCCTACTTTTTCTAAAAATCACAAGACTAGATTTTTACATTAAAATACCATGAATTTCAAATAAATCAATATTACAGATAAATACCTTTATTTATGGAATTAGGATATTTTCACTAAGAAATATCACAAAATAAAATTACACTCATTATAACTATAAAGATGAATAATAAATACTTGGGGTGTATCTTGAAAACTATACAAAAGTATTTTTACATAAAACCCCTCAAGTTTTATAAATTACAATAAGGACCCTAACAATTATAGAACTTCGACTTACATTTCTTTTGGTCTGATTCGGGTTTAAGTCACAAGCAAAACACTACGGGGTTTAAGGGGTAGATTGGTGCGGAAGGTGTTAGAAGTGGCATAAGACGGTAAGATTAAGACACCTAACCTATATTCCGTTGCTGTTGTACCGTGGCTTAACGGTTCCTTGTACATTCCGTTTGCCCTGGTCTCTAGCATACTGAGACCCCTCTCGTATACACAGGCATCCTTCCGTACCAAACTACAAATAACAGCGTGAACACAATATTTTATAATATTATACTTTAGATGATACCTCTTATTCTGTCTTTCTTCCTTATCTTTAGGACTTACCGAGCGACCTGTTCCCTGACGACATTCTATTTCTTTCTTCTTTGAATGTCGTCAGATGTTTTGGACCCAGCAGAGATCGAGCCCACCGGTGAAGACTTGGATCAGTTTCACGAAGACCCCGAGCTCTAGACATTGTACCTTGTTCTATTCAGTATTTTCATTTTCTGTTATGCCATTGTTTAGGCATCGCTTTTCATTCCAGTTGTATTTACTTTTCATGCATTGTACAAAAGAATGTTATTAATAAAGTTGTTGTTATTTCTATATCTCTTGTCTCTTGTGATTTACTTTTATATTGCTTAGATACGCTTAGCGTATGTACTTCTAAGTATATACGTAGCGGACCTCGTCACGTCCCCTTCGCCGTACACCGGGAAGCGGGGCGTGACAGGTTTTGTTGGTGGCCCATGCAGGTCAGAGCTGTATAGAACCATACTATGCAGTTCTGTTCTGCGTGAACAACCTAAGCAATATAACACAAGAACCAGCAACTAAAACATTCTTTACAATTCATGTTTCTTGAATCTTACAAATTTCTATTCCTTGAATCTTATCATTTCATGTATTTGAATCTGTCCTAACCCAAATTTTTCTTCAAGGTTATGGATTCCCCGAACAACACCATCACCAATGTCAACAACACACCTCCAGCACTACCTCTCACACCAGCTGTTCCTGCGCCACCCACCGAGCAAACAGTGCTACTTGAGGCGATTCGCAGCCTTCTCAAGGGAAGCAACAACTCCTGAACCGTCCTGAGACCGACGCACCGGGAGTAAAGCAATTTAGGGCTTTACATCCCAAGCAGTTCTCTAGAAAAGGAAGCCCTCTTGAAGCAGAAGAATGGGCACAAAGCATAGAAGACGATCTGGCAGCAGCTCAAGTGCCAGACATCACTTGGGTCCGTGTAGCGAGCTGCAGCTCACGGATAATGCTCGCAACTGGTGGAAGGCGGAAGAAAGCCGTCTGGTACAGCCTATTGAATGGAAGACTTTTCGCGAGAAGTTCGATGCAAAATACTTCCCTGTGACTGCCAAGTTTGCCATGGAGCAGCAGTTCATTCATCTACAACAGGGTTCAATGTGGGACAAATCGGTAGATGAATACGACGCTGAATTCACCATGTTAAGCCGGTAAGATATGTCACAATAGTTCAATTTTTAAATATCACATACTACACAGCTAACACAATCCTTAAACAGATTCGCGGTACACTTGATACCGACGGACGAAATCAGAGCCCGTCGCTTTCAACAAGGACTGGACACAGAGATTCAGGCTGCTCTAGCCACGGGAAAATTTCTGACTCCTGAGGATGCTCTGGATGCTGCCCGCAGTTATGAGGCAGTGATAAAAGCAAGGGGTAGATCTCAGTCTGCAGGAGTCAAACGCCCTGCCAACCAGATGGTAGGTGGAGCCTCGTCCACGCCACCTTTCGTGCCAAGGCGACCCGGAGTACCGAACCATCGTCCCAGCCCAGCCTTTTGCACCTACTGTAAGTAAACTGGACATATGATGACAGACTGCCGTCGAGCCAACCGTCTTTGCTTAGTCTGCGGCTCAGCTACTCATGATATTGGGTCTTGTCCCCAAAGGCGAAACCCAGTTGCTGCAACCAAGCCAGCAATTACCTATCCGCAGCGACCAGCTCTTCAGGCACCTGCTCCAAGACCTGCACTACCTGCACCACCCAGAGGACCACAAGCTGCACCACCTCCTCGTCAGTTTCATCAAGCTCAAAGGAACGTTCCGAGGAATGCTCCTCAGGCCAGGAGGAATGTACCAAGGCGCCAGGCTTTCACGATGTCCGTGGAAGAAGCGGAGGCCACTGGTCAAGTCATCACTGGTAAACTTTTCTTTTCAAACTTTGCTTTTCTATTTTGCTACTTAGTTACATATTTCCTATACCTAAAACAAATCCCGCATACCTTAGGTATAATCTTAGTATCCTCAATCCCTGCACTAGCACTGTTTGATACTGGAGCATCACATTGCTTTATGTCACAACGGTTTGTTCAAACCCATCCAATTCCAGTCTCACCGCTTGTATCCAGCTGGAATGTCAGTTCAGGAAATGGCGTTCTAAAGGCAACTATGGGATACAGCTTGTGTCCAGTCGTCGTCTGCAGCAAAGAATTTTATGCTAACTTCAAAGTGCTGGACATACCGAACTTCGATGTGGTTCTAGGAATGGATTGGCTTAGAACTTTTTATGCTACCATCGACTGTCGTCAAAAGAGGGTAGTATTCGAGATTCCAGACAATCCGGTCTTTTATTTCAAAAGCGGAGACCGTACACTGGAACTAAGTACCTACAAAGCGAAGCCAAGAGAAGCAGTAGTTGCAGCAGCTCAAGCGGAGGAAGAATCAAGGCAAGATGTGGTTCGAGAGTTCGACGATGTATTTCCTGATGATATATCAGGTTTGCCTCCCGATCGAGCTCTTGAATTCAATATTGATTTCGTACCAGGAGCACAACCGGTGATCAAAGCACCCTATCGTTTAAGTCCGGAAGGTTTGAAGGAAGTCCAAACACAGTTGGACGAATTACTGGCGAAAGGATGGATTCGTCCCAGCACTTCAAGTTGGGGATCACCTGTATTACTTGTGAAGAAGAAGGTTGGTTCATACAGAATGTGCATCGATTACAGAGCCTTGAACGAAGTCACTATAAAGAACAAGTATCCACTTCCGCACATCGACGATTTATTCGATCAGCTAAGTGGATCTTGTATTTTCTCTAAATTAGATCTTCGTTCACGTTATCATCGCGTGAAGGTCAAGGAAGCTGATATTCACAAAACAACTTTCAGAACTCGCTATGGACATTACGAATTTCTAGTGATGCCATTTGGAGTGACCAACGCACCCGCAATATTCATGAACCTAATGAATCAAGTTTTCCGGGAGTACTTAGACAGGTTTGTTGTTATCTTCATCGACGACATCCTGGTATATTCTGAGAGTCGGAAAGAACATGCAGAGTACCTACGAATTGTCCTAGAAACTCTTCGACAACATCAGCTTTATGCCAAGTACAGTAAGTGCAAGTTTTGGTTAAAGCAAGTTGGTTTTCTTGGACATATCGTATCAGGAGAAGGAATCTCTGTGGATCCAGCGAAAGTTTCAGCAGTTAGCGAATGGCCTACACCAAAGTCAGTGAAGGATATTCGAAGTTTCTTGGGTTTAGCTGGATATTACAGAAGGTTTATTGAAGGCTTTTCGAAGATAGCAACGCCCCTGACCAAGCTCACACGTAAAGATGAAGAATTTGTGTGGTCAGAAGCATGCGAACAAGCTTTCGTAGAACTCAAGTCAAGGTTGACATCAACACCTATTCTCGTCATATCGGATCAATCTGGAGGATTCAAAGTGCATTGCGATGCATCCGGTAAGGGATTAGGATGTATTCTACATCAGCACGGTAAGGTTGTGGCTTATGCTTCAAGACAGCTGAAGATTCATGAGCGCAATTATCCGACGCATGATCTGGAGTTGGCAGCCGTCATCTTTGCTCTCAAGATTTGGCGTCATTATCTACTTGGTGAACGAGTGAACATCTACACAGATCATAAGAGCCTGAAGTACGTGTTTACTCAGAAGGAGTTGAATATGCGGCAGGGAAGATGGTTAGAACTCATGGCAGACTTTGACATCAACTTGCAATATCACCCAGGGAAGGTGAATGTAGTACCTGATGCTCTTAGTCGCCAACCATTATCGATGAATCTCACCGCTCAGTGGAAGCTTCAACAAGACTTGCATCAGATGGAGATTGAAGTAGTCATGCTAGGTAATGCTTCAAGTTTGATGAATTTACAAATCCAATCAACCATTGTCAATCAGATCAAAGCAGCCCAGGCAAGTGATGCTAAGTTGCAAAAGATCAGAGAACAAGTGGAGAATGGACTCAGAACAGACTTCATCATCCATGAAGACGGATCTTTGAGATACGGCAGCAGATTGTGTATACCAAAAGGTCCTATTCGGGAGGAGTTAATGAAAGAAGCTCACAGCTCTCCCTACTCAGTACACCCTGGAGGTACCAAAATGTACATAGATCTACGTCAGAATTATTGGTGGCATGGAATGAAGCGTGAAGTAGCCAGAAGCGTCGCAAAATGCTTGGTGTGTCAGCAAGTAAAAGCTGAACATCACAGGACTGCTGGATTACTTCAACCGTTACCAATCCCAGAATGGAGATTTTGTGACTGCTCTTCCTCGCAGCACAAAGGGTAACGATGTTGTATGGGTCATTGTGGATCGACTGACAAAGTTGGCTCACTTCATCTCATTTCGAGTTGGCCAATCAACTGAGACACTAGCAAAGAAGTACATGGAGGAAATTGTGAGACTTCATAGAGTACCGGTCTGCATTGTCTCCGATCGTGACACCCGATTCCGATCGCAATTTTGGCAGAGTCTGCAAGCAAGCATGGGAACAAGTCTGAACTTCAGCACGGCTTATCATCCACAAACAGATGGTCAGTCGGAACGAACAATTCAGATCTTGGAGGATTTGCTCAGAGCGTGTATGTTAGATTTCAAAGGATCGTGGGAAGATCACCTACACCTTGTGGAGTTTTGGTACAACAACAGCTACCAAGCAAGCATAGGAATGGCACCTTTTGCAGCATTGTATGGAAGGAAGTGTCGATCGCCATTAAGTTGGGACGACATCGGAGATAGGGAACTTCTTGGACCGGAGATGATAGTAGCGACTGTTGATGTGGTTCGTACTATCAGGGAAAGAATGCGCATAGCCCAAGATCGACAGAAGCACTGGGCTGATGCAAAAAGACGACACTTGGAGTTCCAGCCAGGAGATCACGTATTCTTGAAAATATCTCCGAACCGCGGAGTGATCCGATTTGGAAGACGGGGTAAGCTAAGTCCGAGATATATTGGACCGTTCGACATACTCGAACGAGTCGGTGAAGTGGCATACCGCTTAGCGCTTCCACCTTCATTGGAAGGAGTACATAATGTGTTCAACATATCCCAACTCAGAAGGTATGTGAGTGACCCCAGCTATGTTCTCGATCATTCCGAGCTCACGATACAGCCCGATTTGTCTTGTGAGCAACAGCCTGTGGAGATCCTAGACAGGAAAGTGAAGACACTTCGGAACAAGGAAGTTAACTTGGTTCGAGTGATGTGGAGGAAAGACACTCCAGGAGAGTCCACTTGGGAAAGGGAGGATGAAATGCTACTAGATATCCACACCTCTTTGTAAACTAGTCCTCAAATAAAAGTTGTAAATTTCGAGGACGAAATTTTTGTAAGGAGGGTAGACTGTAACAACTCCATTTTTAATGTACAAAGAATTGATTTAAATTCAATGTATACTTGGAGTATTTATTGTGGCTGATATCTCTTTAAGTATTTATTTCACTCCATAATTACAAGAAGGAACTTGTAGCTCATTGGTAATACCATGCACTGCTGAACCAAGCCACCAGAGTTCAAATCCGCTGCCCCACAATATTTTTGTATTTATTTTGTTTTAAATTCTTTTGGAAGTCAACAGTCAAAACGCCATACACTAGTAAAATATGGGGTTGCCCCTACGGATAACAACATCCGTAGGGGCAGATAAAGTTTGACCCTACGGATTAATCCGTAGGGCCAAACGGTTGCCCCTACAGTCCTTCAATATTTATTTAAAAATTATTAAATCTTAAAGTGTTGTTTGCCCCTACGCAGACGCAAACCAAGCACCTACGGGTATATCCGTAGGGGCATATAAATAGGGATTTAAGTGATCGATCCCTACGCTGATTATTTCTTATTCTCTTTATCGTTCGCGCGAATCCAAATCCCCAAACTGATTCAAGGGATCGTCGTCGCCACCGCCCTGCAGTGATCTCATCGTCGCCTCAGCCCTCCGTTCTCGTTGTCGCCACCGCCCTCGTCGTCACCGATTGCGTCTCCGTCGTCTCCTCCACCGCCTAGCCTACAGGTTAGTTAATTAAACATTATTTTAATGATGTTAAGGTAGCGATGAGGGTTAGGATTAGGTATTGGTTGGGGTTAGGGTTAGGATTAAGGTTAGGGTACAGGTTCGATCGGTTGGGGTTCGGCTGGTGTCAGGGTTAGGGTCAGGGTTAGGGTTCGGTTGGGGTTTGGTGTTGGGGTTGGGGTTCGTCTGGGGCTGGGTTGGGGTTAGGGTTAGGCCGGGTTAGGGTTTGGTGTTGGGTTGGGGTTCGGCTGGGGCTGGGTTAGGGTTAGGGTTAGGGTTAGGCCGGGTTAGGGTTTGGTGTTGGGTTGGGGTTCGGCTGGGGCTGGGTTAGGGTTAAAAAGGTGAAATTTTAGGGGATTGATCTGGAAAATAGTGAAAGTCGATACTGTTTATTTGTGAATAACACAGTCCATGGTTTTTATATGAGAAAAAGGTCCATGAAAGTCTATGGGATTTATCTAAAAAACGCTGAAAGTTCATGTATTTATTTGTAAACAACAAAGTTCATGGTATTTATCTGGAAAACGTTGGAAGTCAATGGTATGTATTTGTAAACAACAAAGTCTATGGAAATTATGTGAAAACGTTAAAACTTCATGGTATTTATTTATAACAAACAAAGTCTATGGTATTTGTTTGAAAAATATTGAAAGACCATGACATTTATATGTAATGGGTCAAAGTCATTTGGGTTATGTCAATCTTATTGGCGATGCTTTCTTTTTGTGCATATCCAAAAACTTTAAAAGTTCTTGGTACCTATTAGAAAATATAAAGGGTTTTGTAGTGAAAGGAAAGAATTGGATTTAGAAAAACCGTGTGTAACTTTTAGAAATTCTATACACCCAAGTATATAGAAAAGGGTTAATTGTGGATACAGCCTATGTACTATGGGGGTCAAACACTTATAACCTCTGAAGTATAATAATAAGCACTTTTGTTTGTTTTTCATTAGTGATTAATTTTTAGTTTGCTAATTATTCTTTTTCAGTATGGATACTTGATAGAATTACAATTGCTTTACTATTGTTTGCCTTCTTCCTTTTGTGCAGAAAATATATCCATTGTGTCATATGGACACTATTAATTTCACATCGATTCAAGGGAAAAATTGAGGAAGATTGTGTTTGTTATATCAAAAACCTTTTTGTTGAACCCAACAGGTGAAACTTTAGAGTTTTTATAGATAGCTCTTACATGTTTAATGCATGTACCATTGTTAAGAGAGTGCAAGGTGGAGAACAATAATTTGTTTCAACGGCATGTTTTTCAAGTTATAACCAATATATGATATTCGATGATAATATGAAACTTTCATATTCTTATCGATACTCATATATGAAACTAAAAGCGCCACTTAGTCCCCGTCTATCGGTTAACATACGTGCGATGCTCGTCGTGACCTAGAACTATACGAAGGTTGTTAAATATCGGACGGTATAGCTCGATACTAACAACCGTCGTATAGTCTACGCGACGAGAAAATTCAATCGTATGGTAACCTATAGATTTGTCCCGTGTGGAAAAGTTAAGAATGTATAAAGCAAACGCCTTCATTCACTTGTGTTTTCATCCGTTTCGAGATATTTCGTCGGTACCTTTCCGCTGGTTCTCCGTGTACAAAGATAGATTAGATGTTCATTTCAACGTTGTTTCACGGCTTTGAAATGGTTATCTATTCTATTACAGTGTACTCGGAGAACAGCGGGGAGGTGCTGCCGAAATTTACTCGAAACGGTTGAAAGAACAAGTGATGGGCGTTCGCTCTATACATTCTTAACGAAAAAGGTTATCAGTAATGTTATATTATTACTTCACATTTTACGCTCTATTCATATATAGTCAATACTTTAATGATTGTCTAATGCGTCCACGAACCGTTTATCTAGATTTGATGACGATGTCGGGAGCAGCGAGGGGCGGCAGGAGCTCCAGCCGCGGCAGAGGCAGAGCGGTTCTGCCGCCCGGAAAGCTCCGTAGGGAGCTTCAGACCCGTACGGACCGACCCGTGCTCAACCGGCTAGCTGCATAGCGACACCGTCTTGATTGCGGTTAACTTTAATTCTTTCAATCAAATGGCGCCGTTGCCGGGGAGACGGTAGCGTATTTTCTTTCTTGTTATTCGGGTTAATATTCTTTTTGTATATATTTATAAATAAAAAAAAAATCTTTTTGTTTTTTGTTTTTTTTTTGGATCATTTTTGTGGGCAAGAGTGCAGATTTTTGCAAGTTTGCAAACTGCGATTCTGGGGAGCAAAGTGTGCATTCAAGGCATAGGTGATTACGAAGTACAGTGCCAAAGATCCGGGTAGTTTGACCCGCGCATGCGAACCTTTCAAGCTTACCGGATTTGATTCAACGGGGGTTTCCTAACCCAAAACTTAACGGTACGTACTTTACTAACACCTTCTTCTCAAATCCGACGCTTCCAATATACTATTCTTTGCAGGATTCTTTGCAAGTTCGCTAGCAAACGCTAAAAAAATTGACTAACCCGTATTTGTTGCAGCGCCGCGCTTAAACTAAAAAAACGATTGTTTGATTCTTTATAGAATTTTTGAATTGCGCATTGCATACATTAATACGGACTTAAGGGCAAGCGAACCCCACAACATACGGTAAACGATTTCATCACCTTTTCCGTGGCCCACAAATCACGAACTTGAGCATAACGTTTACCCGCACAAAATTTAAAAGAAACTAGACTTTAAGCCTTAAGGACTTCGCGCTCACTAGGAGAAGTTAACTGTGTTTAGAACCTTGCTTAACGGTATATTGTTTACGGGGTGTCTAGGAAAGTGTTAATGGCGAAACCGCCAAAAGAGAAAGGGTTATTTAATTAAGGAACTTCGCGAAAGCGTTGGAAAACCTCCCCTTATCTCTGCACTTACCTGGCCTCGTGATCAGTGTATCTTGAGCCTGTTTCTCGACACAGTTTTACTTCGACAATCAAGTTCTGGAGCAGGTCTAGTTGACCTAGGTGAACCCTAGAACGATTAGGTGTGTGGTATTTTTGTGTCGTGATTGTTTTTGTCCATATTGTTTTTTATTCTTTTGTTAATATATAAACTAAAAAAAAAAAAAAAATCACATTCTTTTTCCCCTCCTTTTCTCTACCTTTCCTTCTCTCTCTTCATATCATGGGTACCCCACCTCGAAAAACTCTTGCCGAACTTTGGTACCCACAACCAGACATTACTTCTTACGGTTCTTGCTTTGGCCGAACATCGAACGACCCCTCCATGCCCAAAGTTTCACTGAAAGATCGCATAGCAGCGTCTAGGACAAACACTTGCACTCCTCATTCCACTTCGTATCAACCTTTTCAACCTCCCGCACCCGCTTATGTTGATACCCCTTTTGCAAGTCGTCCTTTGTCCATCGCTGAACGTATTGAACAATCCCGTAGCCGATCTTTCACTCCTTTCACCACTTCAAATTCTTGGGATCAACAATTCCATTCACCTTCCTATCCAAATGTTGATCCTGCTCCTGTCCAACCATTCAATTCCTACCAATCCTACCATACTTTTGCACCTTCCCTAGACATTGCTTCTACACAGCCTTTTGGGAATTTTCAGAATCCAAACAACTTTGAATCTTTTACTGAAACCCCTTCACAACCCATGTCTAGTCTGGAACAGTCGTTGGAAGACTTTAGGGTAACGTCAAGCCAACAGATGATGGATTTGAATGCGTCCATAGCCGCTCTCATACAACCTACTGACCCGGTAGCTAGTTTCCAACTAGCTCCAAATTTTCCAATGTATGAAGAGGCGGTCGGACAAGCTGTGTGAATTTGAGTGGAGAGAGTGAGCTGTACCCCCTTCCAAATCAAACCTACCCGTTTCAAATTGAATCCTACAACTCCTGTGTTGAAAGTCTATCAAGTGTCCCAACTGAATTATCAATTGAAGATAGAATGTTTAATGAGTTGTGCGACTTTGTAGGGTTTGATTTGCCAGATTGTGAAGGGACCTTGCCAAGTGAAACCACAAACAATCCTTTTGACCTCTACACCTCCATCTTAGAACCTGAATTGATTAATATCCATGCTTTTGATGAGGTGTCTGAGAATATTGATTTTCACTTGATTGAGGATATTGACGCTGGGGATATTTTGGATGATGAACCCGTAGATTTGGCTGAGTTTGTCTCTTCAAATCATCATCCCGAGTCTTTAACTGTTTTTCCCGAACTTCATATGCGTCTTGATATGGATGATAAAGGCATGGATGAGATAAATTTTGAGGAGAATATTGAGGATAGTGTTGAGGATGAACCAGTTTTAATTGATGAGTCGGATTTTCCAATTCATCCTGTTCCTTTCATTGACTGTGTACACCCTCCCGAAACCTTAACCGATACCCTTCCTCAACCACTTCCCTCCATCCTTTCCATCGTTCCGACCTTGCAAGAACCCGTATCACTTACATTTCATATGTCTGGTTTATCAAGTTCGGCGTACCCATGGTTTCTCACGAATCTTGAGGGATTTGACCCCATTTCTCGACGAGTAAATATATTAGCACAATCGCTTTTCACGCATCGGTCATCCCAAATTGTGCTAATCTATTTACTCCACTTGCACCCTCAAGTTCGTATTCCACTTCTTTTTCCCGTCCGCCATTCTTCTTCCTCTCATATACCGAGACCATATCCCGCTTCTCTCCGCATATGGTCTCGCGTATTCTCCATCTCTTTCCTCTACGCCTTCTTCCACCAACCGGTACATTATAGCGATAAAATGTTTGAATGGTTGGTGCTCACTTTTGGCCTGTGTAAGGCCTTGTATAGCTTGATACTGTTCTTTCCCCCCTAAATCCTGAATTTCAACGCTTAACAGTGGAAACACTGTTTTACTTAAGTTTGGGGGGGACACTTTTTTTGTATATATTTTTGTTTTCCTTTTTGTTTTGTATATAATTTGTTTCTAGGAAGCGCCGGCAATTTTAACCCTCTTGGTATAGCCTGACAGTGAGGGCACTGTCAAGTTTAAGTTTGGGGGTGTGCTCGGTAAGCTTTCTTCCTTCGCATTCATATGTATATTTTGCATCTGCATATTAAATCCATAAAATCCATAAAAATCTGAAAATTTTCTAAAAATATAAAAACTTTTTTGTCAAGTTAGATTGTGGAATAACTCTGATTCAACATTCAACGGTTTTTGTTTGAAAAAATAGGAATAACTAAATCTTATGTTTAGATTTTGAAAACCTGAAAGATAACTCTCCTTTGAAGTTAACTATAGCTGATATACGTCTTTACATCACACTACACGTGTCGTGAATTTTGGGAATTAGATGACAAGTCTTTCATGTTTAAACTTTTAAACAGATAAATGATTTTCTGAGGATCAAATAGGTTTGTTCTGAAATAAGTAATGTCAAGAATAGTTTATGAAGTAAAGCGAATATGAAGGAATGTTATTGATGCCGTAATTGGAGCTAAGTCTGAAAAATAACCCATCGGAAACTTGATTGGAATGATTACACACCAAACCCACTAAACACGTCTTTTATCCAAAAAAATAATTGAACTGCCGGTTATATCTCCGTTCGTATTAAATCATCTGATTTTCACGTCAAACTGTCTTTTGTTTTTGGACCTAGGTAACTTGAGTAATTAAGTCCGCTGGGGTGTTTCTACACCTAATGCCCTAAAACCAACTGGTTTGGGTGCATTGGCCCAAAGCTCGCTAAGAAGCCTAGAAAGTCCAGTTTAAAACAAAGTCAAGCAAGTGTTCTCTCCGAGTTAAAATTCCTAACGGTTCTTTGTGTGAGAATAATCTTGATAAAAGACAGGCTTTTATAAAAAAAATTTAACGGAGATATGAAGGTTTTATTCTATGATAAAGACTATTGCACGTTCACAGAGGTGTGTATGAAATGAAAACAAGAAAAAGGTGGAGTGAAAAATACGACTTAGTTTCCTGTTAAGTAAGATAGAAATTCTGAAGTTGAAACCTTACTGGAAAACGAAACTTGAAAAATGCTTAACTCTTTATAAAACTTATGTGATCCTTTTAAAATTGTTATCTGGGCTTTATTGTGCGACATGATGACTTTAATCGATCCTTCTGGAACTTAACGACACTAATTGCACTGCACGTAAAGACATATAAAATCTGTAGTTAAATAAGAAGCGTGGTGTGAAAAATAAAGGTTCGATAGTCTAGACTTAGGATTATAGAATTGTTATTTTCTGAAACAAAAACTTTAGGGTTTGAATCTTAGTTATTGTACAAAACCAACTTGACCGGATTTTGTGGGTAGTATCCGCTGAAAACCTTCAGGAGACAACACTCCTCCTACTAGGGACACCTAGAGGTTTAACGGCTTGTTGCACGCGCTCAGTGCAATCGCGTTCCCTGCGAAAGTGCGGTTAGGATTTTATTTTTGTGAATAATTGGTTTTGCTCGGGACGAGCAAAAGTTAAGTTTGGGGGTATTTGTTCATCACAGAATACTGCATTTTATACCGCCCATTCTTACGCTCGGTTGTTTATAGGTAGGTGCTTTTAATCCGTGTTTGTTACATATTTGCAGGATACAGGTTCTCGGTTCTAAAACGGTGAAATTCATGGAAAACACGACAAAATCCGGGTTCCTGCCAACCACTGAGAAAACACGGTCTCCGCTCGTCATCCGTATGTTGCCAGATACCAGTTTAGGAAGACAAAATGTCAAATCAATGTCACCTTCATGCACAAGGCTCAATGGCAACAACAAGTTCCAAGAAATCTACGCGGAGCTCGAGGCAATCATGACAAAAGCATCCACAAAAGTCCACCTTTCCTCAACAGAAATTCTGGAAGAAATGTGGAGGTATTTTCAGAAAACACATATGCCACACTGAAGGACACACAGAACCAGGGAAAGCCACCAAGTACGATGCCCTGACTCCATCATAGGGCCGCGGATCCGCGGCCAATAGGGGGTATTGGCGGCGGATCCGCGGCCATGTGGGGTCCTCACTTTGTCGTGTTTTGGGGGTATTTTGGGGACTTCATATAGTGGCAGATTCTTGCCCTAGATCTTCAACCCTCTGCCTATAAATACAGCAGAACTGAGCTCAACCAAGGGTCCAATTTGGTGTCCACTCTTTTGTAGTCTTTTGTATAGTTCTTCTTCTTCTTCTTCATTCTTTCTCCATTAAAATTGTAGTGAGAGCTTTTTGAGTGGAAGATTAATGAAGATGAGGCTTTTGTATCATTCTCTTTTGTTCTTTCTTCCCCTTGAGATTCTTGCTTTCTCTTGATCATTCAACCTCTTCATTGAGCTTGAATGGTTAAGGGTTAGTTATTGATCTCAAGGGTCGTATTTTCTTATGGAATTAGCACTTCAATTCACATGCGTTCTCTACCCTTCTCTTGATCTTGCAACCTCTTGATTGAGCTTGCAAGTTTAAGGGTTGGCTATTGATCTCATGCTTGTTTTGAGTTCTACTTTCTTGTTCTTTTTATTGCTTTTTATTACTTGCAATTTATTTCCATGCACTTTAATTACTTGCAATTTATATTCATGCACTTAATTACTTGTATTTTTTTCTTTGTTCTTTTCTTTTTGTTCTCTTTTGTTCATTTTGTGAATGTTGTAATTATTATTGTTAAGAAGAAATACGAGATTATAAGTTAAAGATTTTCTTTTCTCTTTTCCTTTTCCCGTTATTTTCCATTGAACTCCGCCCAAACCATACGCAAGCGCTCCGTTAGGCACCCTACCCTGACAAGGTAACGGTGATTCCTAACCGCGACCGGTTGCGTTCGGTTTGGCCGGAGGCGAAAGCAAGAGACAAGAACGGAAGGACAAGGGTAAATAAGCCGGATTCCACGAATACCGCGCTTAAATCCCCTAATCCACGTTGTTGCCGATTGCTCTAGCTTCAATTGGTCAAGACTCGGCTCAAAGGTTTTGAGTACGGATTTCTTTAGCTTACAATTTCGTATCTTTTCTTAACAACTTTATACTTGCAAATATTACACATAGGATAGTCTCGAACAAACATACACAAATTCTTTATTGACTCGTCTAAAACAAGAACGGAAAGACAACCATCTCTCTGTGGACCGACCCGTGCTCAACCGGCTAGCTGCATAGCGACACCGTCTTGATTGCGATTAACTTTAATTCTTTCAATCATCTTGCACCCAGATCGGAGACCCTTTCGGATGCCTCCTTCCGTGTGGATTTTGCCACATCTCCAGGTATACTGCACGCATATCCATTTTGAATGTAAAATTACAGATATTCATGCCTATTTATGTTAAAATTACTTATATTGTCAATGTTTGATTGTCTAGTTGTTGGTGATCCGTCCACATCTGGGACAGAGGCCATCCCCGCTCCTCCAGGTATGTTTATATATCATATAGTGTATGTATATTGATTTAGAATGCTATATCATAAATACACACATTCCTTTTGCTCTTACTTAGCAATTTTTATTATTGTCTAGCTGTAGGTGGTAACATCACCGCACCTGCGGGTATGTTTATATATCCTATAGTGCATGCATATTGATTTAGAACGTTATATTATTGATCTACACATTTTTTTTGCAATTACCTATATAATCTATTTTTAATTGTCTAATTATAGATGGTGCGTCCACATCTTCCGCAGGGGCCACTCCTGCCGCTTCCATACCCTCCGCATCGTCTGCAGGTTAGTATGAATAAATTTAAAATATTTATTCATTTTACATATGCTCTATAGAATAAATATGAACTTCATGGAAATTTAGCGTCGATGTTTATATTCTAGTTGGAGGGGATGCGTCCGCATCCGGGACCCCGGTTGTTCCTCACCGGAGGAACTATCGTCCCGCTAGTGCTGCTGCCCGGGCCCAGGCTCGTGCGATAGTCACCGGAGGTATATATCACACTTGAATTTTCGTTTAACCTTGATTTCTTAATACGACTATGTTTTATTATTGATTGTCTTGATATTTCGTGCAGACGCAGGGCCTCCCTATCCCCAGAGGGGGACTCGAGGCCCGAATCAGTCCCATAGGCTGAGGCCTGACAGAGCTAGGGGGAGGAAGCATTGCCCCTTTTTTTACCCTTGACTATCTCTATACCGGTCCTCATGCCGAGAGGTTCGGCCAGTATTTGGGGGACGAGAGCCGGCTCGTGAAGAACTATCCACTTCACGTTGAATGGGGCGAGCAGCACCAGCGCTCATTCGCCCTCTTCTTTGATCAGGCTCGGGTATGTATTAATATATATTTTCATTTGATCTTTCCAATATATTTATTATTAACACTTGCAATCTAATAACAATATTTTTTTTGTATTTTCAGTTGGATTACGATTTTCAGCCTGTAGCCGACCCTGATCACCCGGGGAGGGTGCTCGAATTTCATGCTCTGTACAATGGCCTGATGAAGAACATGCAGGCCAAGGTCCGATACAACAGGAATGAGCAGAAGGCCGACTGCTGCTCCCTGTGGATGGCGACCCCCGAGGCAGAGAGAGCGGCCCTCCTATACTCCGGCGTTTGCGAGAGTCGACGTAGAGACATGGCCTCTATTGTGCGCTTATTTCGACTCCCAACACAAACAGGTATGTATTTTAAATGTAATTCATTATTTATGATATAATTTATTTCTTTGTGTTTCTTAATTAGAAAACTAAATGTTAATGCATTGTGCAGAAACAGGCCGCTCATAATACAGAGAACAGGAAGTCGGCGAAGAGGGGTCGCCCCACTTACACAGGTGGCTCGAGGAACATTACTCGAGCCATGGAGTTACCGGTAAATTACAATAGACCGACCTTTGTGATATTCTGCAATATTAAGAGTTATTTTCTAATATTTCTAATATTAAGAGTTACTTTCTAATATTGCAGACATCTCGGACCGTGGCGTCAGGTGGTACACCGAGCGTGCTGTCCGCATATCTTGCCGTCCACGGCACCTCGACAGATCCCGCCACGGGCGAGCTTCGATATCCCGACGTCTCTACCCAGGAGTACTGCGTAAGTGTTAATATTTTTTCTAACCAAATTTGAAATTTTAGTTTTGGAAGGTTCAAGTTTAAATTTTATACTTATACTTTACGGCTTAATGTGGGTGTAGGAGCGGGTGGTTGAGCAGGCCCAGGCCTCGGGGATCGATTTTACCGGACAGAGTGATCCGAGTCTACTGACCCCAGTTCTGGACGCCGCACACGGAGGGCACCACGGAGGTTGGGAGAGAGGCCGGGGACTGGGCCCTAGCAGGGCCCATATGAGGTTGGACTCCACCCCGGCGGTTACTTCCTCCGTCTCCAGTGACTGACGTGTCCATCAGGAACTGGAGAGCTTGAGGGCCACCGTTCAGGAGTTGAAGGAGATGCTGGTATGTATACTGCTTTATAGTAAAATATCATGTCATATTATATAGATATCAACATATCCATAATTAGTACGTAGCTTGAGCTTACTTGGTTTTAGACTTAAGTTTGATTAATCATACATACAGATGTAATTAAAATAAACAACAAACTAAATATCCAAACGGGGTTTCGAGATAACTTAATAATGATACGAATTCGAATAATACACAGTTCTTACACGCTTATTACACACGTTAGGTCCAGACGCGACAGGGTACATCGGCCGAGCCTCTACATGCATCTCCTTCGGCTGCGGCTCCGCAAGCCACTACATCGGCTGCGGTTCCGCAGACAGCTCCTATAGCTCCACCGCCCACTCAGACTCCCGCAGCCGCGGCTCCGCAAGCGACTACCTCGACGGCGGCTGCGCAGACCACATCGCCAGCTCCACATGCCGCTCAGACTCCCGCTCGCGCCGAATTGCAGAGTTTATTGACCGAGGAGCAGGCGCGCGTTATTCTATCGTTATTCAGAGGTGGAGCTGGACCGAACTAGGGTAGCTTTTTGGTTCTTATTTTTTGAAACATGTATTTATTTATATCATACACATTGTACTACATTTTAAAACGATATTGATATTGGTTTATATTTATATCATATTCAGTTTTTGGGTTTCTTTTGTATATTATATATATGCGTGAGATATGATTATGAATACTGCGATATATGTTGTGTGATGTATATATTATTGTGCACAGGGCGGGAAAAAATCAGGCAGCCCATTTTTAAAAAAAAAATACAGATAATATGTACCTACGGATTAATCCGTAGGTACACATGTTGTCCCTACCGATATATTCGTAGGGGCAAAATATTAGCGGTAACTGATATTTCCCCCCTTATTTCAGTACCAGGGGGTTGGGAGTGCCCCTACGGACATATCCGTAGGGGCACTGCTTCGCCCCTACAGAGTTATCCGTAGGGGAAAGATATCAGGATTTCTGATATTTTGCCCCTAGGGATAGGTACCTACGTTGATATCCGTAGGGGGTTTTACTTGGACCTACGGTCATGTCCGTAGGTACACTTAATATATTAAAAAAAACGTACATAATATAAATTTTTTTACCCTACGGCCTAGTCCGTAGGGGCAACAGGACCTACACAGAAATCCGTAGGGGCAAGAATTAGCCCGTAGGGGCAAGTTCAGGGCTTCAACTTGCACATGCGGCCTTTGCACCTACGGGGTCTTTTTTCGCCCCTACGCACATATCCGTAGGGGCAGTGGGTTGCCCCTATCGATAAATCCGCAGGGGCAACTACTATTTGTAGTAGTGATAACTCACAAAACTTGAACTGAACCCAGAAAAGTAAATATACCATAAATCCCCCCAAGAGATCCCCCACCTTCCGGCGCCCTGACTCGGCCGGGATCGGCCGAGTCAGCCGGCGGACTGGCCGACTCGAACCAGCGCCGCCGGCCAAACTCGGCCGGACCGCCGAGTCCCCTGAACGGAAAAGTTGCATCTTGACCTGGTCATCTCACCTGCACACACTAAATTCCTAGATCGGTTACCGAATGCACATTAAACCTCTTTTACTCCCAATCTTAATGATTTTTAATAATTTTTATATTTTTTTAATATTTTTAATTAAAAACCCTAACCCTAGTCTAACCCTATATATACCCCCATACCCTCTACCCTCTCATCCTAAATTCCTAAGTCCACTCTCTCAAAATTCCAAGAGAACTTGGTACGTTGGAAACGAGCGAAAGGCGAAGCGCTGACGAAATCGACGGCGGAATTCCGGTGATCGTGCTAGGACCTCTCAACGACGATTCGACGCACCGGCAAACCCTCTACCTCCCTCTCACTCTCTAGCGTTGTCCAAACCCGTAAGTCCCCCTTTTTCTACCTTTCTTTTCTTTCATAAAAATACGATTTTACAAACCCGAAGGAAATCGGAACAAACCGATTTCCGATTCGGTGTTCTATCAAATCTCACTTATCACCAATTCCATAATGCTTAAGCATCTTTATATTGACTATTAATTGCTTAACAAATAATTTGAACAAGTTTTCTCACATGAAATGATTGCTTTTGCAATATATCGTATTCTTGCACTTAAATACCCTAATGTTTAGTTTTCACATTTAACCCTTTAACATTGCTATACCTTAAAGTAGATCACAAGGTAATGACCTACCTCCACACACACTCATATGCAACCATAACACGCTACCTTGAAAACTTAGAATACGATAAAACAAGATTTTACAATTAAATACCATTTTCTTAATAAAACCTTTTCTAAAAGTTTTAGGTTGCTACACTTTTAAAACAAATATCTTTTAATAGGAAAATACGATAAGTTGTGGACATCGATCGTTTATCTAAACCTGACTTTGTGGTGTCTAGGCTAGGCAAGTGAGCAAAGGTAACTTTAAAAGGCCCGTCTCACGATTCGTGAGCGGATCCCTCCTTCCTCACTTGTACTTACCTGACCACAATTGGCGGTGAAGAGGCAATTTGAGGCTTCTGACAACTTATTGTTTAGATCATTTAGAATTAGTCTAGTTGAAATAGGAAACCCTTAGACCTAAAATACGGAAAAATCGACTTTTACAAATAAATACCTTTCACTTTAATAAAACCGTATTCTAAAGATTTAGTATTTATAAATCTTTGCAAAGCGCCACTACAACCCATCTTTGGGCAACCCGTTAGGGATAGTACGGTTTATCGTGCACCCTCGGCTTAGTAGTGCGAGATTCAGACCTCCGCAAGGAGCATTCGGTCTCGAAAGGTTTAAAATACGATATCTTAAGAAAATGATGTTTTTTTATATAAAATATTTATTGAAATTAATTTTGTATAAATATATGTACATTATCATTAAGGGGTCTATTTTGTTATAATATAAATATCCTACCTTTTCCTAAAAATCACAAGACTATATTTTTACATTAAAATACCATGAATTTCAAATAAATCAATATTACAGATAAATACCTTTATTTATGGAATTAGGATATTTTCAATAAGAAATATCACAAAATAAAATTACACTCATTATAACTATAAAGACGAATAATAAATACTTGGGGTGAATCTTGAAAACTATACAAAAGTATTTTTACATAAAACCCCCTCAAGTTTTATAAATTACAATAAGGACCCTAACAATTATAGAACTTCGACTTACATTTCTTTTGGTCTGACTCGGGTTTGAGTCACAAGCAAAACACTACGGGGTTTAAGGGGTAGATTGGTGCGGAAGGTGTTAGAAGTGGCACGAGACGTTAAGATTAAGACACCTAACCTATATTCCGTTGCTGTTGTACCGTGGCTTAACGGTTTCTTGTACATTCCGTTTGCCCTGGTCTCTATCATACTGAGACCCCTCTCGTATACACTGGTAACCTTCCGTACCAAACTATAAACAACAGCGTGAACACAATGTTCTATAATATTATACTTTAGATGATACCTCTTATTCTGTCTTTCTTCCTTATCTTTGGGACTTACCGAGCTACCTGTTCGCTGACGACATTCTATTTCTTTCTTCTTTGAATGTCGTCAGATGTTTTGGACCCAGCAGAGATCGAGCCCACCGGTGAAGACTTGGATCAGTTTCACGAAGACCCCGAGCTCTAGACATTGTACCTTGTTCTATTCAGTATTTTCATTTTCTGTTATGCCATTGTTTAGGCATCACTTTTCATTCCAGTTGTATTTACTTTTCATGCATTGTACAAAAGAATGTTATTAATAAAGTTGATGTTATTTCTATATCTCTTGTGATTTACTTTTATATTGCTTAGATACGCTTAGCGTATGTACTTCTAAGTATATACGTAGCGGACCTCGTCGCGTCCCCTTCGCCGTATACCGGGAAGCGGGGCGTGACAGGTTTTGGGTACAGTCCCGAGTCACATGGAGGCAATGAGCAATAGGAGGGGTTTCGTCTCTCCCAGTAGAAAGAGTTGATGTTGCGCTGTGCTCGATTGGCTATAACAGGAAGTCCCTGGTCAGGGCTGTTGATGAGATTTACTGGTAAGTGTTATCAGTTGTTTCTCGTACCGTTATAGGCCTTATATCGGCATGACTTATCAAGTTATTGGGGTCTGACGATTCCACCCCAGACTCGATATGCGACATATCAGACGAAGAGACCGGACTGTACGGTAAGTGTTACCTATAAGCTTCATGGGAGTTTGGACAAGCTTGCTTGTTGATCTTCTATTCACTCAATACCTGGGTAGCCGTTTCGTCCAGTTAGTACCGCTGACGGCTTGTGGGTGACTGTTGTAATCATCATCTACTGCTGGCGTATTGACGAGTCCTTAGAGTCCCACATAGAAGTTTCCTGGTTCAAGCAAAACGAAGTAGGGCGCATATGCTGATATGTGCGGGAGCCTAATTAAATACGAGTATGAGATACCATATTATAATCTGGCGGTTATTTGATATCAGTTAGGTTATATGTGATATAACCGGATTATTGAATCAAGTGTTGATTTGATAATATGATATACAGATAAATGATATTAGTCGGTTATATGTGATATAACCGGATTATTAAATCAAGTGTTGATTTAATAATATGATATATATTTATATTTGATATAATTATATATTAACTAATATTATTAGCTCACTAATTATTCTTCATAATATATATATATTAATATATATATGATATATATATATATATTATATGAAGCATGGCATGGATTTTCTATTTTTAGAAAATAGAAAATGAGGTGGAAAATGGAGAGACTTTTTTGTGGAATGGGCAAGCATGGATTTGTTATTTATTTTATTCATTTGCTTGCACTATTGAAGCATGGTTACAATTTTTAATGGTTAAAAATTGTATGCTTCAATAATGTGTGAGCTGTGTGAGCCATCCTAGATCATTCTTCACTACACAAGAGTTATTTTCCTCACTTGGGCTCCTTGCTTTCTAGCTCTCTCCATTTTCTTTACCTCCTCCTCCAAGCTCAATCCCTCACATGAGTTGTGAAACCTTGAGCTTGTGAGAACCCTAGTGAGCAAACAAAACCCCTACTTCACCATCCTACACTAGATTAGCGCTTTGGTGTAGTGTGTTTCCTTCATTAAAGAGTTTAGTGAAGAGGTAGCTTGGATTAGCGGACTTCAAGTGGATCATCTTCGGCATGAAGGTCATCGAAGAAAGTTCGTTCAACCTTCAAGTGGAGCCTAGTGGAGTCCCATGGACTACAACATGGAGCTTTAGAAGAGAAGGACACGATCTACAAAGGTTGTAGCCACCTTTCTCTTAACTAGTTTTTATGATATCATGGTTAAACCATAATCATCTAGTTTAAGATCTTGGTTAGTGTTATTTAGAATCCCAAATTTTTTAAAATTGGTATGCTTGATGCTAGTAAAACCCAGTGGTGGTGCTAACATACACTTTCAGATGGACAGGTTGAAATGTATAAGGCTAGACTTGTTGCAATAGGTTTTCGTGAAAGACCTGGTTTGAACTATGATAAAACCTTTTCTCCAGTGGCTATGCTCAAATCCATTTGGATCCTTCTTGCCATTGCTGCTGTAACAACTTCATTTTTAATGTACAAAGAATTGATTTAAATTCAAAGTATATTTGGAGTATTTAATGTTGCTGATATCTCTTTAAGTATTAATTTCACATCATAATTACAAGAATGAGCTTGTAGCTCATTGGTAATACCTTGCACTACTAAACCAAGCCACCAGAGTTCAAATCCCATGCCCTACATTAATTTTAATATTGTTTTGTTTTAAATTTTATAGAAGCCCAACGGTCCAACAGCCATAACTCCAGAAATTCCCTCTACACACCAAAAGTTAAATATACCAGTGAGCACCTGTCATGACCCAAAGTTTGGCCCATGACCGGCACTTAACCACGTAATGTCTACAGGCGTAACACGACTAAGTGAACCGAAAACCCAGAAATCAAACCAGTGAAAGTATAGAGTGTTATAAGTTTTAAATGAAAGCACTTACTAACATGTTAAGAAATCTAAGTAAACAATCACCAAGATAACAATATACGACGCCGTAGCAAAGACCAAGATCCACAAGTGGGAACATCACAGAGAGAATAAAACTGCATAAGAAAAGTCGGCTCACAACGAGCTCGACACCAGGATACCAATAATATACATCATCGTCCTCACACTGTCTCTAAGTCAAATACACATATGGTAGATGGGAAATACTAGATACAACAATGTACATAACTGAAAGATAAACAGATACCGCACAAAACCCACCTATCAGCAAAAGAGCTAGTACACCAACTATGGGGGTATCTGTGTCAAAAGATGCAAAACGCAGCCTGCCGCGACTACTCCGAAGGGCAACCTGCAAACACTGTGGCACAACGGGGGTGAGTTGCCAACTCGTGAATAGAGATAACATGTAAAGGTAATCGCGAGCATGCACGTACTGCACTACTCTATCATATGCCAACAGATTATATCAATATGTGATAAGCAGTATGTGCAATAATCATGCAAGTGCTCTATCAGGTAATATAACTACAGGATGAGGTACGATAATAAATGCTGAGCATGGGCAATATAACATCTACACGGAATGTCAACGTGGAATATATAATCGGTGTCCATCAATGCACCCAGATCCCCCAAATAGCTCAGGCGCCGGCATCCTCATCGGCCCTCAAATCCTGTAAATCTCTGAGAATCCCGAGTGCCCAACATCGGCACCCAAATATCATAAATACTCGTGTCCAGCATCGACACGCAAATCCTCATCCATCGGGCCTCGTCAGTCCGGGTCAGCCCACGGGCTCCGTCTGCGGTATCGGCCCTCGGCCCCGGCAGTACGGATCACCCCGCATCTATCTATCGACTCTGATCAGTATCCACCGGATAACTGTCAGGTCCAACCAATCACCGGTAGGTAGTAGTCCCTCTGCCAGGCTCACCGTCTACTGCACAGCGAAACCGTTCTCGCCCCAGGGTACCATACCGGGTCCACCATGTACCCGTAATCGGCCTCAACCAGCTCCTCGATTCGGGTTCACATATATCACTCTAGCACCGAGGAAACACATGGTGGACGCACCGAAATATCATATCAAGGGAACCGGGTTTTTAAATGATTACATATTTGAAATAGCCACGGTTCCCAAATCCAGAAATCACATCTAATCCAAACCGATATGCAAGTCAATGATCCGATATGATATGTGCATCAAGTATGAATATCATGTCAAGTCACATAAAGATAAGCTACAACATAATGATTCGATATGATATATGCATCAAGTATGAATATCATGTCAAGTCACATAAAGATAAGCTACAACATAATGATCCGATGTGATATATGCATCAAGTATGAATATCATGTCAAGTCATATAAAGATAAGCTACGACATAATGATCCGATGTGTTATATGCAGTGTGAGTGTCATGGCAATTACTAACGGTGTCTGTGTAACATGCAGGATAGTGCTCGTGCAACATGAACCGTTAGTAATGGTGCGGTGTTCTATCAATTCTAGTTTATATCCATATAGCAGGGAATGCAGTATGCACTAAATAGTAGCCATGAACAGTCAATGTATGTAAATGTAGCTATAAGGTCCTATCATCCCTGACATAGAAGGCCATGCGGGCGATATCCCCGTAGATGTTAAATCTACTCACCGTAATCTCTCGCAAGGTATAGCCAACAACTTGTTTCCCCTTCTGTGCGGCATCCGCCGTACACGCCTGCGAACCTAGAATTTCACAATACATCATACATAAGCTTGAAGTCACACAAACACGACATTAAGGCCGAACTAGTAACTCGTGTCGTGAACCAAGCGCGCCGGTGCGCGATACGCTAAAACGTGTGATTACGCGCCTGAAGCCACTCCGACGCGTCGCGATACGCAGAAACCCAAAACCCATACACACGTATCACGCGTGTCGCGAAGATTAAAAATACGGGAAATAGGGTATTCTACTCCAGATTTTGATACAGAAAAGATAATGTAAAACTATATATACCAACATAACTCACATAGCAGCAGAAACCAACACCCCAAACCCCAACCCAAACCACCCCCATCTGGCCGCAAATTGCGGCCAGAATGCTTATTTCGGCGGCCTGGGTAGGGAATTGGGCTCCCATGTTTGGTGTGTGCACTCTATACCCCCATACATGCTACAGTAATCTCTAGTTTCACTCTGAAATATCTCGGGTATCAGCAGATCCTACAGGGCCTTATTTCTAGTTAAAATCCACACTTTTGCACTAAAATCAAACTTTAAGGTATTTCTGTACAAACTGAAACAATCCTGGCCTAAAATAGTTCTAATAACACCTAAAAGAGCTAATCAAACTAACAAAATCCTAATTTAACATGTGAATCACAAATATCCTTTAATATCACTAAAAATGCACAAAAAATAGATTTTTGCTAAACAATACTACAAGTTTAAGGAAAAGGAGTGCTAACATGAGTTAATACCTTCTAAGAACCTTGTAAAACACCAAAAGTCTCAGCTTTTCCCTCAAGTGTGCAGATTTGCCTTTGAACACCTCAAAAACCTCACTTTTCCATGGTTTTGTGAAGAAAATGAGTTGATATGTATAGGGTTTTGTGTAAGGATCAAAGGGAAATGCAAAAAGAGAAGAAAAGATGGAAGAAGAGGGGGTTTCTCTGCTGGAAGGCTGCAGAATTCTGAAGGGGGGAGAAAAGAAGAGAGAGAGAGGAAGAAAAATGGGGGTCAAAAGTCAAAGTTCAATACCTAACACCATGCTCATTTGTTTATTAGGATTTTGAATTATGAAAAAGGGTTTTGTTTGATTAAAATGGTGGGGAATTAAAATGAACCATGCACAAAAGAATGGTTAACAAGTCACCAAAACTCTAAGTCACAAAAATGGCTAAGTGTGCAAGTGTACACTACAATGGAAAATCTTTCAATTTGCTAATCACGACTAAATAACTAATAATCCTATGAACACTAATATAATAACATGCACAAATACTAATTATCACAAAAACATTCTAACGGAAATTCAAAGTGTTACAATCTACCCCCCTTAAAGAAATTCAGTCCCCGAATTTAAAAATCTAATCATACGCACCTTCAAAAAGATGGGGATACCTCTTCCTCATCTCGCTCTCGGTCTTCCAAGTGACCTCCTCGCCGCTCTGGCCACGCCAAAGTACCTTGACGGACGGTATCTCCTTCGACCTCAATTTCTTCACTTGTCGATCCAAGATCATCACCAGCTGCTCTGCATAGGAAAGGTCGCGCTCCAGCTGGATCGTCGGGTGCTGAATCGCATGCGAAGGATCATGAAGATATTTGCGGAGCATCGAAACATGAAATACGGGGTGCACGTCTGGAAAACTGGGCGGAAGGGCTAATCGATACGCAACCGCACCAACACGCTCGAGGATCTCGAAGGGGCCCACAAATCTGGGACTAAGCTTCCCCTTCTTCCCAAATCTCATCACGCCTTTCATTGGGGAGACCCTCAAGAAAACATGATCACCAACAGAAAACTAAAGTCTGCGCCGACGACGGTCCGCATAAGATCTCTGCCTACTCTGGGCTGCTCTCATCCTATCGCAAATCAACTGGATCTTCGCGGTCGTCTCCTCCACAATCTGCGGCCCTAAGATACTGCTCTCACTGAGCTCCGTCCAACAGGTGGGCGATCTGCATCTTCTCCCATAAAGAGCCTCAAACGGTGCCATCTGAATGGTCTCCTGGTAGCTGTTGTTGTAGGAGAACTCTACTAAGGGCAAATGATGATCCCAGCTACCTCCGAAGTCTAATACGCATGCTCTGAGCATGTCCTCGAGAGTCTGAATAGTCCGCTCTGACTGTCCGTCGGTCTGCGGATGGAATGCTGTGCTGAAACTCAAACGAGTGCCCAAAACCTCCTGAAGCCTCTGCCATAGCCGGCTAGTAAACTGGGTGCCTCTATCGGACACGATACTTGTCGGAACTCCGTGCAGTCGTACAATCTCATCAATGAAAATCTGGGCATACTGAGCAAATCCGAATGTCGTCTTCACCGGTAGGAAGTGAGCCACTTTCGTCAAACGATCCACGATCACCCAGATGGAGTCATACCCTCAACTAGTTCTGGGTAGACCCATAATGAAATCCATAGAGATCGGTTCCCATTTCCACTCCGGAATGGGTAACGGCTGCAGCTCTCCCGCGGGCCTCTGGTGCTCAGCCTTGACTTGCTGACAAGTCAGGCATCTCGACACAAAATCTGCAATGTCTCTCTTCATTCAGTCCCACCAGTAAACATCTCTCAAGTCATGGTACATCTTGGTGGAACCGGGATGAACACTATATACCGACCGATGTGCCTCCTCAAGAATCTCGCGCCGCAATCCCTCAGCATCTGGTACGCACAGTCTAGCTCCAAATCGTAGTATCCCCTGATCATCGATCACGAACTCGGAAAATCTGCCCTGTCCCATCTGTGTCCTGATCTCTGAACAGCGGTCATCACTGTGCTGTGCCTCATATATACGGTCAAGCAACTGTGGGCGTGCACGAACATGCGCGATCTGTCCCCCAATCGGTGTAAACTCGAACTGTACCCGGCTGTCGCATAAGATCTGCCAATCCGCCGACGACTGCCTCTGCACTGCGCTCAAACAGGATAGACTACCCCCGGGCCTTCTGCTCAAAGCATCCGCCACTACATTCGCCCTGCCCGGGTGATACAAGATCTCACAATCGTAATCCTTCACCAACTCCATCCATCGGCGCTGTCTAAGGTTCAGGTCTCGCTGCTGAAATATATACTTTAAGCTCTTGTGGTCAGTGAATATCTGGCACGACTCTCCATACAGATAATGTCGCCAGATCTTAAGTGCAAAGACCACTGCAGCCATCTCCAGATCATGAGTGGGGTAATTCTGTTCATGTTTCTTTAATTGCCGCGAAGCATACGCGATCACCCTGTCATGCTGCATCAAAACGCACCCCAGCCCCACTCGTGAAGCATCACAGTAGACCACAAATCTGCCTGATCCTGAAGGCAATGATAGCACGGGTGTCGTAGTCAGTAGAGCCCGTAGCTGCTGGAAACTGTGCTCACACTTCTCCGTCCAATCGAAGCGAACTCCCTTCCGGGTCAACCCGGTCAAAGGTGTAGCAATGTGAGAGAAGTCCTGCACAAATCGCCTGTAATAGCCTGCCAGCCCTGGGGAGCTGCGAACCTCCGTCACTGACGTAGGTCTAGGCCAACTCCGAACTGCCTCGATCTTCCTCAGGTCTACACATGTACCATCTCGTGTAATCACGTGCTCCAAGAAGTTTACGCTGTCTAGCCAGAAAGCACACTTAGAGAATTTGGCGAAAAGCTGATGCTCTCTCAAGGTCTGCAGCGTAATCCGCAGGTGCTGCTCATGCTCCTCTCTACTCCGAGAATACACCAAGATATCGTCAATGAACACTATGATGAACAGATCAAGATACGACCGGAAAATGCGGTTCATCAAGTCCATGAATGCTGCTGGCGCGTTGGTGAGTTCGAATGACATCACCAAAAACTCATAATGGCCGTAACGCGTGCGGAAAGCTGTCCTAGAAATGTCCTCCTGTCGAACCCGCAGCTGATGGTAGCCTGATCGCAAATCGATCCTCGAAAAGTACCCTGCCCCCTGAAGCTGGTCGAACAAATCATCGATGCGTGGCAAAGGATACCTGTTCCGCACTGTCACCCTGTTCAGCTGGCGGTAGTCGATATACAAACGCATACTGCCGTCCTTCTTCTTGACAAACAGGACTGGAGCACCCCAAGGAGATACACTAGGTCGAATGAGTCCCTTATCCAGCAAATCTTGCAACTGACCCTTCAATTCTCTAAGTTCCGCCGAGGCCATCCGATAAGGCGGTACAGAAATAGGCCCCGCGCCAGGAACCAAATCAATACAGAATGAAATATCACGCTCGGGCGGTAGCCCAGGAAGCTCGTCAGGGAACACATCAGGGAACTCGCTAACGACCGGAACCTGATCCATCGGAACCCCTGTAGCTCTAGTATCGCAAACATAGGCGAGAAATCCCTGACATCCCTTCCGCAAAAGCTGTCCAGCGCGAAAAGAAGAAATCACACTGTGAGGGGTGGCACCACGGTCCCCCAACACAACAACAACCGACTCGCCGGGAAAACAAAATCGAACTGTCTTCTCGCGGCAGTCAACAGAAGCATAGCACGTGGCTAACCAATCCATGCCCAAAAGAACGTCGAAGTCCAACATCTCAAGAAGAATCAAATCGACCGGCAACTCTCTCTCGCCAATACGGACGGTACAGGATCGGAACACGTGCCTAGCAACGAACGACTCTCCCACAGGAGTAGTCATAACAAGCGGCTGGTCAAGCAAACCGGACTCTCTACACAAACTCGGCACAAAGTGTGTGGATACGTACGAGTGCGTGGATCTGGGATCGAATAACACGTGTGCATCAACCAAACATACTGGAAGGATACCTGAGACCACCGTGTTGGACGCCTGCGCGTCCTGATGCGTCAAAGCAAAAACTCACGCCTGTCCTCCACCTGCAACTAACTGTCCCCTGCCGGCCGCTGGCTGCCCTCTGCCTCGGTCACCTCGTCCTCTATGAACAAATCCTCCACGACCACGACCTCTCTGTGCATGCGTCTGACGTGGAGTAACAGTAGGTACTATCGGCAATGCCGTCTGGGGTGGTGAAGGTGGTAATGTAACATGCGGTGCTGCCGCCCCACTCCGGGGTACCTCAGGACAATCTCGCACACGATGATAAGAACTCCCGCAACGGTAACATCCCGATGATGGTCGCTGACCCTCCTGGGGATAGGAGCTAAATAATCGGCCTCGCCTCGAATCTCTGCCACCTACAAGGTGCCTGTCACGACGCCGAAAAGGTCGTCTCTGCACTGACGTATCTGCACGCACTCTCTTCGGCTCTGGGACTGCCGAAGTCTCAGCAAGGCGCTCCTCAACTAATAATGCTGCATCTACTGCTGCTGCGTATGTCTCGTAATGCTGCGCGCTGATAGCAAGGAATAGTGGTGTAAGCAAGCCTTGGACAAATCTCTTGACTCGCAACTCCTCGGTAGCCACTAAGTACGGAGCATAAACTGATAGCTCGGTGAACAGCACGTCATACTCTGCCACTGACATTTCTGGCGTCTGGCGTAAGGACTCGAACCTGCGTGCTCTAGCATCTCTGACACTCAGGGGAAGAAAGCGGGCAAGGAATAGCGCCACGAACTCTGTCCAAGTCATAGGAGGAAGACCTGCTGCTCTACCCTTCTCGACTGATTCGCACCATTTCTGCGCAAGACCTTCCAAGCGAAAGCTCGCGAACTCAACCCATCTCGCATCTGCGCATCTAAGTGAACGACATATCCGCGCCATCCTATCAATGAAAGACTGAGGGTCCTCAGCCACATCGGTGCCTGTGAAGAACGGAGGCTTCAGCCTTATAAACTCTGACAGCGATACTGTAATAACCTCTGTAGTCGCAGGTGCAACTTCCTGCACTGTGGGTACCACCGCGGTCTCTGCAACGGGTGGAACTACCTCTGGTCGCTGCGCTCGAAGTGTCTCAACTAGAGATCCCATCATCTGGCGCATCTCCTGCAAACTGGATCCCATCGTCTGGCGTATCTCCTGCACACCAGCCCCTAACATAGCAATCTGATCTGTCACGGCAGGAACAGCCTACTCGGGCACAACCGGTGTACTACCTGGATCAGTCCTCGTCTCCGACGAGTCAACTCGAATCTCGGCCCTCGCGGCCGCTCTCTGCGCCCTCGTAGTCTTTGGCGGCATAATGGCTGAAAGGAACAATAGGATTCGATAAGGATACGGAAATCGAATCGCAAGAATGTATATACTCAAGAAGGAATTTAAATCAACTAGTCCTAAGGTCGCGTAGGCGGAGTACCGTGTCGTGAGTATGCCGCGGAACATACATACGCTACGCTACCCTGCTGCAGCTACCTACTCCATCATACCAGGGTCATCCTACACTCCGAAAGGTAAAACCTACGCTCTGATACCAACTTTGTCACGACCCAAAGTTTGGCCCGTGACCGGCACTTAACCACGTAACGTCTACAGGCGTAACGCGACTAAGTGAACCGAAAACCCAGAAATCAAACCAGTGAAAGTATAGAGTGTTATAAGTTTTAAATGAAAGCACTTACTAACATGTTAAGAAATCTAAGTAAACAATCACCAAGATAACAATATACGACGACATAGCGAAGATCAAGATCCACAAGTGGGAACATCACAGATAGAATAAAACTGCATAAGAAAAGTCGGCTCACAACGAGCTCGACACCAGGATACCAATAATATACATCATCGTCCTCACACTGTCTCTAAGTCAAATACATATATGGTAAATGGAGAATACTAGATACAACAATGTACATAACTGAAAGATAAACAGATACCGCACAAAACCCACCTATCAGCAAAAGAGCTAGTACACCAACTATGGGGGTATCTGTGTCAAAAGATGCAAAACGCAGCCTGCCGCGACTACTCCGAAGGGCAACCTGCAAACACTGTGGCACAACGGGGGTGAGTTGCCAACTCGTGAATAGAGATAACATGTAAAGGTAATCGCGAGCATGCACGTACTGCGCTACTCTGTCATATGCCAACAGATGATATCAATATGTGATAAGCAGTATGTGCAATAATCATGCAAGTGCTCTATCAGGTAATATAACTACAGGATGAGGTACGATAATAAATGCTGAGCATGGGCAATATAACATCTACACGGAATGTCAACATGGAATATATAATCGGTGTCCATCAATGCACCCAGATCCCCCAAATAGCTAAGGCGCCGGCATCCTCATCGGCCCTCAAATCCTGTAAATCTCTGAGAATCCCGAGTGCCCAACATCGGCATCCAAATATCATAAATACTCGTGTCCAGCATCGACACGCAAATCCTCATCCATCGGGCCTCGTCAGTCCGGGTCAGCCCACGGGCTCCGTCTGCGGTATCGGCCCTCGGCCCCGGCAGTACGGATCACCCCGCATCTATCTATCGACTCTGATCAGTATCCTCCGGATAACTGTCAGGTCCAACCAATCACCGGTAGGTAGTAGTCCCTCTGCCAGGCTCACCGTCTACTACACAGCGAAACCGTTCTCGCCTCGGGGTACCATACCGGGTCCACCATGTACCCGTAATCGGCCTTAACCAGCTCCTCGATTCGGGTTCACATATATCACTCTAGCACCGAGGAAACACATGGTGGACGCACCGAAATATCATATCAAGGGAACCGGGTTTTTAAATGATTGCATATTTGAAATAGCCACGGTTCCCAAATCCAGAAATCACATCTAATCCAAACCGATATGCAAGTCAATGATCCGATATGATATGTGCATCAAGTATGAATATCATGTCAAGTCACATAAAGATAAGCTACAACATAATGATCCGATATGATATATGCATCAAGTATGAATATCATGTCAAGTCACATAAAGATAAGCTACAACATAATGATCCGATGTGATATATGCATCAAGTATGAATATCATGTCAAGTCACATAAAGATAAGCTACGACATAATGATCCGATGTGATATATGCAGTGTGAGTGTCATGGAAATTACTAACGGTGTGTGTGTAACATGCAGGATAGTGCTCGTGCAATATGAACCGTTAGTAATGGTGCGGTGTTCTATCAATTCTAGTTTATATCCATATAGCAGGGAATGCAGTATGCACTAAATAGTAGCCATGAACAGTCAATGTATGTAAATGTAGCTATAAGGTCCTATTAGCCCTGACGTAGAACGCCATGCGGGCTATATCCCCATAGATGTTAAATCTACTCACCGTAATCTCTCGCTAGGTATAGCCAACAACTTGTTTCCCGTTCTGCGCGGCGTCCGCCGTACTCGTCTGCGAACCTAGAATTTCACAATACATCATACATAAGCTTGAAGTCACACAAACACGACATTAAGGCCGAACTAGTAACTCGTGTCGTGAACCAAGCGCGCCTGGGCGCGAAACGCTAAAACGTGTGATTATGCGCCTGAAGCCACTCCGACGCGTCGCGATACGCAGAAACCCGAAACCCATACACACGTATCACGCGTGTCGCGAAGATTAAAAATACGGAAAATAGGGTATTCTACTCCAGATTTTGATACAGAAAAGATAATGTAAAACTATATATACCAACATAACCCACATAGCAGCAGACACTAAAACCCCAAACCCCAACCCAAATCACCCCCATCTGGCCGCAAATTGCGGCCAGAATGCTTATTTCGGTGGCCTGGGTAGGGAATTGGGCTCCCATGTTTGGTGTGTGCACTCTATACCCGCCATACATGCTACAGTAATCTCTAGTTTCACTCTGAAATATCTCGGGTATCAGCAGATCCTACAGGGCCTTATTTCTAGTTAAAATCCACACTTTTGCACTAAAATCAAACTTTAAGGTATTTCTGTGCAAACTGAAACAAACCTGGCCTAAATTAGTTCTAATAACACCTAAAAGAGCTAACCAAACTAACAAAACCCTAATTTAACATGTGAATCACAAATATCCTTTAATATCACTAAAAATGCACAAAAAAGAGATTTTTGCTAAACAATACTACAAGTTTAAGGAAAAGGAGTGCTAACATGAGTTAATACCTTCTAAGAACCTTGTAAAACACCAAAAGTCTCAGCTTTTCCCTCAAGTGTGCAGATTTGCCTTTGAACACCTCAAAAACCTCACTTTTCCATAGTTTTGTGAAGAAAATGAGTTGATATGTATTGGGTTTTGTGTAAGGATCAAAGGGAAATGAAAAAAGAGAAGAAAAGATGGAGGAAGAGGGGGTTTCTCTGCTGGAAGGCTGCAGAATTCTGAAAGGGGGGGAGAAGAGAAGAGAGAGAGAGGAAGAAAAATGGGGGTCAAAAGTCAAAGTTCAATACCTAACACCATGCTCATTTGTTTATTAGGATTTTGAATTATGAAAAAGGGTTTTGTTTGATTAAAATGGTGGGGAATTAAAATGAACCATGCATAAAAGAATGGTTAACAAGTCACCAAAACCCTAAGTCACAAAAATGGCTAAGTGTGCAAGTGTACACTACAAAGGAAAATCTTTCAATTTGCTAATCACGACTAAATAACTAATAATCCTATGAACACTAATATAATAACATGCACAAATACTAATTATCACAAAAACATTCTAACGGAAATTCAAAGTGTTACAGCACCTCAGGCGACCCCCCACCTCCCGACCACTAGACTCGGGCCGGCGCCGCCGACCGGACTCGGCCGGACCGCCGAGTCCCCTGAATGAAAGATGTGCCCCTTGGTCTTCTGTACACCCCTGCATACTTTAAATGGTTGGATCGTTTCCAGAAAGCACAATAAACACCAATTACTCCAATTTTTAATGATTTTTACAATTATTTTTACATTTTTTATTTAAAAACCCTACACCTACCCTAATCCTAGCCTAACCCGATAAATACACCCCTACCTCCTACCCTCTCATACCAAAATTCTGAACCCACTCTCTCAAAATCTCAAGAAAATATTGTGTACTTTGAAAATGAGCAAAAGGCGAAGCTCCGACGAAATCGACTGCGAAATTCCGGTGATCGTGCTAGGAACTCTCGACGACGAATCGACGCACCGGCAAACCCTCTACTTCCCTCTCACTCTCTAGTGTTATCCAAACCCGTAAGTCCCATTCTAACATCTCTCTCTTTTTTCTAAAATACGAAATTACAAAACCCGACGGAATCGGAACAAATCCGATTTTCGATTCGGTTTTCTATAAAATTTCACTTCTCACCAATACATTCATGCTTAAATATCTTATTGTTGACTATTAAAAATTTAACAAACAATTTGAACAAGTTTCATCACATGAAATGATAGCCTTTTTAATTTATTGTATTTTTCACTTAAATACCACCATGTTTCGATTTCACATTTAATCCCTTAACTTTGCTATAACTATAAGTAGAGCACGAGGTAATGACCTACCTCCCACACACTCCTATCTAAACATAGTACTATAATCTTGGAAATTTAGAATACGAGAAAACAAACCTTTTCATTAAAATACCCTTTACTTAATAAAACTTTAAGTATTGATACATTTTTTTATAAATACATAACTTTTGAAATAATAAAATATATCTAGACTCATCCAATTAAGGACTGTCGCAATCATTAGGAAAGTCGTGAACTTTCGGTCGTTTATCTAAACCTGACTTTGTGGTATCTAGGCTAGACAAGTGAGAAAGGTAACTTTAAAAGGCCCGTCTCACGGTGATTCGTGAGCGGATCCCTCCATTCCTCATTTTTACTTACCTGGCCACAATTGGCAGTGAAGAGGCGATTTGAACTTGTCACTAGAACATAAAATACGGAAAATCGACATCTTACAAATAAATACCATTTACTTAATAAAACCGTATTCCAAAGGATTAGTATTTATAAATCTTTGCAAAGCGCCGTTACAACCCATTTTAGGGAACCCGTTCGGGATAGTACCGTTTATCGTGCAACCTCGGGCTTAGTAGTGCGAGATTCAGACCTCCGCAAGGAGCATTCGGTCTCGAAAGGTTTAAAATACGACATCTTAAGAAAATGAGATTTCTGGAATATAAAATATTTATTAAAATTATTTTTGTATAAATATATGTTTATTTATCATTTAAATATCTATTTTATTATATTATAAATGTTCCACCTTTTTCTAAAAATCACCAGAATAAATTTTACATTAAAATACCATGAACTTCAAATAAATCAATATTAAAGATAAATACCTTTATTTATAAAAACTAGGATATTTTCACTAGAAATGTCATAATATAAAATCCACCCTCATTACAACTCTAAAGACGAATAATGAATACTTGAGGTGTATTTTGAAAAGTATATAAAAGTATTTTTACATAAAACCCCCTCAAGTTTTATAAATTACCTTAAGGACCCTAGTAAATATAGGACTTCGATTTACATCTCAACTGTCTGACTCGGGTTTGAGTCTGATCATAATCCGACTTGAATATGGTTCAAGTACCATATAAATCTACAATATTACAATTCAACATGAACACACGAATTCATGAATCCAGTTATCAATCTATTCAACTTGACTGAACCAAACTATAGATATACTTTCCATTTACATGAATCCAGTTTACATCCATTACATCAGTTACTGATATCATGGTTTCGGTCAGTCATCCAACTATATAACTTATACAATACAATATAACAATACCATCAAAACACTACGGAGTTTAAGGGGTAGATTGGTACGGAAGGTGTTAAAAGTGGCACGAGACAGTAAGATTAAGACACCTAACATAAATCCTGTTGCTGTTATACCGTGGCAAAACGGTTCCTTGTACTTTCAGTTTGTCCTGGTCTCTAGCATATAGAGACCCCTCTCGTATACACTGGCATCCTTCTGTACCAAGCTGCAAACAACAGCGTTAACACAATATTCTACAATATTATACAACTTTAAAAGATACATTCTTATTCTGTTTTTTCTATTTCTCCCTTAACTTTGGGACTTACCGAGTAACCTGTTCGCTGAAGACATTCTATTTCTTTCTTTCTTGAATGTCGTCAGGTGATCTGGACACAGCAGAGATCGAGCCCACCAGTGAAGACTTGGATCAGTTCCTCGAAGACCCCGAGCTTTAGACAATGTACATTTCCATTCAGTACCTTTAATTTCCTGTTATGCCATTGTTTAGGCATCGTTTTTACTTCAGTTGTATTTCCTTTTCATGCATTGTATAAAAGAATGTTAATAAATAAAGTTGTTGTTATTTTTATATTTCTTGTCTCTTGTGATTACTTTTATATTGCTTAGATACGCTTAGCGTATGTACTTCTGAGTATATACGTAGCGGACCCCATCGCGTCCCCTTCGCCGTACACCGGGAAGCGGGGCGTGACAGGTTTTGTTGGTAGCCCATGCAGGTTAGAGCTGTATAGAATCATACTATGCGGTTCTGTTCTGCGTGAACAAACTAAGAAATATAACACAAGAACCAGCAATTAAAACATTCTTTACAATTCATGTTCCTTGAATCTTACAATTTCGAATTTATTGAATCTTATCATTTCAAATATTTTGAATATGTCCTAACCAAAATTTTTCTTCAAGGTTATGGATTCCCCGAACAACACCAGCACCAATGTCAACAACACACCTCCAGCCCTACCACTCACACCTGTCGTCCCTGCTCTGATCAATGAGCAGACGGTTCTGCTTGAGGCAATCCGAAGCCTCCTAGAGGGACAGCAGCAGGAGACTGCTCTTTTAATGAACCGTCCCGAGGCAGACGCACCTGGGGTAAAGCAATTTAGGGCTTTACACCCGAAACAATTCTCCGGAAAAGGAAGCCCACTTGAAGCTGAGGAATGGGCACAGAGCATAGAGGATGATCTGGCGGCAGCACAAGTGCCAGACATAGCTTGGGTTCGTGTGGCGAATCTGCAGCTCACTGACAATGCTCGCAACTGGTGGAAGGCGGAAGAAAGCCGTCTTGAACAGCCTATCGAATGGAAGACTTTCCGCGACATGTTCGACGCTAAGTACTTCCCTGAGACTGCCAGGTTCGACATGGAACAGCAGTTCATCCATCTACAACAAGGTTCGATATGGACCAAGTCAATAGATGAGTATGATGCTGAGTTCACCATACTCAGTCGGTAAGATATGTCTCAATAATTCAAAAAAATTTATATCACATATTACACATCTAACACAATATTTTTAACAGATTTGCGGTACTCCTTATACCGACGGATGAGATCAAAGCCCGTCGCTTTCAAAAAGGTTTGGATTCGGAAATCCAGGCTGCACTGGCCACGGGAGATTTTCCGACTCATGAATCGGCTCTGAAAGCTGCCCGCCGTTATGAGGCAGTGGTAAAGGCGAGGGGAAGACCTCAATCTGCTGGATTTAAGCGTCCTGCCAACCAGATGGCAGGAGGAGCCTCGTCCAGGCCATCTTTTGTGCCAAGGCGACCCAGAGTACAGAACAACCGTCCCAGCCCAGCCTTTTGTACCTACTGCAAGAGAACTGGACATATGATGAAAGACTGCCGGCGAGCCAACCATCTTTGCTTGATCTGCGGCTCAGCTGCTTATGATATTGGGTCTTGTCCCCAAAAGCAAAACTCAGTTGCTGCACCCAGGCCAGCAATTACCTATCTGCAGCGACCAGCTCTTCAAGCACCTGCTCCAAGACTTGCACTATCTGCACCACCCAGAGGACCACAAGCTGCACCACCTCCTCGTCAGTTCCATCAAGCTCAAAGGAACATTCCGAGGAATGCTCCTCCGGCCAGGAGGAATGTACCAAGGTGCCAGGCTTTCACTATGTCAGTGGAAGAAGCTGAGGCCACTGGCCAAGTCATCACCGGTATAATCTTAGTATCCTCAATCCCTGCACTAGCACTGTTTGATATTGGAGCATCTCATTGCTTTATGTCGCAACGGTTTGTCTGAACCCATGCAATTCCAGTCTCACTGCTTGTATCCAGCTGGAATGTCAGTTCAGGAAATGGCGTTCAAAAGGCAACCATGGGATACCGTTTGTGTCCATTCGTCGTCTGCGGTAGAGAGTTTTATGCTAACTTCAAAGTGCTGGTGTTGGGGTAAAATTTTACACCCTGGTTGACCGAGTCAAAGTCAAGGTCAACCCCAAGCCAGGTGGGCCCAAGCCCAGGTCAAGTGGGCCCATGCCCAGGTCGAGTCCGAAACATGAACCGGCCGACCCTCTCCATGCCAAAAATGAAATCATGTAATAAATAATTTTTATGTAATTTTTTATGCATGAATGTAAACAAAATGGGTATAAAGCCAAATTTTTGTAAGCTCATGGTTTATGTGCAAAAAGAAATGGCACATGAACCATGGGATGGGCAAAATGCCATTTTGTAAAGCCCAGGGGGCTATATGTAAATATGTAAGTCTATATAAGGCAACATGATGATGAATAGAAGAAGACTTTTTTCATTCCCTCAAAAACTAGGGTTTGTTCCTCCACTCTCTCTTTTTCAAGTTCTTCCTCTTCCTTTTCATTTCCCAAATAAATCAAGAGCTTAGCTCTCTTTTTTTTTTAAAACTAAATAAAGTTTTACCATCAACTTCATCTCCCAAAACTCCATCAAGAGAAGAAAAAGGGTCTCTTTTTTTATCATCCAAGATCTAGATCTTGGAGTTTCAAGAGAACCCATTTTGGGTTTCTTCTCAAAGGAGAAAGGAGAAAATTCCTTTGGAGTTCAACTCCACAAATAAAATTCTTTTGGAGTTCAACTCCACCACCAGGAAAATTATTTTGGAGTTCAACTCCACTACAAAAATTCTTTTGGAGTTTAACTCCACAGTAAAAATCTTTTGGAGTTCAACTCCACAAATAAAGTTCCTTTGGAGGTCAACTCCATAAATAAAATTCTTTTGGAGTTTTACTCCACTGCAGAAATACTTTTGGAGTTTAACTCCACAAAAAAATACCTTTTTGGGGGAGTTTAACTCCACATTATAATTTTTTTGGCCATGTAAAATTCTTTTGGAGTTGAACTCCAAGTTCAACAAAAAAAAAAAAAAGACAGTCACATGCTATGCATGTGACCCCATCACATGGTTAACATGTGACGGGGTCATGCATGTGACGGGTCACATGCAAAGCATGTGACCCCATCACATGGTTAACATGTGACCTGGGTCACATGCTAAGCATGTGACGGGTCACATGCTAAGCATGTGACCCCCCCTCACATGAGGGGTCACATGCTAACATGTGACCCTCCATGTCACATGCTAGCATGTGACCTCCCTCATATGAGGGGTCACATGCTAACATGTGACCTCACTTTAAAAAAAAAAAAATTCTCTTTTCTTTTTTCTTCCTCCTTTTTTATTTAAAAATAAAAATAAATAAATATTAAATAAATTATAAATAATATTTAAAAATTAAAAAAAAAACATAATTATTTTCTTTTCTTCTTTTCTTTATTTAACCCCTTTTTCTATTTAAAAAAAATATTAAATAAATATTAAATAAATAAAAATAATATTTTTAAATTAAAAAATATTTAAAAATTTATTAAAAAAAAATAATTCTCCAAATATTTATTTACTTATTTATTTTCGTTTTTTATATATAGAAAATATATATATGTGTATATATCTCTTTTTACAAGTGGAATAAAACAAGGAAAAAATACACACACCAACACACTGCATATTGAGTTCGCATGACCAGTTTAACCCGTCAATCGGAGGTTCCTTCGCTCCAAATGCGAGGGGTAATTAACGGCAGCTTAGTCCGCGGCTGCCGGAGATTCGGATCCCCACAATCATTAAACCCCGGCCTACCCTAGGCCGGGGGAATCTGTAATGCGCCTGACCAGCGCGCGCGTATTCCCATCTCAATGGGATGAAGAAAAACACCCTACAGATTCTGGCACGCCCGGTGGGACCATCTCTCCTCCCATATTTCGGGTTAAATGTTCATGCGAACTCAATCAATTTACATGTCTATATTTATACTAAAATAATGCTCTTTCATGCAGATTTTCAAACAATCACCTTCAGACGATGTCTTCGATGATGAACTCAGCTCCTGTCTCCTACACGATGAAGATAGACTCCAGGACGGTCCTTCCGGCCAGTCTCGGGCGACAATGGGAGGAGCCGCTGCTACCATTCGGCTCTATTATGTTCATACCAATTGGCGCCATCCCAGCTCCTCAAGCCCCGGTGGCAGACAAACCAGTCCCGAAAGGCAAAAGGCCAAATGTGGTGGTCGCGAGGGCACCTCAGCCCAAGCGTAAGTCCGTTTCCGAACGACTCTCCATGGCCCCAGCTGGGGGCAAGGCCACCAACACCAACAAAGCTACAATGCGTCCCGAGCATGCTCCAGCGGTGCCCTCGACCACTGCTCGATCGGGTGTCTTCTCTAAGCCCCCCTCTGATCAACTCACAATGGCTTCTCGGATAGCGGATGCCCGCCAAGCCTTCAAAATCAAGAAGCTGAGGGAGAAAAGGCTCAGATATAGAGCCAACAAAAGGGCTAGGGCTCCGGCCAGGCTAAACCTCATAAGGTTCGAAGAACAGGGTTACCCCGCCGAAGATGAGGAAATGGCTAGGTATGTGGTCCACACTGTCTACACGGTAGGCACGCGCAGCAAGAGCAAGGACGGGGCTACCACATCTCAAACCCAATCTGGCTTGAATGTAGTGGCCGCTTCCCAAGAACAGCCGCCTCTGCTGGGTGATGAAAACCCTCCTGATGAGGATGATAGGCAGAAAGACCCTTCGGTCCATGAGGAGTCGGGCTCGGAAAGCGAAGAAGAGCCGACTTTCCGCCCCTGGACCGCGGAGCAAGAGCTGCTTCAAAAGCTCCGAAAGCAGCTCAGAAACAAAGACAAGGAGATGGCCAAACTCTACTCCAAAATCGATGACTTGACGAATGTCGTGATGCAGCTCACGGCCCGACTTGCCTCTCAGCCGCCCAATCAAGCGCAGGACTCTCATGAACCAGGAAACAGTGTCTCGAAACAGCCGACGCCCGTTCCCCCAAATCCAAAAGTGGGCGGACCACATGAAAATCAGTTGCATCCTATCTCGGGAAATGTCTTGGCTACCGATGACAGTAGCCCGCTAACTCAAGATCAAATCATGGATTTGGTTGCCAGCAAAGTCAAAACATTGGTGGCCGAAGCCGAAGCGCAAAAAGATGTTAGCAGTAGTGGGAGACCATATCCTGCTCAGTATGATCTGGTAGAATTTCCTAGCGGCTATGTCATCCCCAAATTCGGGAGATTCGATGGGACGGGAAATGCGAATCAGCACATCGCCCATTTCAAAGCCTCATGCGGGAATACTGGGGGCAACGATGCGCTTCTCCTCCGCCAGTTCGTTAATAGCTTGACCGATGTTGCTTTCGACTGGTACGCGAGCATACCAGATGGCTCCGTTACTACTTTCGTCCAAATGGAATCTTTGTTTCGACAAAGGTTCATGAGCGTCAGCGATAAGATCACCATTGCCGAGCTCGTAAGGACCAAGCCCAAGAACAACGAAAGCAACACGGATTTTATAACCCGATGGCGCAATCTCTCCGTCAAATGTGAACCACCGATAGAGCAGGACCAATCTGTCAGTCTCCTTGTCGGAAATCTCAACAATTGGATGGCCCCGTTTCTATACACCGCGGGTCTCAAAACATTCCAAGAACTGACCAGAAAAGTTCAAATGCTGGAGCGCTCAAAGCAGGAGTCCTCCTCGGATTCCCAAAATAACAACAGGTCATGGAGAAACCGAAAGGACGATAATCGCAAAGGCGGAAATTCCGACGATTCTGAGTCTTTCAATGCCTCGGCCAACCGAAATAAGCAAGGGTTGAGCGGGCCTAGCGCCAACCAGCCTCGGAAGCCAATGTTCGGAGAGGGAGGAGAATCTCCACTGAAAGAGAAGCTGGATAAGTTCTATTCCTTCAGAAGGGACAAAATCCGTAAAATATTCAAAGACGCCTTGAAGAACGGTCTACAACTGCCAGAGTCAAAAAGACCGCAGGAAGCGAATAGGACCGACGACCCCAAATACTGCCCCTATCACAGAGTGATAGGTCATGCCATTGAGGACTGCTTCGTCTTCAAAGATTGGATCGAAAAGCAATACAAGGCAGGAGAGATAGAACTGTCCAAAGGCGTGTTAGTAAACAGTCAAGATGCGACCGCCAATTTCATACAAACGGAGACCGAAGTTCTTCGTGAAACTAATTCTCTCAGACATCTGCCTTTCTCTGAACACAGTCGACCACCACGTCATTAAACTGGGAACAATCGACCTCTAAGTCGTTAAACTGGGAATGTAAAAAAAAATGTAAATAAAAAAAATGTGTAAATAAAAGAAAAATAAAGAAAAGCCGAAATGATGGGGCAACTCGCAATAAAAATCAACGAGTAAAAATAAAAATGAAAATAAAGCCGAAATGATAGGGCAACCGCGAATAAATAGCCGAAATGATAGGGCAATCGCGACCTTCGCGATAAGAAAAGCTGAAATAATAGAGCAATCGCGGTAAAATAAAAAAAAACAAAAAAAAAACAAGGGCGGATGATGAGTTGCTCCTGGTATTATTCCAGTGCAGCAATGCAGACGCCAAACAAAAATCCAATTTCCCAAAATTCTTTCAGCCCTACGGCCAGTCCCCAAATTGACTACCGTATACAATCCACGGGCTCAAATAATTCTCAGCATACCCATGCCCCACCGCAACCACCAGTTACACGGCTGGTCTCCGCCTTTGGAATTATGCTTCATTGGAAAGACCCACTCATGTGTCCTCACGATGCATGAGGAGAACAAACCTTCGTGAGATCCTTACGACTCACCAAGGAAAAACACACTTAGGAGTCCTCACGACTCTTAAGGAGAAAATACACCTGCGGGATCCTTACGACTCGTAGGGAGAAAATGCTTTTATGGGACCCTCACGGCCCATAAAATTGAAAAGTCTTAGGTGATAGGGATCCAAACCTGTCTCCTAAGCCATCGCTCCCCAATCCCCAAGTGGCGAATGATGAGTCGCTCCTGGTACCATATTCCAGTGCAGCGATGCAGACGCCAACCAAATTCCAAATCCCAATCCCCAACGGCGAATGATGAGTCGCTCCTGGTACCATATTCCAGTGTAGCGATGCAGACGCCAACCAAATTCCAAATCTCATACCAACAGCGAATGATGAGTCGCTCCTGGTACCATATTCCAGTGCAGCGATGCAGACGCCAACAAAGTCCTGAAATGTTTCTGGCCCTACGGTCTGGATCATACGTCCTGCAAAACCGTATACAATCCACGGGCGTAAAACAATACCGATCTCTCCAAAAAAAAAAGGAAAAGAAAAAAAAAAGAACGGTATGTCCACAAGCAAAACGGGCACGGATGAAAACCCGAAAGGGCTCCGTGAGTAAAAACAGCAGGACTGCCGGGGAGTTTGTGAAAACCCGAAAGGGCGCAAACTCGTAAAAAAAAAAAAAGAAATGAAATGCACTCGCAAAGTCCTCTCGACTTTGTGAGGAGAAAATTCCCGCGTGAGATCCTTACGACTCACAAAGGAGCAACACACTTGGGGGTCCTCACGACTCCTAAGGAGAAAATACACCTACGAGATCCTTACGACCCGTAGGGAGAAAATACTTTGTGAGACCCTTACGGCTCACAAAATGGAAAAGCCTTAGGTGACAGGGATCTAAACCTGTCTCCTAAGCCAACAATTCCCAAATCCTCTCGGGGCAAATGATGAGTTTCTCCTGGCATTATTCCAGTGCAGCAATGCAGATGCCAAACCAAAAAACCAATTCCCAAATCCTCTCGGGGCAAATGATGAATTGCTCCTGGCATTATTCCAGTGCAGCAATGTAGATGCCAAACAAAAAAAAACCAATCCCCAAATCCTCTCAGGACAAATGATGATTCGCTCCTGGTACCATATTCCAGTGTAGTGATGCTGATGTCAACCCAAATCAAATCAAACCAACAACCTCTACGGCGGAATCATGCTCCGTCCCAGAATTTACCCCGTGTCGAAATCATGCTTCGCCTCGGGATATCTACCTTCCCTGCCGGAATTATGCTCCACCTCGGAATCAAATCAACCAACCAGCTCTACGTCGGAATCATGCTTCGTCTCAGAATGTTCACCCCGTGTCGAAATGATGCTTCGCCTCGGTGTGTCTGCCTTCCCTGTCAGAATTATGCTTCGGCTCGGAATCAACCAACGACCTCCTCATCGGAATTATGCTCCGCCTCGGAATCAAGTCAACTAGCAAGCTCTGCATCGGAATTATGTTTCGTCTCATAATGCACTCCGTGTTGAAATGATGCTTCGCCTCGGTGTACCTGCCTTCTCTGTCGAAATTATGCTTCGTCTCGGAATCAAGTCAGCCAACAAGCCCTGCGCTGGAATCATGCTCCGTCTCAGAATATACCCCGTGTCGAAATCATGCTTCGCCTCGGAATATTTGCCTCCCTTGTCGGAATTATACTTCGCCTAGGAATCTACCTCTGCATCGAAATCATGCTTCTGTCAGAATGTCTGCCGCTCATCGGAATGATGCTCCGATCCCCTGGAATTATGCTCCGCCCTTCGGAATGATGCTCCGATCCCATGGAATCATGCTCCGCTCATCGGAATGATGCTCCGATCCTTGGAATCATGCTCCGCCCTTCGGAATGATGCTCCGAATCCTGGAATGATGCTCCGCCCATCGGAACGATGCTCCGATCCCTGGAATTATGCTCCGCTCTTCGGAAAGATGCTCCGAACTCTGGAATCATGCTCCGCCCTTCGGAATGATGCTCCGAATCCTGGAATTATGCTCCGCTCTTCGGAACGATGCTCCGAACCCTAGAATAATGCTCCGCCCATCGGAACGATGCTCCGATCTCTGGAATTATGCTCTGCCTTTCGGAATGATACTCCGAACCCTGGAATCATGCTCCGCTCTTCGGAATGATGCTCCGAATCCTGGAATTATGCTCCGCTCCTCGGAAGGATGCTCCGAATCTCTGGAATTATGCTCCGCCCATCGGAACGATGCTCCGATCTCTGGAATTATGCTCCGCTCTTCGGAAAGATGCTCCGATCTCTGGAATTATGCTCTGCCTTTCGGAATGATGCTCCGAACCCTGGAATCATACTCCGCCCATCGGAACGATGCTCCAATCCCTGGAATTACGCTCCGCTCTTCGGAAAGATGCTCCGAACTCTGGAATCATGCTCCGCCCTTCGGAATGATACTCCGAATCCTGGAATTATGTTCCGCTCTTCGGATGGATGCTCCGAACCCTGGAATAATGCTCCACCCATCGGAACGATGCTCCGATCTCTGGAATTATGCTCCGCTCTTCGGAAAGATGCTCCGATCTATGGAATTATGCTCTGCCTTTCGGAATGATGCTCCGAACCCTGGAATTATGCTCCGCTCATCGAAATGATGCTCCGATCCCCAGGAATCATGCTCCTCGGGATGATGCTTCGCCTCTGGAATGATGTTCCACCTCGAAGTTCAGCTTCAAGATCCATCAATTTCATGCACACAACTCAAATGTGCGGTGTGCATTTATTGATGGGGGGCACTTTGTTGGGGTAAAAATTTACACCCCGGTTGACCGAGTCAAAGTCAAGGTCAACCCCAAGCCAGGTGGGCCCAAGCCCAGGTCAAGTGGGCCCATGCCCAGGTCGAGTCCGAAACATGAAGCGGCCGACCCTCTCCATGCCAAAAATGAAATCATGTAATAAATAATTTTTATGTAATTTTTTATGCATGAATGTAAACAAAATGGGTATAAAGCCAAATTTTTGTAAGCTCATGGTTTATGTGCAAAAAGAAATGGCACATGAACCATGGGATGGGCAAAATGCCATTTTGTAAAGCCCAAGGGGCTATATGTAAATATGTAAGCCTATATAAGGCAACATGATGATGAATAGAAGAAGACTTTTTTCATTCCCTCAAAAACTAGGGTTTGTTCCTCCATTCTCTCTTTTTCAAGTTCTTCCTCTTCCTTTTCATTTCCCAAATAAATCAAGAGCTTAGCTCTCTTTTTTTTTTAAAACTAAATAAAGTTTTACCATCAACTTCATCTCCCAAAACTCCATCAAGAGAAGAAAAAGGGTCTCTTTTTTTATCATCCAAGATCTAGATCTTGGAGTTTCAAGAGAACTCATTTTGGGTTTCTTCTCAAAGGAGAAAGGAGAAAATTCCTTTGGAGTTCAACTCCACAAATAAAATTCTTTTGGAGTTCAACTCCACCACCAGGAAAATTATTTTGGAGTTCAACTCCACTACAAAAATTCTTTTGGAGTTTAACTCCACAGTAAAAATCGTTTGGAGTTCAACTCCACAAATAAAGTTCCTTTGGAGGTCAACTCCACAAATAAAATTCTTTTGGAGTTTAACTCCACTGCAGAAATACTTTTGGAGTTTAACTCCACAAAAAAATACCTTTTTTGGGGAGTTTAACTCCACATTATAATTTTTTTGGCCATGTAAAATTCTTTTGGAGTTGAACTCCAAGTTCAACAAAAAAAAAAAAGGCAGTCACAAGCAAAGCATGTGACCCCATCACATGGTTAACATGTGACGGGGTCATGCATGTGACGAGGTCATATGCAATACATGTGACGGGTCACATGCAAAGCATGTGACCCCATCACATGATTAACATGTGACGGGGTCACATGCAAAGCATGTGACCCCATCACATGGTTAACATGTGACGTGGGTCACATGCTATGCATGTGACGGGTCACATGCAATGCATGTGACGGGTCACATGCAAAGCATGTGACCCCATCACATGGTTAACATGTGACCTGGGTCACATGCTAAGCATGTGACGGGTCACATGCTAAGCATGTGACGGGTCACATGCTAAGCATGTGACCCCCCCTCACATGAGGGGTCACATGCTAACTTGTGACCCTCCATGTCACATGCTAGCATGTGACTTCCCTCATATGAGGGGTCACATCCTAACATGTGACCCCACTTCAAAAAAAAAAAAAATTCTCTTTTCTTTTTTCTTCCTCCTTTTTTATTTAAAAATAAAAATAAATAAATATTAAATAAATTATAAATAATATTTAAAAATTAAAAAATAAACATAATTATTTTCTTTTCTTCTTTTCTTTATTTAACCCCTTTTTCTATTTAAAAAAAATATTAAATAAATAAAAAAATATTTTTAAATTAAAAAAATATTCAAAAATTTATTTAAAAAAATAATAATTCTCCAAATATTTATTTACTTATTTATTTTCGTTTTTTATATATAGAAAATATATATATGTGTATATATCTCTTTTTACAAGTGGAATAAAACAAGGAAAAAAATACACACACCAACACACTGCATATTGAGTTCGCATGACCAGTTTAACCCGTCAATCGGAGGTTCCTTCGCTCCAAATGCGAGGGGTAATTAACGGCAGCTTAGTCCGTGGCTGCCGGAGATTCGGATCCCCACAATCATTAAACCCCGGCCTACCCTACGCCGGGAGAATCTGTAATGCGCCTGACCAGCGCGCGCGTATTCCCATCTCAATGGGGTGACGAAAAACACCCTACAGCTGGACATACCGAACTTCGATGTGGTTCTAGGAATAGATTGGCTTGGAAATTTTTATGCTACCATTGACTGTCGTCAAAGGAGGGTAGTATTCGAGATTCCAGACCATCTGATCTTCTATTTCAAAAGTGGAGACCGTACACTGGAGCCAAGTACCTACAAAGCGAAGCTAAGAGAAGCAAAAGTTGCAGCAGCTCAAGCGGAGGAAGAATCAAGACCAGATGTGGTTCGAGAGTTCGACGATGTATTTCCTGACGATATATCAGGTTTGCCTCCCGATCGAGCTCTTGAATTCAGTATTGATTTAGTACCAGGAGCACAACCGGTGATCAAAGCACCCTATCGTTTAAGTCCGGAAGGTTTGAAGGAAGTCCGAACACAGTTGGACGAATTACTGGCGAAAGGATAGACTCATCCCAGCACTTCTAGTTGGGGATCACCTGTACTACTTATGAAGAAGAAGGAAGGTTCATACAGAATGTGCATCGATTACAGAGCCTTGAATGAAGTCACTATAAAGAACAAGTATCCACTTCCGCGCATCGACGATTTATTCGATCAGCTAAGTGGATCTTATGTTTTCTTTAAATTGGATCTTCGTTCAAGTTATCATCAGGTGAAGGTCAAGGAAACTGATATTCACAAAACAGCTTTCAGAACTCGCTATGGACATTACGAATTTCTAGTGATGCCATTTGGAGTGACCAATGCACCAGCAATATTCATGAACCTAATGAATCAAGTTTTCCGGGAGTACTTAGACAGGTTTGTTGTCATCTTCATAGACGACATCCTGGTGTATTCTAAGAGTTGGAAAGAGCATGCAGAACACCTACGAATTGTCCTGGAAACTCTTCGACAACACAAGCTCTATGCCAAGTACAGCAAGTGCGAGTTTTGGCTAAAGCAAGTTGGTTTTCTTGGACATATCGTATCAGGAGAAGGAATTTCTGTGGATCCTGCAAAAGTTTTGGCAGTTAGCGAATGGCCTACACCAAAGTCAGTGAAGGACATTCAGAGTTTCTTGGGTTTAGCTGAATATTACAGAAGATTCATTAAAGGATTTTCAAAGATAGCAACACCCCTGACCAAGCTCACACGTAAAGATGAAGAATTTGTGTGGTCAGAAGCATGCGAACAAGCTTTCTTAGAACTCAAGTCAAGGTTGACATCTGCACCTATTCTCGTAATACCGGATCAATCTAGAGGATTCGAAGTGCATTGTGATGCATCCGGTAAGGGATTAGGATGTGTTCTACATCAGCACGGTAAAGTTGTGGCTTATGCTTCAAGACAACTGAAGACTCATGAGCGCAATTATCCGACGCATGATCTGGAGTTGGCAGCCATCATTTTTGCTCTCAAGATTTGGCGCCATTATCTACTTGGTGAACGAGTGAACAACTACACAGATCATAAGAGCCTGAAGTACGTGTTTACTCAGAAGGAGTTGAATATGCGGCAGAGAAGATGGTTAGAACTCATGGCGGACTTTTACATCAACTTACAATATCACCCAGGGAAGGTGAATGTGGTACCTGATGCTCTTAATCGTCAACCATTATCGATGAATCTCACCGCTTAGTGGAAGCTTCAACACCGCTCAGTGGAAGCTTCAACAAGACTTGCATCAGATAGAGATTGAGGTAGTCATGCCAGGTAATACTTGAAGTTTGATGAATCTACAAGTTCAATCAACCATTGTCAATCAGATCAAAGCAGCCCAAGCAAGTGATGCTAAGTTGCAAAAGATCAGAGAACAAGTGGAGAATAGACTCAGAACAAACTTCATCATCCATGAAGACGGATCTTTGAGATACGGCAGCAGATTGTGTGTACCAAAAGGTCCTGTTCGGGAAGAGTTAATGAAAGAAGCTCACAGCTCTCCCTACTCAGTACACCCTGGAGGTACCAAAATGTACAAAGATCTACGTCAGAATTATTGGTGGCATGGAATGAAGCGTGAAGTAGCCAGAAGCGTCGCAAAATGCTTGGTGTGTCAGCAAATAAAGGCTGAACGTTACAAGACTGCTGGATTACTTCAACCGTTACCAATTCCAGAATGGAAGTGGCAACACATCACGATGGATTTTGTGACTGCTTTTCCTCGCAGCACAAAGGGTAACGATGACGTATGGGTCATTGTGGATCGACTCACAAAGTCGGCTCACTTCATCCCATTTCGAGTTGGCCAATCTACTGAGACACTAGCAAAGAAGTACATAGAGGTAATAATCTATTTAAGATTTAAACTCTTCATAATGTACTATCTCTGATACCCATGAACTCATACAGGAAATTGTGAGACTTCATGGAATACCGGTCTGCATTGTCTCCGATCGTGACACCAGGTTTCGATCACAATTTTGGCAAAGTCTGCAAGCAAGCTTGGGAACAAGTCTGAACTTCAGCATGGCTTATCATCCATAAACAGATGGTCAGTCAGAACTAACTATTCAGATCTTGGAGGATATGCTTAGAGCATGTATGTTATACTTCAAAGGATCGTGGGAAGATCACCTACATCTTGTGGAGTTTTCGTACAACAACAACTACCAAGTAAGCATAGGAATGGCACCTTTTGCAGCATTGTATGGAAGGAAATGTTGATCGCCATTAAGTTAGGACGACATCGAAGATAGAGAACTTCTTGGACCAGAGATGATAGTAGCGACTGTTGATGTGGTTCGTACTATCAGGGAAAGGATGCGCATAGCCCAAGATCGACAGAAGCACTGGGCTGATGCAAAGAGACGTCATCTGGAGTTCCAGCTAGGAGATCATGTGTTCTTGAAGATATCTCCGAACCGCGGAGTGATCCGATTAGGAAGACGGGGTAAGCTAAGTCCGAGATATATTGGACCGTTCGACATACTTGAACGAGTCGGTGAAGTGGCATACCGCTTAGCGCTTCCACCTTCATTGGAAGGAGTGCATAACGTGTTCCACATATCCCAACTCAGAAAGTATGTGAGTGACCGCAGCCATGTTCTCGGTCATTCCGAGCTCACTATACAGCTCGATTTGTCTTGTAAGCAACAGCCTGTGGGGATCCTGGACAGGAAAGTGAAGACACTTCGGAACAAGGAAGTTAACTTGGTCCGAGTGATGTGGAGGAAAGACACTCCAGGAGAGTCCACTTGGGAAAGAGAAGATGAAATGAGTACTAGTTATCCACACCTCTTTATAGATTAGTCCTCAAATAAAAGTTGTAAATTTCGAGGAAGAAATTTTTGTAAGGAGGGTAGACTGTAACAACTCCATTTTTAATGTACAAAGAATTGATTTAAATTCAAAGTATACTTGGAGTATTTAATGTTGCTAATATCTCTTTGAGTATTTATTTCACACCATTTTACATGAAGGAGCTTGTAGCTCATAGGTAATACCTTGCACTGCTAAACCAAGCCACCAGAGTTCAAATCCCATGCCCCACATTATTTTTAGTATTGTTTTTTTTTAAATTTTATAGAAGCTCAACAGTCCAATCGCCATAAGTCCAGAATTTCCCACTACACGCCAAAAGTTAAATATACCAGTGAGCACCTCAGGCGACCCCCTACCTCCCGACCACCGGACTCGGCCGGGATCGGCCGAGTCGGCCGGCGGACCGGCCGACTCGGGCCGGCGTCGACGGCCGGACCGCCGAGTCCCCTGAATGAAAGATGTGCCCCTTGGTCTTCTGTACACCCCTGCATACTTTAAATGGTTAGATCGTTTCCAGAAAGCACAATAAACACCAATTACTCCAATTTTTAATGATTTTTACAATTATTTTTACATTTTTTAATTAAAAACCTTACACCTACCTTAACCCTAGCCTAACCCTATAAATACACCCCTACCTCCTACCCTCTCATCCCAAAATTTTGAGCCCACTCTCTCAAAATCTCAAGAAAATATTGTGTACTTTGAAAACGAGCGAAAGGCGAAGCTCCGACGAAATCGACGGCGAAATTCCGGTGATCGTGCTAGGAACTCTCGACGACAAATCGACGCATCGGTGAACCCTCTACTTCCCTCTCACTCTCTAGTGTTGTCCAAACCCGTAAGTCCCATTCTAACCTCTCTCTCTCTCTCTTTTTCTAAAATACGAAATTACAAAACCCGACGGAATCGGAACAAATCCGATTTCCGATTCGGTTTTCTATAAAATTTCACTTCTCACCAATACATTCATGCTTAAACATCTTATTGTTGACTATTAAACATTTAACAAACAATTTGAACAAGTTTCATCACATGAAATGATAGCCTTTTTAATTTATCGTATTTTTCACTTAAATACCACCATGTTTCGATTTCACATTTAATCCCTTAACTTTGCTATAACTATAAGTAGAGCACGAGGTAATGACCTACCTCCTCACACACTCCCATCTAAACATAGTACTATAATCTTGGAAATTTAGAATACGAGAAAACAAACATTTTCATTAAAATACCCTTTACTTAATAAAACTTTTAGTATTGATACATTTTTTTATAAATACATAACTTTTGAAATAATAAAATATATCTAGACTCATCCAATTAAGGACTGTCGCAATCATTAGGAAAGTCATGAACTTTAAGTCGTTTATCTAAACCTGACTTTGTGGTGTCTAGGCTAAACAAGTGAGAAAGGTAACTTTAAAAGGCCCGTCTCACGGTGATTCATGAGCGAATCCCTCCTTTCCTCATTTGTACTTACCTGGCCACAATTGGCAGTGAAGAGACGATTTGAACTTGTCACTAGAACATAAAATACGGAAAATCGACATCTTACAAATAAATTCCATTTACTTAATAAAACCGTATTCTAACGGGTTAGTATTTATAAATCTTTGCAAAGCGCCGCTACAACCTATTTTGGGGAACCCGTTCAGGATAGTACGGTTTATCGTGCACACTCGGGCTTAGTAGTGCGAGATTCAGACCTCCGCAAGGAGCATTCGGTCTCGAAATGTTTAAAATACGACATCTTAAGAAAATGAGATTTCTGGAATATAAAATACTTATTAAAATTATTTTTGTATAAATATATGTATATTTATCATTTAAATATCTATTTTATTATAATATAAATGTTCCACCTTTTTCTAAAAATCACCAAAATAAATTTTACATTAAAATACCATGAACTTCAAATAAATCAATATTAAAGATAAATACCTTTTTTTTTATAAAAACTAGGATATTTTCACTAGAAATGTCACAATATAAAATCCACCCTCATTACAACTCTAAAGACGAATAATGAATACTTGAGGTGTATTTTGAAAGGTATATAAAAGTATTTTTACATAAAACCCCCTCAAGTTTATAAATTACCTTAAGGACCCCAGTAAATATAGGACTTGGATTTACATCTCTACTGTCTGACTCGGGTTTGAGTCTGATCATAATCCGACTTGAATATGATTCAAGTATCATATAAATCTACAATATTACAATTCAACATGAACACACGAATTCATGAATCCAGTTATCAATCTATTCAACTTGACTGAACCAAACCATGGATATACTTTCCATTTACATGAATCCAGTTTACATCCGTTACTGATATCATGGTTTCGGTCAGTCATCCAACTATACAACTTATACAATACAATATAACAATACCATCAAAACACTACGAGGTTTAAGGGGTAGATTGGTACGGAAGGTGTTAAAAGTGGCACGAGACAGTAAGATTAAGACACCTAACATGAATCATGTTGCTGTTGTACCGTGGCATAACAGTTCCTTGTACTTTCAGTTTGCCCTGATCTCTAGCATATAGAAACTCCTCTCGTATACACTGGCATCCTTCAATACCAAGCTACAAACAACAACGTTAACACAATCTTCTACAATATTATACAACTTTAAAATATATATTCTTATTCTGTCTTTTCTATTTCTCCCTTAATTTTGGGACTTACCGAGCGACATGTTCACTGACGACATTCTTTTTCTTTCTTCTTTGAATGTCGTCAGGTGATCTGGACACAGCAGAGATTGAGCCTACCAGTGAAGACTTGGATCAGTTCCTCGAAGACCCCGAGCTTTAGACATTGTACGTTTCCATTCAGTACCTTTAATTTCCTGTTATGCCATTATTTAGGCATCGTTTTTACTTTAGTTGTATTTCCTTTTCATGCATTGTATTGTTAGTTATATGTATGCCCTAGAGGCCATTGCTATACATAGGATGTATATTGTAGTGGATGCTGGGACATATATAGGGAGGACTTTCTTGCTCGACATGATAGTATGCTATCTGGTTGCACTTTACCTTAACGTGTACTGATTGTCTCTCTGTTACATGTTGGTAAAGCCCTTAGGATGTGTACTTGACTACCTGGACTATGATGCAGATCATACTAGTGGGGACATGGTAGTCCATAAGTACATCCTTCAAAGTCCCTAGTCGTGGGTGTATCGAGACGGGGCATCGATATACCAGAGTAGACTAGCGTATACCTTCTCGACCCATACAGATGGGCGATGGATGATCCCATATCCATTGGTGTTTGACATCGGAGATGATATACGGGTGCTCAGTGCAGACTGGGTACACTGGACGGACTCGCCGAGAACTCCCAGATGGTATTATACCTTACGTCAGATGGCAGTTCTCTGGTAACACTGGTACAGAGTAGTCTGTTGACCCGAGATCGTCATAGAGTCTTGTGTGGTTCCCACTGTGCTTTGATTTCCACCTTACCACGTCCAAGAGGGCGTTCAAAACGGTGGTTTTTGGGTACAGTCCCGAATCACATGGAGGCAATGAGCGATAGGAGGGGATTCGTCTCTCCCGGTATAGGGAGTTGATGTTGCGCTGTGTTCGATTGGCTATAACCGGAAATCCCTGGCCAGGGTTGCTGAGATTTACTGGTAAGTGTTACCAGTAGTTTCTCGAACTGTTATAGACCTCATATCGACACGACTTATCAAGCTATTGGGGTCTGACGTTTACCACCCCTAGGCGAGATATGCGACATATCAGACGATCAGACCGGACGGTACGGTAGTGTTACTGGTTGGATTCACAAGAGTGTGAGCGGGCTTGCTCGTCGATCTTCTGATCGCTCAATACCCGGGTGGCCGTTACGTTTAGCAGACCGCTTGCGGCTTGTGAGTGTTTGATATGATCATCACCTGCTGCCGGCGTATTGACGAGTCTTTAGAGTCCTACACAGAGGTTTCCTGGCTCAAGCGAAAGGAAATAGGAGCGCATATGAGATATGTGCGGGACCGAGAATAATGCGTGTATGTGATACCGTATTTCATTCTCGCGATGAATGTATTGAATGGTTGTATGCGATATAACCTAGTTATCGAATCAAGGATTGATTCGATAAGCCGATACATTGGATATTAGTCGGTTGTATGCGATATGACCGGATCGTTAAATCAAGTGTTGATTTAATGATTTAATGCATAATTATATATTTAATATATTACTTTGCATTAACTAGTATTGGTTCACTTTAAATGGATTTTCTCACTTGAAGTTCACAAGTTGTATATGTGATATACTTTTGTGCACTTGATTGTATCATGTTTGATGATACATGTTTACTTGGGTTTGTGTAAAGATTAAACCATGGTTATATGAATGGTTAGGGTTTTCTTTTCTTATTCATTTATTTATTTATTTATTCCTTTTGGAATATAAATGGCATAAAGAGAAAATGGTGGCTTGTTTTGTTTGCATCATGAAGCTTCATGAAGCTTTGACTAAGTGACCATTTTGTCTCATGCTTAACCCTAACCAATCCATCTAACCTTAGTTTAATCTCTACACTTGACCATGGTTTACATTATGATAAGTATTCATTTTCTTTTCATTTTAAATAACTTATCATAACATTTTCATTTGCTTCTTCTTCTTCTTCATTTGAAGAAAGCTTGCTTCATCAATGGCAACTTGAGCAAATGAGTGAGAAATCCAATTCTAAAGTGAACCCACTTCCTATTTCTTCATCCTCTACCTCTTGCCAAGTAGTATAGGGTGTTTCCTTCACAAGTTTTCAAGGCTTGGTGAAGGTGGAGCTTGATCTAGTGATGCCTCGACATAGATCATCTTCGGCACGAAGCCGATGACCTTGCCCGCCCATTTCTCCGATGAAGCCGACGCTAGAGCCCAAGATTGGATTTGGACAGCGAGGAGACTTCATTACGGAGCTATGGAGGTGGAGCACCGGATCTACAAAGGTTGTATTTCCGTTACACTTTAGTTAAGTTGTTAACTATTCGCTTTTGTCGCCTAAAATATCTAGTTAACGATCTAGTCTAGGGTTTCTCGGCACCGTAATTTTTGAAATTGGCATGGTTGATGCCTTGTGAGACCTCTTGAGTGTGCCTAGGAACCCTACAGTGGTATCAGAGCCTAGCTAGAACCTTAGGCGATGCGTAGACGAAGTTTGAAACCCGAACGAACCCGAAACCCTAACACAAACATGCTCTCTGGACTTTTTCCAAAATCTGGAGTTTTTCGATATTAAAAATATGCAGAAAAATCAGCAGGGAATTGTAAGAATTACTGTGAAGCCCGTACCCATGAATCCACCAAAGTGCGGCGGAACCGCGGCAGAAGCCTGCCTTCTGCGGCGGTTCCGCGGCCGTATAATGACGTCAGCTTCCCATCTTTGCACAGTAATTCCTCTTTTCTGGTGTTGGATTTTCTGGGAATTTTTAATATTTATTCAAGAGTTGAATTTTCTGGGTTGTTTTGGGGATTCGAATGTTCGATCGGATTATCAAATTTTGTCTGTGTGGCTTTCCGGATAATTTTAGGATATGTTAAAAAGTTCGACCGGATATAAATACCCACCTTTTCCCCTGTCGGGAAATTTCCAAGTGTTGGATCTTTCCGAGGTTTAAAGACGTTCTAAGTAGTGCAAGTAACGCGATGGTCCCTCTAGAAGACAACAAACCTTAACTCGATTATGTGACCGTCTTGAACTGCCCTTTGAACCTTCGGGTTTGGGGCAGTACGGCGTGCCACATGTGAGGCGTTGGCTTGACCCTTCTACGGCTGGACCGTTGGTACTGAGGCACGAAGTGAATGTCTTTGAACTAATTTCATGAGTTGAGCTGTTTCGGGAAAACTTGGGTGTTCGATTGTTCGATCGGAAAGTTTAACATTTTCTATCTTATTCGGAATGTGATACAATAATTGGAATTCACAAGAAGTTATGAGATAACTGAATGAATATTATAAACATAGCAGTTTAGTCTTACTTGATCGGTTGCCACGGAATTTTGATGCGATCAAAAGTCCGTCGCAATCACGTAGCGTACGCGGATACTCGCCGGGTAAACTTAATAGACAGCTACACCCCATAGCCCCGACCAAGTGACTGTAGGAGAACCCCGTCGCCGAAAGCATCCGTTCGGGTGCTCGCGGTGGCGGTGTTCCGCCTTGGTGGACTTCGTCGACGGCGTCGGGGGTGCGGCCGCCTACTGAAGTTTGCGACGAGCATTCGATCAGATTGTCGGGAATCCTGTTGAATTGCCCGACTTGATATTGAAAAGTGTTTTCGATTTTGAGACTAAAATGCGGGGTTTATAATTGTTAGGCATGCGATGTCTAAGTAATTCATTTGCTCAGGCATGCGATGTCTGAGGTGGTTGCGGATTCCAACTGTTGTAGTTTTACACTTTCTTTTCTGTGACCGTAAGTGTAATATGTGATATCGCCGGTTTCGTTGCTATATGTCAACGACAATTGGGATGCGCATATTTACTTACGTTGATGACATGTGATGTTATGTGTTGCTGGATATGTTATATTGGATCGTCGTGTTTGAATAGCCGGGGGTTTTTATGTGAGATGAGTGTTTTTCATTTTCATTCATGTAAAAACTTGTATGTAATATTCTTTTATTGGGACGCTTCCAGGTTGCGGAAGTTGTCACCGTTTGTATATTATTTACTTTTCCGCACTAGGATAGACCCAAGGAGGGGAGCACAAGTAACCGGGTTCTGGAGTCCAGTGGGAGACCAACTCGAGGAGTCGAGTCCGGGTCTCCTAACTCTAGAATTGGTAGGGTTGCCGCTCTCGTAGGGGTCTAGGGGTGTGGGTTTGGCTATTCATCACGACCGTGGAATCCGTGTTTTATACTGGCTCGTATTGAAAACACGGACGTCCTAGTATATCCAATATTTCATATGATTCTTCTGCTGCGATATCTGTGATGTGATCATGTGATGTTCTGTGATAGATACTGTATATAGTATATATGATATATTATATAGGCGTTACTTATGTTTTACACCCGCGCTAGCCCTGCCCCGCTCTGCCGTTAGTTACCTAACCTAACGGTGCACGAGGGGACATCGAGGCGAATGCGGATGGCATAAGTGTACGTCGTATTTATCTGTGATGTTTAGGTACTTAAATGATGGGACTTCATTAATGTGATTAATGAAAGTAAAAGAAACCTAAGATGTTGTAGAATCGAATTTCAAAATAAAACAGGTAGCTACAGTTCTTGCTTTGCATAGAGGTATATATGATATATCCTGCACCTTATTCGATAAAGAAAGGACCGAGATCCCTTCACCGGGAGTGACTCCTTTAGCAATAACTGGCAGATGCTACACACTCGGTTTGTCTTTTGATTGCTTTTAAGAGTTTTTGCTTTGCACAGTGATATATATGATATATCCCGCACCTCATTCGATGAGGAAAGGACCGACGATCCCTTCACCGGGAGTGACTCCTTTAGCAAAACTAGAAAAGCCTCAAAAACACTCCTTTTTTTTAAAATCATTTGATCCTACAACGATATCAAGTTCATTACGCAATAGGTTTTCAGAAAAACCTGTCGTAGCCCTCCGTCATTTCAGATAAGTACTAGTTAGTATTCGTGCTGCGGTAGTTTGGCCTCCGTCAAGGCGTAGTGTACGGTAGCTAACTAGTGCTTATCTGCTAGCATATGATGCGATTGGATTAGGGTATTCGTACGGCGTTGTTTGGCCTCCGTCAAGGGTCATGCGGGTGGGTTTAATTCAATCAGGAAATGACGGGTTGAACTTGACTAGCGGACTATGGGTAGTTTGGCCTCCGTCAAGGTCATAGGACGCTAGGGGCAAAATTATCGGGAATTTCAAGTGTTGAAATTTGCAATGAGATTGCATACCTTCTATGAGATAGTTGGATCCCGATACCCACTGCGAGTAATTGTTACTCCTGGGAGAGTTTTATACATTACAATTAGCCGATCAAGTAGGTGTCTAGAAAGGTGTTAACGGGGTTACGCCTCTGGGAAAACGAGGTTTACATTAATTAGGTTCGTGAGAAAGCACGGGGGACCTCCCTCAAAGTACCGACACTGGCCTGGCTGAAAGATTGGCGAACTTGTAGTGTGTAATTAATCCCGGCTAGTCTTTCCTTTTAGGGTTTGAAGGAAGATTTGATAAAAGCAGTGGGAGCCATCCTGATTAGATAAAATAATAACCAATCTATTCTTGCAAGAGCGCACGCTGAGTGTTTTCTTCTCTCTCTCTCCAGGTAGCGACCATATCACGCCTTAATCAAGATAATAATACGGATTATTGACCGAACCCACTTGTTATACTGAGCTGGGGAACGTTGGTCCCGCTCCAACTTATAATTGTTATAAGACAGAGCAGGAAATTGGGGATTACCAGAATTCCTATGCCGCCCAAACGAAGAGAGTGCATGCTGATGCATCATCTTCGGATGTGTTCATTACAAACAACTGTTTCTCTGTATTCTCTACGTCCTGGGTATGTGATACCAGATCAGGATCCCAGATATGTAATCTGTTACATAGGGCTACAGAAAGGTAGAGAACTGAGAACGGGTGATAAGTTTCATGAGGCAGAAAACGGGGCAAGTGTTGCAGCCAAGTCTGTTGGTCACTGTCACCCTGTATTACCAATACATTGATTCTGAACGAATGTTATTAGATACCGAACCTGATATACAAAATCATATCTGTCTCTTTATTAGTAAAGAAACGATAAAATTTTGTATAATTGGATAATGTTTCGAACATTTCCTATATCAAAAGTTGATAGGATCAGGCACGTTATCTAAAAGCATTAATGTTCTAAATCAAACTACAGTTCTTAGTATACGGAACACACACAAGAGGAAGAGTTCAGAAATGAACGGATCCTTCTTGAAGCATTGTAGACTAGGTCATATCAATGCGACCCGACTGGCTGAAGTTACATTTAGATGCATATTTAAATTAGTTTGAATTTACATCTTATGAAACTTGCGAGTCATGTCACAAAGATAAAATGAGCTCAGCTCTGTTTATTGGAAACAGAGAAAGAGTTAGTGAACTCTTGGGATGATACATGTTGATGTATGTAGGTCTCCTGTCTACACATGCCAGGACTGGTTCTTTGTACTTCATTACATTCTTTGATAATCTCTCAAGATTCAGACATATGTTCCTGTTGAAACACAAGTCCGAACCTTTTGAGATATTCACAGAATATAAGCTAGAAGTAGAGAACCAAAATACGGGTATAAGTATTATGTCCTATGATGAGATCAGGGAGGAGAATACTTGAGCACGAAAATCCTGGATTATTCTAAAGGAGAATGAGATTCTCTCTCAGCATTACTCCTCCGTATACACCATAGCACGATGGTGTATCGGGGCGGAGCAATAACACCTTATATGATAAGGTGTGCTCTATGATGAGTACTACTGAGTTACCTATTTCCTTTTGGGAGTTATGCACTTGAGAAGCTGCATACCTATTGAATAGGGTTCCAATCAAATCAGTTGCCTACCATTTCATATGTGATATGGAAAGGGAAGAGCCCATGTCTTAAGCTAGTTAAGATTTGGGATTGTCCGGCCTATGTCTAAAAGCAAAATCCGGACAAGCTCGAGGCAAGGTAAGTTATGTAGAACTGGAAGTGTTTCAGCTATACAAACTACAGCACATGATTTGGTAGAACCAAAGGATTCAATAGTTACCAACGAACCTCAGCCTCTCCGCCGATCTAGTAGGGTTCCTCACCCACCTGAGAGATACTTCGGTTTCTCTATGACAGTGGGAGCGAGGATTGCATCATGAGATGATGACCCAACTAGTTTCGAGCTGGCCATCAGGAGTAAGACTCTGTCAGAATGGCTGGATGCTTAGCGATCTGAGATGGAATCCATGTACACCAACAAAGTATGGACTTTGGTTGCTATATCTGAAGGGTTAAATCCCCATTAGGAGCAAGTATATCTTGAGAAGATTACTTGGTGTAGATGGAAAAGTTGAGACTTTCAAAGCTAGACTTGTTAAAGGTTTTCGTCATCGACCAGGCGTGGATAATGATGAAACCTTTTCCAGTGGCTATGCTTAAGTCCATCCGGATCCTACTTGCCACGGCTACATACCATGACTACGATATCTGGTGGTTGGGTATCATGACAGCTTTTCTAAATGATGTTTTAGAAGAGAGCGTCTATAAGTACACAGCCAGAGGGCCTCGTAGACAGTGGGAGCAGCGGAAACGTGTGCAAGATGCTTTATAGGATAAAGCAGGCATCACGGAGTTGGAACATCTGTTTTGATGTGTTAGTCAAAGAGTTTGACATCATCAAAATGGTTGATGAACCTTGTATAAACAAAAAGGTAGTAGGGAGTATGGTGGCGATCCTCGTAGAGTACGTGGATGACATACTCTTGATAAGAAAGAAGTTTCCTATGCTACGCTCGGTCAATCTCCGCTTATCACTTGGATTCTCCATATAGGATCAAAGTGATACCTCCTAAATCCTGAATTATCATCTATGAGATAGATGTAGTTGGATGTTTGGATACTCACTAAATGTAGTGAGATGGTATCAATCGACCCTGGGGAGAATCACTGGAATGGTTCCAGAGTGATGAGAACAACTGAATGTCAGTCACAGGCATTGTCTTTACCCTCAGTAAAGGGACGGTGTGTTGGAAGAGTTCCAAGCTATATACCGTGACATACTAGACGATAAAGGCAGGATACATCGCTACTTAAGATGCTACCAAAGAGGCTGTTTGGGTGTATATTGGTTCATGAGATGAACTAGGTTCCTACCATTGTGTGACAATGGAGTTATGGCTTGTGCCAAGGAATGCTGGTCCTATCAGTAATCCAGACAATTTCTAAGGCAGTATCACCTGATCATGGAGATGGTTGATCTCTGAGGGATCGAGGTTAGGAGAGTAGACTCAGAGGACGACACGGCGGATCCACTCACGAAGGCCTATTCCCAAAGAGAGACCTTTATGGGATGGTTGAGTATGAGATACTACAACCACTGCTATCAGATGGCCCTAGTGCAAGTGGGAGATTGTTAGTTATATGTATGCCCTAGAGGCCATTGCTATACATAGGATGTATATTGTAGTGGATGCTGGGACATATATAGGGAGGACTTTCTTGCTCGACATGATAGTATGCTATCTGGTTGCACTTTACCTTAACGTGTATACTGATTGTCTCTCTGTTACATGTTGGTAAAGCCCTTAGGATGTGTACTTGACTACCTGGACTATGATGCAGATCATACTAGTGGGGACATGGTAGTCCATAAGTACATCCTTCAAAGTCCCTAGTCATGGGTGTATCGAGACGGGGCATCGATATACCAGAGTAGACTAGCGTATACCTTCTCGACCCATACAGATGGGCGATGGATGATCCCATATCCATTGGTGTTTGACATCGGAGATGATATACGGGTGCTCAGTGCAGACTGGGTACACTGGACGGACTCGCCGAGAACTCCCAGATGGTATTATACCTTACGTCAGATGGCAGTTCTCTGGTGACACTGGTACAGAGTAGTCTGTTGACCCGAGATCGTCATAGAGTCTTGTGTGGTTCCCACTGTGCTTTGATTTCCACCTTACCACGTCCAAGAGGGCGTTCAAAACGGTGGTTTTTGGGTACAGTCCCGAATCACATGGAGGCAATGAGCGATAGGAGGGGATTCGTCTCTCCCGGTATAGGGAGTTGATGTTGCGCTGTGTTCGATTGGCTATAACCGGAAATCCCTGGCCAGGGTTGCTGAGATTTACTGGTAAGTGTTACCAGTAGTTTCTCGAACTGTTATAGACCTCATATCGACACGACTTATCGAGCTATTGGGGTCTGACGTTTACCACCCCTAGGCGAGATATGCGACATATCAGACGATCAGACCGGACTGTACGGTAGTGTTACTGGTTGGATTCACAGGAGTGTGAGCGGGCTTGCTCGTCGATCTTCTGATCGCTCAATACCCGGGTGGCCGTTACGTTTAGCAGACCGCTTGCGGCTTGTGGGTGTTTGATATGATCATCACCTGCTGCCGGCGTATTGACGAGTCTTTAGAGTCCTACACAGAGGTTTCCTGGCTCAAGCGAAATGAAATAGGAGCGCATATGAGATATGTGCGGGACCGAGAATAATGCGTGTATGTGATACCGTATTTCATTCTCGCGATGAATGTATTGAATGGTTGTATGCGATATAACCTAGTTATCGAATCAAGGATTGATTCGATAAGCCGATACATTGGATATTAGTCGGTTGTATGCGATATGACCGGATCGTTAAATCAAGTGTTGATTTAATGATTTAATGCATAATTATATATTTGATATATTACTTTGCATTAACTAGTATTGGTTCACTTTAAATGGATTTTCTCACTTGAAGTTCACAAGTTGTATATGTGATATACTTTTGTGCACTTGATTGTATCATGTTTGATGATACATGTTTACTTGGGTTTGTGTAAAGATTAAACCATGGTTATATGAATGGTTAGGGTTTTCTTTTCTTATTCATTTATTTATTTATTTATTCCTTTTGGAATATAAATGGCATAAAGAGAAAATGGTGGCTTATTTTGTTTGCATCATGAAGCTTCATGAAGCTTTGACTAAGTGACCATTTTGTCTCATGCTTAACCCTAACCAATCCATCTAACCTTAGTTTAATCTCTACACTTGACCATGGTTTACATTATGATAAGTATTCATTTTCTTTTGATTTTAAATAACTTATCATAACATTTTCATTTGCTTCTTCTTCTTCTTCATTTGAAGAAAGCTTGCTTCATCAATGGCAACTTGAGCAAATCAGTGAGAAATCCAATTCTAAAGTGAACCCACTTCATATTTCTTCATCCTCTACCTCTTGCCAAGTAGTATAGGGTGTTTCCTTCACAAGTTTTCAAGGCTTGGTGAAGTTGGAGCTTGATCTAGTGATGCCTCGACGTAGATCATCTTCGGCACGAAGCCGACGACCTTGCCCGCCCATTTCTCCGATGAAGCCGACGCTAGAGCCCAAGATTGGATTTGGACAGCGAGGAGACTTCATTGCGGAGCTATGGAGGTGGAGCACCGGATCTACAAAGGTTGTATTTCCGTTACACTTTAGTTAAGTTGTTAACTATTCGCTTTTGTCGCCTAAAATATCTAGTTAACGATCTAGTCTAGGGTTTCTCGGCACCGTAATTTTTGAAATTGGCATGGTTGATGCCTTGTGAGACCTCTTGAGTGTGCCTAGGAACCCTACATGTATAAAAGAATGTTAATAAATAACTTGTTGTTATTTTTATATCTCTTGTCTCTTGTGATTACTTTTATATTACTTAGATACGCTTAGCGTATGTACTTCTGAGTATATACGTAGCATACCTCGTCGCGTCCCCTTCGCCGTACACCGGGAAGCGGGGCGTGACAGCTACCTTCCAAGATTATGAAATTTGGAAGATGGACGTAAAGACTGCTTTTCTAAATGGAAATTTGGAAGAGTGTGTTTATATAGATCATCCGGAGGGTTTCATAGAGAGTGGGAGCAGCGAAAGAGTGTGCAAGTTGCTTAAATCCATTTATGGATTAAAGCAGGCATCGCGGAGTTGGAACATCTGTTTTGATGAGACGGTCAAAGAATTCGACTTCATCAAAAATCCAGATGAACCATGCATTTATAGTAAAATTGTAGCAAGAACTGTGGTAATTCTCGTCTTTTACGTGGATGACATTCTCCTGATAGGAAATGTCATTCCTATGCTATAATCAGTCAAATGATTCTTGTCACAAAGGTTCTCCATGAAGGACCTGGGTGATGCCTCATACATTCTGGGGATCCAGATCTATCGTGATAAATCTAAACGGATGTTGGGACTTTCACAGTCTAGGTACATCAACACCATACTGAAAAGATTTAATATGGAAGATTCAAAGCGCGTTAATCTACTGGCTAGTCACAGAATCACCCACTCCAAAGAGATGTCTCCCAAGACTGATTTGGAAAGGGATCGCATGACTATTATACCTTACACTTCTGCGGTAGGCTCTATAATGTATGCGATGTTGTGTACCAGACCAGATGTAACTTACGCACTGAGCATTGTAAGCAGGTATCAGTCAAACGCAGGGGAGAAGCACTGGATAGCAGTGAAGAACATTCTCAAGTACCTGAGAAGGACTAAGGAGATGTTCTTGGTGTACGGCGGAAAAGACCTCCAGATCGAGGCCTTTATTGACTCCATCTTCCAAAGTGATAAGGATGACTCCAAGTCCATGTCGGGTTATGTATTTACCCTCAATGGAGGGGCAGTCTGTTGGAAGAGCTCCAAGCAATACATCGTTGCTGAATCGACGATGAAAGCGGAGTATATCACTGCATGTGACGCCGCGAAAGAAGCTGCCTAGATCAGGAAGTTTGTGACAGAACTTCAGGTGGTTCCGTCCATTGTTGATCCAATACCGCTGTATTGTGACAACAACGGCAGTATAGCTTTAGCGAAAGAACCAAGGTCCCATCAGAAATCCAAACACATGTTGAAGCGGTTCCACCTGATCAGGGAGATCGAGGTATGGAGAGGAGAGACAGAGAAAAACACTGCAGATCCACTCACAAAGGCCATCTCTCAAGCACAGTTCAAGAGGCTAATCAAGATGATAAGTCTGCGATATACTAATGCATGGCCTTAGTGCAAATGGGAGATTGTTAGTGATATATGCTTTAGAAGCCATTATTGTATCATACTGGATTGTATATTACATATTGGAAGCTTAGGATATTCACAGTTATAATAACAGTCTTTCTCAAAATGGTAGTATGCTACTTGGTTTGATTCTACCTCAATATGTGCATGTGTTTCTTTTAGCATATCACTTATACATAATTGTAGAGCCCTTAGGATCTTTGCTTGACTACCAGCGTTGTGATGGCAGTCACACTAGTGAGGGCTGGGTAGTTTATAAGCACATCCTTATAAAGGTCCCTAGTCATAGGATTATCGAGACGGGGCATCGATACTCCGGAGTAGACTAGTGCATACGCTTCTCATCCCAGCAGGGGAGATGGTCTATCCTAAAGCCATTAGTATGTCATACTGGAGATTGTATATAGGTGCTCATTGGGTTATGAGTTACACTGGACAGGACTCGTAGGGAACTGCTGGTTGGTATTATACATATTGTCGGGTAGCAGTTCCCAGGTGACATGAGTACAGCTTAGTCCGCTGACTTGACATCGCTACTTCATCTCGAGTGTGTTCCTACTGTTCTTTGATTACTTCCCTACCACGGATCAAAGAAGTCGTGCAAACAGGTAGTAGTTGGGTGCAATCCTGAAGAACTTAGAGACAGTAGCGGTTAGATAGGATTCGTCTCTCCCGGTATTGGGGGTTGATATCGTGCTGTGTTCGGAAAGCCATTACACAAAGTCCCTGGCCATGGCAAGCAAGATTTACTGGTAGGTACTCTAGTAGTTTCTCAGGGTGTATTGGGCTCTACTCCAGCATGACTTATTGCGCTGTTAAGGGTCTGACGTTTACCATCCCCCTAGGCCCGATATACGAGTATCTTAGAAGAAAAGACCGGACTGTACGAAGATTGTCACAGATAGGCTCAGTAGAAGTTCGGATGAGTTTTCTCATCGACCTTCTTATCAACAGATACCTGGGTAGCCGTTACGTGCAGTTAGTACCGCTGATGTGCTTGTGGTTAAACATACTGCCAGCGTACTGTCGAGTCTTTAGAGTCCCACACAAAGGGATTCCCTGCTTCGGGCGAAACGATATAGAGGCCGTATGGTTTTACGGCAGGGTTCTGATCATATATGTTGGCTATAGTGCCCTCAAGTCAATTATTGGATCACAGGCACGTGATTGCAATGATTGAGGAAGGACCAATACCGATAGAACAGTCTTACTCGAGATGATAGTATGCTATCCGGTTTGTCTTTATCATCGTGTACATGCTTCAGGTGACATTACAGATCACTATTACATGTTGATAGAGCCCATAGGATTCTTGCTTAACTACCAGCAGTATGATGGAGATCATATACGTGAGAGTTGGGTAGTCTATAAGCACATCATTAAAGTGTCCCTAGTCATGGGAGTTTCGAGACTGGGCATCAATACTCCATGAGTAGACTAGTGTATACGGATCGAGACCCCGACGAGGGGCGGTGGCTGGTCTCACAAACCATTGGTGTCATTTGGTTCACCTAAGATAGAATACAGGTGCTCATTGGGTTATAAGTACACCGGACGGACTCGCAGGGGCACTGCTGATTGGTACTATACCTATCGTTGGGAGCAGTTACCAGGTGACATGAGTACGGCTTAGTCCGTTCACTTGACACTGCTACTTTGCCTCAAGTGTGTTCCCACTATTCTTTGATTGCTACCCTACCACGGCTCAAAGGAGTCATGCAAACAGGTAGTAGTTGGGTGCAGTCCCGAAGCACTTGGAGGCAGTGGCGGTTAAATAGGATTCGTCTCTCCCGGTATTGGGGGTTGATATCACACTGTGTCTAGAGAGCCATTACACAAAGTCTTTGGCCAAGACAAGTGAATTTACTTGTAGGTATTCCAGTAGTTTCTCAAGGTGTTCTGGGCTACACTCCGACACGACTTATACCGCTATTGGGGGTCTGACGTTTACCATCCCCCTAGGCCCGATATGCGATACTCATAGACGAACAGACCGGACTGTATGGAGATTGTCACAGATAGGCTCAGTAGGGTTTCAGGATGAGTTCACTCGTCAGCTTCCCTTTAGCTCAATACATGGGCAGCCGTTACGTACAGCTAGTGCCACTGACGTGCTTATAGTTAAACCCACTGCCAGCGTATTGACGAGTCTTTAGAGTCCCCCACAGAAAGTTTCCCAAGTTCGGGCGAAACGTTGTAGAGACCGTATGGTTTTATGGCTGGGTTCGATCATATACGTGCACTTGTGCACGGATCATGATTGGACGAATCATACTAGTGGGCTTTGGTTTAAGCCGGATCCTAGTATTAGATTTGTTGGATTACTTTCGTCTCATTGCATTCGTATTCAGTCGGAATGCGGATGCAGGTATGTATATACAGATGAGGGGTATTCTTGTGATCCGTCACGAGTTTACTTTAGAAGATGCCATTCTATTTATTGTTCTAAACATTTGGATTAATGTTTATTAGGTGGAAATTGTGAGTGTTAGTAATGATCAGGAGCATTAAATGTGGCATGTGCTTTGTTGATGAGTCATGGTGTTATTTTTTGTGCCATGTCTAATCTCTTGATTAATTATTGTGTGGGATTAACGTGAAGAGAGAGATGGAAGCCACATAGAGTGTGGGGCTTGGTCTTGAGATTAAAAGGGCTCTCACATTTTCATCCCAACACAATGAGCAAGCTTCTTCTTCACTAGCTTTTCTAGTGCTCACAATTTCCTCATCAATGGCTTCTTCTTCAACCTCCATCCATACCATCTCATGTGTTGAGAATCAATGAATGTCTAGAAACAAAGTTATCACACACATTCTTTACTTCACCTTGGACATATCGGCTAGCAAACTTCATGTCCGAGTTGCTTCGGTTTGAAGCTGGAGCCCGTATAAAGAATCCTCGACGTGGAGCCACTTCGACGAGCGAGATCGGAGAGCGAGTTTGTTCGGAGGTAGCCGCAAGGAGCTTGGCAAAGAGATTGAAGACCGAAGGACACGGATCGATCGGTATAATCTCTGAACTCTCTTTACAGTTTGCTAGTTAAGGGTTAATGGCACGATCCGGGTATTTGGTTATGGTAGCGCCGAGTTTGAAAAGTTTTTGTTCCGCATTTGGCCTCGGATTGACGGCCGGGGCGCTGCCGTAACCCAACATGGTATCAGAGCCAGCCCATTAACCTTTAGCTAGCTTGTTTAGACAATGTAAATGTATCGAAACCGAAACAACTCCGATTCACTGCCCAAACCATTCCAGTTTCTGTCGATTTTTTAAGTGTCTTCAAAAATTATTTAAAAAACTGCAGAAGACTACTCAGGTGACCACTAGAACACACTGCAAACACGAACCCTAGATAGCAAAATTGGGCCGGCCAGATACCCCTAAAAACCGAGGTGGCCGGTTTTATTTAGGCTTCAGGCATTGATTTTTGTGGTGTAGTTTAGTCTTCGGAATGTTGGTGCAGTGGTATTGTTTGTTTGGCCCAGTTTGAATATAGTTTTATCTAGTTGTTTGGGGCTATTCGGGGTTATTTCGAACTCGATATTTTCTAACATTGTTTAAAGTTTACAGTACATACATTTCTATCTACGACCGTGAATGTCATTTGAGCGGTAAATCTTGTCTAATTGCTATAGTCATTTTAGACGGGTTTGCGAACATGACATTCACGTTGATGTTCTGTGTTGTGCTGTATTGTTGCGGATTCGTCGTGGTGGATAGCTTGCATGCAATGGTAGTGCATTTTAGTTTTATTTGTGCATTTGATATCGCGGGGCGAGCGTCCGACAAGTAGACTGCCATCACTTCCTGTTTGTATATTATTTGTTTGGGGTACGACCGGGTTGAGGTCGATGTCACCGTTGTATATATTTTCTTTTCTGTTCTAGGATTACCCCGCGGTGGAGTGCACGGATAGCTTGGTTCTGGAGGGAAACGGGCCCGCATCTCATGGCTTTGAGACGGAGGGGGTTTCACTTTAGAATTGGCGGGCTATTCGCCGCACTCGTAGGGGGTACAGGTTGACCCAAGTAGGGGTGTGATTAGTTGTCAAAAACATGAGTTTACCGCAATCAGAAACGGCGTCGCTTCGCAGCTAGCCGGTGAGTACGGGTCGATCCACAGAGACGGGTAAATTCCTTTTATGTGTTTTAACGAGTTGATTCACAATGTCGTTTTAATTGGTTTATAAAAATCTATAAAAACTAGATCTAATTAATCTAATTTAAAGTCTTGCTAGGGTTAGGCTTAGGGGAAGTTTTGGAGATTAACGTTTCCTTCACCGCTTTCAATGCCTTCTTTTTTAGATCTATTAGATGTTAAATTAATTATTAATAAAGTGGATACGAATCTTTTGGGAAGATGTTTCTTCCTCTAGATTCGTATCCTTCCTTTGTTGATAATTAGCTAACCCCCACGGAAAACGCGCGCAACCGGCCCTTTATACTACGGTTCATCGTTACCTCGAAGGGTAGGATGCTGCAGGGAGCGGTTGTGCTCGTATGCGTGGAGTTCTAACTCTTAAGTGAAGGTGGCATTGAAAGGGGTGAGAGATCTCATCTCTCAACCCTTTCGCTAAGGCTAACCCTAACAAGCGAGGAGATTACTCGCTCATTAGGGGATGATAAAATATACTAGAAAATAAAAGCAATGAAATAAAATTACCTACTGATTTGATGGCTCCCTCCAAGTAGAAGACAGAATAGATCTGAATATCGTTCCCAGAGATTCTGAATTTTATTTATTGAAAAGAGGCATAACATTTTACAGATCTAAAATTACAATTTATAGGAAAATAGGAAACCTAGGGTTACAGACTCTCGCACATGCAAAATTACAGATTTGCCCACGTAAAATCCCAACATCTGCACCGACGCACCGACTCAGAAAAACTCCACTGACATGCGCACTAGATGGCCGCGGAACCGCGGCGCCAGGCTGGGTTTGGCCGCGGTTCCGCGGCCAAATAAAGGAGTTGGGCCCTGCACTTTTTGGGCTTGGTTCAGTGGTTCTTTGGCTCTGTATTTTTATATGTATTTTCTCTGTTGGGCTTCTGGGTCTTCTCCAGATCTTCAGTGAAAACTTGTTCGTATCTTTTGACCGTTCACATGACATTTTAGACCTTGTGCTGTTCTTCGTCTAGGCTTGACTAGGATCCGTCTAATTGTTGGTCAAAAGTCCCTTTTTCTGTTGTTTTGTGTCTTTTTCACTGTATTTGCTCCAGAAACCTGTATCCTGTAATATGCAACAAACGTGCGTCAAGAGTACCTGTTTATTTATAAAAAGGATAAGAATAGGGAAATGAAAAATGCAATATTATGGTCTGAACAAATACCCCCAAACTTACCTTTTGCTCGTCCTCGAGCAAACTTATTTTTTTATTCACTAAAATCCTAACCACACTTTCGCAGGGAAGCGCGATTGCACTGAGCACGTGCAACAAGCCGTTAAACCTCTAGGTGTCCCTAGTAGGAGGAGTGTTGTCTCCTGAGGGTTTTCAGCGGATTACACCCACAAAATCGTATCAATTCGGCCCATTTACTATTGTTCTCCAATTAGGTTTTCTAACAAGGAATTCTATTATCGTTGACCCGTAAATTATCCACCCACATTCTTCACACTTCCTCATTATTTAACTTAAGATTATATATGTTATGTAGACCTACTTAGCTTTTGGCATCTCTTAAGTTTTCCTTCTAGGGTTTCATCTCCACTTAGGAATTTCTATCAACTCTATTAAAGATACAAGTTCTATCTTTCATTCCTTTCTCTTATCTAAACTCCAATTACATACCCCTACGTGTGTGTTTAGATCACCCCTACACTTGGAAATTCAAATCAAGCAATCATACTCTCGTCCATTGTCCAAAGCACTTATTAATTAGTGAATTTTTAAATGAAATTTGCTTACACATCTTTCATGCGACCGTTAATACTTCTTGAGGAACTAACAATCGATTACAAGATGCGTTAGCACTTTAAAGCGTACTTCCTAGTTTTTGCAACACCCAAGGCTTTAGCAGTGACTCCCAAACCAGTTGGTCTAAGGCACTAGGTGATGAAGCACCCTCGCTAAATATTTTTCTATTTTTACAGCCTTACGTAATCACAAAAACCAGTGTTCATTTTTTTCTTTTCTTTATTCACTCTTTTTTTCTTTTATTTTCTTCGTACTAAGGACTTTAGACAAGAGCATTTCAAGGTCTCTTCTACTATTCCAAGTTTCAAGGTGCGTGATTGTGCAAATTGTAGGGTATACATTTTCAGAATCTAGACTTAAGTTAGGAATTATTTTTCAAACTTATACTCTAATAAGGACATCAATACTCTTCCCTTGTTTCGACTTAGCCCAAGAAGTGAACTCAAAATTTGCCTATTTCTAAATAAACTACAAAAACATATACTTTCTACCGCTAAACTTTAAGGAATGTTATTTTTAGGGTTTTTAATTCACTAAGTCTAAGATTTAGTTGTTCCTAACTAGTTAACCTATTTGTCAAACTCAAGTCAATTAGCCAAAATTGAATACATTAATTTTTATAATTTTTCAAAAATTTTCAATTTTTATGGGTTTTCAAATAAATATGCAAATGCAAAAATATGTACAAATGAATGCGAAGGAAGAAGACGTAGCGAGCATACCCCCAAACTTGAACTTGACAGTGTCCTCACTGTCATGCTAAACCAAGAGGGTCAAAATACCGGCACTTCCCTGTTTATTTATTTATAATTTTTTATTGTTAAGAAAAACAAAAATATATACAAAAAGGCCCTCCCCCAAACTTCATTTAAACTATGTTAGACATTACTGCCAAACTTTGCATCGACCAAAAGTCAACACCAACCATTTGAAAAATTTATCAGTAAAGAGTATTGGTTGGTGGAAGAATAAGTTGTGGTGGTCCGCAAAGAATTGGGGAAGATAGAAGTAGTTGTATGGGAGGTGTGGAGGTAAATATGCAGGTGATGGTGATGCATCGAAACGAGAATGTAAATGATCAGCAATCAGTGGAGTGTTGGCATTCTCGTAGCTTATTAAAAAAAATGGGGGTATTTCAACTTCTAAAGGAGGAGGTTGACTCACCACAATACCCCCAAGATGTTCCTGTGGGTCCTCTATTGACATGGCATCATCCATCAATTGTGTATGATATTCAATTATGAGGGAACTTATCTCCTCGATGTCCGCCATAGTCCAACCGAAAACTTGCCGCCTATCTTGTAAGACCATTAAGAGGGCGTTCTCTTGCTCGAGGGCTAGAAAGGCCAATATGATAATGGGAAAGGTCTCATTCTCACCTATGTAAGCATATCTAAGGTGAGACGGCAAGGGCGTGAGTTCGAATTTCTGAGGCGAAAGAATCATTGTGGAATCTACCTCGAACTCAAAGGACTCTAGCACAGGTTCGAAATCACTGCAAACAACCGATTCGGATGGTTCGACTGACTCATCCAAAAATTCAAACGACTCATATTCGGGCTGTGAGTCGTCATCATCCAAAAAAGTGAAACATTCATAATCAACATCGGTTGTGTCAACGGTAGTAGGCTCAAGGAGGGACGCACTAGTGGCGTCAAAACTGTTTTCATCAAATAGAAATCTTTCAAGCTCGCAGTCCTCCTGCCTGATTTCATGAATAGAGCAAACTTCTCGTGTACTAGTTTTAGGTATGGGGGGCAGACTTCCCATCTTATAAATATTGAACTCACTAGACCTCTTTCCGAAGGATAGAGTCATGGAGCCATTGCGACAATTTATTACGGCATTGGAAGTGGCCAAAAATGGTCAACCAAGAATCACCGGAATTTGGTTTCTTGGGTTAGCAACAGGTTGTGTATCCATAACGATAAAATCAACGGGGAATATGAATTCCCCGACTTTGATCAACACATCCTCTAGTTGACCCCTTGGATAGGTGATTGATCGATCAGCCATTTGGAGAGTGCAACGAGTGGGTTTCAACTCTCCAACCCCTAATTGTTCGTACACGGAGTAGGGAATCAGGTTAACACTAGACCCAAGATCTAAAAGTGCTCGATTAATTTTCTTATCCCCAATTGTGATTGAAATAGTAGGACAGCCGGGGTCCTTTCGTTTTTGGGGTAAGGTTTGATGGTGGTTAATAGCATTGCTCACTGCACTAGCCACTAGCACTTTCTTGGGTACTTGAGATGCCTTTCTCTTCGAGGTGCACAAGCCCTTTAAGATTTTCGCGTATGAAGGGACTTGTTGGATAGCATCCAAAAGAGGTATATTTATGCTAACCTGCTTAAATATCTCCACAATCTTCTCAACTTGTGTATTTTGTTTATTAGGACTCAACCTGTTTGGGAATGGAGCATTCTGAAAATTTGTTGATTCAAAAGTCTGTAGAGTAGGAACGGATCCCAGTGTGGATGTGTTCGTGTTGTGAGAAATGGGTCCGTTCGAGTCAGGAGAAGTAGAGCCGTGTGAAGGGTGGAGAATAGGCTCTAAAGAAAAAGGTGAAGAAGGAAGTGAAGAAAATGAAGAAGGGGAAGAAGAACCACCGGCGGGGATGTCATCACTAGTTCCCACATTATTTTGCAACTCTCTTCCGGATCTCAACGTGGTCACCGCATTTACATTGTGATTGTGATATGCGTTTTTTGTGTGACCGGGATTGGGCAATGGTTGAGATGGAAGCTTTCCCTTCTCTCTCTCGCTCAACGCAGCAGTTAATTATGCAATTTGTGCCTCAATAGATTTGATACTTTGATCGTGTGAGGCATTGTTATTCATTAAAGATTGAACATAACTTTCAAATCTTGCTGCGGATTCTGTAGATTGCTTCAGAAATGCATCTAGACTTTTTTCTAGCGAGATAACCTTATCATCATTTGGTTGACCAAAATTGTTCGTTTGATTTGTATAAGGTTGTTGTTGGAAAGGTTGCGGGTTTTGAGTTTGTAAAGGTGCTTGTTGTTGTTGTGGAGGAGGTCTTTGAAAATTGTTATTTTCTTGGAACTGTTGATTTGGGTGACTCCTCCACCCCTGATTGTATGCCGAAGAGTACGGATCGTTTCTTTGTCTTTGCTGAAATGCAGCATTGACTTGATCCTGTCCTTGAATAGGTGCATTATAAGGACACTCTTCGGTTAGATGTGATGGATTAGAACAACAAGCACAAACAGTTCGTGTGGGTAGAGTAGGGGCAGGAGAAGACGATGAGATTTTTGTCTCAATGGCTTCTAGCTTTTTCATAAGTGAGGCCATCTCGGCCTTCATAGCAATCGACATATCTATTTGATGTATGCCTGCCCTAGATTGACCAACAGAAGAAGATGATGTGGTCTTGGTGCTCTCCCACTGAATTGTTTGCTCACTAAGATCCTCAAGAAACTGCCAAGCTCCGTCGCTAGACTTAGAGAGAAAATGACCTTGACATATTGTTTCTAGCAACTGCTTCGTTGCTGCGTTCAATCCCTCGTATAATGTTTGGCAAAGTTGCCAACTTTCTATCCCATGATGAGGGCATTGAACGAGTAGGTCCTTAAATCTCTCGAAACACTTCCAAAATGGTTCGGACGGAAGCTGTGAAAATTGTATAATCTCGTTTCGGATTCTAGCAGTTTTGTGGTGAGGATAGAATTTTTTCAGAAACGCCCTCACAAACTCATCCCAATTTCTAATGGAATGTGATGCGGTGCTGTATAGCCACTTCTCGGCTAGGTCACATAAGGTAAAAGGAATGACCCTTAGCCTTATTGCGTCATCACTTAATTGGGTTGTCTTCATCATCGCGCAAACGTTTTAGAATTTATTAATGAAAATATATGCATCTTCGGATTCCAAACCATGAAACTTAGGCAGCATATTGATGAAGTGTGGTTTTATTTCAAAATTATCCCCATTCGCCGGTGGGGGTGAAAGACATGTAGGTAAAGAAGTGCGGACGGGGTAGAAGAGATCCTGGAGCGCGACTCGTGCGGGCGCTACAACAGGCGGAAGATTCGGGTTATTCGCACCTAACGGAGGTGGAATCATTCCCGTCGGTAAGGTATTGTTGGGGTTGTGTCCCGACATACCTTCGAAAGAAGAATTTGAGGTTGGAGGTAAGGAAATGGACGGAATGTCGACGAAGGGTTCGTCGAAGGGTTCGTTGGTCGGTACCAACGAAACACGGACTGATCGGGCGTTAGTATCCCTAGTCCAAGATGACATACACTAAAGGAGTAGTGCAGTCAGAAAAAAATAGAAAAACAGAATGTGGGGGTAAGATAACGTCAATGAAGGAGAAATGATGGAGGTGAGGTGCAAGTTTTCTTAGCGGCAAGTTGCAAGTTTTGAAAAGATTTTTCTTTATTTTTTTATTGGAGAGTTTTGCAAGAAGGTTTTAGAAAATGGGACTCGTGACACAAATGTATCAACCACACATGCACAATCAGGCCTAGATCTAGGGTTGCCTAGGTCTGCTAGACAGCTCCTAACTAGGGCTAGAAATAGGACCTCAAACCGCCTCTTCACGGACAAGTACGGCCAGGTAAGTGGGAAGGAACCACCACTACAGTGGGCCTAATTAATAACCACTATCCTAGACACCGCAATGTCGGTTAGGATAAACGGTCGATGCCTATACTAGTCCTTTTCCTATTGAGCTCGATGTCCTTAGGTCTGAGTCTAATCTTTTTTTTAATTAATTGTGGTCGATGCAAAATGCTTTAGGTGTTTTCTGGGGTCCTGGGAAGGGTGATGAAATCCCCACCCAATCTGAGTTTGGTCAATTAGCCCCTTAGAATCCGGTTAAATTATGCAAAACAATAAAATTTCACTTGCAATCAAATTTTAGCGCGGCGCAAAGAAACCTGCAGAAAATCTGTTATTTAGAAGAGGGAGACAGACTTTTTACGCAAAGAATTCCTGCAGAAAATTTTCACAGACAGAGATATGGAGGTTGCAGAGGGGAGGAAAAGAAAGCAAACCAGCAAATTTTCAGGTGCTGACGTGGCCAGGAAGCGGCGGAACCGCGGCGTGGGGCCTCTTTTGCGGCGGAAGCGTGGCGCCTTGGTGGATTCAGCCTCTGGAAAATTTTGTGCTGCTCTGTACTTGTGATTCCTCTATGTTCTTATATTCCCTTTTCTGTTTTGACCTTCTGTAAAACTCCAGATCCAAAAGTTTTTGCTGTTCCTGCAAGATTCAAATAGCAAACCCTTCAAACAGATCAAAGTTGATAATTTTTGTATTTTTTTTTATATTTTCAGATTTTTATAATTTTTTAAAATTTATATCAACCCGAAAATTCACAAAAAGAAAAATTACGCCGTCCCCGGCAACGGCGCCATTTGATTAGTTGTCAAAAACATGAGTTTACCGCAATCAGAAACGGCGTCGCTTCGCAGCTAGCCGGTGAGTACGGGTCGATCCACAGAGACGGGTAAATTCCTTTTATGTGTTTTAACGAGTTGATTCACAATGTCGTTTTAATTGGTTTATAAAAATCTATAAAAACTAGATCTAATTAATCTAATTTAAAGTCTTGCTAGGGTTAGGCTTAGGGGAAGTTTTGGAGATTAACGTTTCCTTCACCGCTTTCAATGCCTTCTTTTTTAGATCTATTAGATGTTAAATTAATTATTAATAAAGTGGATACGAATCTTTTGGAAAGATGTTTCTTCCTCTAGATTTGTATCCTTCCTTTGTTGATAATTAGCTAACCCCCACGGAAAACGCGCGCAACCGGCCCTTTATACTACGGTTCATCGTTACCTCGAAGGGTAGGATGCCGTAGGGAGTGGTTGTGCTCGTATGCGTGGAGTTCTAACTCTTAAGTGAAGGTGGCATTGAAAGGGGTGAGAGATCTCATCTCTCAACCCTTTCGCTAAGGCTAACCCTAACAAGCGAGGAGACCACTCGCTCATTAGGGGATGATAAAATATACTAGAAAATAAAAGCAATGAAATAAAATTACCTACTGATTTGATGGCTCCCTCCAAGTAGAAGACAGAATAGATCTGAATATCGTTCCCAGAGATTCTGAATTTTATTTATTGAAAAGAGGCATAGCATTTTACAGATCTAAAATTACAATTTATAGGAAAATAGGAAACCTAGGGTTACAGACTCTCGCACATGCAAAATTACAGATTTGCCCACGTAAAATCCCAACATCTGCACCGACGCACCGACTCAGAAAACCTCCACTGACATGCGCACTAGATGGCCGCGGAACCGCGGCGCCAGGCTGGGTTTGGCCGCGGTTCAGCGGCCAAATAAAGGAGTTTGGCCCTGCACTTTTTGGGCTTGGTTCAGTGGTTCTTTGGCTCTGTATTTTTATATGTATTTTCTCTGTTGGGCTTCTGGGTCTTCTCCAGATCTTCAGTGAAAACTTGTTCGTATCTTTTGACCGTTCACTTGATATTTTGGACCTTGTGCTGTTCTTCGTCTAGGCTTGACTAGGATCCGTCTAATTGTTGGTCAAAAGTCCCTTTTTCTGTTGTTTTGTGTCTTTTTCACTGTATTTGCTCCAGAAACCTGTATCCTGTAATATGCAACAAACGTGGGTCAAGAGTACCTGTTTATTTATAAAAAGGATAAGAATAGGGGAATGAAAAATGCAATATTATGGTCTAAACAGGTTGCTCAAGTTACCAGATTCCGTGAGTGCTGGATGGTCCATTCACTTTGTTGAAGGGGGCTGGCTCGCTTCAGGTTTTTGCGGGTAACTTGCCCCACTCGTAGGGGTCTAGGTTTTCATTGCACAAGCTATCCACATGACCAGGGGAACGTCGGGTTTCAGTTGCGGCTCAAAGGAAACTCGGGGATCCCAGATTATCTGTATTGTTTTGTGATGCTTGTTACTTTTCTGTGATGTTGCATCTATCATGCCTGGAGCGATTATTATATATTGATATATATACTAGTAGATGTTGTATATGTTTTACACACGCGCTAGTCCAGTCCCCGCTTTGTCGTTAGTTAAGTAACCTAACGGGTGATGACGGGACCCAGTAGCGAATGCGGATGGCATATACGTACATTATATTTTCGTTCTTTTATGGTGTGATTTATTGATAGGACTGCGTTGATTCAGATCAACGCAAGGAAAACAGACCTATTCGATGTTGTTAGAACAATTTTCAAAAAGCTGTTATTACAAGGACGTTCTTTTTTGTTTTGCACGGTGGTATTCGGTCATGAATATCTAGCACCTCATTCGACGAGGCAAGGGCCGAGATCCCTTCATCGGGAGTGACCCCTTGGACAGAGCTTTGCGTCAGGGTAATAACTTCACTATAGTCGATTACTTTTTGCTTTGCATCGTGGTATTCAGTTTGGAATATCCTGCACCTCATTCTACAGGGAAAGAGCCGAGATCCCTTCACCGGGTGTGACCTCTTTATCAAAGGTTTTCGCCACTATATATTTATAAAAAGCTATGCGGTTCCTTCAACGGTATCAAGTTCATTACGTTTAATGTTTTTCGCCAAAAACCAGTCGTAGCCCTCCGTCATTTCCTACAGGTATTACTTAGTATTCATGTTGTGTATGTGTCACGACCCAAAATATTAGCTCGTGACCAGCACTTGAATCACGCTTTTGAAATAAAGGTATAATGAAATCAAGTGTGCTTAAATGCATAGAACAGGAACATAAAAATGCAAGTAGATTATGCAAGTTTAAAAACATATTTCGTCTTTTTGAAAATTTGGGCAGCACATCCTTTGTATATTTTGATCCAAAACCTCAAATACATAATAAGGATAAAGGCATCCCCAAGTGGGAGCTAACTCTTCGCCAAACGGCGGATCACAACCACGCAATACAGTAAAAATAACTATACGACGCCCAACGCGAAGTTCACCACAAAAGATAAAGAAATAAGCAAGATATCAAACCACAAGTAGCAGAAAACCCCTCGCTCTAAGTCTCTCAACCACAATCCCACTAAGTCTCATTACTTATACAATTTACAAATTTCGATTGATGGAGTTAACTAGATACAATATGAAATATAGATACAAGAGTTGGTACGATACAAGTGTCCCACCTACCAATGCAAAACACCCGAATGCAATTGTGTGCCAGCGAAGCCGCTATTGATCCAAGCGGTCAACCTGCAAGAACTGTGGCACAACGGGGGTGAGTTGCCAACTCGTGAGTAGAAAGATATCAACAAATAGAAATCGAATAAATAACGACTCCTAGGTCAACTACATCATAAGGTAATACTATGATATCTAGGGTGACCGGGTTTGTATATGTGCCAACAAGGTAGTCAATGTCTATAAGCATGTGTATAACATCCAACAGTAAAATCAATGTATGTATGTATGTGGATCTAGCCCACGCGTCAACCACTGACGCAGTAACATCATGCATGTAAATATCATAAAAGCATATGCATGAAAATATGAGGATATAAATCAACACGTGTCCCTCGCGACACCTCAAAATCATGGAACCTGAATGTCCATCCTCGACACTCGAAACATTATGAAAACCGTGCCCAGCATCGACACGTAAATCCTCATATATCTCAGGCGCCGCATCCTCAGATCGGCCCTCAGGCGCCGCACACCTTGGTCGGCCCTCATATCTATCTCGTTACTCCGGTCAGTATCCTCCGGATAACTGCCGAGTCCAAGTACTATCACTGGTAGATAGTGCTCCCCTGCCAGGCTCACCGCTTAACATATATGAGTCTTCTTGCCCCGGGGTACCTCACCGGGTCCACCATATACCCGCAGACGGTGCCTACCGCTCCTCGAATCGGGTTTCACATGCCACTCTCAGAACCGAGAAAATACATGGTGGATGCACTGAAATATCATATCAAGAGAAACCGGGTTTTTAAAACAATACATACTTTCTTTTAAAATGACCACGGTTCTCAAATCCAGAAATCTCATGAAAACAGCATATCTCAATGCGTAAAATCATAAAGCATGATGTAAGCGACATATGATGAAATGTAAGCATATCATGCAACATGGAACAGTGATATATCATATTAAGGGAAAACCGCTCTTTTAAATAATTCCAATCTTAAAAATATGTCTTTCGGTTCCTAATATCTCCAAAGTCAAATGCAACATCGTAATAAAGTGCACAGGTAACTATAGCAAGTAAATTATACAAAGAGTCATATCATGATGCGGCAATCCTACTGTGTAGTGGCATGGCAATTATCGATGATGAAGTGTGTGAGCCGATAAATCTGTGTACGTGTAACATACGCATCATCGATAATGGTGTAAGTGTACTAACACAGGTATATGCAATGCAATAATAATATCATGAATGCAGCATAAGGTAAATCGCATAAGGTAAATCATCAGCTAAAAGCTATAAGGTATACGTAACTATCATATGTCTGAGTCGGTGAATCTATCAATCGACATCTAGCCTAAACAACATCGCGAATGGTATAATCCATCGTACGGCAACCTCTAGTCAAGGGTAAGGATCAATCATCAAGTCAACTCATCACGCACGGAAAATCATCGTACGGCGGCATTAAGCTATCAGGGATCCTATCATTCTATAAGACGAGGAGGGTACGGACCTAACGACTCGTACGGCTATCATTCATGATTCATATCATATATAAGTATCTCTACATACCTATGTCCCAGGTCGCATCCGCAATAATCTCATATTAGGGGACCGACAGGGTATAATTCACCTCAATGGACTCGCATCCATATACCATCATACCATCAACTCATCATATCATCATATCCGTCTCATATTCTTTCATCGCATTCATATCTCACATCAAGTCGAGTTTACATAAACATTTTATCTCTACTACAAGTATAAGTATCTAATCTAACCTATACACCCGAACCATACAAGCGGATTTTAAAAGAAAGCGAATCGTAGTTTTGAAAATAGGAGTTACGGTGTTTTTAAGGAAAAGATATCATTTGAAAATCCGTAACGTCCCTCAAGGTATCTGTTTAAAAGATGCATAAGATTCTTTAGTTTAGAAATAGGTATGGTTCGGATGACACATCTACGTCGGCTATCTAGTCCAATAGTTCCCCTAAACGACAGTATCGTCAAATATCACCCTCAAATACCGTCATCACATATTAGCCGTATTGTATCGCTTCTAACTATCCTTAGTTTCTAATATGGTTTTACTAACTATCATTTTACTCTAACCCTAGTTTCCTAATCTAGGTTCCCTTAACCATATTCTATAAATCAGTCTCCATCAAAACTTTGCGGGGGTGCTATACGCCATCCACCCGACTTCCTCCGTGGATATAGATCCACTCACCTTGGTTCTTGTTTTCCGAAGTCGATGACGCCATGCTCTGTCATCTCGGAATCCACGTGATGGTACCTACAATAATACACAATCGCAATGCGTGTAAAAATCAAGACGGAAAACCAAAACGGCACACGTTTCGTTCATAGGTTAAAACCTATAGCCCACGCATGCAAAACCAAAAAATTACCCCTAGCCGTTGATGTACAAACATTCAACAACAAAATACAAAAACCAAATATCAAGAATTAGCATTTCAAAATACGGAAAACATAGCTAAAGTCACACTAAACTGCTCCCAGATTTTGACTCAGGTCAAATAAAGCTAAGCAAACAAGTCTAGGGTTATGTACATAGTGTATATGACCTATTGTAACCACCTAGCCCCCTAACCTCACCAAGTGGCCGGCCACTATTACGCAAAATCCGAGGTCGCCGGCCCATGGGTCTCTATTTGGGTTCATCAGGTCAGAGTGGTCTCTTAGTGACTTAATTTGGTCCATAGTATTGTTTGCTACTCTCAAAATTTCCATGGGTTGCTCCAGGTACCCTGTAGGCACACTAAAGGTCACAAAACTGCTACGGAACAATTCCTGAGTTCGTGCATAGGGTGCAAATCTATGGCTCAGGTCAGGAAACGTGTCACCAAGGTCATGTAAACACTCAACAATGTTCCCAGATTTTACCTAAATTCTTTACAGGAAAATCTAGTAAGACCAAACACTTCTACATATCTTCAGGTAACTACCCTACAAAACCCAAGCTTTAACTCACCTACCCACCCAAGGTCGCCGGAATTTGCCCCATAGCCGCCGGCCAAAACCGATGGGAAAGGGATAGGGTTTCAGGTGAACACTTCAGGTCTCGAGTACAACACTACCACACTGTTTGTTTTTACAGTGAAAACTCGGGGTCACAGCAGGTTAGTAACAACACAAAACGACATTCAAAACACGACATCTCACCAAACTAGTCTAAAGGGAAGAAGTTATACCTCATCAAGGCCACTCAAGAAGACCCTAGCTTCTCATTGTCATCAAAATTCCACTTTGCTTGGTTCAATGTGTAGAGGAAAAGATGGGGATTAACTTTTGTGAAAGGGGTTTAGGGTTTTTGGGATTGTTTGGAGATAGATTTAGGGTTTGAAGTGGAGGGTTGTAGAGTTAAGGAAGATGAAGAGGGAGATGAAAATGATGGGGAATGAATCATGGCAGCAGCCCCCCTCTCTCTCACTATTATTCACTCTCTCTCTCTCTCCAAAAGTATACCCACCCCACTCATTTTGTCCCCCTTTGACTTTTCTTTTCCTTTTTCTTTTTCTCACCAAAAACACTTACACCTATATAAAACCACAAATGAAATAACATGTAACATGTCATGGCGAACTAGCCATGAAAAACTGTAGAAATGCGGATTTGGCTTAAATCGTGATTAGTAGTGCACTAATCGGGTTTTTATCAAAACAGCATATAATAAATTTTTAAAATGCCAAATCCTTTAAATATATTATTAAATGAATAAATCATTTTAAATTTCTATTTATTTCATAATTATTGGTATATATTTATACCCTTTTTCGAAAACCCCAATTTCGCAAATCGGGCAGTTTTCGGGAAATATATTATTTTAATATTAAATTCCAAAAATAATATTTTATATTTTCTGAAATGTTACAATCTTCCCCCTGGTCCCCGAATTTAAATTTAACCCCCCAAAATCTAAAACATTTCAATAATCAGCTCAAATCAACGGGGCTCCGAAATCATGGAAAACGCAGAAATACACAGCGCGTCAAGTGCGTGTGGAAAAGAGTACAAAACTCAAACCGAACTCCGTCAAGCGTCACGCAAATTATCGAATTTGCATGCATATTCTCGGAGTTACAATAGAGATACAGATCTCGAAATCTACTACTGAAATCCAATATACACTAGTTAAATACTATAATACGTGTATAGTACGCATCTTTGGAAAACTTTCAGGAACTAAATAAAACTCATGCAAAAATCTTTTCTAAATCGCCGTGTGATGCGTAACTCACAGCCTAAGTGACGGACGTCCAATTGTAAGGAAATAATATATGTCCATATATATTTTGCTAAATATACGTTCCGTCGTTTTGAAAATATCCCAAAAGGTTTTCCTTTATAAACGTTCGCGTCGCTCATGGACACGTTGGAAATAGCGAGAGTATAGCTCCTTTGAAAAACCCTCTTGGTAATCTTTTAATGCATGCAAGGTACTCAGGTACTGTCCTCAGATCAGTCCCATTCGGCTACTATATACTATATATAGTACCTATCATGAAAACAAAGTGCTCAAAAAGAAAAATCAGCCTCAAAAGGCGTATCCGACAATCACATGCGTCTGGTGCGCGCGGAAATCACATCCAAGCACAGGTGTCACAATATGCACAAAAGCCAAAACTACGTGCAACGGGTGTGCACGAAAGCATCTGTCCAGTGCAACGGGTGTGCATGACAACAATACTGTTAGTGTATATGCCTTAGGGGCCATTATGGTATCATACTAGCTTGTATATTACTTAATGGAAGTTTGGGATATTCACAGTTATATTAACAGTCTTGCTAAACATGGTAGTATGCTACTTGGTTTATATCTATCTTAATATGTGTATATGTTAGCATATCGAGAATACATATTGATAGAGCCCTTAGGATCTTGCTTAACTACCAGCGTTGTGATGGCAGTCACACTAGTGGGGGCTGGATAGTCTACAAGCACATCCTTTTTTAGGTCCATAGTTGTAGGAGTATTGAGATATGGCGTCGATACTCCGGAGTAGACTAGTGAGTACGCTTCTCATCCCAGCAGGGGAGATGGTCTGTCCCACAGCCATCAGTACGTTGTACTGGAGATAGTATACAGGTGCTCGTTGGGTTACGGGTACACCGGACAGAACTCGTAGGGAACTGTTGGTTGGTATTATACCCGTCGTCAGTTAACACTTCCCAGGTGACATGAGTACAGCATAGTCCGCAGACTTGATACTGCTGCTTCGCCTCGAATGTGTTCCCACTATTCTTAGATTGCTACCTTACCACGGCTCAAAAGAGTCGTGCAAACAGGTAGCAATTGGGTGCAATCCCGAAGCACTTAAAGGCAGTGGCGGTTAGATAGGATTCGTCTCTCCCGGTATTGGGAGTTGATATCGTGCTGTGTTTGGAGAGCCATTTCGCAAAGTCCCTGGCCAGGGCAGACGAGATTTACTGGTAGGATTTCCAGTAGCTTCTCAAGGTGTAATGGGCTTCACTCCGACACGACTTATACCGCTTTTAGGGGACTGGCGCTTGCCGCCCCCTAGGCCCGATATGCGATAGTCTTAGACGAACAGACCGGACTGTACGGAGATTGTCACATCAGGCTCAGTAGAAGTTCGGATGGGTTTCTTCATCGGCCTTCTTATTGACATCTACCTAGGGACCGTTACGTACAGCTAGTGCCGCTTGCGATCTATGGTTAAACCCACTGCCAGCGTAGTGTCAAGTCTTTAGAGTCCTACACAGAGAGTTTCCCTGCTTCGGGCAAAACGATATAGAGGTCGTATGGTTTTACGACAGAGTTCGGACACATACGTGTTTTTACGCACGTACGATGTTCGGACAGTTTATACTAGCAGGCTTTGGTTTAAGCCAGATTCTAGTATTGGATTATTGGATTTATACAGTCTCAGTATTTCCGTGTTTTCACGGATGGGAGGGGCATTCTCGTAATTAGTCGAGAAGCTTCTAGAAGATTGATGAGTTGGAGGCTTAGGTGGAATTTGCATTAAATGATTTAATGACTCATGGTGTGATTCATCCAAAGGAGTTAATGATGCATTTATTGCTTAATGACTCATGAGATGAATCACACAAAGTGAGTTAATGAAGCATGGTTGATATTATTATTTGTTATTCATTTAATAATTATTATGCTTCATATATATTCACAAATGAGATATTATTTCATATCATTCTCACTCTCACCTTCTCTCTCCTCAATCTCTCTCTCTCTTCAAAGAACTAACCCTAACCTCTCATGTGTTGAGATCCAAGGGTTAGCAAGACTAATAGATCCCTAATCCTATTCTATATCCTCTAGGTTACTTTGATTAGCACTCATAGCAACCTAGTTACCTCAAGTGAAAGGTTAAGCTTGGAGAAGTAGCTCTCAGGTGGATCTTCTATCAAAACAAGGAGGCCGACGAGGAGGTGGTCTACGAGAACAAGAAGGACTTAATTCATTAGGTATAATCATCTTTCATAGTAGCTAATCACTTCTATGTTGTTGTTAGTTAGGGTTTAGCAAAGATCCGTAAAGTTAGTCGATGTTAGTTTAAACAAAATGATTGTTTTACCTATTCCGCCTCCCAGCATCATGTGGGGTGTCTAACGTCGACTTACAAATACCCGGTGCATCTATTGTGCACGAAAATTTCAATCATGTGCATCCAACATGCACGAAATCACGAAATCCAATATCAAGCGCCGATCATGCGCAAAAGTCCACTCCAAGCGCATCAAACATGCGCAAGAATCCAATCAGGTGCACAAGGTGCACAAAACAAATATCGAGTATCAAAATCGAAATCGACGGTATACAACACCCTTCAATCCAAATCCAAATCAGGAATACCGTGGCATATAATCTCACAACTATGTGCATCAGTGTGCACAAAAGAAAATCAAAATACTAAAAAGTGCATGAAAACTATGCCGAAAGCATAAATCAAATCATATGCATGTCCTGGGCATGAAATCACAATAAATATCTCAAATGACATCAAAACGAAGTCAGGTGCAACTGTGGTGCACAAAATACGTATCAAGGCAATACAAGCACATATAAGCTATACCGAGTGCAAAAATCAAATCATTCGTATGAAATCCACGAAATCATAAACAGGTGCAGCCAAGGCACAAAACGATATTTAAGTGCAATACTGGGCAAAAATCATAAATCAACACAACAGTGTATAAAATATATATCAAGAGCAATAACTATGCATAAAATGTGAATACCCGGTAGGTGCAGCCATGGTGCACGAAATCAATATCATGAAACTCAATCATCAAAACTCAAATCCAAGCGATATAAGCGGGATACTCGGATCACAACGCAAATCGCAGTAAATGACATTGAGGTACACCTCCTACAATGTCGAAAAATGAATCGGTGCGCCTAAAACCGGCAAAACAAGAATATTCGCTCACCTCCTGCTCACGGTCTGGCGTCTTCTGTCTCTGGGTCTTCCTTTTCTCTGCGGATTACCAATCTCGCAATCCATCGGCTCATCGGCCCTGTCAGGTGTGCTAATGGGGACGATTCCGTTCTGGCACTTCTCTAGTCATCTCCCGGTCATTCATCACGATCTCTCCTAAGGCAGCACATCACTGGCGTCGGCCTCTGGCTCTCTGAATACACATGACACATCTGATCCTGGATGCAAATCTCATTGCAGTAGTGTCCTGGAAGGAATCCTGCTCAGGGTCTCTTCCGATCTTGCCTATGCAGAACTGCACGGAGGCTGGTACCCTTACATAATCTTTTCTTGTTTTCTGGACATTTGCTTTTCAGTGCAACGTTCTTCGGAAATTGGCCGTATCCCAACGCCTCTGTATACATATCAGATCTCTAATCTCGACGGGGAGTAGCAACAGCTCGTCAGCATCGCGCATGAACCTCTGGCTCCACTCGCCTTTGTCATCGTCCGCTTCGACGTCACATTATGTTGTCTGCGTACTGCCACTGTTCTCGGCCACGGTCAATCCGGAGTCTCTCACACAGACTCGAAGTTACGAACTCGGTATATTCATCACTCTGTAGAAGATATCTGGCCGAACACGTCCTCGGGAACTCGTCCCAACCATCGGAGGAATACTCTATACTCGCCCGCTCTCGATCAACTCACAATGCATCTGGGTGAGGTCCTCTATCCGAAGCTGGTCAGCTTACTGGTCTCCTATCACATGGTATCTGGACGGCGTTAAACTTTTTGATCGAGTCATCGAGATCCCAAAATTCCCCGAAGGTTCAACACCTGAGCGCAGTCTAAAAATATCTGGTACATACCACAGCACCTCTGGACCAGCCGTAGAAGGGCAAACCCAAGCCTCACTGATGGCACCGCTAAACTGCCATAAACCCTAAGGTTCAAAGCGGTTCCATGGTCATTCTTCTAGAGGGTCCACAAAATTACCTGCATGTTCCTCCGAACACTTTAAACGTGGGAAAAATGGTTTCCTGTCACTCATTCGAACCTTTTCAACTTCGCCTATACAACATGTGAATACCCTTCGCCCGCATGCCAAGCAATGCCTCAATGCTCCAGGAAAAGAGAGACATTAACAGTCACCTCTGGATCGGTCTGCTCTAGATCTGAGTAAGACTCTCCACACTGGAAATCTTCAACTCAACTGGGCCTACGTCAGCGCATCAATCTGACGAATCACCTTTGTCCCTCAACTTGGGGCAGGCTAGCTATCATCTGTCGCATCTCTGCCTGGAAGCTCCGGCGATCTCAGCTCGTAAGCTCTGGAAGCGACATCCTATCAATCTCAGCAACAGCTGGGTCATCTGTCTGCATGGTAAGCGACATCAATATCTCTGAGGTATGCTGTACATCAACAGTCCTCTCGCAACTGGAAGCTCTATCAAAGGCCCGATCATCTGGTGCAAAACCAAACACCCGCCTCAACAGGAGGTCACAACACAAAACTACATCGAGACGTTCCTATGTCACCAGAAAACACAATGGTCGGCCCTCGTACCAGACGAGCTCGCTCTGACCGCAACACTAGCAGCAGCTCAATCTGCGCTCAAACATGGTGACAGGAACCTCAATCGAGTATCGAAGAAAGCAGACCAACGGCATGAAAGGAAACGACAGATCCGGCATGGATACATGATCATAAGAAGGAACAGCATCAATGAGAGTATGATCATGGAACAAATAAAATCAAGGATCTCAAATGGATGTATAATCATGGATCGAAGAGAATCGCTGGTCTCAAAATATGTACATCCTAAGGTTTCTTAAGTGGAGTATCGTATCGTAAATATGCCGCGGAATATACGTACGGTACGTCACTTTACTCAAGTTACCTACTCCATCAATCAGGGTCAACCTATGAAATGAAAGTTTAGGTCTAATACCCCCCTCCGGTTCAAGTCTAAGTTCCGTAAGGTCAAGCCTAGGTTCCGAAATACATACCCACCCTAGACTCCGCATAGTGAAACATAGACTCGAACTAAGGTTAAACCTAACGCTCTGATACCAACTTTATCACAACCCGAAATATTAGCTCGTGACCAGCACTTGAATCACGCAACGTCTAAAGGCGTAACGGAATTCAAGTAAGCTGAAACCCAGAAATCTAAACCTTTTAAGAAGAATAAAGGAGGTGAAGTTTTTGAAATAAACGTATAATGAAATTAAGTGTGTTTAAATGCATAGAAAAGGAACATAAAAATGCAAGTAGATTATGCAAGTTTAAAAACATGTTTCGTCTTTTTGAAAATTTAGGCAAAACCTCCTTTGTATATTTTGATCCAAAACCCCAAATACATAATAATGATAAAGGCATCCCCAAGCGGGAGCTAGCTCTTCGCCAAACGGCGGATCACAACCACGCAATACAGTAAAAATAAGTATACGATGCCCAACGGTGAAGTTCACCATAAAAGATAAAGAAATAAGCTAGATATCAAACCACAAGTAGCAGAAAACCCCTCGCTCTAAGTCTCGCAACCACAATCCCACTAAGTCTCATTACTTATACAATTTAAAATTTTCGATTGATGGAGTTAACTAAATACAAGAGTGGGTACGATACAAGTGTCCCACCTACCAATGCAAAACACCCGAATGCAATTGTGTGCCAGCAAAACCGCTACTGATCCAAGCGGTCAACGTGCAAGAACTGTCGCACAACGGGGGTGAGTTGCCAACTCGTGAGTAGAAAAATATCAACAGATAGAAATCGAATAAACAACGACTCCTAGGTCAACTACATCATAAGGTAATACTATGATATCTAGGGTGACCGGGTCTGTATATATGCCAACAAGGTAGTCAATGTCTATAAGCATGTGTATAACATCCAACAGTAAAATCAATGTATGTATGTATGTGGATCTAGTCCACGCTCAACCACTGATGCAGCAACATCATGCATGTAAATATCATAAAAGCATATGCATGAAAATATGAGGATATAAATCAACACGTGTCCCTCGCGACACCTCAAAATCATGAAACCTGAGTGTCCAGCATCGACACTCGAAGCATCATGAAAACCGTGCCCAGCATCGACACGTAAATCCTCATATATCTCAGGCGCCGCATCCTCAGATCGGCCCTCAGGGGCCGCACACCTTGGTTGGCCCTCATATCCATCTCGCTACTCCGGTCAGTATCCTCCGGATAACCGCCGAGTCCAAGTACTATCACCGGTAGGTAGTGCTCCCTTGTCAGGCTCACCGTCTAACATATACGAGTCTTCTTGCCCCGGGGTACCTCACCGGGTCCACCATGTACCCGCAGACGGTGCCTACCGCTCCTCGAATCGGGTTTCACATGCCACTCTCAGAACCGAGAAAACACATGGTGAACGCACTAAAATATCATATCAAGAGAAACCGGGTTTTTAAAACAATACATACTTTCTTTTAAAATGACCACGGTTCTCAAATCCAGAAATCTCATGAAAACAGCATATCTCAATGCGTAAAATCATAAAGCATGATGTATGCGATATATGATGAAATGTAAGCATATCATGCAACATGAAACAGTGATATATCATACTAAGGGAAAACCGCTCTTTTAAATAATTCCAATCTTAAAAATATGTCTTGCGGTTCCCAATATCTCCAAAGTCAAATGCAACATCGTAATAAAGTGCACAGGTAACTATAGCAAGTAAATTATGCAAAGAGTCATATCATGATGCGGCAATCCTACTGTGTAGTGGCATGGCAATTATCAATGATGAAGTGTGTGAGCCGATAAATCTGTGTACGTGTAACATACGCATCATCGATAATGGTGTAAGTGTACTAACACAGGTATATGCAATGCAATAATCATATCATGAATGCAGCATAAGGTAAATCGCATAAGGTAAATCATCAGCTAAAAGCTATAAGGTATACGTAACTATCATATGTCAGAGTCGGTGAATCTATCAATCGGCATCTAGCCTAAACAACATCGCATAGGGTATAATCCATCGTACGGCAACCACTAGTCAAGGGTAAGGATAAATCATCAAGTCAACTCATCACGCGCGGAAAATCATCATACGGCGGCATTAAGCTATCAGGGATCCTATCATTCTATAAGACGAGGAGGGTACGGACCTAACGTCTCGTACGGCTATCACCCATAATTCACATCATATATAAGTATCTCTACATACCTATGTCCCAGGTCGCATCCGCAATAATCTCATATCAGTGGACCGACAGGGTATAATTCACCTCAATCGACTCACATCCATATACCTGTAAGGTTACTAAGCACACTAACAAGGCTCTTCAAGGCATCTACCATGCCAAAATTAAATTTTTATGTGCCGAACAACCCTAAGCAAAATCGTATACTAGAGATCTGGCGAAACTAATAGCAAGTAAACAACTTTACATTTAAGTGTATGCGAAATACAACCTTTGTAGATCGGTCCTTCACTTCTTTAGCTCCTTGTTGAAGTCCATTCACTGCGATTGTGGTTCTCCCGGACTCTTGCATGGCTTCACGAGGCTAAAGAGCGTCCTTGCTTGAAGTCTTTGAGGCCGAAGATGATCTACGTCGAGGGGATGCCAACTCAAGCTTCACTAACTAGAGAATTAGTGAAGCAAACACCCTAAACTAAAGTGCTAGTCTAGTAGAGGATGGAGAAATAGGAAGTGGGTTCTCTTTAGATTTTTATTTCTCACAATGTTTCTCACTTTGGATCAAACCCTAGCTGGCTTTTCTTTTAAAAAAAAAAAAAGAAAGAAGAAGATGAACAAAAGAAAAGAGATGAGGATAATGATCAAGTGAGAAAGCTAACCATGGTGAGTGAGTATCATATACTAACTCTTGTAGAGACATAACCATAGCTAATACTTATGGTTTGGTTAAGAAATATCCATGGTAAAAACAAACTTAGTGGACTTAGTCAATGCATCCACAAGCTTCCACAAGCTTCATGCATTGTGCTAATCCTCCACTAATTTTGTAATTACTTAAAATATAAAAACCCAACATAATAGATAGCATGGTGTAAGTCTCATACACCCAAGTCTTGTGTATCATCAACCATGATACAAAAAGAAAACACAATTTTAATATATATCATATATATATTGAAGTTGTGTACATGTGAGAAAAATCCATAAGTGAACAAGTGTTAGTTAATGTAAACTAGTATATCAAATATACAATTATACAATAAATTATTAAATCAACACTTGACTTAATAATCCGGTCATATCATATATAACCGACTAACATCCAATGTATCGATTTATCGAATCAACACTTGATTCGATAGCCCGGCTATATCACATATAACCGACCGATACAAAAAGTCGCGAGAATAGAATACGGTATCACATACACGCATCATTCTCGGTCCCGCACATATCACATATACGCTCCTATTTCGTTTTGCCTGAGCCAGTAAAACCTCTGTGTAGGACTCTAAAGACTCGTCAATGCACCGGCAGTAGGTGATGGTCACATCACGCACCCACAAGCCGTCAGCGGTACTAGCTGGACGTAACGGCCACCCGGGTATTGAGCGATCAGAAGATCAGCAAGCAAGCCCGCTCCAACTCCTGTAAAAGCCTGCCGGTAACACTTCCCGTACAGTCCGGTCTCCTCGTCTGATTTGTCGCATATCAAGTCTAGGGGTGGTAAACGTCAGACCCCAACAACCGATAAGTCGTGCTGATGTGAGGCTCATAACGGGTTGAGAAACTACTGGTAACACTTACCAGTAAATCTCTATAAATCAGCCCTGGCCAGGGACTTCCCTGTCACGGCCAATCGAGCACAGCACAACATCAACCCCCAATACTGGGAGAGACGAAACCCCTCCTATCGCTCATTGCTTCCATATGACTCGGGACTGTACCCAAAAACCATCGTTTTGCACGCCCTCATGGACGTGGTAAGGTGGAAATCAAAGCACAGTGGGAATCACACAAGACTCTATGACGATCTCGGGTCTACAGACTAACCTGCACAAGTGTCACCAGAGAACTGCCATCTGATGTGAGGTATAATACCATCTGGGAGTTCTCGGCGAGTCCGTCCAGTGTACCCAGTCTCCACTGAGCACCCGTATACCATCTCTGATGTCAAACACCAATGGATATGGGATCATCCATCGCCCATCTCATGGGTCGAGAAGCGTATACGCTAGTCTACTCTGGTATATCGATGCCCTGTCTCGATACACCCACGACTAGGAACATTAAAGGATGTACTTATGGACTACCATGGCCCCACTAGTATGATCTGCATCATAGTCCAGGTAGTCAAGTACACATCCTAAGGGCTTTACCAACATGTAACCATAAGACAATATCAAGAGACAAGTATACATGTTAAGATAAAGAGCAACCAGATAGCATACTATCATATCGAGCAAGAAAGTCCTCTCTATATATGTCCAAGCATCCAATATAATATACATCATTTGTACAATACTGGCCTCTAGGGCATACATACAACTAATAATCTCCTACTTGCACTAGGGCCAGCTGCCGTAGTATCGCATACCGAGTATCCCGGAGAGTCTCTCAAACTGTATCTGGGGAATGGCCTTCGTGAGTGGATCTGCTGTGTTGTTCTTCGTGTCAACCCTCCTGACCTCGATCTCCCGGCGATCAACTATCTCCCGGATCAGGTGATACCGCCTCAGAATATGCCTGGATCACTGATGGGACCTGGGTTCCTTGGCCAAAGCCACCGCTCCATTGTTATCGCAATACAAAGGTATTGGATGCTCAATGGATGGAACCACTCCAAGTTCAGTAATGAACTTCTTGATCCAGACAGCCTCTTTGGCAGCATTGTTGGCAGCGATGTATTCAGCCTCCATCGTCGAGTCTGCCACGGTTTCCTGCTTGGAACTCTTCCAGCTAACCGCCCCTCCGTAAAGGGTAAAGACAAATCCCGACTGTGACTTAGAGTCGTCCATATCACTCTGGAAGCTCGAATCGGTAGAGGACTCCACTTGGAGTTCTCCGTTACCATACACCAAGAGCATCTCTTTAGTCCTTCGCAAGTACTTGAGAATGCTCTTCACAGCTGTCCAGTGACTCTCTCCAGGATCAGCTTGATACCTACTCACTACACTTAGTGAGTATGCTACATCGGGTCTGGTATATAGCATCGCGTACATGATAGAGCCTACAGCCGAAGCATAGGATATCCCTTGCATGCGAGCTCTCTCCAAATCAGTCTTGGGAGACATCTCTTTGGAGAGAGTGAGCCCTGAGATCATGGGTAAAAACCCACGTTTGGACTCTTCCATACTAAACCTCTTTAGTATGGTGTCAATATACCTGGATTGGGACAATCCCAATATCCTTTTAGATCTATCTCTATAGATCATAATTCCCAATATGCAGGAGGCATCACCTAGATCTTTCATTGAGAATCTTTGTGATAAGAAGAGCTTGATTGCAGCATAGGAATGTCATTTCCTATCAAGAGTATGTCGTCCACGTACAATACGAGGAAGACAACCTTACTCTCTGCCACCTTCTTGTAGATACAAGGTTCATCTACGTTTTTGACGAAATCAAACTCTTTGATAACGACGTCAAAGCAGATGTTCCAACTCCGCGATGCTTGCTTTAATCCATAAATGGATTTAAGCAGCTTGCACACCTTCCCGCTGCTCCCACTATCTACGAAGCCCTCTGGCTGAGTCATGTACACGCACTCTTCTAAATCACCGTTTAGAAAGGCGATCTTAACATCCATTTGCCAGACTTCGTAATCATGATATGCAGTGATGGCAAGCATGATCCGGATGGATTTAAGCATAGCCATTGGAGAAAAGGTTTCATCATAGTCCACACCTGGTCTTTGACGAAAACCCTTTGCAACAAGTCTAGTTTTGAAAGTCTCCACTTTCCCATCTACACCAAGTTTTTTCTTGAAAATCCACTTGCTCCCAATGGGTTTTACCCCTTCAGGAGCATCTTCCAAAGTCTATACTTTGTTGGTGTACATGGATTCCATCTCGGACCGCATTGCATCCAGCCATTTCACTGAGTCTCCACTCGTGATGGCCTGCTCGAAGCTAGTTTGGTCATCTTCAACCATGATGCAATCCTCGCTCCCACCATCCATGAGAAAACCGTAGTATCTCTCAGGTGGGTGAGGAACCCTACTATATCGATGGAGTGGCTGGGGTTCATCGGGAACTACCGAATCCTCTGGTTCTACCAAATCTTCTGTTGTGGTTTGTACAGCTGGAAGCTCTTCTGGTTCTACCTCAGAGCCACTAATCTCTTTTGCAAGAAATTCCTTTTCTAAAAATGTGGCATGTTGAGTAACAAACACCTTTTGTTCCTCACTGTGGTAGAAGATATACCCTCGCGAATGCTTGGGATATCCAACAAACTTACACAAAACAGACCTTGCCTCGAGTTTGTCCGGTTTTTTTCTTTTGACATAGGCCGGGCAACCCCATATCTTAATAAAATTAAGATATGGTCTCTTCCTCTCCCATATCTCATATGGGGTGGTAGGCACAGATTTGGTAGGAACCCTATTCAGTAGGTATGCTGCTGTCTCCAGTACATATCCCTAGAAGAAAATAAGTAACTCAGCTATACTCATCATAGAGCGCACCATATCTAATAGGGTGCGGTTCCTCCGTTCCGATACACCGTTGTGCTGTGGTGTATATGGAGGAGTTAGCTGAGAGAGAATCCCATTCTCTTTTAGGAAGTACAGAAATTCATTGCTCAAGTATTCATCTCCTCGATCAGATCGAAGGATTTTAATACTTTTCCCGGTTTGGTTCTCGACTTCTTATTTATATTCTCTAAATTTCTCAAAAGCTTCTGATTTGTTTTTCATCAGGAACACATATCCGAATCTAGAGAGATCGTCAGTGAATGTAATGAAGTATAAAGAACCATCCCTAGCATGTGTAGACATGGGACCGCATACATCACTATGTATCAGTCCCAAGAGTTCGGTAACTCTTTCTCCGTGTCCCGTAAACGGAGTTTTGGTCATCTTGCCTTTGAGACATGACTGGCAAGTATCATAAAATGAAAATTCAAACGGATTTAAATATCCATCCTTATGCAACTTAGCTAGTCGTGTCGCATTGATGTGACCCAGTCTACAATGCCACAAGAAGGATTCGTTCAATTCTGAACTCTTCCTCTTGTGTGTGTTTGTTATGCTCAGAACTGTTGATTGATTTAGAACATAAATGCCATTGCACAACGTGCCTGATCCAACCAACTTTTGGTTAAAGAAAATGTTCATAACATTATCCTGTAATACAAAATTATATCCCTCTTTACTCAACAAAGAAACTGATATAATATTGCATATCAGGTTCGGCATGAAATAGCATTCGTTCAGAATTAATGTATTACCAGTTGGCAATACAAGGTGATATTCCCCAACGGTTTTAGCTGCAACAATTGCACCATTTCCAACCCTTATGTCTTTATCACCTTCTCCAAGTTCTCTACCTTTCCTAAGCCCATGTAACTGATTACATATATGGGATCCTGACCCGGTATCTAATACCCAGGACGTAGAGCAAATAGAGAAACAGTTCTCTGTAACGAACACACCCGAAGAAAATGCATCAACATGTACTTTCATCATTCGGGTGGCATGGGAATCCTGGTATTCCCTTATATCCTGTTCAGTCCTATAACTCTTATAAGAAAGAATGGAACCAACGTTCCCCAGCACAGTATAACATGTGGGTTCGGTCAATACATCCATATTATTATCTTGATTAAGGCACGATATGGTCGCTACCTGGAGAGAGAGAGAAAAGAAAACACTTTAGCGTATGCTCTTGCAAGATCAGATTGGTTATTATTTTATCTAGTCAGGATGGCTCCCACTGTTTTTATCAAATCTTCCTTCAAACCATAAAAGGAAAGACTAGCCGGGATTAATTACACCCTATAACTTCGCCAATCTTTCAGCCAGGCCAGTGTCGGTACTTTGAGGGAGGTTCCCTGTGCTTTCGCACGGACCTAATTAAAGTAAACCTCGTTTTCCTAGAGGCGTAACCCCGTTGACACCTTTCTAGACACCTACTTGATCGGCTAATTGTCCTGTGTAAAACTCTCCCAGGAGTAACAATTGTAAGTCCATGCTACCTCTCCCGGTACTTTCGGGCATGCGGAATTTGGTGAAAAACAATTTTCTAGAGGGGGTAACATGGACTTAAAACCCGGATCTTTGTTAAACATCTAACTAACAACCTAACTAGGAGTTGTTAACTACTCGGTTAGGGGGTTTATACCTTTCCTATCTCGAACTCCTTTGTCTTCAAGCCTCGATGGTTGTCCGAATCGGCTTCTCCCCGTCGTCTCGTTGCGCCGAAGATAGATCCACCTAAAAACTTCTACCTTTGGCTCCTTCTTCGAACTTTGAAGAAACTAGTTCACTCGGTTTGCTAAACCTTGTGAACTAGAGTGAGTAGAGAAGAGTTTGTTTGGGATTTTATCTATGGTTCTTGGTTCTCAACGCATGAGACAAGTGAACCATAGACTCAAGAGAGGGAGAGCAAGAGGAGGAAGATGAGAGCTCAAGAACAAGAGAGAGAATGAGCATAGAAGAATGAGAGAAGACTTTTCTCATTTGGCTCTCATAATCCAAAACCATCATAACACATCATAGCAATCAAGTATTATGTGATGGTTTAAGCAACAATAGCCATATCATTTCATGCACTCATTTTGCACAAGAGAGCAAGCAAGCAAAAGTCTTTGCCATGAAATGATAGCTATTGTTATCATGATGGTCAACTAGTCAAGCCTAGTCAACCGGTCAACAAAGTCAACAAGTCAACAAGTCAACAAAGTCAATCCCTCAACAAACATGTCACCATAATACTTAATTAATATAATTGTTAATTACATATCATATTCTCATTAGGGTTGAGCAAAAAGTCAACAGTCAACGGTCAATGGTCAACAACCCTAATGAGAATCCTCTGCCTCTGTCTCTCCGTCGACTGTGCATACACACCCGCATCTGCGTTCCAAGGAACACGAATGCAAACTGGATAAAACCAATCCCAATACGTACACTAGGATCTGGCTTAAACCAAAGCCCGCTAGTGTAAACTGTCCGGACACTAAACGTGCACAAGTGCACGGATGTGACTGAACCCTGTCGCAAAACCATGCGACCTGTCGCAAAACCATGCGACCTCTACTCTTTTGCCTAAAAGAGAATAGCTTTCTGTGTGGGACTCTAAAGACTCGACACTACGCTGGCAGTGGGTTTAACCACAGACCGCAAGCGGCACTAGCTGTGCGTAACGGTCCCCAGGTAGATGCCGACAAGAAGACTGACGAGGTGAAACCCATCTGAACTCCTACTGAGCCTGAATGTGACAATCTCCGTACAGTCCGGTCTGTTCGTCTGATACATCGTATGGCGGGCCTAGGGGGTGGTAAATGTCAGTCCCCTAATAGCGGTACAAGTCGTGTCGGAGTGAAGCCCAATACACTCTGAGATAACACTGGAAGCCTACCAGTATATCCCGCTTGCCCTGGCCAGGGACTACTCGTGTAATGGCTCTCCTAGACACAGCGCGATGTCAACCCCCAATACCGGGAGAGACGAATCCTGTCTAACCGTCACTGCCTCCAAGTGCTTCGGGACTGCACCCAACTACTACCTGTTTGCACGACTCCTTTGAGCCGTGGTAGGGTAGTAATCAAAGTACAGTGGGAACACACTCGAGGCGAAGTGACAGTGTCAAGTCAGCGGACTAAGCTGTACTCATGTCACCTGGGAACTGATAACTGACGATAGGTATAATACCAACCGGTCAGTTCCCGACGAGTCCTGTCCAGTGTACTCGTAACCTAACGAGCACCCGCATACTATCTCCAGTACGACGTACTGATGGCTGTAGGACAGACCATCTCCCACACTGGGATAAGAAGCGCATGCGCTAGTCTACTCCGGAGTATCGATGCCCTGTCTCGATAGTCCTGCGACTAGGGACCTGCATAAGGATGTGCTTATAGATTACCCAGCCCCCACTGGTGTGACGGCCATCACAACGCTGGTAATCAAGCAAAGATCCTAAGGGCTCCACTAATGTGTATAGGCGATATACTAAAATAAACACATGTACACATTGAAGTAGAAACAAACCAAGTACCATACTACTATTTTGAGCAAGATTGTATATACAAGGTGAATATCCCAAGCTTCCATTAAGTAATATACAAACTAGTATGATACAGTAATGGCCTCTAGGGCATATACACTAACAACAATTACTCGCAGTGGGTATCGGGATCTAACTATCTCATAGAAGGTATGCAATCTCACTGCAAATCTCAACACTTGAAATTCCCGATAATATTTTGCCCCAAGCATCCCATGACCTTGACGGAGGTCAACAAACCATAGGGTGCAAGTCAAGTTCAACCCGTCATTTCTTGATTGAATCAAACCCACCCGCACGACCCTTGACGGAGGTCAACAAGGTCGTACGACTACCCTAATCCAATCTGCATCATATGCATAAGCAGATAAATACTAGTTAGCTATCGCATACTACGTCTTGACGGAGGTCAACAAACGTAGCACAAATACTAAGTAGGACTTATCTGAAATGACGGAGGGCTACGACAGGTTTTTCTGAAAACCTATTGCATAATGAACTTGATATCGTTGTAGAATCAAGTGGATTTTGAAATGGAGTGATTTTGAGGCTTTCATTAGTTTTGCTAAAGTGGTCACTCCCGGTGAAGGGATCTTGGCTCTTTCCTCATCGAATAAGGTGCAGGACATATCATATATATCACTATGCAAAGCAAAACTCCAAAAGCAATCAAAAACCAAACCGAGTTTTGTAGCATCTGCCAGTTTTCCTAAAGAGGTCACTCCCGGTGAAGGGATCTCGGCTCTTTTCTCATCGAATAAGGTGCAGGGTATATCATATATACCGCTATGCAAAGCAAAACTGTAGCTACCCTTTTTTTTGAAAAATTTGATTCTACAACATCTTTTAGGTTTCTTTTCTTTCATTAATCACATTAATAAAGTCCCATCATTTAAGTCACCTAAACATCACAGATAAATACGACGTACACTTATACCATCCGCATTCACCTCGATGTCCCCTCGTGCACCGTTAGGTTAGGTAACTAACGGCAGAGCAGGGCAGGGCTAGTGCGGGTGTAAAACATAAGTAACGTCTATATAATATATCATATATACTATATACAGTATTTATCACAGCACATCAAATGATCACATCACAGATATCACAGCAGAAGAAACATATGAAACATTGGATATACTAGGATGTCCGTGTTTTATTTTGAGCCTCTATAAAACACGGATTTCACGGTCGCGATGAATAGCCAAACCCACACCCCTAGACCCCTACGAGAGCGGCAAGCAACCCTACCAGTTCTAGAGTTAGGAGACCCGGACTCGACTCCTCGAGTTGGTCTCCCACTGGACTCTAGAACCCGGTTACTTGTGCTCTCCTCCTTGGGTCTATCCTAGTGCGGAAAAGTAAATAATATACAAATGGTGACATCAACCTCATCCCGAAAGTGTCCCAATAAAAGAATATTACATACATTTAATTTTACATGAATGAAAATAAAAACTCCCATCTCACATAAAAACCCCTGGCTATTCAGAACGCGACGATCCAATATAACATATCCAGCAACACATAACATCACATGTCATCAACGTAAGTAAATATGCGCATCCCAATTGTCGTTGACATATAGCAATGAAACCGGCGATATCACACATTACACTTACGGTCGCAGAAAAGAAAGTGTAAAACTACAACATTTAGAATCCACAATCTCTTTAGACATCGTAAATCCGAAATATCACATATTTCGCATTTCATGCCTAACTGTATGAATTCCACATATTGTATCACATTCCAGATAAATAGACAGTATTAAACTTTCCGATCGAATAATCAAATACCCAAGATTTCCTTAATAGCTCAACACTTGAGTGGAGTTCAAAAATTCCAGAATACGTCACAGTAGCAACGGTCCAGCCGTAGAAGGGTCAAGCCAACGCCTCATATGTGGCACGCCGTACTGCCTCAAACCCTAAGGTTCAAAAGGCAGTTCAAGACGGTCACATAATCGAGTTAAGGTTTGTTGTCTTCTAGAGGGTCCATCGCGTCACATGCATGTTTTTCCGAAAGATTTAAACCCGAGAAAAATTCAACACTTGAATTTTTTTCGTGCCGGGAAAAATTGAGTTAATGATATCCGTTCGAACATTTTAATACTTTATAAATTATCCGGAATAACATAACAAAATTAAATTCTCCGATCGAATCGACGATTACAAAATAAACCCCAAAATACTCAACACTTGAGTCAGTTTAAAAATACCCAGAAAAATGCAGGAATTGCTAAAGATGTTACTGCACAAAGAACCGTCCCTAATACCCTTTTCTTGCCGCGGAACCGCCGCTAAAAGTGGCTTATTGCCGCGGTTCCGCGGCCACGTAGAGGACTTAGGGGCTCGTTTTTCATGGTAATTCTTAGAAAACCCTGCTGAATTTTTTAGGTATTTTTAATACTGAAAATACACAGTTTTGAAAAAATGTACAGAGAGGGGGTTAACTTTGACGTTTCCGGGTTCGATCGAGGTTTTAATTTCGTTAACACATCGCCTAATACTCTAGCTAGGCTCTGATACCACTGTAGGGTTACTAGGCACACTAACAAGGCTCTTCAAGGCATCTACCATGCCAAAATTAAATTTTTATGTGCCGAACAACCCTAAACAAGATCATATACTAGAGATTAGGCGAAACTAATAGCAAGTAAACAACTTTACTTTTAAGGGTATACGAAATACAACTTTTGTAGATCGGTCCTTCACTTCTTTAGCTCCTTGTTGAAGTCCATTCGCTGCGGTCGTGGTTCTCCCGGACTCTTGCATGGCTTCACGAGGCTATAGAGCATCCTTGCTTGAAGTTTTCGAGGCCGAAGATGATCTATGTCGAGGGGATGCCAACACAAGCTTCTACTTCACTAACTAGAGAATTAGTGAGAAACACCCTAAACTAAAGTGCTAGTCTAGTAGAGGATGGAGAAATAGGAAGTGGGTTCTCTTTAGATTTTTATTTCTCACAATGTTTCTCACTTTGGATCAAACCCTAGCTTGCTTTTCTTTTAAAAAAACAAAGAAAGAAGAAGATGAACAAAAGAAAAGAGATGAGGATAATGATCAAGTGAGAAAGCTAACCATGGTGAGTAAGTATCATATACTAACTCTTGTAGAGACATAACCATAGCTAATACTTATGGTTGGGTTAAGAAATATCCATGGTAAAAACAAACTTAGTGGACTTAGTCAGTGCATCCACAAGCTTCCACAAGCTTCATGCATTGTGCTAATCCTCCACTAATTTTGTAATTACTTAAAATATAAAAACCCAACATAATAGATAGCATGGTGTAAGTCTCATACACCCAAGTCTTGTGTATCATCAACCATGATACAAAACGAAAACACAATTTTAATATATATCATATATATATTGAAGTTGTGTACATGTGAGAAAAATCCTTAAGTGAACAAATGTTAGTTAATGTAAACTAGTATATCAAATATACAATTATACAATAAATTATTAAATCAACACTTGACTTAATAATCCGGTCATATCACATATAACCGACTAACATCCAATGTATCGATTTATCGAATCAACACTTGATTCGATAGCCCGGCTATATCACATATAACCGACCGATACAAAAAGTCGCGAGAATAGAATACGGTATCACATACACGCATCATTCTCGGTCCCGTACATATCACATATGCGCTCCTATTTCGTTTTGCCTGAGCCAGTAAAACCTCTGTGTAGGACTCTAAAGACTCGTCAATACGCTGGCAGTAGGTGATGATCACATCACGCACCCACAAGCTGTTAGCGGTACTAGCTGGACGTAATGGCTACCCGGGTATTGAGCGATCAGAAGATCAACAAGCAAGCCCGCTCCAACTCCTGTAAAAGCCTGCCGGTAACACTTCCCGTACAGTCCGGTCTCCTCCTCTGATATGTCGCATATCAAGTCTAGGGGTGGCAAACGTCAGACCCCAACTACCGATAAGTCGTGCTGATGTGAGGATCATAACGGGTCGAGAAACTACTGGTAACACTTACCAGTAAATCTCTAAATCGGCCCTGGCCAGGGACTTCCCTGTCACGGCTAATCGAGCACAGCGCAACATCAACCCCCAATACCGGGAGAGACGAAACCCCTCCTATCGTTCATTGCCTCCATGTGACTCGGGACTGTACCCAAAAACCACCGTTTTGCACGCCCTCATGGACGTGGTAAGGTGGAAATCAAAGCACAGTGGGAATCACACAAGACTCTATGACGATCTCGGGTCTACAGACTAACCTGCACAAGTGTCACCAGAGAAATGCCATCTGACGTAAGGTATAATACCATCTGGGAGTTCTCGACGAGTCCGTCTAGTGTACCCAGTCTCCACTGAGCACCCGTATACCATCTCTGATGTCAAACACCAATAGATATGGGATCATCCATCGCCCATCTCATGGGTCGAGAAGCGTATACGCTAGTGTACTCTGGTATATCGATGCCCTGTCTCGATACACCCACGACTAGGAACATTAAAGGATGTACTTATGGACTACCATGGCCCCACTAGTATGATCTGCATCATAATCCAGGTAGTCAAGTACACATCCTAAGGGCTTTACCAACATGTAACCATAAGACAGTATCAAGAGACAAGTATACATATTAAGATAAAGAGCAACCTGATAGCATACTATCATATCGAGCAAGAAAGTCCTCTCTATATATGTCCAAGCATCCAATATAATATACATCATCTGTACAATACTGGCCTCTAGGGCATACATACAACTAACAATACCATCATACCATCAACTCATCATATCATTATATCCGTCTCATATTCTTTCATCGAATTCATATCTCACATCAAGTCGAGTTTACATAAACATTTTATCTCTACTACAAGTATAAGTATCTAATCTAACCTACACACCCGAACCAAACAAACGGATTTTAAAAGAAAGCGGATCGTAGTTTTGAAAATAGGAGTTACGGTGTTTTTAAGGAAAAGATATCATTTGAAAATCCGTAACGTCCCTCAAGGTATCTGTTTAAAAGATGCATACGATTCTTTAGTTTAGAAATAGGTATGGTTCGGATGACACATCTATATCGGCTATCTACTCCTATAGTACCTTCAACGGCAGTATCGTCAAATATCACTCTCAAATACCGTCATCACATATTAGCCGTATTGTATCACTTCTAACTATCCTTAGTTTCTAATATGGTTTTACTAACTATCATTTTACTCTAACCCTAGTTTTCTAATCTAGGTTCTCTTAACCATATTCTATAAATCAGTCTCTATCAAAACTGTGCGGGGGTGCTATACGCCATCCACCCGACTTCCTCCATGGATATAGATCCACTCACCTTGGTTCTTGTTTGTCAAAGTCGATGATGCCATGCTCCATCGTCTCGGAATCCACGTGATGGTACATACAATAATACACAATCGCAATGCGTGTAAAAATCAAGGCGGAAAACCAAAACGGCACACGTTTCGCTCATAGGTTAAAACCTATAGCCCACGCATGCAAAACCAACAAATTACCCCTAGCCGTTGATGTACAAACATTCAACAACCAAATACAAAATCAAATATCAAGAATTAGCATTTCAAAATACGGAAAACATAGCTAAAGTCACACTAAACTGCTCCCAGATTTTGACTCAGGTCAAATAAAGCTAAGCAAACAAGTCTAGGGTTATGTACATAGTGTATATGACCTACTATAACCACCTAGCCCCCTAACCTCACCAAGTGGCCGGCCACTATCACCCAAAATCCGAGGTCGCCGGCCCATGGGTCTCTGTTTGGGTTCATCAGGTCAGAGTGGTCTACTAGTGACTTAATTTGATCCCTAGTATTGTTTGCTACTCTCAAAATTTCCATGGGTTGCTCCAGGTACCCTGTAGGCACACTAAAGGTCACAAAACTGCTACGAAACAATTCCTGAGTTCGTGCATAGGGTTCAAATCTATGGCTCAGGTCAGGAAATGTGTCACCAAAGTCATGTAAACACTCACCAATGTTCCCAAATTTTACCTAAATTCATTACAGGAAAATCTAGTAAGACTAAACACTTCTACATATCTTCAGGTAACTACCCTATAAAACCCAAGCCCTAACTCACCTACCCACCCGAGGTCGCCGGAATTCACCCTATAGCCGTCAGCCAAAACCGATAGGAAAGGGATAGGGTTTCAGGTGAACACTCCAGGTCTCGAGTACAACACTACCACACTGTTTGTTTTTACAGTGAAAACTCGGGGTCACAGCAGGTTAGAAACAACACAAAACGACATTCAAAACACGACATCTCACCAAACTAGTCTAAAGGGAAGAAGTTATACCTTATCAAGGCCACTCAAGAAGACCCTAGTTTCTCATTGTCATCAAAATTCCACTTTGCTTGGTTCAATGTGTAGAGGAAGAGATGGGGATTAACTTTATTGAAAGGGGTTTAGGGTTTTGGGGATTGTTTGGAGATAGATCTAGGGTTTGAAGTGGAGGGTTGTGGAGTTGAGGAAGCTGAAGAGGGAGATGAAAATGATGGGGAAATGAATCATGGCAGCAGCCCCCCTCTCTCTCTCTCACTATTATTCACACTCTCTCTCTCTCCAAAAGTATACCTAACCCACTCATTTTGTCCCCCTTTGACTTTTCTTTTCCCTTTTCTTTTTCTCACCAAAAACACATACACCCATATAAAACCATAAATGAAATAACATGTAACATCTCATGGCGCACTAGCCATGAAAAACTGTAGAAACGTGGATTTGGCTTAAATCGCGATTAGTAGTGCACTAATCGGGATTTTATCGAAACTGCATATAATAAATTTTAAAAATGCCAAATAGTTTAAATATATTATTAAATGAATAAATCATTTTAAATTTCCATTTATTTAATAATTATTGGTATATATTTATACCCTTTTTCGAAAACCCCAATTTCGCAAATCGGGCAGTTTTCGGGAAATATATTATTTTAATATTAAATTCCAAAAATAATATTTTATATTTTCTGAAATGTTACTGTATGTTGACCTCTGTCAAGGCACAGTGCTTGGTAGCTGGGTTATGCTTGTTTGTTGCATAGATATGGGATTATTTAGGACAGTCGCACGGTCATTTTGACCTCTGTCAAGGGCACGTGCGGGTGGGTCTAAGTTAATCAAGGACAATGACGGGTTGAATTTGACTTGCGACTTATGATATGTTGACCTCTGTCAAGGTCATAAGCTGCTTGGGGTAAAAATCACATCGGGAGTTTCTAAAGAAACTGAAACTTGCCAGGCATGCGCATACTTTCTGGAGTGTGGTGACTTGAGTGGATTCCATCATGTTATCTTGCGATGATAGTTGGATCCCGATTCCCACTGATGAGTTGGTTTACTCCAGGGGTTATCCTGACTAATTCTTTTTTCAGGTTTGGAGAAGAATTTGAGGATACAGTGGAAGACATCCTGATTAGATAAAGTGATTAACCATTCTAATCTAGGTTAGAGTGCACGCTGAGTGTTTCTTTTCTCTCTCTCTTTGACAGCAACCTGTAAGTCTATGTTACCCACCCCGGTAGTTATGGGGAGGCGGAAAGAGTAAAAATCGAATTTTTTCTCACTAGGAAACATAGACTAACCATGAAGGATCATTGCTAAACAAAAGCTAACAAACTATCTACAAGTTCTAACTACTAGGTTAGAAGGTTATACCTAGTTCTTGAACTCCTTCTCTTCTTGTGTTGCTTTCCTTTCTTGTGTGCTCCCTTGAGTGGTGTAGATGGCTCCTCCTCTTCATCTTCTCTTTGCCGAAGAAAGATCCACCCGAAGACCTCTACCTTGAGCTCCCACCTCAACAAAGAAGTAACTAGAGTGCTTGGCTTGCTAGACTAAGAACCCTAGAGTGAGTAGAGAGGTGTTTTGATGGTTTTATCTCACAAACCTCATGTTTTTCAACTTATGAAACAAGAGAGCTTTTGAGAGAGAGGAAGAGGGAGAGCAAAATCATGAGAGAGAAAGGTTATGTGTGAATAATAGTGAAGAATGAACCTAGCTCTCATATTAGAGATATATGCTAATAATAATAATAATTAAGAAAATTGTGATGGTTAGTTGATTTGACCATTATCATTTCACATTTAATGCCAAGCAAGCTTCAAGAAGCATCTTTTGCATAAAGAAAATATCAAGGTCAATGAAAGTCAACAAGTCAAATGGTCAACCCAACCCTAACCATGATACAATTATCCTTAATTAATATTATTAATCATATTTCTCATTCTCATTAGGGTTTTGATCAAGTCAATGGTCAAAAACCCTAATGAGGTTTCTCCCTCTCCGGCTCTGTCGACTGTACGTACGTACCCGCATTCGTGTTCCGAAGAAACACGAATACAATGAGACAAGACCAATCCCAAAATAAATACTAGGATCCGACTTAAACCAAAGCCCACCAATAATGACTGCCCGGACACCAAATATGCACAAGAGCGCGTATATGAACGAACCCCGTCGTAAAACCATACGACCTCTACTCTGTTTTGCCCAAAGGTGAACAACCCTCTATGTGGGACTCTAAAGACTCGACACTACGCTGGCAGTGGGTTTAACCACAGGCCGCAAGCGGTACTAGCTATACGTAACGGTCCCCAGGTAGATGCCGATAAGAAGACCGATGAGGTGAACCCATCCGAACTCCTACTGAGCCTGAATGTGACAATCTTCGTACAGTCCGGTCTGTTCGTCTGAGAGTATCGCATGTCGGGCCTAGAGGGGCGGTAAACGTCAGTCCCCTAATAGCGGTACAAGTCGTGTCGGAGTGTAGACCAGAACACCCTAAGAAAATACTGGAAACACTACCAGTAAATCTCGCTTGACCTGGTCAGGGACTTTGTGTAATGGCTCTCCTAGACACAGCGCGATATCAACTCCCAATACCGGGATAGACGAATCCTGTCTAACCGTCACTGCCTCCAAGTGCTTCGGGACTGCACCCAACTACTACCTGTTTGCATGACTTATTTGAGCCGTGGTAGGGTAGTAATCTAAGATCAGTAGAAACACACTCGAGGCGAAGTGACAGTGTCAAGTCAACGGACTAAGCTGTACTCCTATCACCTGGGAACTGATAACTGACGATAGGTGTAATACCAACCAACAGTTCCCAGCGAGTCCTGTCCAGTGTACTCGTAACCTAACGAGCACCTGCATACTATCTCCAGTACGACATATTGATGGCTGTGGGACAGACCATCTCCTTTCCTGGGATGAGAAGTGTATACACTAGTCTACTCTGGAGTATCGATGCCCTGTCTCGATAATCCTACGACCAGGGACCTGTATAAGGATGTGCTTATAGACTACCCAGCCCCCACCAGTGTGACTGCCATCACAACGCTGGTAGTCAAGCAAAAGATCCTAAGGGCTCTATCAATATGTATTAGCAATATATCAAAAGAAACACATACACATATTAAGATAGATACAAACCAAGTAGCATACTACCATATTGAGCAAGAATGTCAATCCGTGTATATATCCCAGCTTCCAAAATGTAATATACAAACTAGTACTATACAGTAATGGCCTCTAGGGCATATCACACTAACACAACCAATCTTTCTTTTGAAGATCCATTTGCAGCCTACGGGTTTTACCCCTTCTGGAGCAACGTCCAAAGTCCATACTTTGATAGTGTACATGGACTCCATATTACCGAGTCAGTGCTCTGAATGGCCTGCTGAAAGCTAGTCGGCTCATCATTATCAATGATGCAATCCTCTCTATCCCCGTCTATGAGAAAGCCTACTACTCCTGCGGAGCGGCGCAGGAATGTCCTATCCTTTCGAACCTTCTGGTTCTACTAAGCTTTCAGTAATAGCTTGTGGTTCTGGAATTTCTTTCAGTTCTATTGCACTCCCACTTATCTGATTTTCTAAAAATTCAGTTTCCAAGAAGCAGGCATGACGAGAAACAAATATCTTTTGTTCCTCTGCGTAATAGAAGAAATATCCCTTGGAGTTCTTTGGATATCCCATAAACTTGCACTGTACTGAGTGTGCCTCGAGTTTGTCCGCATGCTGCTTTTTGACAAAAGATGGACATCCCCATGTCTTAATGTGTTTAAGATAGGGTTTCTTTCCACTCCACATCTGATATGGTGTGGTAGGCACTGACTTAGTTGGAACGCGGTTCAGAAGATATGCAGCTGATTCTAGTGCATATCCCCAGAAAGATCGCGGTAACTCGGTGTTACTCATCATGGAACGTACCATATCCAATAGGGTTCGGTTCCGTCTCTCTGATACACCATTGTGTTGTGGTGTGTATGGAGGAGTAAGTTGAGAGAGAATTCCATTCTCTTTTAGGTAATCCAGGAACTCGGCACTCAAGTATTCACCACCTTGATCAGATCTTAGTGTCTTGATACTTTTGCCTGTTTGTTTTTCTACTTCATTCTTGTATTCCTGGAATTTTTCAAAGGCTTCAAATTTATGCTTCATTAAGAAGACATGTCCATATCTTGAAAAATCATTCGTAAAAGTAATGAAGTAAGAATAACCACTTCGCGCATGTATAGACATTGGACCACATACATCGCTGTGTACGAGTCCCAAGAGCTCGCTCGCTCTTACTCCGTGTCCAGTGAACGGAGTATTTGTCATCTTTCCTTTGAGACATGATTGACAAGTTGCATATGATTGATATTCGAACGGATCCAAATATCCTTCTTTATGCAACTCAGTTAACCTTGTCTCATTGATGTGACCCAGTCTATAATGCCATAAGAAAGCATGATTTATTTCTGGAGACTTTCTTTTGTGTGTATTCTGGATATTGAAAATCTGCGGTTGGTTTAATACGTATATACCATTGCTTAATGTACCCGACCCAATCAAAACATGATTAAGGTGAATGTTTACAACATTGCTTACAAATGCAAAACCATAACCTTCTTTAGACATTAAAGATACAGATATAATATTACAAGTCGAACTGGATACAAAATAACAGTTGCGCAAAATCAAAACATGTCCGTCTGTTAAACCTAAGTGATAGTCCCCCATGGACTCAGCATCCATGCTTGCTCCGTTTGCAACTCTGAGGGTCATATCACCTGCCTTCAAAACTCTACACCTTCTCAGTGCCTACAAAGAATTACAGATATGAGATCCCGATCCGGTATCCAAAACTCAGGAAGTAGAGTTGATTGACAGACAGTTTTCAATAACATACACACCTGAAGCCGAAGCCACAACTTGCTTCGGGTCCTGGTTCTTGGCCTTCCAAGCCCTGCAATCTTTCTTCCAGTGTCCTTTTTTGTGACAATAAAAGCACTCTTCCTTCCCCACAAGTTGTCCCGTTACCTTTGCTACCTTTGCCTTTCCCTTGGCTTCCACCTTACTAACACCGCCCCTTGGTTTGGTGGGGGCCTTCTTCTTCTTTCCTTTGGCTTTTGCCTTGGACCTAGAAGAGGAAGCTCCTCCAACAAACAAAGCGGGTGTTTCCCTGACTTTCTGTAGGGTGCCCTCTGCACTCCTCAACATGTTGAGGAGTTCTGGAAGTTCAACTTCTTTTCCTTGCATGTTGAAGTTAAGGATAAACTGGGCGTAGGTGGAAGGAAAGGACTGGAGAATCAAGTCAGTATAGAGCTCGTTCTCTAACGTGGTCCCGAGGTCCGCGAGCTCCTCAATGTAGCCAATCATCTTAAGCACGTGTTTCGCTACAGATGATCCGACGGCCAACCTCACTGAAAATAACTTTTTCGAGGTTTCGTATCTGGCGATACGGGATTGATCTCCATATAGTTCCTTAGTATGGATAAATATGGATTCAAGGTCCATATTCTCGTGCCTCCTCTGATGTTCATTGTCCATAAAGGCAAGCACGAGGCACTTGGCCTTCACGCAGTCAATCTCCCAGGTCTTACGGATTTCCTTATCCGCGACACTGGATTCTGGACCTGGGACGGCGGGGGCTTTAGTGGTAAGGAGATACCCCAACTTGTTATAAGTGATTGCCATTTTGACATTCCTGAGCCAATCTTTGTAGTTTGGCCCTGTCAGTATATTTTTATCTAATAGTAACTTAAGGCCGGTCATGATGTTTGGTCGCTGCAATTAGGAGAGAGAGAAGAAACACTTTAGCATGATGCTCTTGCAAGTTTAGAGTGGTTTTTAGTTTGTCTAAACAGGATGGCTCCCACTGTTTCTCGAATCCTTCCTCAGACCATAAAAGAAGAATTAGTCGGGATTGATCTCACTGTACAATACTTGCTTAACCGTTCAGCCAGGCCAGTGTCGGTACTTCGAGGGAGGTTTTACGACGCTTTCGCGAAGTTCCTTAATTAAATAACCACTTTTCCCTGTGGGCGTAGCCCCGCTAACACCTTTCTAGACACCTACTTGGTTTATAGCATTGATCGTTAAGTGAGAAGGTTTCCCGAGGAGTAGCATATACTCACAGTAGGATCGGGATCTAAATATCATCGTGTGATAAAGTTGAAGGAATCCTGCCAAAATCATCACACTCCAAATGGTATGCAACACTAGCAGGTTTCAGTTTCTTTAGAAACTCCCGATGTGGATTTTTGCCCCATGCTCTTATGACCTTGACTTTGACCAACAAATCATAAGTCACATGTCAAGTTCTACCCGTCATTTTCCAGGTTAATTTGAATGCACCCGTACCTACCCTTGACTTTGGCCAACAAGGCAGTACGACTGTCCCAAACCAACGCATCTATCTATGCTACATATGAATATCCAATAGCTACCAATCACCATGCCTTGACTTTGGCCAACAAACATAGCTTGAATACTATTGACTATCCATATGAAATGACAGAGGGCTACGAATGGTTTTGGCGAAACCGCGAAGTAGTGAACTTGATATAATCGAAGGAACCTGATAGCTTTTAAAAGGAGTGGTTTAAGCTTCGCGGTTTTAAAAGTTTTCTGTTTTGGAAAAAACCGAGTGGTTTTGAAATTGTTCTAACGACTTAACTTTGGTTTATTTTCTTTGCATTAATAATGCGTCCCATCAATTAATCCTACCATTACAGAAAATAACGAAAATATGACGTACACTTATGCCATCTGCATTCGCCACGGGGCCCCATCATCACCTGTTAGCTTACTTAACTAACGACAGAGCGGGAGCTGGACTAGCGCGGATGCAAAACATAAGCAACGCCTACTAGATATCATATATAGATATATACATTCGTCAGACGCAATGATAGTCATTCCAGATCACAGATGAACACATTGGATATGCTAGGAATCCGCGTTTCGTTCGAGCCTGCAACGAAAGACGGATTACACAGTCGCGATGAATAACCAAACCCCACCCTAGACCCCTACGGGTGCAGCAAACTACCTGCCAAGTACCCAAAGTGAAGCAACCTCTCTCAACAACGTGAGTAGGCCACTCAGCACTTCAAAGTACCCGGTAGTTTGTGCACCCCAGCTTGGGTCTATCCTAGGAGCGAAAACAGTAAAAGAAATAATATACAATGGCAGCTACAACCTCAACCCGGATGTGCGGACATAAAAATAATATTACATCAAGTTACAATTTTTACATTGAATGAAAGATAAATAAACATTCATCTCACAACCCCGGCTATTCATCCGCGACAATCCAACAAGTTCATATACACAAACCAGCATCACAGATATAATCAATTAGCTATAGTTTATAGAATTTCGATCAATATTCCAATTTGAAACTACCCCAAATACAACACAGTTCTCTGAAGAATCTGGGCAGAAACAAAGCATCAGAAAAATCACAAAACATCAAGCTGGACACACGGCAGGAAAAACGAGTTGACTCTGAGTCGACTCGGCCGCGGATCCGCGGCGAAACGCATGGTTTCGCCACGCTTCCGCGGCGGTCTGACCGAGTCATGAGCTCATTTTTCTTGGGTGTCCTTAAAAAACCCTGCACGTATTTTTCAGGTCTCTGGAAATATTTTTAGACCTGCTTTTAAAATCGGCAGAAAACACTAGTTTTTGATGTTTTTTGCGATTTTTTTTCCGGATCAAAGTTCTAAATACTTTGCTAACATGTTAGTTGTTGTTTAGCAAGGCTCTGATACCACTGTAAGTCTATGTTACCCACCCCGGTAGTTACGGGGAGGCGGAAAGAGTAAAAATCGAATTTTTTTCTTACTAGGAAACATAGACTAACCATGAAGGATCTTAGCTAAACAAAAGCTAACAAACTATCTACAAGTTCTAACTACTAGGTTAGAAGGTTATACCTAGTTCTTGAACTCCTTCTCTTCTTGTGTTGCTTTTCTTTCTTGTGTGCTCCTTTGAGTGGTGTAGACGGCTCCTCCTCTTCGTCTTCTCTTTGCCGAAGAAAGATCCACCCGAAGGCCTCTACCTTGGCTCCCACCTCAACAAAGAAGTAACTAGAGTGCTTGGCTTGCTAGACTAAGAACCCTAAAGTGAGTAGAGAGGTGTTTTGATGGTTTATCTCACAAAGCTCATGTTTTTCAACTCATGAAACAAGAGAGCTTTTGAGAGAGAGGAAGAGGGAGAGCAAAACCATGAGAGAGAAAGGTTATGTGTGAATAATAGTGAAGAATGAACCTAGCTCTCATATTAGAGATATATGCTAATAATAATAATAATTAACAAAATTGTGATGGTTAGTTGATTTGACCATTATCATTTCACATTTAATGCCAAGCAAGCTTCAAGAAGCATCTTTTGCATAAAGAAAATATCAAGGTCAATGAAAGTCAACAAGTCAAATGGTCAACCCAACCCTAACCATGATACAATTATCCTTAATTAATATTATTAATCATATTTCTCATTCTCATTAGGGTTTTGATCAAGTCAATGGTCAAAAACCCTAATGAGGTTTCTCCCTCTCCGGCTCTGTCAACTGTACGTACGTACCCGCATTCGTGTTCCAAAGAAACACGAATACAATGAGACAAGACCAATCCCAAAACAAATACTAGGATCCGACTTAAACCAAAGCCCACTAGTAATGACTGCCCGGACACCAAACGTGCACAAGTGCGCGTATGTGAACAAACCCCGTCGTAAAACCATACGACCTCTACTCTGTTTTGCCCAAAGGTGAACAACCCTCTGTGTGGGACTCTAAAGACTCGACACTACGCTAGCAGTGGGTTTAACCACAGGCCGCAAGCGGTACTAGCTGTACGTAACGGTCCCCAGGTAGATGCCGATAAGAAGACCGATGAGGTGAACCCATCCGAACTCCTACTGAGCCTGAATGTGACAGTCTCCGTACAGTCCGGTCTGTTCATCTGAGAGTATCGTATGTCGGGCCTAGGGGGGCGGTAAACGTCAGTCCCCTAATAGCGGTACAAGTCATGTCGGAGTGTAGCCCGGAACACCCTGAGAAAATACTGGAAACACTACCAGTAAATCTCGCTTGCCCTTGCCAGGGACTTTGTGTAATGGCTCTCCTAGACACAGCGTGATATCAACTCCCAATACCGGGAGAGATGAATCATGTCTAACCGTCACTGCCTCCAAGTGCTTCGGAACTGCACCCAACTACTACCTGTTTGCACGACTCATTTGAGCCGTGGTAGGGTAGTAATCTAAGAACAGTGGGAACACACTTGAGGCGAAGTGACAGTGTCAAGTCAACGGACTAAGCTGTACTCCTGTCACCTGGGAACTGATAACTGACGATAGGTATAATACCAACCAACAGTTCCCAGCGAGTCATGTCCAGCGTACTCGTAACCTAACGAGCACCTGCATACTATCTCCAGTACGACGTACTGATGGCTGTGGGACAGACCATCTCCCTTCCTGGGATGAGAAGCGTATACACTAGAGTATCGATGCCCTGTCTCGATAATCCTACGATCAGGGACCTGTATAAGGATGTGCTTATAGACTACCCCGCCTCCACTAGTGTGACTGCCATCACAACGCTGGTAGTCAAGCAAAAGATCCTACGGGCTCTATCAATATGTATTAGCAATATGTCAAAAGAAACACATACACATATTAAGATAGATACAAACCAAGTAGCATACTACCATATTGAGCAAGAATGTCAATCCGTGTATATATCCCAATCTTCCCAAATGTAATATACAAACTAGTACTATACAATAATGGCCTCTAGGGCATATCACACTAACACAACCATGACCCGACCCTGGACTATAACTCAGTGACCAAGTTAACCGAAATTTCTTAATACACTGGCTTTTGGATTGTCTGAGTTGCATACATCATTGCCACTAATTCTTTTACCCTTTGCATTTCTCCAGAACACCCCGTATCACTACGAACATCCACTTCCATTGGATAAATCCATCGTATGGTTATATACGAACTCGAAGTAATTTGTTCCAGATTCGATGATGGATTCTGGTTCTGGAGAGAATGAATAGGACTATTCAATTGTCTTTTCCTCTTACCTTCTCTCAGGTTGTGAGGGCTCCTAGGATTAGGGGAGAGTACACCTATTACGCTTACTGGATAGTCTTCTTCCAAACCATAGGTAGATACCAAAAGGTGGGGAAGGAAGAAAACCAATCAGCCTAAGTGTGGTGTACATAAGGTAATAAGTAAAGACAAATAAAGGGATTAGAAAGAAGGCAAAGTAAATTGCGACTGGTATCATTCATGACCAAACCACATATTTCATCGCCACTCCTACTTCACCTTTGTATTTCTCCATAACACCCCGTATCACTACGAACATCCACTTCCATTGGATATATCCATCGTATGGTTATATACGAACTCGAAGGAACTTGTTCCGGTTCGAGGATGGATTCTGGTTCAGGAGAAATAGGAATAAGTTTTATTCAGTTGTCTTTTATTATCACCTTCTCTCAGGTTGCGATTACTCCTAGGATTAGGAGAGTACACCTATTATGCTTATTGGATAGTCTTCTTCCAAACCATAGGCTGGTGCCGAACGGTAGGAAAGAAAGAAAACCAATTAGCCTAAGTGTGATGTACAGAAGGTAATGAGTAAAGACAAATAAAGGGATTTGGAGAGATGGCAAGGAAATATACGGTTGCAGTCATGAATTTGGATAGTGGAAGAGGCATTACTAGGAATACCCGGATACCCCTACAAAACATTTTCATGTTTCAGTTTCACTATGCGTTGTTAATAGAAAACTGATTTCCCAATTAGATCCTTACTCCAGGGTATGTATTTACCAGGTTTGATTCTCACATCTGTATGGTTTTACAGATGATGAGTGGGAGTAAGTTATTGGGAATTAGGTGACCATCCTCATTATATCGGGATTCGTTGTAATTGGTGATATTTGAGGAAATCGCCTGGGTTTTTGCCGGACGGCAAATATTAGGTTTTGAATATCCATTGTTATGCACTAATTTCAAACTGATATATTTATACGTTTATTTTATAAAGTGAGATGTAATTTTATGAAATTATGTCCATGGCATTTTCCTATATCAGTTGATGGTTAGGTAAGGAGCATTAAACAGCGGTGTAATTCTTCATAACCATAGTACAGTTTTCAGCCAACGACGCACAGGGTTTGAGTTATTCAACGCAGGGAACTTATACAAAGTATTGTATGTTGTCCAGTGTCCATTAGGACAAAGGGGTTGGTCCTCGTACTATATTCTGTTTACTTGTGACTTCTCAATTTTTAGACAAGTGTTTCATAGAAATACAAGGTCCAAGTTTAAGAAGTTATAGGTACAAGAATAAAGTAGAGAACCATGTATTGCAAGTATCAGGATTCTTCAAAGTGATCGAAGATGTAGATACTTGTGTTTGGTATTTAGTTGATAGTAATGGTTTTGAGAACTTGCTTCTCTTTCAGGTTACTCATATCTGGATGCACTCCTAAGTTGAGTAATGCTGATCGGCCTCTCTCCATTTAGTTGACATGCACTAGAGACAACTGCATGATTTGAATCTGGTTCCAATTAAATCAGTGTCTCTGTTTCTATATTGTATATAGAATGGTTCATATCTTAACGATGTTAAGGTATTTGGAGTTGTCTGGCTTATGCTTAAAACCAGACTCTGGATAACTCAAGGCACGTTTCTATAATGGCAGTTTGTGGGTTATCCCGGCTATGACGAGGGATGACTTTCTACCATCTGGAAGATCAATAGTGATATTGTTCTTGACTCGCCACAGTTTTAGTAAAATGGACTTTTTCAGAAAACAATAGTGAGAGTATGGTAGAACTGGAAGTGACTCCAGAACCACAAACGATTACTGAAAATTTAATAGAACCTAAAGATTCAATCAGGTTTGACATTCCATTATCCACTCCGCAGATATGGTGGGCGCCCGAGAGGTACTTCGGTATCTTCAAGGACGGGGACAGGGAGGTTCTTGTTTACCCAGACTTTCCATTACTGTTGTTCTAGTCTATGATACCAGGCAGGAGGATGAGTATAGCGTCGTTCTAAACTAGTTTTAGAAGTGCACGTGTATATGACTCTGCCAGAGGGTTGTTGTGGTCAGTGGGAGCAGTGGAAGCATAATGGACAAGTAGCTTGTGTCTATTTATAGACTAAAGCAGATATAGCGGAGATAGATCATCTATTTTTGATGTGACAGTCATGGGTTTTTTGACTTCATTAGAATAGGGGATGGATCAGTTGAGAATGTAATAGGGTGTGATGTCCTGGTATTTGGATGACATACACATAGTAGGAAGTGAAATTCCTATACTACGATCGGTTATACTGTAGTTGTCACACAGTAGTTTCTCCACATAGGATTTGGATATTATATCAGGCATTTTGGTTATTAGATCTATGGTTTTAGATTTAGATTTGGGTAGTTTCCCAATCCGGGTACTTAGTGTAGGGTTACTAGGCACTCTCACAAGGGTCTATAAGGCATCAACCATGCCCGATTTAAATTTTAGACGTGCCGAACAACCCTAACCAAGATCTTTAAACTAGAGATTAGGCGAAACAAAGCATGTAAACAACTTTACATCTAAGAGATAGGGATTACAACCTTTGTAGTCCATTACTTCACTTCTAAAGCTCCGTGTTGTGGTCTCTTCGCTGCGATCATCAAGTTCCCGAACTCTAGAGAGGCTCCACGAAGAGAAAGATACAAGCTTGCTTCCGATCTTCGATAACTAAGATGATCTACCTTGAAGTTTCTTTAACACAAGCTCTCACTCACTAAATGAAGTGAACACCCTAATCTAATTGGCAAGAATAGATTAGGATGATGAAGTAAGAATTTAGCTCTCATTTGTTTTCTTAATCTCACTCATTTTCATCATAAGTCAAAAAGCTAGAAGCTTTATCAAGAGGAAGAAGAAGATGAAAACCATTTGTCATGAATAATGAATCAAGTGAGGTTAGAAATGCAACCATGGGTAAAATATGAAGACTTAACCCATGTAGAGATTTAACTATAGTTAAAGGGTTGGGTTGGGTTGAAGAAATATCACAAAATATCAAGGTCAAAGTCAAAGCTTCAAGAAGCTTCTTGAAAGCTTCATGAATGTTTAACTCTAATCCAAAATTAAACTCCACAAAACATGTTGCATTTATAACCCTAATATGTTACAATATTATATATCACATATACAATATTTATTGTAACAAAATAAAATAATACAATTAACATATATCGCATATATATCAATGTATTACCCGAGTGAGAAAAAGAATCTTTTAGTGAGCTTATATTAGTTAATGTAATTTAATATATCAAATATATAATTATATATTAAATTATCGAATCAACACTTAATCCGATAATCCGGCTATTTCACAAATAACCGACTAATATAATCTGTATCAGTTCATCGAATCAACACTTGATCCGATGACCCGGCTATATCACATATACCCGGCCGATATCTCATATCGCGAGAATCTAATACGGTATCACATACACGTATTGTTCTCGGTCCCGCACATATCACATGTGTTCCCCTACTCCGTTTTGCCTGAGTCAAGAAACCTCTATGTAGGACTCTAAAGAATCGTCAATATGCCGGCAGTAGGTGATGATCATATCAAACACCCACAAGCTGCAAGCGGTCAGCTAAACGTAACAGCCACCCAGGTATTGAGCGATCAGAAGATCAACAAGCAAGCCTGTACATTCTCCTGCGAATCCAATCAGTAACACTCCCGTACAGTCCGGTCTCTTCGTCTGATATGTCGCATATCTAGCCTAGGGGTGGTAAACGTCAGCCCCAGTAGCTTGATAAGTCGTGTCGATATGAGGTCTATAACAGTTCGAGAAACTACTGATAACACTTACCATTAAATCTCAGCAACCCTGGCCAGGGATTTCCAGTTATAGCCAATCGAACACAGCGCAACATCAACTCCCTATACCGGGAGAGACGAATCCCCTCCTATCGCTCATTGCCTCCATGTGATTCGGGACTGTACCCAAAAGCCACCTTTTTGCATGCCCTCTTGGACGTGGTATAATGGAAATCAAAGCACAGTGGGAATCACACAAGACTTTATGACGATCTCGGATCAACAGACTACTTTGTGCCAGTGTCACCAGAGAACTGCCATCTGACGTGAGGTATAATACCATCTGGGAGTTCTCGGCGAGTCCGTCCAGTGTACCCAGTCTCCACTGAGCACCCGTATACCTTCTCTGATGTCAAACACCAATGGATATGAGATCATCCATCGTCCATCATATGGGTCAAGAAGCGCATACGCTAGTCTACTCTGGAGTATCGATGCCCTGTCTCGGTACTCCCACGTATAGGAACATTTGAAGGATGTACTTGGCGACTACTCTGTCGTCACTAATATGATCCGCATCATAGTCCTGGTAGTCAAGTACTCATCCTAAGGGCTTTATCAACATGTAACATAGAGAAAATCAGAGTACATGTTAAGATAAAGAGTAACCAGATAGCATACTATCATGTCGAGCAGGAAAGTCCTCCCTATATATGTCCAAGCATCCACTATAATATACATCATATGTACAGTAATGGCCTCTAGGGCATTCATATAACTAACAATCTCCCACTTGCAGTAGGGCCATCTGTTGTGGTATCGCATACCCAACAATTAGCTGTGGTTGAAGTATCTCATACTCAACCATCCCATTAAAAGTCTCTACTGGGAAAAAGGGCCTTTGTGAGTGGATCCGCGCTGTTGTCCTCTGTTTCTACTCTCCTAACCTCGATCTCCCTGGAGATCAACCATCTCCATGATCAGGTGATACTGCCTAAGAATTATATCTGGATTTCTGAAGAGACGGGGGTTCCTTGGCATAAGCCACAACTCCATTGTCACACATTGGTAGGAACGAAGTTCATCTTATGAACTAAAATATATCCAGACTGTCTCTTTGGTAGCATCATTGGTAACGATGTATCTTGCCTTTAATCGTCTAGTAAGTCACGCTATCTAGCCTGGAACTCTTCCAACATACCGTCCCTCCACTAAGGGTAAAGACAATGCCTGCGACTGACATTCAGTCGTCCTTATCACCCTGGAACCTTTCCAGTGATTCTCCCCAGAATGGTTTGATACCATCTCACTACAACTAGTGAGAATCCTAACATCCAATTAGATCTATCTCATAGATCCAAAACCCAGGATTTAGGAGGTATCACCTTGATCCTATACGAAGTATCCTTGTGATAAGCGGAGATTGACCGAGCGTAGCATAGGAAACTCCTTCCCTATCAAGAGTATATCATCCACGTACTCTACGAGGATCACCACCATACTCCCTACTACCCTTTTATATATACAAGGTTCATCTACCATTTTGATGAAGTCAAACTCATTGACTACTACATCAAAACAGATGTTCCAACTCCGCGATGCCTAATTTATCACATAAAACATCTTGCACACGTTTTGGCTGCTCCTACTGTCTACGAAGCCCTCTGGCTGTTTACTTATAGACGCTCTCTTCTAAATCAACATTTAGAAAAGCAGTCATGACACCCAACCGCCAGATATCGTAGTCATGGTATGTAGCCGTGGCAAGTAGGATCTGGATGGACTTAAGCATAGCTTTAAAAGTCTCAACTTTTCCATGTACACCAAGTAATCTTCTCAAGATATACTTGCTCCTGATGGGGATTTAACCCTTCGGATAAAGCAACCAAAGTCCATACTTTGTTGGTGTATAAGGATTCCATCTCAGATCGCTAAGCATCCAGCCATTCTCACAGAGTCCCACTCCTGATGGCCAGCTCGAAACTAGTTGGGTCATCATCTCATGATGCAATCCTCGCTCCCACTGTCATAGAGAAACTGAAGTATCTCTCAGGTGGGTGAGGAACCCTACTAGATCGGCGGAGAGGCTGAGGTTCATTGGAAACTATTGAATCCTTTGGTTCTACCAAATCATCAGCTGCAGTTTGTATAGCTGGAACTCCTTCATGTTCTACCTCATGACCAATAATTTCTTCACAAGAAATTCCCTTTCACAAAGGTGGCACGTTGAGAAACAAAACATCTTTTGTTCCTCGGTTAGGTAGAAGATATCCCTTGCGAATACTTGGGATATCCAACAAACTTCCACAGAACTGACTTTGCCTCGAACTTGTTCGAATTTTGCTTTTAGACATAGGCTGGACAACCCCAAATCTTAAAAAACTTAAGATATGGGCTCTTCCCATTCCATATCACATATGAAGTGGTAGGCAACTGATTTGATTGGAACCCTATTCAATAGGTATGCAGCTTCTCAAGTGCATAACTCCCAAAAGGAAATAGGAAACTCAGTAGTACTCATCATAGAGCACACCATATCACATAGGGTGTGATTGCTCCGCCCCGATACACCGACGTGTTGTGGTGTATACGAAGGAGTAATGCTGAGAGAGAACCTCATTCTCCTTTAGAATAGTCCAGGAATCCCGTGCTCAAGTATTCTCCTTCTTGATCTCATCAAAGGACATAATACTTATACCCGTTTTGGTTCTCTACTTCTAACTTATATTCTGTGATTATCTCAAAAGTTTCAGACTTGTGTTTCAACAGGAACATATGTCTAAATCTTGAGAGATCGTCAGTGAATGTAATGAAGTACAAAGAACCGGTCCTGGCATGTGTAGACAGGGGACCTTCATACATCAGCATGTATCAAGCCCAAGAGTTCACTAACTCTTTCTCTGTTTCCAATAAACGGAGCTATGGTCATCTTATCTTAGTGACATGACTGGCAAGTTTCACAAGATGTAAATTCAAACTAATTTAAATATGCATCTAAATGTAACTTCAGCTAGTCGGGTCGCATTGATATGACCTAGTCTACAATACCTCAAGAAGGATTCGTTCATTTCTGAACTCTTACTCTTATGTGTTCTGTATGTTAAGAACTGTGGTTTGATTTAGAACATCTATGCTTTTAGATAACGTGCCTGATCCGATCAACTCTTGATATAGGAAATGTTCAAAACATTATCCAACAATACAAAATTATATCCTTCTTTACTAATAAAGAGACTGATATGATGTTGTATATCAGGTTCGGTATCTAATAACATTCGTTCAGAATCAATGTATTCTGGTAATACAGGGTGATAACTACCAACAGACTTGGCTGCAACACTTGCACCGTTTCTATCTCATGAAACTTATCACCCGTTCTCAGTTCTCTACCTATCTGTAACCCATCTAACAAATTACATATGTGGGATCCTGATCCGGTATCAAATACCCAGGACGTAAAGGATATTGAGAAACGGTTCTGTGTAATGAACACACCCGAAGAAGATGCATCAACATGCACTTTTTTCGTTTGGGCGGCACGGGAACTCTGGTAATCCCCTATTTCCTGCTCTGTCTTATAACAATTATAAGTTGGAGCGGGACCAACGTTCCCTAGCGCAGTATAACAAGCGGGTTCGGTCAATATATCCGTATTATTATCTTGATTAAGGCGTGACATATTCGTAACCAGGAGAGAGAGAAGAAAACACTCAGCGTGCGCTTTAACAAGATTAGATTGGTTATCAATTTATCTAATCATGATGGCTCCCACTGTTTTTGTCAAATCTTCCTTCAAACCCTAAAAGGAAAGACTAGCCGGGATTAATTACACTATACAAGTTTGCCAATCTTTCAGCCAGGCCAGTGCCGGTACTTTGAGTGAGGTTCCCCGTGCTTTCGCACGGACCTAATTAAAGTAAACCTCGTTTTCCCAGGGGCGTAACCCCGTTAACACCTTTCTAGACACCTACTTGATCGACTAATTGTAATGTGTAAAACTCTCCCAGGAGTAACTCTTACTCGCAGCAGGTATCGGGATCCAACTATCTCATAGAAGGTATGCAATCTCATTGCAAATTTCAACACTTGAAATTCCCAATAATATTTTACCCCTAACGTCCTATAACCTTGACGAATGCCAAACCACCCATAGTCCGCTAGTCAAGTTCAACCCGTACATTTCCTGATTGAATTAAACCCACCCGCACGACCCTTGACGAGTGCCAAACAACGCCGTACGAATACCCTAATCCAATCGCATCGTATGCTAGCAGATAAGCACTAGTTAGCTACCGTACACTAGGCCATGATGAATGCCAAACTACCGCGGCACGAATACTAAGTAGTACTTATCTGAAATGACGGAGGGCTACGACAGGTTTTTAAGAAAACCCTTTGCATAATGAACTTGATATCGTTGTAGAATCGAGTGATTTTAAATGGAGTGTTTTTTAGGCTTTTCTAGTTTCGCTAAAGAGGTCACTCCCTGTTAGTTATATGTATGCCCTAGAGGCCATTACTATACATGAGATGTATATTGTAGTGGATGCTTGGACATATATAGGGAGGACTTTCTTGCTCGACATGATAGTATGCTATCTGGTTACTCTTTACCTTAACGTGTACACTAATTGTCCCTCTGTTACATGTTAGTAAAGCCATTAGGATGTGTACTTGACTACCTGGACTATGATGCAGATCATACTAGTGAGGACAGAGTAGTCCATAAGTACATCCTTTAATGTCCCTAGTCGTGGGTGTATCGAGACAGGGCATCGATATACCAGAGTAGACTAGCGTATACCTTCTCGATCCATGTAGATGGGTGATGGATGATCCCATATCCATTGGTGTTTGACATCAGAGATGATATACGGGTGCTCAGTAAAGACTGGGTACACTGGATGGACTCGCCGAGAACTCCCAGATGGTATTATACCTCACGTCAGATGGCAGTTCTCTGGTGACACTGGTACAGGTTAGTCTGTAGACCCGAGATCGTCATAGAGTCTTGTGTGATTCCCACTGTGCTTTGATTTCCACCTTACCACGTCCAAGAGGGCGTGCAAAACGGTGGTTTTTGGGTACAGTCCCGAGTCACATGGAGGCAATGAGCGATATGAGGGGTTTCGTCTCTCCCGGTATTGGGGGTTGATATTGCGCTGTGCTCGATTGGCCATAACAGGGAAGTCCCTGGCCAGGGCTGGTTTAGAGATTTACTGGTAATTGTTACCCATTGTTTCTCGACCCGTTATACGCCTCATATCGGCACGACTTATCGGTTATTGGGGTCTGACGTTTACCACCCCTAGACTTGATATGCGACATATCAGACGAGGAGACCGGACTGTACGGTAGTGTCACTGTCAAGCTTTTTGCAGGAGTTAGAGCAGGCTTTCTTGCTGATCTTCTGATCGCTCAATACCCGGGTAGTCGTTACGTCCAGCTAGTACCGCTGACGGCTTGTGGGTGCTTGATATGATCATCACCTACTGCCAGCGTATTGACGAGTCTTTAGAGTCCTACATCGAGCTTTTACTGGCTCAAGCAAAAATGAAATAGGAGCGCATATGTGATATGTGCGGGACCGAGAATAATGCGTGTAGGTGATACCGTATTCTATTCTCGCGACTTTTTGTATCAGTCGGTTGTATGTGATATAGCCGGGTTATCGAATCAAGTGTTGATTCGATAAGTCGATACATTGAATGTTAGTCGGTTATATGAGATATAATCGGATTATTAAGTCAAGTGTTGATTTAATAATTTAGTATATAATTGTATATATGATATACTAATTTACATTAACTAACATTTGTTCACTTAAGAATTTTTCTCACATGTGCACAACTTTAATATATATATGTGATATATATTAAAAATGTGTTTTCTTTTTGTATCATGGTTGTTGATACAACATTCATGGGTGTATGAGAATTACACCATGCTATTTGTTATGTTGGGTTTAATATTTAAAGTAATTACAAAATTAGTGGAAGATTAGAAAAATGCATGAAGCTTGTGGAAGCTTGTGGATGCATTGACTAAGTCCACTAAGTTTGTTTTTACTTTGGATTTTTGTTAACCTAACCATCACACTTAGCCATGGTTATGTCTCTACATGAGTTAGTATATGATACTCACTTACCCATGGTTAGCTCACTTGACTTGATCATTATCCTCATCTCATTTTTTTCATCTTCTTCCTTGAGCTAAAAAGCTCTCTAGGGTTTGATCCAAAGTGAGAAACATTGTGAGAAAATAAATTCTAAAGTGAACCCACTTCCTAGTTCTCCATCCTCTACTAGACTAGCACTTTAGTTTAAGGTGTTTGCTTCACTAATTCTCTAGTTAGTGAAGTAGTAGCTTGAGTTGTTATTCCCTCGACGTAGATCATTTTCGGCCTCGAAGACTTCAAGCAAGGACGCTTCTTTCGCCTCGTGAAGCCATGCAAGAGCCCAGGAGAGCAATGATCGCGGTGAAGGGACTACGACAAGGAGCTTTAGAAGTGAAGGACCGATCTACAAAGGTTGTATTTCGTATTCACTTAGTCGTAAATGATATTTACTTGTATGTGAAACCCTAATAATCTAGCAAAGATCTTGTTTAGGGTTGTTCGGCACGGCTAAAATTTTATTCGGGCATGGTTGATGCCTTATAGAACCTTGTTAGAGTGCCTAGTAACCCTACAGTGGTATCAGAGCCTAGCTAGAGTATTAGGCGACGTGTATACGAAGTTAAAACCCCGATCGAACCCGGAAACGTCATTTTAACCCCCTCTCTGGACAAATTTTTAAAATGCGATTTTTTTTGTATTAAAAATACCTTAAAAAATCAGCAGGTAAATATAAGTATTACTGTTGAAAACGAGCCTGCAATTCGTACAGATCGCCGCGGAACCGCGGCCAAACCTTGCTTGGGCCGCGGATCCGCGGCCGTACTGTTCAATTGAGCTTTGGGTTTTCAACAGTAATATCCCTATCTGTTAGTTCTATTTTCTGGGTATTTTTAATCTGACTCAAGTGTAGAGTATTCTGGGGTTTATTTTGTATTCGTTGACTCGATCGGAAAATTTAATTTCGTTCTTTTCAGGATAATTTAGAAAGTATTAAAATGTTTGAACGGATTCATTAACTAAATTTTTCCCGGCACGAAAAACTTTCAAGTGTTGAATTTTTCTTGAGTTTAAATCTTTCGGAAAAACGTGCAAGTAACGTGATGGACCCTCTAGAAGAACACAAACCTTAACTCGATTATGTGACCGTCTGAACCGCCTCTAAACCTTAGGGTTTGGGGCCGTACGGCGTGCCACATGTGAGGCGTTGGCTTGACCCTTCTATAGCTGGACCGTTGGTACTGTGACGTATTCTGGAATTTTTGAACTCCGCTCAAGTGTTGAGCTATTAAGGAAATCTTGGGTATTTGATTATTCGATCGGAAAGTTTAATAATGTCTATTTATCTGGAATGTGATACAATATGTGGAATTCATATAGTTAGGCATGAAATGCAAAGTATGTGATATTTCGGATTTACGATGTCTAAAGAGATTGTGGATTCCAAATGTTGTAGTTTTACACTTTCTTTTCTGCGACCGTAAGTGTGATATGTGATATCGCCGGTTTCGTTGCTATATGTCAACGACAATTAGGATACGCATATTTACTTACGTTGATGACATGTGATGTTATGTGTTGCTGGATATGTTATATTGGATCGTCGCGTTTTGAATAGCCGGGGGTTTTATGTGAAATGAGAGTTTTTTATTTTCATTCATCTAAAATTAAATGTATGTAATATTCTTTCATTGGGGCACTTCCGGGATGAGGTTGATGTCACCATTTGTATATTATTTACTTTTCCGCACTAGGATAGACCCAAGGAGGAGAGCACGAGTAACCAGGTTCTAGAGTCCAATGGGAGACCAACTCGAGGAGTCGAGTCCGGGTCTCCTAACTCTAGAATTGGAAGGGTTGCTTGCCGCTCTCGTAGGGGTCTAGGGGTGTGGGTTTGGCTATTCATCGCGACCGTGGAATCCATATTTTATAGAGGCTCAAAATAAAACACGGACCTCCTAATATATCCATTATTTCATATGTTTCTTCTGCTGCGATATCTGTGATGTGATCATTTGATATGTTGTGATAGATACTGTATATAGTATATATGGTATATTATATAGACGTTACTTATGTTTTACACCAGCGCTAGCCCTGCCCCGCTCTGCCGTTAGTTACCTAACCTAACGGTGCACGAGGGGACATCGAGGCGAATGCGGATGGCATAAGTGTACGTCGTATTTATCTCTGATGTTTAGGTGACTTAAATGATGGGACTTCATTAATATGATTAATGAAAGAAAAGAAACCTAAAGGATGTTGTAGAATCAAATTTTTTAAAAAGGGTAGCTATAGTTTTTGCTTTGCATAGCGATATATATGATATATCATGCACCTTATTCGATGAGGAAAGAGCCGAGATCCCTTCACCGGGAGTGACCTCTTTAGCAAAACTGGCAGATGCTACAACACTCGGTTTGTTTTTGATTGCTTTTGGAGTTTTTGCTTTGCATAGAGATATATATGATATATCCTGCACCTTATTCGATGAGGAAAGAGCCGAGATCCCTTCACCGGGAGTGACCTCTTTAGCAAAACTAATGCAAGACTCAAAATCACTCCATTTCAAAATTCACTCGATTCTACAACGATATCAAGTTCATTATGCAATAGGTTTTCAAAAAAACCTGTAGTAGCCCTCCGTCATTTCAGATAAGTCCTGCTTAGTATTCGTGCTGCGTTTGTTGACCTTGTCAAGGCGCAGTGTGCGGTAGTTGACCAGTATTTATCTGCTTATGCATATGATGCAGATTGGATTAGGGTAGTCGTACGGCCTTGTTGACCTTGTCAAGGGTCATACGGGTGGGTTTAATTCAATCAAGAAATGACGGGTTGAACTTGACTTACGGTCTATGGTTTGTTGACCTTGTCAAGGTCATAGATTGTTTGGGGCAAAATATTATCGGGAATTTCAAGTGTTGAAATTTGCAATGAGATTGCATACCTTCTATGAGATAGTTGGATCCCGATACCCACTGCGAGTAATTGTTACTCCTGGGAGAGTTTTACACAGGACAATTAGCCGATCAAGTAGGTGTCTAGAAAGGTGTCAACGGGATTACGCCTCTGGGAAAACGAGGTTTACTTTAATTAGGTCCGTGCGAAAGCACGGGGAACCTCCCTCAAAGTACCGACACTCGCCTGGCTAAAAGATTGGCGAAATTGTAGGGTGTAATTAATCCCGGCTAGTTTTTCCTTTTAGGGTTTGAAGGAAGATTTGATAAAAACAGTGGGAGCCATCCTAATTAGATAAAATAATAACCAATCTGATCTTGCAAGAGCATACGCTAAAGTGTTTTCTTCTCTCTCTCTCTCTCTCCAGGTAGCGACCATATCATGCCTTAATAAAGATAATAATATGGATGTATTTGTTAGTTATGTATATGCCCTAGAGGCCATTGTTGTACATATGATGTATATTATAATGGATGCTTGGTTATATATAGAGATGACTTTCTTGCTCGTCATGATAGTATGCTATTTGGTTTCACTTTATCTTAACATGTTGACTTGTATTGGTTTACTGTTTTACTCTCACATGTTGATAAAACCCTTAGGATTTGTACTCGACTACTAGGACTATGATGAGATCATACTAGTGGGGCCGCGGTAGTCGATGAGTACATCCTATAACTGTTCCTAGTCGAGGGTATATCGAGACAGGGCATCGATACGCCAGAGTAGACTAGCGTATACGCATCTTGACCCATATGATGGGCGATGGATGATCCCATATCCATCGGTGTTAGACATCAGAGATGGTGTACGGGTGCTCAGTGGAGACTGGGTACACTGGACGGACTCGCCGAGAACTCCCAGATGGTGATATACCACACGTCAGATGGCAGTTCTCCGGTGACACTGGTACAGGGTAGTCTGTAGACCCGAGATCGTCATAGAGTCTTGTGTGATTCCCACTGTGCTTTGATTTCCACCTTACCACGTCCAAGAGGGCGTGCAAAACGGTGGCTTTTGGGTACAGTCCCGAATCACATGGAGGCAATGAGCGATAGGAGGGGATTCGTCTCTCCCGGTATAGGGAGTTGATGTTGTGCTGTGTTCGATTGGCTATAACTGGAAGTCCCTGGCCAGGGCTGATATAGAGATTTACTGGTAAGTGTTACCAGTAGTTTCTCGACCCGTTATGAGCCACACACATCGACACGACTTATCGGTTACTGGGGTCTGACGTATACCACCCCTAGACTTGATATGCGACATATCAGACGAACAGACCGGACTGTACAGGAGTGTTACTGGTTGGATTCACAGGAGAACGCACAGGCTAGCTTGTTGATCTTCTGATCGCTCAATACCTGGGTGGCTGTTACGTTTAGCTGACCGCTTGCAGCTTGTGGGTGTTTGATATGATCATCACCTGCTACCGGCGTATTGACGATTCTTTAGAGTCCTACACAGAGGTTTCTTGGCTCAGGCGAAACGGAGTAGTGGCGCATATGTGATATGCGCAGGAACGAGAATAATGCGATATGGGATACCGTATTATATTCTCGCGATATATGGATATGAACCGGGTCATCGGATCAAGTGTTGATTCGATGAATCGGTACATGATATATTAGTCGGTAATATTCGATATAGCCGGATCGTCGAATCAAGTGTTGATTCGATGATTTAATGTATAATAATATATATGATATATTGTATTACATTATCTAATATTGGCTCGCTTTATTATTTCATTTTCTCAGTGGATGATACATTGATATATATGCGATATATGTTAATTGTATTATTTTCTTTTGTTGCAAATATATAATATATATTTGATATATATTATTGTGACATGTTATGATTAATTGTTAAACATGTTTAAGGATGATTAATTGAGTTTAGGGTTTAATTTGGGTTAGATGTTTCATGCATCTTCTAGAAGGTTTCTTCTTTTGTCATTCTTAAGATATTTTCTTTAACTCAACTAAACCCTAACTCTAGTTATTTCTCTACAAAATCCTAGCCACTCATCCTTGACCATGGTTTACAATTCAATCATATGGTTTATATTCTATTCATCACAAAAGAAAAAGGATCATTCTTTTTCCATTATCTTCTTCTTCTCTCTTGAAAGAAAAGCTTGCTAGATTTTCTTAAGTGATGAAATAATATGAGAAAATGATATAAAAAGAAAGCAAAATTACTACTCTCTCATCCTCATCTCATCTAGCCCATGGGATTAGTGTGTTCTACTCTTTTGAGTGAGAAAGCTTGAGTCGAAGCAACTTCAAGATAGATCATCGGAGATTTGGAATACTTCGAGCTAGCATGGATCGTTCGAGTCGTGGAGCCTCTCATGAGTCCGGGAGATCGTGGATCGCAGCAAAGGGACTTCTACTCGGAGCTTGTGAAGTGAAGGAGCGGACTACAAAGGTTGTAATCCCTCACATTTAGATAAAAGTTATCATCTTGCATATTAAACCCTAATAATCTAGCAAAGATCCCGGCTTTGGGTTGTTCGGCACGTCTAAAATTTTATCCGGGCATGTTTGATACCTTATGAACCTTCACAAGAGTGCCTAGGAACCCTACAGTGGTATCAGAGCCTAGCTAGAGCATTAGGCGATGTGTTTACGAAGTTAAAACTCCGATCGAACCCGAAACGACGAAACTTGACCCCTCTCTGGAAATTTTTTAAATTTTGGGATTTTTCAGAATTAAAAATATGTAAAAAAATCAGCAGGGAATTCTAAGAATTACCATGAAACACGTGCCCACAATTCAACCAACGGAGCGCGGAAACGCGGCAATAACATGGTTCTCGCGGCGGTTCCGCGGCCTGAATGTAGGATTGGGACACGTGGTTTCATGGTATTGACCGTAGGTACTTGCTGACTATTCTGGGTATTTTTAATCTGTTCCAGGTGTTTAAAATTCTGGGGTTTGTTTTGTAATAGTAGACTCGATCGGAAATTTTAAATTCGTATTTTTTCCGGATATTTAGAAACTGTTAAACTATTGGAACGGATATCATTAACTTACTGTTTCCCGGTACGGCAAATTTTCAAGTGTTGAAATTTATTCGGGTTTAAATCTTTCGGAAAATTGTACAAGTTAAGCGGTGGACCCTCTAGAAGACAACAAACCTTAACTCGATTATGTGACCGTCTTGAACTGCCTTTTGAACCTTCGGGTTTGGGACAGTACGGCGTGCCACATGTGAGGCGTTGGCTTGACCCTTCTACGGCTGGATCACCGGTACTGTGACATATTCTGGGATTATTTGAACCCCGCTCAAGAGTTGAGCAGTTTAGGAAATTTTGGGTGTTTGATTATCCGTTCGAAAAGTTTAATACTGTTTATTTATCTGGAATGTGATACAATATGTGGAATTCATAGAGTTAGGCATGAAATACGGAGTATGTGATATTTCGGATTTACGATGTCTAAAGTGATTGTGGATTCCAAATATTGTAGTTTTACACTTTCTTTTCTGTGACCGTAAGTGTAATATGTGATATCGCCGGTTTCGTTGCTATATGATTCAACGACAATTGGGATGCGCATATTTACTTACGTTGATGATATGTGATATTATGTGTTGCTGTGATATGTTATATTGGATCGTCGCGTTCTGAATAGCCGGGGGTTTTATGTGAGATGAGGGTTTTTATTTTCATTCATGTAAAATTCATTTGTAATATAATATTCTTTTTGGGGCACTTCCAGGTTGCGGTTGATGTCACCAATGTATATTATTTACTTTTCCGCATTAGGTAGACCCAAGGAGGGGAGCACAAGTAACCGGGTTCTAGGGTCCAGTGGGACGCCATCTCGAGGAGTCGAGACCGGGTCTTCTAACCCTAGAATTGGCAGTGTTACTTGCCGCTCTCGTAGGGGTCTTGGGATGTGGGTTTGGCTATTCGTCGCGACCGTGGAATCCGTGTTTTATACAGGCTCGTATCGAAAACACGGACGTCCTAGTATATCCAATATTTCATATATGTTCTTCTGCTGCTATGTTCTGTGATGAGATCATATTACTGCCTGAGACGAATGCTTATACTATATATATATGCTGATATATAAATATTACTGCTTTCGTTTCTTCTGTGATGCTTAGGAAGCATAAGCTGATGGGATTTTTATTAATGTGATTAATAAAAGAAAACAAACCTAAAGATGTTGTAGAATCAAAACTTAATAAAAAGGGTAGCTACAGTTTTGCTTTGCACAGCGGTATATATGATATATCCTGCACCTTATTCGATGAGGAAAGGGCCGACGATCCCTTCACCGGGAGTGACCCCTTTAGCGAAACTAAGAAAAGCCTCAAAAACACTCCCTTTTCAAAAACTTCACTCGATTCTACAACGATATCAAGTTCATTACGCTCAGGGTTTTCTGAAAAACCTGCGTAGCCCTCCGTCATTTCAGATAAGTGCTACTTAGTATTCGTGCTACGGTAGTTTGGCATTCGTCAAGGCGTAGTGTACGGTAGCTAACTAGTATTTATCTGCTTATGCATATGATGTAGATTGGATTAGGGTATTCGTACGGCGTTGTTTGGCATTCGTCAAGGGTCGTGCGGGTGGGTTTAATTCAATCAAGAAATGTACGGGTTGAACTTGACTAGTGGACTATGGGTTGTTTGGCATTCGTCAAGGTCATAGAACACTAGGGGTAAAAAACATTATCGGGAATTTCAAGTGTTGAAATTTGCAATGAGATTGCATACCTCCTATGAGATAGTTGGATCCCGATACCCACTGCGAGTAAGTGTTACTCCTGGGAGAGTTTTACACAGGACAATTAGCCGATCAAGTAGGTGTCTAGAAAAGTGTTAACGGGGTTACGCCTCTGGGAAAACGAGGTTTACATTAATTAGGTCCGTGCGAGAGCACGGGGAACCTCCCTCAAAGTACCGACACTGATCTGGCTGAAAGATTGACGAAATTGTAAGGTGTAATTAATCCCGGCTAATCTTACCTTTTAGGGTTTTAAGGTAGATTTGATAAAAACAGTGGGAGACATCCTGATTAGATAAAATAATAACCAATCTAATCTTGCAAGAGCATACGCTAAAGTGTTTTCTTCTCTCTCTCTCCAGGTAGCGACCATGTCATGCCATAATCAAGATAATAATATGGATGTATTGACTGAACCCAATTATTGTACTGAGCAAGGGAACGTTAGACCCGTTCTTTCTTATAAGAGTTATAAGACTGAACAGGAAACAGGAGAATATCTGGATTCTCAAGCCGCCCAAAAGAACATGCATGTTGATGCATCTTCTTCGGGTGTGTTAGTTATTGAGAACTGTTTCTCAGTTCACCCTACGTCCTGGGTATTAGATACCGGATCAGGATCCCACATATGTAAACAGTTACATGGGCTACGTAAAGGTAGAGAACTGGGAAAAGGTGATCATTCCGTTCAAGTAGGGAACGGTGCAAGTATTATAGCCAAAGCAGTTGGCGAATATCACCTTGTATTACCAAGTCGTAATACACTGATTCTAAATGAGTGCTATTATATACCGAACATGATGTGCAACATTATATCAGTTTCTTTATTGAGTAAAGAGGGATATAATTTTGTAGTACAGGATAATGTTATGAACATATTCCTAGATCAAAAGTTGATTGCATCAGGCTCGTTACATAATGGCATATTCATTCTAAATCAGAATACAGTCCTGAATATACAAAACACACACAAGAGGAAAAGTTCGGATATGAACGAATCCTACTTGTGGCATTGTAGACTTGGTCATATCAATGCGACACGACTGGCTAAGTTACATAAAGATAGTTATTTGAATCCGTTCGAATTATCATCTTATGATACTTGCCATTCATGTCTCAAAGGAAAAATGACCAAAGCTCCGTTTAGTGGACACGGAGAAAGAGTTACCGAACTCTTAGGACTGGTACATAGTGATGTATGCGGTCCCATGTCTACGCATGCCAGGAACGGTTCTTCCTACTTCATTACATTCACTGACGATCTCTCTAGATACGGACATGTGTTCCTGTTGAAACACAAGTCTGAAGCTTTTGAGAAATTCAGAGAATATAAGCACGAAGTAGAGAACCAAACGGGCAAAAGTATTAAGATCCTTCGATCTGATCGAGAAGGAGAATACTTGAGCAATGAGTTCCTAGATTATCTAAAAGAGAATGGGATTCTCTCTCAGCTTACTCCTCCTTATACACCACAGCACAACGGTGTATCGGAACGGAGGAATCGCACTTTATTAGATATGGTGCGCTCTATGATGAGCGAGGCTGAGTTACCTATTTCCTTCTGGGGGTATGCGCTTGAAACAGCCATACACCTATTGAATATGGTTCCTACCAAATCAGTGCCTACCACTCCGTATGAGATATGGAAAGGGAAGAGACCATCTCTTAAGTATGTTAAGATATGGGGTTGTCCAACCTATGTCAAAAGACAAAATCCGGACAAACTTGAGGCAAGATCAGTCTTATGTAAGTTTGTAGGATATCCCAAAAATTCACAAGGGTATATCTTCTACTACCCCGAGGAACAAAAGGTGTTTGTTTCTCGACATGCCACTTTCTTAGAAAAAGGTTTTCTTATGAAATAGATTAGTGGCATTGAGATAGAACTAGAAGAGGTTCCAGCAACACAAACTACGACAGATGATTTATTGGAACCAGAGGATTCAGTAGTACCCGACGAACCCCAGCCTCTCCGCCGATCTAGCAGGGTTTCTCGTCCACCTGAGAGATACTACGGTTTTCTCATTGATGGTGGAAGCAAGGACTGCATCATGGATGATGATGAACCGACTAGTTTCGAGCAGGCCATCACGAGTGGTGACTCTGTGAAATGGCTGGATGCAATGCGATCTGAGATGGAATCCATGTACACCAACAAAGTATGGACTTTGGAAATTGCTCCTGAAGGGGTAAAACCCATTGGGAGCAAGTGGATCTTTAAAAAGAAATTTGGTGTAAATAGAAAAGTTGAGACTTTCAAAGCTAGACTTGTAGCAAAGGGATTTCGTCAACGACCAGGTGTGGACTATGACGAAACCTTTTCTCCAGTGGCTATGCTTAAGTCCATCCGGATCTTACTTGCCATTGCTGCATACCATGACTACGAAATCTGGCAAATGGATGTTAAGACCGCCTTTCTAAACGGTGATTTAGAAGAGTGCGTGTACATGACTCAGTCAGAGGGCTTCGTAGATAGTGGGAGCAGCGGAAAGGTATGCAAGCTGCTTAAATCCATTTATGGGTTAAAGCAAGCATCGCGGAGTTGGAACATCTATTTTGATGTTGTAGTCAAAGAGTTTGACTTCATCAAAAATATAGATGAACCTTGTATCTATAAGAAGGTAGCAGAGGGTAAGGTTGTCTTCCTCGTATTGTACGTGGATGACATACTCTTGATAGGAAATGATATTCCTATGCTGCAATCAGTCAAGCTCTTCTTATCACAGAGATTCTCGATGAAAGATCTAGGTGATGCCTCCTGCATATTGGGAATCATGATCTATAGAGATAGATCTAAACGGATATTGGGATTGTCCCAATCCAGGTACATTGACACTATACTAAAGAGGTTTAGTATGGAAGAATCCAAGCGTGGGAACCAACCCACGATCTCTGGACTCACTCTCTCCAAAGAGATGTCTCCCAAGACTGATTTGGAAAGAGCTCGCATGCAAGGAATACCCTATGCTTCGGCAGTAGGCTCTATCATGTATGCGATGCTATGTACGAGACCCGATGTAGCATACTCACTAAGTGTAGTGAGTCGGTATCAAGCAGATCCTGGAGAGAGTCACTGGACAGCTGTGAAGAACATTCTCAAGTACTTACGAAGGACTAAGGAGATGTTCTTGGTGTATGGTAACGGAGAACTCCAGGTGGAGTCCTTTACCGATTCCAGCTTCCAAAGTGATAAGGACGACTCTAAGTCGCATTCGGGTTTTGTCTTTACCCTCAATGGAGGGGCGGTATGTTGGAAGAGTTCCAAACATGATACCGTTGCAGACTCAACGATGGAGGCTGAATACATCGCTGCCAACGATGCTGCCAAAGAAGCTGTCTGGATCAAGAAGTTCATTAGTGAACTTGGTGTGGTTCCATCCATTGAGCATCCAATACCTCTGTATTGCGATAACAATGGAGCTGTGGCGTTAGCCAAGGAACCCAGGTCCCATCAGAAGTCCAGACATATTCTGAGGCGGTATCACCTGATCAGGGAGATAGTTGATCGCCGGGAGTTCGAGGTCAGGAGAGTAGATACGAAGGACAACACTGCGGATCCATTCACGAAGGCAATTCCCCAGATACAGTTTGAGAGATTATTCGGGATGCTAGGTATGAGATACTACAGCAGCTGGCCTTAGTGCAAGTGGGAGTTTGTTAGTTATGTATATGCCCTAGAGGCCATTGTTGTACATATGATGTATATTATAATGGATGCTTGGTTATATATAGAGATGACTTTCTTGCTCGTCATGATAGTATGCTATTTGGTTTCACTTTATCTTAACATGTTGACTTGTATTAGTTTACTGTTTTACTCTCACATGTTGATAAAGCCCTTAGGATTTGTACTCGACTACTGGGACTATGATGAGATCATACTAGTGGGGCCGCGGTAGTCGATGAGTACATCCTATAACTGTTCCTAGTCGAGGGTATATCGAGACAGGGCATCGATACGCCAGAGTAGACTAGCGTATACGCATCTTGACCCATATGATGGGCGATGGATGATCCCATATCCATCGGTGTTAGACATCAGAGATGGTGTACGGGTGCTCAGTGGAGACTGGGTACACTGGACGGACTCGCCGAGAACTCCCAGATGGTGATATACCACACGTCAGATGGCAGTTCTCCGGTGACACTGGTACAGGGTAGTCTGTAGACCCGAGATCGTCATAGAGTCTTGTGTGATTCCCACTGTGCTTTGATTTCCACCTTACCACGTCCAAGAGGGCGTGCAAAACGGTGGCTTTTGGGTACAGTCCCGAATCACATGGAGGCAATGAGCGATAGGAGGGGATTCGTCTCTCCCGGTATAGGGAGTTGATGTTGTGCTGTGTTCGATTGGCTATAACTGGAAGTCCCTGGCCAGGGCTGATATAGAGATTTACTGGTAAGTGTTACCAGTAGTTTCTCGACCCGTTATGAGCCACACACATCGACACGACTTATCGGTTACTGGGGTCTGACGTATACCACCCCTAGACTTGATATGCGACATATCAGACGAACAGACCGGACTGTACGGGAGTGTTACTGGTTGGATTCACAGGAGAACGCACAGGCTAGCTTGTTGATCTTCTGATCGCTCAATACCTGGGTGGCTGTTACGTTTAGCTGACCGCTTGCAGCTTGTGGGTGTTTGATATGATCATCACCTGCTACCGGCGTATTGACGATTCTTTAGAGTCCTACACAGAGGTTTCTTGGCTCAGGCGAAACGGAGTAGTGGCGCATATGTGATATGCGCAGGAACGAGAATAATGAGATATGGGATACCGTATTATATTCTCGCGATATATGGATATGAACCGGGTCATCGGATCAAGTGTTGATTCGATGAATCGGTACATGATATATTAGTCGGTAATATTCGATATAGCCGGATCGTCGAATCAAGTGTTGATTCGATGATTTAATGTATAATAATATATATGATATATTGTATTACATTATCTAATATTGGCTCGCTTTATTATTTCATTTTCTCAGTGGATGATACATTGATATATATGCGATATATGTTAATTGTATTATTTTCTTTTGTTGCAAATATATAATATATATTTGATATATATTATTGTGACATGTTATGATTAATTGTTAAACATGTTTAAGGATGATTAATTGAGTTTAGGGTTTAATTTGGGTTAGATGTTTCATGCATCTTCTAGAAGGTTTCTTCTTTTGTCATTCTTAAGATATTTTCTTTAACTCAACTAAACCCTAACTCTAGTTATTTATCTACAAAATCCTAGCCACTCATCCTTGACCATGGTTTACAATTCAATCATATGGTTTATATTCTATTCATCACAAAAGAAAAAGGATCATTCTTTTTCCATTATCTTCTTCTTCTCTCTTGAAAGAAAAGCTTGCTAGATTTTCTTAAGTGATGAAATAATATGAGAAAATGATATAAAAAGAAAGCAAAATTACTACTCTCTCATCCTCATCTCATCTAGCCCATGGGATTAGTGTGTTCTACTCTTTTGAGTGAGAAAGCTTGAGTCGAAGCAACTTCAAGGTAGATCATCGGAGATTTGGAATACTTCGAGCTAGCATGGATCGTTCGAGTCGTGGAGCCTCTCATGAGTCCGGGAGATCGTGGATCGCGGCAAAGGGACTTCTACTTGGAGTTTGTGAAGTGAAGGAGCGGACTACAAAGGTTGTAATCCCTCACACTTAGATAAAAGTTATCATCTTGCATATTAAACCCTAATAATCTAGCAAAGATCCCGGCTTTGGGTTGTTCGGCACGTCTAAAATTTTATCCGGGCATGTTTGATGCCTTATGAACCTTCACAAGAGTGCCTAGGAACCCTACAGTATTGACCGAACCCGCATGTTATACTATGCTGGGGAACGTTGGTTCCGTTCTTTCTTATAAGAGTTATAGGACTGAACAGGATATAGGGGAATACCAGGATTCCCATGCCACCCGAATGAAGAAAGTACATGTTGATGCATTTTCTTCGGGTGTGTTCGTTACAGAGAACTGTTTCTCCATTTGCTCTACATCCTGGGTATTAGATACTGGGTCGGGATCCCATATATATAATCAGTTACATGGGCTTAGGAAAGGTAGAGAACTTGGAGAAGGTGATAAAGACATAAGGGTTGGAAATGGTGCAATTGTTACAGCTAAAACCGTCGGGGAATATCACCTTGTATTGCCAACTGGTAATACATTGATTCTGAACGAATGCTATTACATGCCGAACCGGATATGCAATATTATATCGGTTTCTTTGTTGAGTAAAGAGGGATATAATTTTGTGTTACAGGATAATGTTATGAACATTTTTCTGAACCAAAAGTTGGTTGGATCAGGCACGTTGTGCAATGGCATTTATGTTCTAAATCAATTAACAGTTCTGAGTATAACAAACACACACAAGAGTAAGAGTTCAGAACTGAACAAATTCTTCTTGAGGCATTGTAGACTAGGTCATATCAATGCGACCCGGCTAGATGAAGTTACATTTAGATGCATATTTAAATTAGTTTGAATTTACATCTTGTGAAACTTGCCGGTCATGTCACAAAGATAAGATGACCACAGCTCTGTTTATTGGAAATAGAGAAAGAGTTGGTGAACTCTTGGGATTGATACATGCTGATGTATGAAGGTCCCCTGTCTACACATGCTAAGACCGGTTCTTTATACTTCATTACATTCACTGATGATCTCTCAAAATTCAGACATATGTTTCTGTTGAAACACAAGTCCGAAACTTTTGAGATAATCACAGAATATAAGTTAGAAGTAGAAAACCAAAAACGGATATAAGTATTATATCCTTTGATGTGATCAAGGAGGAGAATACTTAAGCACGGGATTCCTGAACTATTCTAAAGGAGAATGAGATTCTCTCTCAGCATTACTCCTCCGTATACACCATAGCACGATGGTATATCGGGGCAGAGCAATAGCACCCTATATGATATGGTGTGCTCTATGATGAGTACTACTGAGTTTCCTATTTCCTTTTTGGGAGTTGTGCACTTGAGAAGCTGCATACCTATTGAATAGGGTTCAAATCAAATCAGTTGCCTACCACTTCATATATGATATGGAAAGGGAAGAGCCCATATCTTAAGTTTGTTAAGATTTGGGGTTGTCCAGCCTATGTCTAAAAGCATAATCCGGACAAGCTCGAGGCAAAGTCAGATCTGTGGAAGTTTGTTGGATATCCCAAGCATATGCAAGGGAATATCTTCTACCTAACCAAGGGACAAAAGATGTTTTGTTTCTCAACATGCCACCTTTGTGAAAGGGAATTTCTTGTGAAGAAATTAGTGGTCATGAGGTAGAACTGGAAGGAGTTCCAGCTATACAAACTACAGCAGATGATTTGGGAGAACCCAAGGATTCAATAGTAACCAACGAACCTCAGCCTCTCCGCCGATCTAGTAGGGTTCCTCATCCACCTGAGAGATACTTCGGTTTCATTATGACAGTGGGAGCGAGGATTGCATCATGAGATGATGACCCAACTATTTTCGAGCTGGCCATCAGGAGTGGGACTCTGTAAGAATGGCTGGATGCTTAGCGATCTGAGATGGAATCCTTATACACCAACAAAGTATGGACTTTAGTTGCTTTATCTGAAGGGTTAAATTCCCATCAGGAGGAAGTATATCTTGAGAAGATTACTTGGTGTACATGGAAAAGTTGAGACTTTCAAAGCTATGCTTAAGTCCATCCAGATCCTACTTGCCACTGCTACATACCATGACTACGATATCTGGTGGTTGGGTGCCATGACAGCTTTTCTAAATGTTGATTTGGAAGAGAGCGTCTATAAGTACACAGCCAGAGGGCTTCGTGGACAGTGGGAGCAGCGGAAACGTGTGCAAGATGCTTTATAGGATAAAGCAGGCATCACGGAGTTGGAACGTCTGTTTTGATGTGGTAGTCAAAGAGTTTGACTTCATCAAAATGGTAAATGAACCTTGTATATACAAAAAGGTAGTAGGGAGTATGTTGATGATCCTCATAGAGTACGTGGATGACATACTCTTGATAGGGAAGGAGTTTCCTATGCTACGCTCGGTCAATCTCCGCTTATCACAAGGATTCTCCATATCGGATCAAAGTGATAACTCCTAAATCCTGGGTTTTGGATCTATGAGATAGATCTAATTGGATGTTAGGATACTCACTAGTTGTAGTAAGATGGTATCAATCGATCCTGGGGAGAATCACTGGAAAGGTTCTAGAGTGATAAGGACGACTGAATGTCAGTCACAGGCATTGTCTTTACCCTCAGTAAAGGGACGGTATGTTGGAAGAGTTCCAAGCTAGATACCGTGGCATACTAGACGATAAAGGCTGGATACATCACTACCAAAGATGCTACCAAAGAGGCAGTCTGGGTGTATATTAGTTCATGAGATAAACTTCGTTCCTACCATTGTGAGACAATGGAGTTGTGGCTTATGCCTAGGAACACCCGTCCTATCAGTGATCCAGACATATTCTAAGGCAGTGTCACCTGATCATGGAGATGGTTGATCTCCAGGGGATCGAGGTCAGGAGAGTAGACTCAGAGGACAACACGGCGGATCCACTCACAAAGGCCTTTTCCCAGAGAGAGACTTTTATGGGATGGTTGAGTATGAGATACTACAACCACTGTTATCAGATGGCCTTAGTGCAAGTGGGAGATTGTTAGTTATATGTATGCCCTAGAGGCCATTACTATACATGAGATGTATATTGTAGTGGATGCTTGGACATATATAGGGAGGACTTTCTTGCTCGACATGATAGTATGATATCTGGTTACTCTTTACCTTAACGTGTACACTGATTGTCTCTCTGTTACATGTTGGTAAAGCCCTTAGGATGTGTACATGACTACCTGGACTATGATGCAGATCATACTAGTGGGGACAGAGTAGTCCATAAGTACATCCTTTAATGTCCCTAGTCGTGGGTGTATCGAGACAGAGCACCGATATACCAGAGTAGACTAGCGTATACCTTCTCGATCCATGTAGATGGGCGATGGATGATCCCATATCCATTGGTGTTTGACATCAGAGATGATATACGGGTGCTCAGTAAAGACTGGGTACACTGGATGGACTCACCGAGAACTCCCAGATGGTATTATACCACGTCAGATGGCAGTTCTCTGGTGACACTGGTACAGGTTAGTCTGTAGACCCGAGATCGTCATAGAGTCTTGTGTGATTCCCACTGTGCTTTGATTTCCACCTTACCACGTCCAAGAGGGCGTGCAAAACGGTGGTTTTTGGGTACAGTCCCGAGTCACATGGAGGCAATGAGCGATAGGAGGGGTTTCGTCTCTCCCGGTATTGGGGGTTGATGTTGCACTGTGCTCGATTGGCCATAACAGGGAAGTCCTTGGCCAGGGCTGGTTTAGAGATTTACTGGTAAGTGTTACCCGTAGTTTCTCGACCCGTTATGCGCCTCATATCGGCACGACTTATCGGTTATTGGGGTCTGACGTTTACCACCCCTAGACTTGATATGCGACATATCAGACGAGGAGACCGGACTGTACGGTAGTGTCACTGTCAGGCTTTTTGCAGGAGTTGGAGCGGGCTTGCTTGCTGATCTTCTGATCGCTCAATACCCGGGTAGCCGTTACGTCCAGCTAGTACCGCTGACGGCTTGTGGATACTTGATATGATCATCACCTACTGCTGGCATATTGACGAGTCTTTAGAGTCCTACATAGAGGTTTTACTGGCTCAGGCAAAAAAAAATAGGAGCGCATATGTGATATGTGCGGAACCGAGAATAATGCGTGTATGTGATACCGTATTCTATTCTCGCGACTTTTTGTATCGGTCGGTTGTATGTGATATAGCCGGGTTATCGAATCAAGTGTTGATTCGATAAGTCGATACATTGGATGTTAGTCGGTTATATGAGATATAACCGGATTATTAACTCAAGTGTTGATTTAATAATTTAGTGTATAATTGTATATATGATATACTAATTTACATTAACTAACATTTGTTCACTTAAGGATTTTTCTCACATGTGCACAACTTTAATATATATATGTGATATATATTAAAAATGTGTTTTCTTTTTGTATCATGGTTGTTGATACAACATTCATGGGTGTATGAGACTTACACCATGCTATTTGTTATGTTGGGTTTAATATTTAAAGTAATTACAAAATTAGTGGAAGATTAGAAAAATGCATGAAGCTTGTGGAAGCTTGTGGATGCATTGACTAAGTCCACTAAGTTTGTTTTTACTTTGGATTTTTGTTAACCTAACCATCGCACTTGGCCATGGTTATGTCTCTATATGAGTTAGTATATGATACTCACTCACCCATGGTTAGCTCACTTGACTTGATCATTATCCTCGTCTCAATTTTTTTCATCTTCTTCCTTGAGCTAAAAAGCTCTCTAGGGTTTGATCCAAAGTGAGAAACATTGTGAGAAAATAAATTCTAAAGTGAACCCACTTCCTATTTCTCCATCCTCTACTAGACTCGCACTTTAGTTTAAGGTGTTTGCTTCACTAATTCTCTAGTTAGTGAAGTAGTAGCTTGAGTTGGTATTCCCTCGACGTAGATCATCTTCGACCTCGAAGACTTCAAGCAAGGACGCTTCTTTCGCCTCGTGAAGCCATGCAAGAGCCCGGGAGAGCAATGATCGCAGCGAAGGGACTACGACAAGGAGCTTTAGAAGTGAAGGACCGATCTACAAAGGTTGTATTTCGTATTCACTTAGTCGTAAATGATATTTACTTGCATGTGAAACCCTAATAATCTAGCAAAGATCTTGTTTAAGGTTGTTCGGCATGGCTAAAATTTTAATCGGGCATGGTTGATGCCTTGTAGAACCTTGTTAGAGTGCCTAGTAACCCTACACTCCCGGTGAAGGGATCGTCGGCTCTTTCCTCATCGAATAAGGTGCAGGATATTTCACAAATATCACTATGCAAAGCAAAAACTATAGAAGCAATCAAAAGACAAACCGAGTATGTAGTATCTGCTAGTTTCGCTAAAGAGGTCACTCCCAGTGAAGGGATCTCGGCTCTTTCCTTATCGAATAAGGTGCTGGATGTTCTACAAGGAACACCGCTATGCAAAGCAAGAACTAGAGTTACCAGTTTTTAAACAAGTTTCTACAACATCTTTAGATTTCTTTTAGTTTTATTAATCTCATTAATGAAGTCCCATTTTATTATGCTTCACAAGTATCACATTTTAAACGAAATCTGCAATATAACATATATATCATATATATAATATAAATATTCGTCTCAGGCAGTAATATGATCTCATCACAGAACATTGCAGCAGAAGAAACATATATGAAATATTGGATATACTAGGAGGTCTGTGTTTTAGTACGAGCCTGTATAAAACACGGATTCCACGGTCGCGATGAATAGCCAAACCCACATCCCTAGACCCCTACGAGAGCGGCAAGCAACACTGATAATTCTAGGGTTAGGAGACCCGGTCTCGACTCCTCGAGATGGTCTCCTACTGGACCCTAGAACCCGGTTACTTGTGCTCCCCGCCTTGGGTCTACCTAATGCGGAAAAGTAAATAATATACAATGGTGACATCATCCTCAGCCCGAAAGTGCCCCAATAAAAGAATATTACATACAAATGAATTTTACATGAATGAAAATAAAAACCCTCATCTCACATAAAAACCCCGGCTATTCAGAACGTGACGATCCAATATAACATATCACAGCAACACATAATATCACATATCATCAACGTAAGTAAATATGCGTATCCCAGTTGTCGTTGATGTATAGCAACGAAACCGGCGATACAATATATATTACACTTACGGTCGCAGAAAAGAAAGTGTAAAACTACAACAGTTGGAATCCGCAACCTCCTTAGACATCGCATGCCTAACCAAATGAATTCCTTAGACATCGCATGCCTAACAATTATAAACCCCGCATTTTAGTCTCTATATCGAAAACTCTTTTCAATATCAAGTCGGGCAATTCAACAAGATTCCAGACATACTGATCGAATGCTCGTCCCAAACTTTAGTAGACGGACGCACCCCCGGATGCCGTCGATGAAGTGCACTAAGGCAGAACACCGCTGCCGCGAGCACCCGAACGGATGTTTTTCGCGACGGTGTTCTCCTACAGTCACTTAGTCGGGGCTATGGGGCGTGGCTGTCTATTAAGTTTACCCGGCGAGTATCCGCGTACGCTACGTGATTGCGACAGACTTTTGATCGCATCAAAATCCCGTGGCAACCGATTAAATGAGACTAAACTGCTAGATTTATAACATTCAAATTAGTTATCTCATAACTACTTGTGGATTCCAAATATTGTATCACATTCCAGATAAAAAGACAGTGTTAAACTTTCCGATCGAATAATCAAACACCCAAGATTTCCCAAAAAGTTCTCAACACTTGAAATTAGTTTAAAAACATCCATCACATGCCACAGTACCAATGGTCCAGCCGTAGAAGGGTCAAGCCAACACCTCACATGTGGCAACGCCGTACTGCCACAAACCCTAAGGTTTAGAGGCAGTTCAGACGGTCACATAATCGAGTTAAGGTTTGTTGTCTTCTAGAGGGTCTGTTCAGTTGATAAAACTGCACATTTGTATTACATTTTTCCTACCATTTTCATATTAAAAAAAGGACATTATTATGATATATTATACATATAAGGGTTTATGTGTAAAGACACCATTTTCCATGTGTTAATATATTTTAATTAGCATTTGATAAGAAAATGTTTGCAAATAAATCCATTGTCCAAATCCTAGTAGAACTAAGTCTACTAAATATTATTTGAGATTATTGTGCAGAATTTTCCAAGTTGTTATGCAGAATTTATCAAACAAATCAATTTGTTGAAGAAAACTTGCCAAATTAAGAAGCAAAACTTGGAGATCAAGTTTGGAAGCAACCGAGAGAAGATTTCTGAAATATGAAGGTGCCTAGGATTGCCAAATGTCACAAAGACAGAAACCCCAAAATTTGATGAAGAGTTGTGATCAAATGGCCACGGATCCGCGGCCATACCCCCCCTTTGGCCGCGGATCCGCGGCAGTCTAGAGGAATCATTTGGTGAAAATTTTGGGCATCAATCTCTGCTGAATTTTACCAAGTTTCCAACTAAAAGATTCTGGCTTTGCACTATAAAAGAACACCGAGAGCCTCTTGGAAAAGTTATCAAGCCGAAGAGATCACGAAGCTCCAGACGCTCACGCATCCAAGCTGATCATCGACTGTTCGACTACCTCCTTAGGAAAGATCGAGAAGCAACTAGTTTGTAATCATTTTCTACGGATTAAAGTGTAGTTTGTTCAAGTCGATTAATAAAGGTAGTTGTTTTATTTAATTCTTTTGCATTTTACATTATGTTTTCCCTCTCTGTCTTTTCATCTTCTTCTCCAAACATGCGCGAGTAATTCTCCGCTTGTTAGGGTTCGTAGGATTAGGGTAGGCTAATGGATGATGAAAATAACTAAATCCTTTTTAAGTCCTATAAAGTTTAGGAACTTTATCAAAAGAATCATTAACATCCTAATCGGGCGCGCTAGCAATTCTTTGCTAGTTCCGACCGCGATTAGAGATTAGATTAATGATTGTTTTGGTATAGGCTAGATATGAACGGAGTTCCGTGTCGAGATAAGGGTTAAGAGTGGGATTCTTTTTCTCTCCAGAAACCCTAATCTACATGCATCACCGTCGTTCTAGTTCTAAATCTATTAATGGATAAAAAGGGTAACTTTTAATTAATCGTCCATAACTACTAAATCCTAACGAACCCTACAAGCCTTCTTATTATATTTACTACATCTTTAAAATAATCTAGATCTATATTTTACATTCTTGTTTAACGTAGATCTAGAAACCATTCTATAAAAATTCTTTATCCCTCCTCTCTTTCTCAACACATCTAAAGCAAAAGTAAAAGGTTCCACGTTTCCCAGAGGACGACCCGTACTCATCTCGGTCTAGCTTTACGCGACACCGTTATTGATTGCGGTTATTCTACAAACACATAAATTTTCGTGTCAATCAAATGGCGTCACTGCCGGGTATCCGTGCGTAATTTTTTATTTTTGCTATTTGTGTTGAATTCTTAGACGATTCATATCATTATTAACACAAAACTGCAAATTGCATATTTAACGATTTGTGTGTGAATTTTGCGAGGGAATCTGGAGTCACGGACTTGAGGAAACGGGAGATCTAGGGTTTCACACTTCTCTGGTAAGATTCTCAACTCCTTCTCTCTCCCCTCAAATCCAATAAAATCTATTTTCTGCAGGATTCTTTGCAAAATTGCGCCGCTAAAAAATCTTTTTGCAAAAGTTTTGTGATTGGTTTTGTTTTGCATATTTAATACGGACTTTAAGGGGCAAAGACCAAATCAAGATTAGGTGGGGATTTCATCACCCTTCCTAAGCCCCACAAATCACAAACCGAGCATATAGATCAACCCTTCATTAATTTAAAAAATATCTAGACCAGACTCTAAGGACTGTCACGCTCAATAAGGACAGAGGAAGGTCGTGGGTAATCTATCGTTTATCCGCATTACTTTTGTAGTGCCTAGGCAAGTGTGACAAAGGTTAGTGGTTTTTAATTAGGCCCACGACGTGGTTCCTTCCCACTTACCTGGCACTTACCTGGCTACAAGGGTAGTACGGAGGCGGTAGAGGATTGATCCTGCGGCTTGTCCTTTGGAAGTCTAGGAGCGGTCTAGAGACTGAACCTAGGTGACCTTAGTTCTAGGGTTGCTTGTGCATCTTATGGTGATTTGTCTTGAGTCCCACTTTTTCAAAAACAAGCCAATTTTTAAATCACACACACGCTGCCACTTGCACTAAACCCGCTTAGTGCATGCTCGGCTGGACACGGGATCCTAGTGCCCATCTTGTCCGCGTTCCTTCTATCGACACCGAAGTCGGTACTTCTTCATCTTCTTTTCCCCCACCACACACCACGACCGAGATGGACGGCACTCTATCAGAATATAACACCACGCTGCCACCGCCTGTAGGTGCACAGAATCCACCGCGCATCTCTCTCCAAGAGAGATGCTATCCTATCCGTGGTCCTCTTCCCACTTGTCTATCTCTTCCACCACCTAACGGGGATAATTTCGAAATTAAACCCCACTACATCAATCTGCTGCCCAAATTTCATGGGCTTGAGTCGGAAGACGCGTACGTTTTCATCATCAAATTCGAAAACATATGCGCAATGATAGGTACTTCACAATTGACTTTAGATGCTATGCGCTTATGTCTTCTCCCATTCACACTGTGCGACTTGGCAGAAAAATGGCTTTATAATACTGCTGCACACTCTATCACTAGTTGGGATGAATTCGTAATAGCATTTCTTAAGAAGTTTTACCCAAACCATAAGACTGCCCGTGTTAGGAGCGAGATCAACCAGTTCATCCAGCTTCCCAATGAACCATTTTGGAAGTGCTTTGAACGTTTCAAAGATCTGCTTGTCCAATGCCCCCATCACGGAATACAAAGATGGGATTTATGTCGGATTATATATGAGGGCATTAATCCAGCGACAAAGCAGATGCTTGAAACAATGTGTCAATGCAATTTCATGTCTAAAGATGACGGTGAAGCATGGAAATATCTGGAAGACCTTGCTGAACACACGTTGCAGTGGGAAAGCGTAAGACCACCTTCAACTAAGGGAGGTATTCACCAGCTCGATGTTTCTATCGCAGTAAAAGCCGAAATGGCAGCGATACAGAAGAAACTCGACGCTATCGAAAACAAGTTCTCATCTTTCTCCCTAAATCAGGTCACGCTTCCTAAGACCGTCTATGGTTGCTGTTCGGATCCTTCACACTTAACGAAAGAATGTCCTATGAATGCATCGTTTCAAGCTAATGCTGCTTTTCAGCAGCAACCTAGAAACGACCCTTATTCTTCCACATACAATCAAGGATGGAGGAATCATCCTAACTTTGCTTGGAATCAAAACCAACAAAACAATTATCAAAGACCTCCTCCACAGCAACCACAACCACAGAATCAGCCCCCCTTTCAGTCACAGAATTTCCAAAATCCGACCAACATTTCTACACCACAAGTGGCCGGTACTGACAACTCACTTGCACAAACTTTGGATATGTTCATGAAACAATCCATGCAAATTTCGGCTGAGATGAGGTCTTCTATTGATACCATAACGAAAAACTCCGCCTCCCATGGTGAGAGTATTAAATCATTAGAAAACCAAATCGCACAATTAAACGCCGCAATGAGTGCGAGAGAGAAAGGGAAACTCCCATCTCAACCCCTACCGAATCCTGGCCATTCACAAAATCATAATGTGAGATCGGGAAAAGTGCTGAATAACCGAGTGGGTGAGCAGTGTGATGATAGTGACACCAATGATACCCCAGCTTCTTCTTCTTCCCCGAATTCGTCTAGTCTCCCACCTTCACCCGAGCCTATTCTCCGTTTTCCCCAAGGCTCGAACCCTTCGTCCATTTCGCCAAATCTATCTAAGTCGATTCCCACTCCAGTTTTGGGATCGAATCCGTCCCCACAATCCTCTCCAATGTTGGACTAAACCCTTATTAATAAAGCACCTTATCCAAACAGGTTAAGGGGCAACAGACCAAGTCCACAAATGGAGAAGATTGTGGAAATTTTTAAGCAAGTTAACATAAACATTCCTTTCCTAGATGCTATTCAACAAGTTCCGTCATATGCGAAAATCCTAAAGGACTTGTGCACTAGGAATCGAAAAGTTCAAGTACCCAAAAAAGTTTTCCTTGCGAGTAATGTGAGCACTGCTTTTACACAACAACTACCCAAAAAACGAAAGGACCCCGGAAGTCCTACAATTTCAATTTCTATTGGGGGTAAAAATATCAATCGTGCTCTACTCGATTTAGGTGCTAGTGTTAACTTGCTTCCGTATTCTGTTTATGAGCAATTAGGGATCGAAAAGTTAAAACCTGCGCATTGCACTCTTCAGATGGCCGATCGATCTATCACCCAACCTAGGGGTGAGCTAGAGAATGTGTTAATCAAAGTCGGGGAATTCATATTCCCTGTAGACTTTATCGTTATAGATACACAACCTGTGGCGAACCCACGCAATAAAATCCCGGTGATACTCGGTCGACCCTTTTTGGCCACTTCCAACGCAGTAATCAATTGTAGAAACGGCTCTATGACCCTATCCTTTGGAAAGAAGTCAATTGAGCTTAATATTTACAAGTTGGGAAGTGAACCCTCCGAACCCTATGCTCATGTGTGTTCTGTCGAATTAATGGATGTCGACAGCAGCGAATTTGATCAACCTCATGATACTGACTCTTTTCATATGTTGTTGTTTGACCCAACTATGTACTCTTCCACTGAGTTGTCCGGGTTAACATCTAACGCTGATGAGGAACCTTTTATAGAGTCAGACGATCACCCCATTTTTTCTGATGACATTATTCTTCGGGGTATCGATGAAAGCTTTGAGGAAATTTTCGCTGATGAGCTCGCATTTTTACAAGACACGGGTGTTGAGATGAATCAAATCCAAGATGAAGAAATTGGACCTCCACCCCTTCTTTTGGACAATCATGATAATGCGAGTAATCCATCATTACTATCACTGTGTCGTCTCTCCAAATTGAGACGCAATCCTTTTCCATTACATCTCTTGTCACCTCCCCACTTCTTCACGTCAAAAGGTGACATGTTCTTCCACCAACCTTGGTGCTTCATCGATAAAATTTTTGAATGGTTGGTGTTGACCTTCGGTCTTTGCAAAGCTTGGCATTGACCAATAATCTTGACCCCCTCGTGTGATTTTAAAAGATTAAAATTGTTTAACTCAAGTTTAGGGGGATGTGGTATATTTTGGCTCTTGAAAAGAAAATGATTTTTATAAATTTGTGAGCCTAAAATAAGTTTGGGGGAGGATTTTCACTTTCATATATTCTTACCCCCATTAATAATTTCCTCCCAAGTCTACAGGTTTTTTGAGCTTAACGGATGACATCAGTGAGGACACTACTGTAAACAGGTTTGGGGGAGGTTTGTGCTTATTTACATATCAATTTGCATCATATTTTGCATAAGCACAACATTTTCAAAAATTTTAAATTTTTTTTTCTTTTATAACAAAAGAGTAGAAAGTGAAAAATTACATCCAAAAGATAGGAATAGTTTAAAAAAACCAAGAAAATTAGAAGTTTTCTTAAACGAACTAGTAATAAGTAGTTATGAGCTGTTGTCCCAAGGGTTAGTAAGATGAAGGAAGTCACTAATCTGAGGATAAAAATAAGTCTGAAAAATAGTTTTTATTCTGGAAGCCAAACATTTGAATGTTGATACCCTACTATATGCACTTACACACGTCTTGAAACTCGGGATAGTAGAGGATACCTTGAAATGCTCTTGTCTAAAAGCCAAAGTATGAAGTAAATGAAAAAATGAAGAAAAATATAAAAATGGTGAAAAGAAAAAAAATGAACACTGGTTTTGTATCGCCAAGGCAGCAATAAAAAAATATAGCGAGGGTGCCTCTTCACCTAGTGCCCTAAGGCCAACTGGTCTGGGAGTCACTGCTAAGCCTTAGGTGGTGCAAGACGAGGAAAATATTATCACCTAATCAGCAAGCACTTGAGTAATCGGTCGGTTAGTACCTCAAGAAGTATTAACGGTCGCATGAAAATGTGTGAGAAAATCTTAATATTCATCAAATTAAAAAGTACTAAGGTAGATGGACAAGAGTATGATAGCTTGAATTGAATTCTCCGAGTGTAGGGATGTTCTTTACACACACGTGGGGTTATATAATCAATATTTGGATGAAAGGTAGGAATGAAGAATAAAGACGATGTTTTATTGAGGGATGATATGATTTCTAACATTTTTTCATGACTATTAAGATAGGGCTCATGACAACTGAAAAGCTAGTATAGTTGGAAACTCTTATTTTCAAAGTCTTTCTTTTATGCTTCTTATCTTTATATGTAAATTTCACCATCTCTCTTTTGTTATAGGATTTTGTGGGTGTAATCCGCAGAAAACCCTCAGGAGACAACACTCCTCCTACTAGGAACACCTAGAGGTTTAACGGCTTGTTGCACGTGCTCAGTGCAATCGTGTCTGCCTACGAAAGTGTGCTTAGTTTTCTCCTTTCTTTTTCTCCTCTTAAATAAACTAGTTTGCTCGAGACGATCAAAGATAAGTTTGGGGGTATTTGTTCAGTTGATAAAACTGCACATTTATATTACATTTTTCCTACCATTTTCATATTAAAAAAAGGACTTTATTATGATATATTATACATATGAGGGTTTATGTGTAAAGACACCATTTTCCATATGTTAATATATTTTAATTAGCATTTGGTAAGAAAATGTTTGCAAATAAATCCATTGTCCAAATCCTAGTAGAACTAAGTCTACTAAATTTTATTTGAGATTATTGTGCAGAATTTTCCAAGTTGTTATGCAGAATTTATTAAACAAATCAACTTGTTGAAGAAAACTTGCCAAATTAAGAAGCAAAACTTGGAGACCAGGTCTGGAAGCAACCGAGAGAAGATTTCTGAAATATGAAAGTGCCTAGGATTGCCAAATGTCACAAAGACAGAAACCCCAAAATTTGATGAAGAGTTGTGATCAAATGGCCGCGGATCCGCGGATCCGCGGCCATACCCTCCTTTGGCCGCGGATCCGCTGCAGTCTAGAGGAATCATTTGGTGAAAATTTTGGGCATCAATCTCTGTTGAATTTTACCAAGTTTCCAACTAAAAGATTATGGCTTTGCACTATAAAAGGACACCGAGAGCCTCTTGGAAAAGTTATCAAGCCGAAGAGATCACGAAGCTCCAGACGCTCACGCATCCAGGCTGATCATCGACTGTTCGACTTCCTCCTTAGGAAGATTAATAAAGGTAGTTGTTTTATTTAATTCTTTTGCATTTTACATTATGTTTTCCCTCTCTGTCTTTTCATCTTCTTCTCCCAACATGCGCGAGTAATTCTCCGCTTGTTAGGGTTCGTAAGATTAGGGTAGGCTAATGGATGATGAAAATAACTAAATCCTTTTTAAGTCCTATAAAGTTTAGGAACTTTATCAAAAGAATCATTAACATCCTAATCGGGCGCGCTAGCAATTCTTTGCTAGTTCCGACCACGATTAGAGATTAGATTAATGATTGTTTTGGTATAGGCTAGATATGAACGGAGTTCCGTGTCGAGATAAGGGTTAAGAGTGGGATTCTTTTTCCCTCCAGAAACCCTAATCTACACGCATCACCGTCGTTCTAGTTCTAAATCTATTAATGGATAAAAAGGGTAACTTTTAATTAATCGTCCATAACTACTAAATCCTAACGAACCCTACAAGCCTTCTTATTATATTTACTACATCTTTAAAATAATCTAGATCTATATTTTACATTCTTGTTTAACGTAGATCTAGAAACCATTCTATAAAAATTCTTTATCCCTCCTCTCTTTCTCAACACATCTAAAGTAAAAGTAAAAGGTTTCACGTTTCCCAGAGGACGACCCGTACTCATCTCGGTCTAGCTATACATGACACGGTTATTGATTGCGGCTAACTACAAACACACTTTTACACATCAATCAGGGTCCACCATGTTACTTGCACGATTTAGAACGTTCTTAAACTATGGAAAAATCCAACACTTGGAAAATTTTCCGACAGGGGAAAAAGTGAGTTATTGATATCCGTTCGAACTTTTTAACACATTCTAAAAATTACCCGGAAAAAAACTTAAACGAAGTTAAACTTTCCGATCGAATCAACGAGCTCCCAATACAACCCAGAAAACTCAACACTTGAGTAAGATTAAAAAATACCCAGATGCATGGACAAATACCAACGGATCAACCCTGCCAATACGAGGCCATAACTCCCAAGTACGGCCGCGGAACCGCCGCGGGAAGCATGCTCCTGCCGCGGTTCCGCGGCGACTTCAGTGAGTTAGGGTGTCGTATTTTAGGGTAATCCTTAGAATTTCCTGCTGATTTTTTTGAGTATTTTTAATACAGAAAAAATCACATTTTTAGAAAATTTCCAAAGAAGGGTAAAATATGGGGTTTCGGGATTCGATCGGACTTTAAACTTCGTCTAGACTTCGTCTAAAGCTCTAGCTTGGCTCTAATACCACTGTAGGGTTACTAGACACTCTCACAAGGGTCTACAAGGCATCAACCATGCCCGATTTAAATTTTAGACGTGCCGAACAATCCTAACAAAGATCTTTAAACTAGATATTAGGCGAAACAAAGCATGAAAACAACTTTACATCTAAGAGATAGGGATTACAACCTTTGTAGTCCGTTCCTTCACTTCTAAAGATCCGTGTTGTGGTCCCTTCGCTGCGATCATCAAGTTCCCGAACTTTAGAGAGGCTCCACGAAGAGAAAGATGCAAGCTTGCTTCCGATCTTCGATAACTAAGATGATCTACCTTGAAGTTTCTTTAACACAAGCTCTCACTCACTAAATGAAGTGAACACCCTAATCTAATTGGCAAGAATAGATTAGGATGATGAAGTAGGAATTTAGCTCTCATTTGTTTTCTTAATCTCACTCATTTTCATCACAAGTCAAAAAGCTAGAAGCTTTATCAAGAGGAAGAAGAAGATAAAAACCATTTGTGATGAATAACGAATCAAGTGAGGCTAGAAATGCAACCATGGGTTAAGTATGAAGACTTAACCCATGTAGAGATTTAACTATGGTTAAAGGGTTGGGTTGGGTTAAAGAAATATCACAAAATATCCCAAAATATCAAGGTCAAAGTCAAAGCTTCAAGAAGCTTCTTGAAAGCTTCATGAATGTTTAACCCTAATCCAAAATTAAACTCCACAAAACATGTTGCATTTATAACCCTAATATGTTAAAATATTATATATCACATATACAATATTTATTGTAACAAAATAAAATAATACAATTAACATATATCACATATATATCAATGTATTACCCGAGTGAGAAAAAGAATCTTTTAGTGAGCGTATATTAGTTAATGTAATTTAATATATCAACTATATAATTATACATTAAATTATCGAATCAACACTTGATCCGATAATCCGGCTATTTCACAAATAACCAACTAATATAATCTGTATCAGTTCATCGAATCAACACTTGATCCGATGACCCGGCTATATCACATATACCCGGCCGATATCTGTCACGTCCCGAAATTTCGGAATATGACCGGCACTTAGACTACGAACGTCTCAAGGCGTACATATTCTAAGTAAGCCGAAAACCCAGAAATCCAAACCAAGAAAAGTAGTAGAGTGTAGGAAAACCATTTTAAATCAACCAGTATGCAACATAATATACAACGCCTAAAGGCGAGGATCACAACAGAAAAGGAAACTCCAATCAGCATGAAATCCAAAGAAATATATCACGCGAGTCTAAGGTCGAAAGAATAACGTCACAGGTCTCTATCTCAAATAAATACATGTTTGGTTGATGGAACTTCTAGATACAACTGAAATATAATATACAAAGTATAATGATGGGTCCGATACAAATAACCCACCTACTAGCAAGTCACCTGAAAGAAGCTGTGCCCGCAAGCCGTAATGAAACCCGTACGGCAACACCTGCAAGAAACTGGGGCACAACGGGGGTGAGTTGCCAACTCGTGAGTAGAAAAAGATCTACGAACAGAAATCGCATGTATGACGCAATCCTAGGTCATACGATCAATATATATATAAACCTCAAATATATAACCAGCAATCTATAACAATGATTAGGGTAAATATCCAACCCAAGTATATCCCATGTGCCCGTGTCAGTGCATCAGGTGGCAATGTATCATATGGATGATGTATGAATGCATGAAACAGAATGCATGTACTGAAGAAAACTGCTTTCATAAATTTGTGAGATTTCTGTATTTATAAAATGAGGTATCATAAATGAAATCAGCATAAACAGTGCCTAGCATCGACACAAAACATAAATCTCGATATCTCGATATCTCTGTATCACAATCTCTGTACCTCAATATCTCAGAATCTCAATATCTCAATCACAATATCTAGGGCGCCGTCAATCCAGACCGGCCCCTACCATCCATCTCATGACCACGACGGTATCCTCCGGATATCCGACGCGTCGGGTAAAATCACCGGTCGGTCGTGCTCCCCTGCACAGGCTCAACGCCATCTCCTGTGATCTTCTTGCCCCGGGTACCGTACCGGGCCCACCATGTACCCGAAACGGTTCATCCGCCTCCTCGAATCGGGTCTCGAAATCCATCAGCAAAACTCATGGTGGACGACTCATACATCATGGGAAAACCGCACTTTTTATTTAAAACGAGAGAAAGCAGTTTATATAAGTTTTGCGGTTTTTCCCCCAAATCCAGAAAACATCATGGAGATCCAAATCATCAATAGCATGTAAAATCATGAATATAAGCATGAGAATGCATGAATGCAGTATATAATGAACAACAGTGTACATGAAGTGACAAGTAATAGCTACCCTGTCAAGCTGGCATATATGGCAAGTACACTAATATCATGTCACTACTAGCTAATCAAGCTAAATCAAGCAATAATATTCTCTAAGTGTACGTGACATGGCAATTACCGATGAAGATGTGTGTGCGCCGGCAAATAAGTGTACGTGGTACATACGCATCATCGGTAATGGTGCTCGTGTCCTAACAGCTTGATATCAATAATGGAATATGAATCACAACAATAAGCGATGCAGAGCAACAATGATAATGTACAGGAACTGAATACTAAGCACAATGATAGCTAAAACTGCATCTAATGTCATAAGAGTCATACAGCCACGCCAACTATAAGGCTGAGCTAATAGGCTAACTGCAGGTAAGGGAAACCGCCTAACCTCTGAGTCGATACATATGTATATATATATATAGTCGGTGATCCCACCTCGATAATATCACATCCGATATAATATCTATGATCAGACATCCCAAGTCTAGAGTGCGGATCAAACATCAAAATATAGCTCGTATGTAATCCGTCGTACGGCATCCCCAAATCTGGGTACGGGTCAATATCACATTCGTCATATTATTCATCTAGTATTCTCTTTATCAAATATCATAATCCGGGTACTGACCTATGTCTAGTACAATGCTAATATCATCACTATAATCATGATCTGACTACTGATCGACGGTCTCGTATAAATCGATATCATCAGCACATATCATCACAAAGGAGTAAACATCGCCGGATGCGGCCTATCATACATATCTTGTCATATCATATCATATCATATCTCGTAACAGAATCACATGTCGATCATTTTATATTTATATCACTATGTACAGGGCATTGTCATCCAAAGACCCGCTTATCGTATCGATATCATAATCTCAGATCAAATATCATCGACTCATCTCAATCCCAAGTATCATCCTCAAATCCGTATGTGAACACGTGGTCCCATACCCATGTCAACACATAACTATATAGAATCCCATAACCACATATGAAATAAGGATGTATGCAAGTATGTATGTGTGTATATGTATGTGTAGTGCACCCACTACTCTAGGGTTTCGCGAGACTAAATCAATCCAACACACCACTATCCATCCTAAACATCATCATTAATCCAAATAACATATAATAATTGTTGGTGTGTATACACATCCGTATACATCACCACGAACTGCGGGGGTGCTATACGCCATCCACCCGACTTCTCCCCGTAGATATAAATCTACTCACCTAGCTTTATGCGTGCCGGCACCGATGTCGCCATTTGCATCTCCAATGCATCGACGCCACGTGGGGTACCTACAAGGATATCACACGCTAAAACACATGAAAACCATGTCGGAAACCAAAACGGTACACGCTACGCCGATAGGTAAAAACCTACAGCCTCGCGTGCAACACAGCCAAAGCTCACTGGTCGTTGGCGTTCAAACGCCACCCGACAGAAACGAATCATCGAATACCAAAATCCATACGAAAACAAGTCCTAAATCGTGCACCAACTCAAGAAAATCAACCCAGATTCTACCCTGATTGGAACCAGACAAAACTAGACATACCCAGGGTCAAATTTACAGGTAAAAGGGTCACAGAACAAATAAGGAGCCCAGAGCCCATGCTCTGGCTGCAATTTGTGGCTAGATAGGATTTATCTGCGGCCAGGAAGTAGGTCCAGGGGCTGGGGCTTTGGGTGTTGGTTCCTATCTGCCTGCATACCTCACTGCCAAGTCAATATTATTTTAGGGTATCTCGGGTTGTAGCAGATTCCAGGAAGGTCACAAAATCGACAAAGTTGCTAATTTACACCGATTCTAAACTTTCGGGTGATTCACTGGAATCTGGGTTAGATCTAGGGTAAACTGGTCTCAACAGCACCTAATTAGGCTATACTAACCATTACAACCAACACTTGGCCAAATCTCACTCAAATCCTCCTAAACTAGCACTAATCTACTTAATAACACTATCTTTTCAGTTAAACAACTATAACTTAGCAAGATAGGAGTTGGGTTGCAAGATTATACCTCAAGGGGGTCCTAGAATGAAAGAGAAGGGAAGAAGAGGGAGGGGAAAGAGGGCTGTGCTGCTGATGAGCTGCTCCCTGGGGCTGTTTTCCTTATTGTTGTTGCTGTTCCAGCATCAGGCTGCTGCTGCTTGCAACTCTCATTTGCTTTTCCCATTCTTTTTCTTGTGGCTATATGCAGCAGCAGAAGTGTTGGGGGTTGGTGTTGTGTGGGGTGAAGTTGAAGTATGATAGGGGTGTGGTGTGGTTTGAATGGAGTTGTTGCTGCTGTGGCTGTTTTTCACAGCAGTTGCTGATGCTTTTGTTGCTGCTGAAAGTGGCTGACGTAGCTGCTGATGTGAGGAAATTGGGGCTGATGTTGTGTATCAGTGGCTGTTTCAGCAGCTGATGTGTTGATATGGGGGCTGAAGTTGTGCTGATGTGAGTGTGTAGGTGTTGGGCTATGGTGTTAGGGGCTGGTGTGGCTGCTGATGTTTTCTTCACTGCTGATGCAGTTGCTGTTTCAGGTACTGTTGAAGTTGTTGTTGTGGTTGTTTTGGCAGATGTAGGCTGAAGTGTTGTGTATTTGGTGGTGGGGTGTGAGAGTGAGAGATGTGAGTGTGAGAGAGAGTGATATGAGTGAGAGGGGGTGTGAAAGAGCACAAAGGATTAAGAAATGAGATGGATCATGGCACACCCTAGCCATCTCTCTCTCTCTCTTAATAAATGCACAACCATCATGGCTCTCCCTCTCTCCTACACAAGTCAAACCCCACTTAATCCAATCCCTAAACAAGCTAAACCCTTAATTAACCCACTTAATTTAACCAAATGGTTTAGACCCACCATGGTCATCTAAACATGGTAACCCTAGACTTACCCAAGCTAACATGCACAAGTGTGTGCAGTCCAGATAAAATTCCAATAAAATATTCATAAAACCAGATAAAATATTTAAAAGCCGTTTTGGTAAACTTTTTACCAAAAACCCTACCTTAAACACAATTACCACTAAATAACATATTTTAGAATTTCCATAATTTTTTGTCCAGAATTTTCCCAAAATATTTTTTTTTTTTTTGAAATGTTACAGTCTTCCCCCCTTAAAAAAATTCGGTCCCCGAATTTAAACTTAAACCCCTAAATTCTAAAACATTTCAATAAAATATCCAAGTCAACGGGGCTCCGAAATCATCAATACATAAAATGCATCGTAGCGCAATGCATGCGCATGTGTAACGAGCAGATAACTCGAAATCAAAACTCCGTCAAGCATCCCGCAATCATCGGAGTCAAGGCGAAAACACGAGTGCCAAATCCAAAGCAAAACCGATATGCTTTAAATCGAAACTATACATGTAAATATCTGAAGGAAATGCATGCCAAATTCTTTAAAGTCGATGTGCAATGCGCATAACACTGCACAGTGGCGGACGTCTTTATAAGAAAATAGCCATATACGTATATATCTTTTGTTTAGTATGCACGATCCGCCGTTGGAAAACTGTTTAGAAGGGTTTTTCCTTGTTTTAAACGTTTCGTGTCATATCAGACACGTATGTAAATAATGAGACTATAGCTTGCTTTTGGAAATCCCTTTGAAATCTATCAATGCATGCAAAATATATCCAGGTACTGTCATCTGACCAGTCCTGCTCAGTACGAAAACACATAGCAAATATAGTAAAAACGTACTCCTCCATAGAAATCAATCCAAAAGTGCATATGAAACCCTGTGCGTCCGGTGCGCACGGAATCAAAATCCATACATGTGCCATGCATGGGCACAGAAACAACATCTAGATGCAACGGGTGTGCACGAAGCATCTGTCATAGGCAACGTGTGTGCCAGACAGCAAAATCAGGTGCATCTGACATGCACGAAAAATCTCGATTTAGTGCATCTAGTGTGCACCAAATCGCATCTCATAATATGCGCCCAACATGCGCGAAATTCCAAATCAGGTGCATCCATCATGCACGAAATCATGAAATCCAATATCAAGCGCTGAACACGCGCAAAAATCCAGTCAGGTGCATAAAGTGCACAAAACAAATATCGAGCATTACCATTGAAATCGAAGTCCAGTGCATCCAAGTGCACAAAATACGAATCGCTGCACTGCGGCATATGCAAACCATACCGAGTGCAAAAACCAAACCGTGTGCGTACATACGCACAAAATCAACTCAACTGTATGAAACCCATAAAATCATAAACATGCGAAACCAAGGCACGAAAACAATATCAAGTGCAACCACTGTGCAACAATCGTAAATACTCAATAGGTGCAACCATGGTGCATGAAAACAACATCATGAAACTCAATCCTCAAAACCAAATCATGCGAATAAATCGCCCAAAATACCGAAATCAAGTATGGCGGAATAGTCCCGCTCAAGCGCATCCTCCAAGAATCTGTGGCCAACTGTCGTGGTCACTCATAGCATATCTCGTCGACGATCCGGAACTCTGGCCTGCTGGTGTGCGTAACCTGACCACTCCTGGGTCCAAGTCTTCTTGTAATTTATTCGGAAAGGTCCTTATCTTCTCTGTAGACTGCCAATCTCACGATCCATCAACTCATCGGCCCTGTCAGATGTGCTAATGGGGACGATCCCGTCCTGGCACTTCTCTGGTCATCTCTCGGTCAATCATCGCGACCACTCGTAAGCAGCATGTCACTGGCGTCGGCCTCCAACTCTCTGACTGCACGTGACACATCTGATCCTGGGTGCAAATATCCTTGCAGCAGTGTCCTAGAAGGAATCCAGCTCAAGGTCTCTTCCAAGTCTCGTCTCTACTTAACTGTCCGGAAGTCATCGTCCTTTACTATATCTGTTTCTTGTTCCGGAACGGCTGCATACTCACCGCGACTCCTTTTGGAAGGTATATCTAATTACAATGCCTCAGCATGCGCATCGTATCTCTGATGTCGGCGGAGTGGAACGTCATCTCCTCTAGATCTGGTACGAACCTCTTACTCCACTTTTCTCTAATGTCGACTGCTTCGGACTCGTCTCGTCGTGGCTGCATAGACTGAGCTCCGACGGCTATCCTCGTATCTGGAGTCTCCCAAGAAATGCATCTCACCACCTGGCATCCGAATTAAGTCGAGCCATCCGATCGATTTGTCAAAACCTCATAATCCCCCAAGAACTCAACATCTTGGGTACAGTATAATAGTATCGAGTACATACCACAGCATTGGTGGTCCAGCCGTAGAAGGGCAAACCCAAGCCTCACTAATGACACCGCGGAACTGCCGCAAACCCTAAGGTTCAAAGGCTTTCTCACGGTCATTAAGTCGGGTTAGGGTTTCATTCTTCTAGAGGGACCATAGAATTGCCTGCATGTTTTCCCGAATACTTTAAACTTGGAATAATAGGTTCTGACATTCGATCATCTCTGTCGACTCTCAACATCTCCGCATGAAGTCGTCTCTAGAATCAATCTATCTGATGACCTCGCATCGGGGTAGCGGACGATCCACATGTCCTAGTCATTCATCCTTTGTGACTAGCGATCTTCTATCATCTCTTAGTACAATCTCGTACTGCAATAGCTCCAACATCTGGGGCGATATCTTGTCGTTCGCAGCAATAACTGGCTCACTCGTCTGCACGCTGGACAGCGCCTCAATCGTCATGAACGAGCAATACATCAACGGTCATCAAAACCTAGTCGGCCTCTGTCAGTGGCTCAATCCTCGGGTGCTAATCTGCGCGTCCGAGTAATCTCATATAGCGATCCATCCAACGCACATGGCGCAAAAACACAATCAAAAAACACACCTCTACAATCGTGTGTCGCTGGAATTATGCCCTGGTCAGTCCTCGTTCGTGACGAGCTCGTGCTGACCGCAACTCTAGCCGTAGCTCTCCCTGCCCGAAATCGGGGCAGCAAAACCATAACTAGTACCGATAAGGCTAGATAAGGAATGAATATAATACTGAGCAAAGAAATGTACATCCTAAGGCTTCTTAAGTGGAGTGGCCTGTCGTAAATATGCCGCGGAACATACCCACAATACGTCACTCTACTTTAGTCACCTATTCCATCAACCAAGGGTCATCCTACGCTCCGAAGGTAAAACCTAACGCTTTGATACCAACTTTGTCACGTCCCGAAATTTCGGAATATGACCGGCACTTAGACTACGAACGTCTCAAGGCGTACGTATTCTAAGTAAGCCAAAAACCCAGAAATCCACACCAAGAAAAGTAGTAGAGTGTAGGAAAACCATTTTAAATCAACCAGTATGCAACATAATATACAACGCCTAAAGGCGAGGATCACAACAGAAAAGGAAACTCCAATCAGCATGAAATCCAAAGAAATGTAACACGCGACTCTAAGGTCGAAAGAATAACGTCGCAGGTCTCTATCTCAAATAAATACATGTTTGGTTGATGGAACTTCTAGATACAACTGAAATATAATATACAAAGTATAATGATGGGTCCGATACAAATAACCTACCTACTAGCAAGTCACCTGAAAGAAGCTGTGCCCGCAAGCCGTAATGAAACCCGTACGGCAACACCTGCAAGAAACTGGGGCACAACGGGGGTGAGTTGCTAACTCGTGAGTAGAAAAAGATCTACGAACAGAAATCACATGTATGACGCAATCCTAGGTCATACGATCAATATATATATAAACCTCAAATATATAACCAGCAATCTATAACAATGATTAGGGTAAATATCCAACCCAAGTATATCCCATGTGCCCGTGTCAGTGCATCAGGTGGCAATGTATCATATGAATAATGTATGAATGTATGAAACAGAATGCATGTACTGAAGAAAACTGCTTTCATAAATTTGTGAGATTTCTGTATTTATAAAATGAGGTATCATAAATGAAATCAGCATAAACAGTGCCTAGCATCGACACAAAACATAAATCTCAATATCTTGATATCTCTGTATCACAATCTCTGTACCTCAATATCTCAGAATCTCAATGTCTCAATCACAATATCTAGGGCGCCGTCAGTCCAGACCGGCCCTTACCATCCATCTCATGACCACGACGGTATCCTCCGGATATCCGACGTGTCGGGTAAAATCACCGATCGGTCGTGCTCCCCTGCACAAGCTCAACGCCATCTCCTGCGATCTTCTTGCCCCGGGGTACCGCACTGGGCCCACCATGTACCCAAAACGGTTCATCCGCCTCCTCGAATCGGGTCTCGAAATCCATCAGCAAAACTCATGGTGGACGACTCATACATCATGGGAAAACCCCACTTTTTATTTAAAACGAGAGAAAGAAGTTTATATAAGTTTTGCGGTTTTTCCCCCAAATCCAGAAAACATCATGGAGATCCGAATCATCAATAGCATGTAAAATCATGAATGTAAGCATGAGAATCCATGAATGCAGTATATAATGAACAACAGTGTACATGAAGTGACAAGTAATAACTACCCTGTCAAGCTGGCATATATGGCAAGTACAATAATATCATGTCACTACTAGCTAATCAAGCTAAATCAAGCAATAATATTCTCTAAGTGTACGTGACATGGCAATTACCGATGAAGATGTGTGTGCGCCGGCAAATAAGTGTACGTGGTACATACGCATCATCGGTAATGGTGCTGGTGTCCTAACAGCATGATATCAATAATGGAATATGAATCACAACAATAAGCGATGCAGAGAAATAATGATAATGTACAGGAACTGAATACTATGCACAATGATAGCTAAAACTGCATCTAATGTCATAAGAGTCATACAGCTACGCCAACTATAAGGCTGAGCTAATAGGCTAACTGCAGGTAAGGGAAACCGCCTAACCTCTGAGTCGATACATACATACATACATATATATATATATATAGTCAGTGATCCCGCCTCGATAATATCACATCCGATATAATATCTATGATCAGACATCCCAAGTCTAGAGTGCGGATCAAACATCAGAATATAGCTCGTATGCAATCCGTCGTACGGCATCCTCAAATCTAGGTACGGGTCAATATCACATTCGTCATATTGTTCATCTAGTATTCTCTTTATCAAATATCATAATCCGGGTACTGACCTACGTCTAGTACAATGTTAATATCATCACTATAATCATGATCTGACTACTGATCGACAGTCTCGTATAAATCGATATCATCAGCACATATCATCACAAAGGAGTAAACATCGCCGGATGCGGCCTATCATACATATCTTGTCATATCATATCATATCATATCTCGTAACATAATCACATGTCGATCATTTTATATTTATATCACTATGTACAGGGCATTGTCATCTAAAAACCCGCTTATCGTATCGATATCATAATCTTAGATCAAATATCATCGACTCATCTCAATCCCAAGTATCATCCTCAAATCCGTATGTGAACACGTGGTCCCATACCCATGTAAACACATAACTATTTAGAATCCCATAACCACATATGAAATAAGGATGTATGCAAGTATGTATGTGTGTATATGTATGTGTAGTGCACCCACTACTCTAGGGTTTCGCGAGACTAAATCAATCCAACACACCACTACCCATCCTAAACATCATCATTAATCCAAATAACATATAATAATTGTTGGTGTGTATACGCATCCATATACATCACCACGAACTGCGGGGGTGCTATACGCCATCCACCCGACATCTTCCCGTAAATATAAATCTACTCACCTAACTTTATGCGTGCCGGTACCGATGTCGCCATTTACATCTCCAACGCCTCGACGCCACGTGGGGTACCTACAAGGATATCATACGCTAAAACACATGAAAACCATGTCGGAAACCAAAACGGTACACGCTACGCCGATAGGTAAAAACCTACAGCCTCGCGTGCAACACAGCTAAAGCTCACTGGTCGTTAGCGTTCAAACGCCACCCGACAGAAACGAATCATCGAATACCAAAATCCATACGAAAACAAGTCGTAAATCATGCGCCAACTCAAGAAAATCAACCCAGATTCTACCCTAATTGGAACCAGACAAAACTAGACATACCCAGGGTCAATTTTACAGGTAAAAAGGTCACAGAACAAATAAGGAGCCCAGAACCCATGCTCTGGCCGCAATTTGCGGCCAGATGGGATTTATCTGCGGCCAGGAAGTGGGTCCAGGGGCTGGGGTTTTGGGTGTTGGTTCCTATTTACCTGCATACCTCACAGCCAAGTCAATATTATTTTAGGGTATCTCGGGTTGTAGCAGATTCCAGGAAGGTCACAAAATCGACAAAGTTGCTAATTTACACCGATTCTAAACTTTCAGGTGATTCACTGGAATCTGGGTTAGATCTAGGGTAAACTGGTCTCAACAGCACCTAATTAGGCTATACTAACCATTACAACCAACACTTGGCCAAATCTCACTCAAATCCTCCTAAACTAGCACTAATCTACTTAATAACACTATCTTTTCAGCTAAACAACTATAACTTAGCAAGATAGGAGTTGGGTTGCAAGATTATACCTCAAGAGGGTCCTAGAATGAAGGAGAAGGGAAGAAGGAGGAGGGGAAAGAGGACTGTGCTGCTGCTGAGCTGCTCCCTCGGGGCTGTTTTCCTTGTTGCTGTTGCTGTTGCAGCATCCGGCTGCTGCTGCTTGCAACTCTCATTTGCTTTTCCCATTCTTTTTCTTGTGGCTGTGTGCAGCAGCAGAAGTGTTGGGGGTTGGTGTTGTGTGGGGTGAAGTTGAAGTATGATAGGGATGTGGTGTGGTTTGAATGGAGTTGTTGCTGCTGTGGCTGTTTTTCACAGCAGTTGCTGATGCTTTTGTTGCTGCTGAAAGTGGCTGATGTAGCTGCTGATGTGAGGAAATTGGGGCTGATGTTGTGTATCAGTGGCTGTTTCAGCAGCTGATGTGTTGATATGGGGGCTGAAGTTGTGCTGATGTGAGTGTGTAGGTGTTGGGCTATGGTGTTAGGGGCTGGTGTGGCTGCTGATGTTTTCTTCACTGCTGATGCAGTTGCTGTTTCAGCTGCTGTTGAAGTTGTTGTGGTGGTTGTTTTGGCTAATGTAGGGTGAAGTGTTGTGTATTTGGTGGTGGGGTGTAAGAGTGAGAGATGTGAGTGTGAGAAAGAGTGATATGAGTGAGAGGGGGTGTGAAAGAGCACAAAGGATTAAGAAATGAGATGGATCATGGCACACCCTAGCCATCTCTCTCTCTCTCTTAATAAATGCACAACCATCATGGCTCTCCCTCTCTCCTACACAAGTCAACCCCCACTTAATCCAATCCCTAAACAAGCTAAACCCTTAATTAACCCACTTAATTTAACCAAATGGTTTAGACCCACCATGGTCATCTAAACATGGTAACCCTAGACTTACCCAAGCTAACATGCACAAGTGTGTGCAGTCCAGATAAAATTCTAATAAAATATTCATAAAACAAGATAAAATATTTAAAAGCCATTTTGGTAAACATTTTACCAAAAACCCTACCTTAAACACAATTACCACTAAATAACATATTTTAGAATTTCCATAATTTTTTGTCCAGAATTTTCCCAAAATAATATATTTTTTTTTTGAAATGTTACATATCGCAAGAATCTAATACGGTATCACATACACGTATTGTTCTCGGTCCCGCACATATCACATGTGTGTCCCTACTCCGTTTTGCCTGAGTCAAGAAACCTCTGTGTAGGACTCTAAAGAATCGTCAATACGCCGGCAGTAGGTGATGATCATATCAAACACCCACAAGCTGCAAGCGGTCAGTTAAACGTAACAGCCACTCAGATATTGAGCGATCAGAAGATCAACAAGAAAGCCTGTACATTCTCCTGCGAATCCAATCAGTAACACTCCCGTACAGTCCGGTCTCTTCGTCTGATATGTCGCATATCTTGCCTAAGGGTGGTAAACGTCAGACCCCAGTAGCTTGATAAGTCGTGTCGATATGAGGTCTATAACAATTCGAGAAACTACTGATAACATTTACCAGTAAATCACAACAACCCTGGCCAGAGATTTCCAGTTATAGCCAATCGAACACATCGCAACATCAACTCCCTATACCGGGAGAGACGAATCCCCTCCTATCGCTCATTGCCTCCATGTGATTCGGGACTGTACCAAAAAGCCATATTTTTGCACGCCCTCTTGGACGTGGTATGATGGAAATCAAAGAACAGTGGGAATCACACAAGACTCTATGACAATCTCGGGTCAACAGACTACTCTGTACCAGTGTCACCAGAGAACTGCCATCTGACGTGAGGTATAATACCATCTGGGAGTTCTCGGTGAGTCTGTGCAGTGTACCCAGTCTCCACTGAGCACCCGTATACCTTCTTTGATGTCAAACACCAATGGATATGAGATCATCCATCGTCCATCATATGGGTCAAGAAGCGCATACGCTAGTCTACTCTGGAGTATCGATGCACTGTCTCGGTACTCCCACGACTAGGAATATTTGAAGGATGTACTTGGAGACTACTCTTACCTCACTAGTATGATCCGCATCATAGTCCTGGTAGTCAAGTACTCATCCTAAGGGCTTTATCAACATGTAACATAGAGACAATCAGAGTAAATGTTAAGATAAAGAGTAACCAGATAGCATATTATCATGTCGAGCAAGAAAGTCCTCCCTATATATGTCCAAGCATCCACTACAATATACATCATATGTACAGTAATGGCCTCTAGGGCATACATATAACTGACACTTAGAGAGTATTATAAAGGTGTTTTAGAATGGACGACTCCTGACATGGTGGTGTACCTACAGGTGATGGAGTCACCCTCTCTAAAGGTATCTTACAGACTGAAGGGGAGAGGGATGTGCATGATTGGCATATCACTTGCTTAGGCAATTGAGTCAATCATGAGATGTCAAGTACCACACCAGATGTTGTTTTTGCACTAGATGCAATAAGTTGAGATATTAATCCAATCCTGGAGAAACGTTCGGAAGCAGTTTTAGAACATAAGTGGATGTTCTAGGGATTTGATAACGACAGCCTCCTTCGAGAGACGGTTATCATTCCAGGCCTTCAAGGTGACCTGGTTGACAGAGTGACTGTCAGAGTTATAGACTTTCCTCTATGAGGGGAAATAGTTTGGACAGGTGATCCAAGCGGATACTGAGGGAGGCATGGCGCAGGATACTGATTAAATTCAGTCAACGATACAGTCTAAGAAGTTTACTGGATTTGGAATTCATTTATGAACTAGGTCCCATCAGACATCCGGACATATTCTAAGACAGGTATTGCTCATTTCGGGAGATGGCTTTCTCTGCGAACTTGAGATAAAGAGAGACATAGAAAGAAACATCAGAGCAGGTCCACTCACTGAGGCTATTTCTCGAACGCAATAGTTTCACAAACGAGCTTTGTGAAACTGATTAGTAGAGGAGTTGGGTGTTCGGTATCACATGGGCTGTGAGTATGCGACATTGCAATAATTAGCCTTAAGTGCAAGTGGGAGATTGTTGGCTATAGTTCCCTCAAGTCAATTATTAGATCACAGGCACGTGATTGCAATGATTGAGAGAGGACCTATACCGGTAGAACAATCTTACTCGAGATGATAGTATGCTATCTGGTTTGACTTTATCATTGTGTACATGCTTCAGGTGACATTACAGATCACTATTACACGTTGATAGAGCCCATAGGATTCTTGCTTAACTGCCAGCAGTATGATGGCGATCATATACGTAAGAGTTGGGTAGTCTATAAGCACATCCTTAAAGTGTCCTTAGTCATGGAAGTTTCGAGACTGGGCATCGATACTCCATGAGTAGACTAGTGTATACAGATCGAGACCCCGACGAGGGGCGGTGGTTGGTCTCACAAGCCAGTGGTGTCAGTTGGTTTACCTAAGATAGTATACAGGTGCTCATTAGGTTATGAGTACACCGGACGGACTCGCAGGGGCACTGCTGATTGGTACTATACCTATCGTCAGGAGCAGTTCCCAGGTGACATGAGTACAGCTTAGTCCGTTGACTTGACACTGCTGCTTTGCCTCAAGTGTGTTCCCACTGTTCTTTGATTGCTACCCTACCACGGCTCAAAGGAGTCGTGCAAATAGGTAGTAGTTGGGTGCAGTCCCGAAGCACTTGGAGGCAGTGGCGGTTAGACAGGATTTGTATCTCCCGGTATTGGGGATTGATATCGCGCTGTGTCTGGAGAGCCATTACACAAAGTCCTTGGCCAAGGCAAGTGAGATTTACTGGTAGGTATTCCAGTAGTTTCTCAAGGTGTTCTAGGCTACACTCCGACACGACTTATACCGCTATTAAGGGTCTGACGTTTACCATCCCCCTAGGCCCGATATGCGATACTCATAGACGAACAGACCGGACTGTATGGAGATTGTCACAGATAGGCTCAGTAGGGTTTCAGGATGAGTTCGCTCGTCAGCTTCCATTTCGCTCAATACATGGGCAGACGTTACGTACAGCTAGTGCCACTGACGTGCTTATGGTTAAACCCACTGCCAGCGTATTGACGAGTCTTTAGAGTCCTCCACAGAAAGTTTCCCAAGTTCGGGCGAAACGTTGTAGAGGCTATATGGTTTTATGGCAGAGTTCGATCATATACGTGCACTTGTGCATGGATCATAATTGGACGGATCATACTGGTGGGCTTTGCTTTAAGCCGGATCCTAGTATTAGATTTGTTGGATTACTTTCGTCTCATTGCATTCGTATTCAGTCGGAATGCGGATGCAGGTATGTATATACATATGAAGGGTACTCTTGTGATCCGTCACGAGTTTACTTTAGAAGATGCTATTCTATTTATTGTTCTAAACATTTGGATTAATGTTTATTAGGTGGAAATTGTGAGTGCTAGTCATGATCAAGAGCATTAAATGTGGCATGTGCTTTGTTGATGAGTCATGGTGTTATTTTTTGTATCATGTCTAATCTCTTGATTAATTATTATGTGGGATTAACATGTGAAGAGAGAGGGCAGCCACATAGAGTGTGGGGCTTGGTCTTGAGATTAAAAGGGCTCTGACATTTTCATCCCAACACAATGAGCAAGCTTCTTCTTCACTAGCTTTTCTAGTGCTCACAATTTCCTCATCAATGGCTTCTTCTTTAACCTCCATCCATACCATCTCATGTGTTGAGAATTAATGGATGTCTAGAGACAAAGTTATCACACACATTCTCTACTTCACCTTGGACATGTCGGCTAGCAAACTTCATGTCCGAGTTTCTTCGGTTTGAAGCGGGAGCCCGTATAAAGAATCCTCGACGTGGAGCCACTTCGACGAGCGAGATTGGAGAGCGAGTTTGTTCGAGGGCAGCCGTAAGGAGCTTGGCGAAGAGATTGAAGATCGAAGGACACGGATCGATCGGTATAATCTCTGAACTCTTTTTACAGTTTGCTAGTTAACGGTTAATGGCACGATCCGGGTATTTGGTTATGGTAGCGCCGAGTTTGAAAAGTTTTTGTTCCGTATTTGGCCTCGGATTGACGGCCGGGGCGCTGTCATAACCCAATAATATATGTGTACTTATGCACGGATGATGTTCGGACGGATAATACTAGTGGGCTTTGGTTTAAGCCGGATCCTAGTATTATATTGTTGGATTATTTTCGTCTCTTTGTATTCGTATTTTTCGGAATACGAATACGGGTATGTATATACGGTGAGGAGTATTCTTGTAATTTTACAAGAGTGGTTCTAGAAGAAGACACATAATTTTTTGTTTAATCCATTTTGTTAAATGGATAATGAGGTGGAGGTATGAGGTGTAATTTTGGACTTGATTAAAGCATGACTACTTGGTGACTCATTGTTTTGATGACTATTGAAGCATGGTTGATTCATTGATGAATTATTATATGCTTCATTATCATCAACCTTATCCATTCTACACACTCATTCTTATCACTACACTCTCTTTCCTCCAAGCTTATCTTCTTCTTCCTCAACCCTAAAAGCTCTTATGTGTTGAGAAACCTGGGGTTCTTGAGACTAATTAATCCATAATCATTCTCTACATCTTCTAGACTATCTAGTTTAGCGAACTAGGTACCCTAGTTACCTTGGTTTAGAGGTTGGAGCTTGAAGTATATACTCTCGGGTGGATCATCTTTGACGCGAGGAGACCGACGTTGCAAGCTTGATCCGTACACTTCGAGGAGCTAAAGAAGAGGATAAGAAGACCCGAAGGACTTGTACACGGAGGTATAAAACTCTTACCGAGTAGTTAAAGCTCCATGTAGTTATAGCTAGTTAAGGTTCCATAAAGATCCTGGAGTTTAGTCGGTGTTGCGAGCTTTGTTAAAATCGTTTTTTGTATATTGCACCTCCCCACAAGTTCGTGGGGTGCGCGACATTGACTTACACCCCCAAGAACGGATACACGTAAATGCACGTAGCGATCCAAATGAGTCTATTTCATTAAACGGGACATGAACACGATGTCAGGATGCAACCATAGGGTATGGGGTATGATACAGGACATGCGAGGTATTTAAAATATTATATTTGGTTATATTTGTATTATTTAAAATATATGCAGATGCTAAATATATGATACAGGTATATAGAGCATATATGTGTGCACGGATCCTTCGTACTATTAAGGATATAACGTAATCTAGAACCAAGACGGGTTTTTAAGCATGCGGGTCGGGTCGGATACTATCCACAGATACCAAAGCACTATCCGCACCAATAATCAAGAAATAGTCATAAGATTAGGAAAAACCCAAATAGAATATGGTATAAATGAACTAGGGTGTTACAGATTTTTAAACGACGAAAATGTTTTCAATCGAACTTTACTTACACTTTTAAAACAACAACACTTTCAAAATAAACTTGACTTCGTTTTAATAAACTTTTTCAAAACTTTACCTCTACTATTTCTTATAAAAATGGTTTAGATTCCTGGTTTTTGGCTTACTTGGGTTACGGTGGGGTCATATAAATTTCACATGATTTAAGCCCCGGTCACGTGCCATTTTCGGGTTGTGACAAAGTTGATATCAAAGCTCTAAGTTTAACCTTTGTTGAGTCTAGATTTGACTATGTGGAGTTTAGGACATGAATTTTCGGAACCTAGGCTTAACCTTATAGAACTTAGATTTGACTTTTGGGGTATTAGACCTGAACTTTCATAGATTGACCTTGGTATGATAGAGTAGGTAACTAAGTAGAGTGGCGTAGTGTACGTATGTTCCGCGAGATATTTACGATACGATACTCCGCCTAAGTAATCTTAGGATATACCTGTGGAGTGTTTTGCCCCGAGAGATTAGAGGAGAGAATGGTCTCACCGGGCGTGCTAAAATCTGTAGAGTGTTTTTCGTCACCCCATTGAAATGGATGCACTCGTGTTTCAAGCTTGTACAAATTCCCCCTGCCCATAACATGCAAGGGTTTATTGATCATGGAGATTCTAATTTTCAGCAGCCGCGGACAAAACTGTTGTTAATTATCTCTCGTTTTGACATGAGAGTACCTCCGATTAACGGGTCATGAGTATTATGAGAACTCACTCTGAAATATGTGCATTGTGTTTGAAAATGATTTACATGCCTCTTTGAACATATCAGGGGCCATCAGATGGGGGTCCCTCTTTCCAGTTAGCAAGTGAGGGTCCCACTGCCCAGTCGGCGAGCTGGGTGTTAAGGGGCTACTAGCCCCTTTACGAGGCTTAAGGCAACACCCCGAAAAGGAAAAAATTTCAACGAGGGAGTGTTTTGAGTGTGTGTCAGAGAGCTCCCGGGAGGGGAAAGAGAGAGACAGAGATAGAGATGAGAGAGAGAGAGAGAAATAGAGAGGTCGGGTGGCGTACCGTGTTCGAGTGGCCTCCCGAGGGTTCGGGTGCCCTCCCGAAGGGTCGAGTGCCTACCCGGGTCAGTGGCCTCCAGAGGGGTCGGGTGGCCTTCCGATAGCGGATGGTCCCCGATATTGGGTGGCTTTGATTTTTTGTGGGAGCGTCCTCCTACCCCGTCGCCCCGAAAGGAGCGTCTCGAAGCGGATGCCATTTTAGGGGCATCCGAGGGTTGGGTACCCTTAAGGGAAGCACTCGAAGGAGACGACGAATATTGGTGTATCTCATTCTCGTGCCTTGGTCAGGAACATGCATTACGGTCCATATTCCCATGGATCCTATGAGGGATCCTGCACCGAGGAGAGTTCGTGGGGTGAAAGCTATGAGCTTTCACCCTAAAGTCATATTGATGGTGAAATCGATGAGTTTCGCCATGGTTCTTCATCTATAGTGCTTGCTTGAGGTGAAAACCATGCACTTTCACCCCCAAGGGCTCTTCTTCTTCCCTTTCCTTAGATTTGATGGAGAAATGGAATATCTTTTCTTTGGTTTTGTTTGGATCTTGAAGTTTTAGAGTGGGTTTTTTCTTGACGAGATGAGTTCTCTTCAAATGGATTGTTTTGGGGAAGAAGACGAAGTGGGGAAGATGAAAGAGACCCAAAAGAGCTCTATGTTCTTTTGAGTCTCTCTTGAGGAAGAAAATGAGATGGGGTCCTATCTCAAGAGAGAGTGGAGACACAAACCCTAAAGAATGAAAAAGGAATCAAAGTTATTATCATTTCTCATATGGTTTGGTTTTTATAGCCTTACACTTTTGCATTTTAGTCCCTTGGCTTTACAAATTTTGGCTTTTTGCCCATTTCTTACACATGTGCACACTTTTTGCACCTAAGCTCTTGGCTTTACAAATTTGGTTTTTTGCTCATTTCTCTTGCGTTCATTTCTACTTATTTACATATTATATATATGTATTACATTTTTTACTTCTTTCTCTTCTCTTTGATGGACCGGCCGACCCCCCTTGCTCGGGTTCGAACTTGAACTCGAGTTTGGACTCGGGCTTCTGGCTTTAATTTGAGTTTTGGTAGTGGGGTGTGATTTTCAACCCTAACAAGCATATAGTGTCTATTTGGATCCGCTTAGTTTCAAACTCTGATATTCACATAATTGTCCTTCTTAACCTCAGTTTTGCGGCAATCTGACCTTGTACATTGCGGGCACTTGTTACTTTCACAATGTAGATTTATTTTCTTGAAGATATGTCGTTATTTGAAAGTGAACTGCAGGTATATTCATAAATTTTTGTTTAACATTTGTTTTAAAGACCAACTGGGCTTTTCTCAATTGGTACCAATTTTCTCTTCAATGTGAGAGGTCGCATGTTCGATCCCCGAGGATGGTTGATTTCAACCAAAAAACACACTCGTTTTAAAGTGAGTTAATTGTTTCTACAATTACGAGTTTCCTTAGAAAGTATAATCATAATGTTTCACTCAAACTTTCCTAGGCTTCACATTTCTGCTGAACATTATATAAGATCTATCTATGTTTCCTCTCTTTAGCATCCCTTCTATTGTCTCTACTTGTTTCTTCCCTCATTTGTTGGTCGTAATGCCCTCAAAGTCAATCATTGAATCGCAGGCACGTGATTGCAATGATTGAGGAGGACCAATACCGGTAGGACAGTCTTACTCGTGATGATAGTATGCTATCTGGTTTGCCTTTATCATCGTGTACAGGTTTAGGTGACATGATCACTATTACACGTTGATAGAGCCCTTAGGATTCTTTCTTGACTACCAGCAGTATGATGGGGATCATATACGTGAGAGTTGGGTAGTCCATAAGCACATCCTTAAAAGTGGTCCCTAGTCGTGGGAGTTTCGAGACAGGGCATCGATACTCCGGAGTAGACTAGTGTATACAGTCGAGACCCCGACGAGGGGCGGTGGCCGGTCTCACAAGCCATTGGTGTCAGTTGGATCACCTAAGATGTATACAGGTGCTCATTAGGTTATGAATGCACCGGACAGGACTCGCCGGGAACCTGCTAGTTGGTATTTATACCTAGCGTTAGATAGCAGTTCCCTGGTGACATGTGTACAGATTAGTTCATCGACCTGAGGTCGTCATTTATCTCGTGTGAGTTCCCACTATGCTTAGATTACTACCCTACCATGGCTCAAAAGAGTCGTGCAAACAGATTTTAGTTGGGTACAGTCCCGAGCCACATAGAGGCAGTGAGCGGATCGGCAGGGGATTCGTCTCTCCCGGTATTGGGGGTGAGATTGTGCTGTGTCTAGGAGAGCCATTACACCAAGTCCTTGGCCAAGGCAGGTGAGAATTACTGGTAGGTATTCCAGTAGTTTCTCAGTGTGTTCAGGGCTACCCTCCGATACGACTTATACAACTTTTGGGGGTCTGACGTTACCAGCCCTCTAGGCCCGATATGCGATGCTCATAGACGAACGGACCGGACTGTACAGATATTGTCACTGATAAGTGTAGGGTGTTTTTCGTCACCCAATTAAGATGGGAATACACGCGCGCTTGTCAGGCGTACTACAGATTCCTCCTGCCTAGGATAGGCCGGGGTTTAATGATTGTGGGGATACGAATCTCCGGCTGCCACGGACTAAGCTGCCGTTAATTACCCCTCGCCATTGGAGCGAGAGAACCTCCGATTGACAGGTTAAACTGGTCACGCGAACTCAATGTGCAGTATACGTGTGTTTTGTTTTGGAGGGGGCTTGGATATATCGGGAGCCACGCAGAGTTTTTACGGGGGTCCCGCTACCCGGATAGCGAGCTGGGGGTCAAGGGGGCTAGCAGCCCCCTTGCGGAGTGCGGGGCAGCGCCCCGGTCCAAATTTTTTTGAGAGGGACAGTGTTGTAGAGTATGTGTGTGTATGTATATATATACATATATATATATATAAATGGGGAAAAGCCTAAAGGAAGTGTGGGGCCAGCGCCTCACGTGCCTAGCACGCGAGCGCTGGGCGCTCAGGCGCTAGAGCACCACATGTCCGACACGTGGGCGCTGGGCGCACAGCGCTCAAGCGCTAGCGTACCACGTGCCCGGCACGTGGGCGCTGGGCGCTTGAGCGCTGTGCACTTAGGCGCTAGCACACCACGTGCCCGGTACGTGGGCGCTGGGCGCTCGAGCGCAAGGCGCTCGAGCGCAAGCGCACCACGTGTCCGGCACGTGGGCGCTGGGCGCTTGAGTGCAAGGCGCTCGAGCGCTACCGCACCACGTGCCCGGCATGTGGGCGTTGGGCGCTGGGCGCTTGGGGCGCTCGGGCGTTTGGGCACCGGCGAGAAAAAGGGGATTTTAGCTCCAGAAATAGGATTTAAAATCCCAAAAGAGGATTTAGAGTGGAGTTAAACTCCTTAGATGTTTTGGAGTTGATGAAAGGGGTTCTTCTTTGGAGCCCTGGGTCTTCCCAAAACGGGGTTTTCGGAAATGAGCCTCCTTCTTCCTCCTCTGTTGGCAGGACCTTGAAGATCAAGAAATGTGAGATTTTAAAAATCTCTTTTTTTTTAGATCTGATGGGAGATCCAAGCTCTCCTTTGTGAGTTTTGTGGTAAAAAACTATTTAGTTTTGGAAAAGGAAGAGTAAAACTCTTGATTTAATTCAAAAGAAAGAAGAAGATTTAGAACCTTCAAAAAGGGGAAAGAGGCACAAACCCTAGATTTTTGAGGGGAATGAAAAAATTATATTAGATATTTTCATCATGTTGCCTTATATAGGCTTACATATTTACATATAGCCCCTTGGGCTTTACAAAATGGCATTTTACCCATCACATGGCTCATGTGCCATTTCTTTTTGCACATAAGCTATGGGCTTTACAAAAATTTGGCTTTATGCCCATTTTGCATACATTCATGCATAAAAAATTACATATAAATTATTTATTACATGATCTATATTTTGGCATGGAGGAGGCTGGCCGCGGGCTCGACTTGGGCATGGACCCGCTTGACCTGGGCTTGGGCCCACCTGGCTTGGGGTTGACCTTGACTTTGACTCGGTCAACCGGGGGTGCAAATTTTGACCCCAACAATGTGCCCCCATCAATAAATGCACACCGCACATTTGAGTTGTGTGCATGAAATTGATGGATCTTGAAGCTGAACTTCGAAGTGGAATATCATTCCGGGGGCGGAGCATCATCCCGGGGAGCATGATTCCCGGGGATCGGAGCATCATTCTGATTCGCAGAGCATAATTCCAGGGTCGGAGTATCCCTCGGGGAACATGATTCCCGAGGATCGGAGCATCATTCCGATTTGCGGAGAATAATTCCAAGGATCGAAGCATCATTCCGAAGAGCGGAGCATGATTCCAGAGATCGGAGCATCATTCCGAAAAGCGGAGCATGATTCCAGGGATCGGAGCATCATTCCGATTTGCGGAGCATAATTCCAGGGTCGGAGTATCCCTCAGGGAGCATGATTCCCGAGGATCAGAGCATCATTCCGATTTGCGGAGCATAATTCCAAGGATCGGAGCATCATTCCAAAGAGCGGAGCATGATTCCAGGGATCGGAGCATCATTCCGAAGAGTAGAGCATGATTCCAGGGGATCGGAGCATCATTCCGATGAGCGGAGCATGATTCCAAGGATCGGAGCATCATTCCGAAGCGCGGAGCATGATTCCAGGGATCGGAGCATCATTCCGAAGAGCGGAGCATGATTCCAGGGATCGGGGCATCATTCCGATTTGCGGAGCGTAATTCCAGGGTCGGAGTATCCTTCGGGGAGCATGATTCCCGGGGATCGGAGCATCATTCCGATTTGCGGAGCATAATTCTAAGGATCGGAGCATCATTTCGAAGAGCGGAGCATGATTCCAGGGATCGGAGCATCATTCCGAAGAGCGGAGCATGATTCCAGGGGATCGGAGCATCATTTCGATAAGCGGAGCATGATTCCAAGGATTGGAGCATCATTCCGAAGCGCGGAGCATGATTCCAGGGATCGGAGCATCATTCTGAAGAGCGGAGCATGATTCCAGGGATCGGAGCATCATTCCGAAGAGCGGATCATGATTCCAAGGGATCGGAGCATCATTCTGATGAGCGGAGCATGATTCCAGGGATCGGAGCATCATTCCGATGGGCGGAGCATGATTCCAGGGATCGGAGCATCATTCCGACGGGTGGCATACATTCTGACCGAAGTATAATTTCGATGCAGAAGTTGATTCCCAGGCGAAGCATAATTTCGACAAGGAAGGCAAATACTCCGAGGCGAAGCATGATTTCGACACGGGGTACATTCTAAGACGGAGCATAATTCCGACGCAGAGCTTGCTGGTTGACTTGATTCCGAGGCGGAGCATAATTGCGGCCGGGAAGGTAGATATCCCGAGGCGAAGCATGATTTCGACAAGGGGTGCACATTCTGAGACGAAGCATGATTCCGACGTAGAGCTTGCAGGTTGACTTGATTCCGAGACGGAGCATAATTCCGACGAGGTGGTCGTTGGTTGATTCCGAGCCGAAGCATAATTCCGACAGGGAAGGCAGATACACCGAGGCGAAGCTTGATTTTGACGCGGGGTACACTCTGAGATGGAGCATGACTCCGACGTAGAGCTGGTTGGTTGATTTGATTCCGAGGCAGAGCATAATTCCGGCAAGGAAGGTAGATATCCCGAGGCGAAGCATAATTTCGACATGGGGTAAATTCTGGGACGGAGCATGATTCCGCCACAGAGGTTGTTGGTTTGATTTGATTTAGGTTGACATCAGCATCGCTATACTGGAATATGATACCAGAAGCGAATCATCATTTGTCATGAGAGGGTTTGGGAATTGGTTTTGGTTTGGCATCTGTATTGCTGCACTGGAATAATGCCAGGAGCAACTCATCATTTGCCCCCGGGAGGATTTGGGAATTGGTTTTTTGCTTGGCATCGGTATCGCTACACTGGAATATGGTACTAGGAGCGAATCATCATTTGCGCTTGCTTATCAGGAAGCGATAGCTTAAGAGACAGGTTTTAGGTCCCTATCACCTAAGACTTTTCAATTTTGTAAGCCGTAAGGGTCTCACAAAGCATTTTCTTCCTACGGGTCGTAAGGATCCCGTAGGTGTATTTTCTCCTTAGGAGTCGTGGGGACTCCCAAGTGTATTGTTCCTTTGTGAGTCATAAGGATCTCACGCGGGAATTTTCTCCTCACAAAGTCGAGAGGACCTTGCGAGTGCATTTCACTTTTTTTTTTGAATCTTCACCGCCGGTGGGACTTTGAATATGGTCTCACCGGTAGGACTTGGGAGGGATTGGGATTGTTTTACGCCCGTGGATTGTATACGGTTTTGCAGGATGTATGATCCAGACCGTAGGGCCGGAAGAATCTCGGGACTTTGTTGGCGTCTGCATCGCTGCACTGGAATATGGTACCAGGAGCGACTCATCATTCGCCGTTGAGAATTTGAGGTTTGGACGGCGTCTGCATAGCTACACTGGAATATGGTATCAGGAGCGACTCATCATTCGCCACTTGGGGATTGGGGAGCGATGGCTTAGGAGACAGGTTTAGATCCCTATCGCCTAAGGCTTTTCAATTTTATGGGCCGTGAGGGTCCCATAAAAGCATTTTCTCCCTACGAGTCGTAAGGATCCCGCAGGTGTATTTTCTCCTTAGGAGTCGTGAGGACTCCTAAGTGTGTTTTTCCTTTATGAGTCGTAAGAATCCCACAAAGGTTTGTTCTCCTCATGTATCGTGAGGACACATGAGTGGGTCTTCTCAATGGAGCATAATTCCAAAGGCGGAGACCAGCCATGTAACTGGTGATTACGTTGAGGTATGGGTATGATGAGAATTATTTGAGCCCGTGGATTGTACACGATGGTCAACTTGGGGACCAACCGTAGGGCTGGCAGAATTTTGAGAAATTGGATTTTGGTTGACGTCTGCATCGCTACACTAGAATATGGTACCAGGAGCGACTCATCATTCGCCGTTTTTTTTGTTGTTTTTTTTTTTTGTTTTACCGTGATTGCTCTATCATTTCAGCTTTTCTTATTGCGAAGGTCGCGATTGCCCTATCATTTCGGCTATTTATTCGCAGTTGCCCCATCATTTTGGCTTTATTTTCATTTTTATTTTTACTCGCTGATTTTTATTACGAGTTGTCCCATCATTTCGTCTTTTCTTTTTATTTATTTATTTACACATTCCTTTTTTTTTATTTACACATTTTTTTTACATTCCCAGTTTAACGACTTAGAGGTTGATTATTCCCAGTTTAATGACGTGGTGGTCGATTGTTTTCAGAGAAAGGGAGATGTCTGAGAGAATCAGTTTCACGAAAAACTTCGGTCTCCGTTTGTATGAAATTAGCGGTCGCAGCTGGACTGTTTGTTAACACGCCTTTAGACAGTTCTATCTCTCCTGCCTTGTATTGCTTTTCGACCCAATCTTTGAAGACGAAGCAGTCCTCAATGGCATGACCTATCACTCTGTGATAGGGGCGGTATTTGGGGTCGTCGGTCATATTCGCTTCCTGCGGTCTTTTTGACTCTGGCGGTTGTAGACCGTTCTTCAGGGCGTCTTTGAATATTTTACGGATTTTGTCCCTTCTGAAGGAATAGACCTTTTCTAGCTTTTCTTTCAGTGGAGATTCTCCTCCCTCTCCGAACATTGGCTTCCGAAACTGGTTGGCATTAGGCCCGCTCGACCCTTGCTTATTTCGGTTAGCCGAGGCGTTGAAAGATTCAGTATCGTCAGAATTTCCGCCTTTGTGATTATCGTCCTTTCAGTTTCTCCAGGACCTATTGTTATTTTGGGAATCCGAGGAGGGCTCCTGCTTTGAGCACTCTAACATCTGTACTTTTCTGGTCAGCTCTTGGAATGTTTTGAGACCCGCGGTGCATAGAAACGGGGCCATCCAATTGTTGAGATTTCCGATGAGGAGACTGACAGATTGGTCCTGCTCTATCAGAGGTTCACATTTGACGGAGAGATTGCGCCATCGGGTTATAAAATCCGTGCTGCTTTCGTTGTTCTTTGGCTTGGTCCTTACGAGGTCGGCGATGGTGATTTTATCGCTGACGCTCATGAACCTCTGCCGAAACAGAGACTCCATTTGGACGAAAGTTATGATGGAGCCATCCGGTATACTCGCGTACCAGTCGAAAGCAATATCGGCTAAGCTATTAATGAACTGGCGGAGGAGAAGCGCATCATTGCCCCCAGTATTCCCGCATGAGGCTTTAAAGTGGGCGATGTGCTGATTCGCATTTCCCGTCCTATCGAATCTTCCGAATTTAGGAATGACATAACCGCTAGGAAATTCCACCAGATCATACTGAGCAGGATATGGTCTCCCACTACTGCTGATATCTTTTTGCACTTCGGCTTCAGCTACCAATGTTTTGACTTTGCTGGCAACCAAATCCATGATTTGATCTTGAGTTAGCGGGCTACTGTCATCGGTAGCCAAGACATTTCCCGAGATAGGATGCGACTGATTTTCATGCGGTCCGCCCACTTTTGGATTTGAGGGAACGGGTGTCGGCTGTTTCGGGACACCATTTCCCTGTTCATGAGAGCCCTGTGCCTGATTGGGCGGCTGAGAGGCAAGTTGGGCCGTGAGCTATAAGACGACGTTTGTCAAGTCGTCAATTTTTGAGTAGAGCTTGGCCATCTCCTTGTCTTTGCTTCTGAGCTGTTTTCGGAGCTCTTGGAGGAGTTGCTGCTCTGCATTCTTGGGATGGAAGATTGGCTCATCTTCGCTTTCCGAGCCTGACTCCTCATGGACCGAAGGGTCTTTCTGCCGATCATCCTCATCAAGAGGGTTTTCATCACCCAGCAGAGGTGGCTGTTCTTGGGAAGCGGCAACCACATTCAAGCCAGATTGGATTTGAGATGTGGTGTCCCCGTCCTTACTCTTGCTGCGCGTGCCCACCATGTAGACGGTGTGGACCACATATCCAGCCGTTTCCTCATCTTCGGCGGGGTTACCCTGTTCCTCGAACCTCATGAGGTTCAGCCTAGCAAGATCCCTAGCCCTTTTGTTGGCTCTATATCTGAGCCTTTTCTGCTTTAGCTTCTCAATTTTAAAGGCTTGGCGGGCATCTGTTTCCTGGGAAGCCACCGTGAGTCGGTTAGCAGGGAGCTTAGAGAAGACACCCGATCGAGCAGTTGTCGAGGGTACCGCTGGAGCTTGCCTGAGATGCCCTGCTGCCTTATTGACGTTGATGGCCTTGCCCCCAGCTGGAGCGATGGAGAGTCGTTTGGAAACAGATTTGCGTTTGGGTTGGGGCGCCCTCGAGACCACCACATTTGGCCTCTTGCCTTTCGGGGCTGGTTTGACTGTTACCGGAGCTTAAGGAGCTGGGATGGCGTTAGCTGACACGAACAGAATAGAGTCGAGTAGTAGCAGCGGCTCTTCCCATTATCGCCCGAGACTGGCCGGAAGGACCATCCTGAAGTCTATCTTCATCGTGTAGGAGACGGGAGCCGTGCTGAGAGCTGAGTTCATCTTTGGAGACATTGTTGAAAAAAGATTGCTTGAAAACCTGCATGAAAGAGCATTATTTTAGTATAAATATAGGTATGTATATTGATTGAGTTCGCATGAACATTTAACTCAAAATATGGGAGGAGAGATCAGTCCCACCAGGCATGCCAGAATCTGTAGGGTGTTTTTCGTCACCCCATTGAGATGGGAATATGCTCACACTTGTCAAGCGTACTACAGATTCCCCCTGCCTAGGGTAGGCCGGGGTTTAATGATTGTGGGGATCCGAATCTCCGGCAGCCGCGGACTAAGCTGTCGTTAATTACCCCTCGCCTTTGGAGCGAAAGAACCTCCGATTGACGGGTTAAACTGGTCACGCGAACTCAATGTGCAGTGTACGTGTGTTTTGTTTTAGAGGGGGCTTGGATATATCGGGAGCCACGCAGAGTTTTTACGGGGGTCTCGCTACCCGGATAGCGGGCTGGTGATCAAGAGGGCTAGCAGCCCCCTTGCAGGGTGCGGGGCAGCGCCCCGGCCCAAATTTTTTTGAGAGGGACAGTGTTGTAGAGTGTGTGTGTGTGTGTGTGTGTGTATGTATATATATACATACATATATATATATATAAAGCGGGAAAGCACTCAAAGGACGTGTGGGGCCAGCGCCTCACGTGTCCAGCACGTGGGCGCTGTGCGCTCAGGCGCTAACGCACTACTTGTCCAACACGTGGGCACTTGAGCGCTAGGCGCTCGAGCGCTAGCGCACCACGTGCCCGACACGTGGGCGCCTGAGCGCAAGGCGCTCCACGTGCCCGGCACGTGGGCGCTGGGCGCTTGGGGCACTCGGGCGTTTGGGCGCCGGCGAGAAAAAGGGGATTTTAGCCCCAGAAATAGGATTTAAAATCCTAAAAGAGGATTTAGAGTGGAGTTAAACTCCTAAGATGTTTTGGAGTTGATGAAAGGGGTTCTTCTTTGGAGCCCTGGGTCTTCCCAAAAATGGGGTTTTCGGAGATGGGCCTCCTTCTTCATCCTCTGTTGGCAGGACCTTGAAGATCAAGAGATGTGAGATTTTAAAAATCTCTTTTTATTTGAGATCTAATGGGAGATCCAAGCTCCCCTTTGTGGGTTTTGTGGTGAAAAACTATTTAGTTTTGGAAAAGGAAGAGTAAAACTCTTTATTTAATTCAAAAGAAAGAAGAAGGTTTAGAACCTTCAAAAAGGGGAAAGAGGCACAAACCCTAGATTTTTGAGGGGAATGAAAAAAGTATATTAGATATTTTCATCATGTTGTCTTATATAGGCTTACATATTTACATATAGCCCCTTGGGCTTTACAAAATGGCATTTTGCACATCCCATGGCTCATGTGCCATTTCTTTTTGCACATAAGCCATGGCCTTTACAAAATTTTGGTTTTATGCTCATTTTGCATACATTCATGCATAAAAAATTACATATAAATTATTTATTACATGATCTATATTTTGGTATGGAGGAGGCTGGCCGCAGGCTCGACTTGGGCATGGGCCCGCTTGACCTGGGCTTGGGCCCACCTGGCTTGGGGTTGACCTTGACTTTGACTCGATCAACCGGGGGTGCAAATTTTGACCCCAACAATAAGCTCAGTAGGTGATCAGTCGAAAATAATGTATTTTTAACACGTCAATTTCTCTACCATTTGCACTCATCTATAGATATTCAGATTAAGTATAGCACATATTAGCAAAACATCCGTAAAATACCAAATTACTTGTGCTATACTTTAAAACTGACATTTTGAAGGAAATTGAGTGTTTATCATGGCATCGCATCATCTTTGTATAGCGCAACACTTGTTTCGAAGATCTGTGCAGGAAATTCCAGGAACAGAGCCAAAATTGTGAAAAGTGCTGATAAAAATGCGCCAAATCCAAGACTTGGGATCTGGCGGTGATATAGAAAGAATTATGAGATTCCACATAGCCAAAAAGTGCCACAAATCCATCAGCAACCCAACCTGAAATTTCCATGCCACAAGGCCACCAAAACGCCGCGGATCCGCGGCCATGTAATGCTGACATCAGCAAAACTCCACTTCAGGCTTCTCAGTTCAGCTTCAGAACTCATTCAATATACTTCAAAGTTCAGAGATCTCTAGAAGTTTCTGCCAGAACAGCAAGGCTTTGGGTTCAAGCTAATCACTCTCAAGCTTCTTAAGCAAGCCACTTAACCATCTAAAAGCCTACAAACTTCTCCCTAACCTCCAAGCTTATGAAGGAAGCTAACCCTAACCACCTAAGCCTAGAACCTTCTACCTAACTACCTAGCTTACAAGGGAAGCTAAACTAAACCTAGCTTCTAAAGGAAGTTAATCTAAAGATCAAGGCTATAAAAGGGACCCTAAGCTTCTATTCTAAGGTTGTTGATTCCTTCATCTCTTCCCACAAGTTGAGTGACATAATTTGTACCTCCAAACCCTAACCCTAATCCAATCACCAAGCCAAAAATCAAGAACACCGAGTACCAAATCAAGCAAGAAGCCTTCAATCCTTTAGAAAGCGAAACCGGACTTCATCGGAGCAAGTGATCCAAGGAGATCCGCGACTCAAGGAGACGAGCGAAGCGAAATCAACGATCAAGTTCTTTCCTCCTGTAGATCTTGAGAGAATTGTAACAAAATTGTTGATAAATAAAGGTGAAATTTCTATATCTTGCTTTCTTTACATTCTTACATCATGATTAGATCTCAATTCTTGATTGTGTTTCTTGTTATGATGTTTGAGTAAAACTCCGCTCGTGAAGGAGTCAAGAGAATCAATAGATGATGATGTTATAAATCTTGAAACGATTCTTAAGTCCTATGAGTTTTGTAAACCTTAGTAAATTGAAGAATTGACAACCTAGTTTCGAGCGATGCTTTCTTGATTGTGTTCGCTCTTAATTAGGGATCCATGATCGATTCTTGAATTTACTAGAGGCTAGAATGTGAATGAAATCAACGAAAGGATAAGGGATAGATGATGAAACCCTAGTTTCCGCAAGAAATCCCTAATTCTCGTTGATCGTCATCGATCTAGTATCAAATCATTAATGGATAAGAAAACGTAATCAATAGTTTTCATCACGTCTATAGATTCAATCGATTCCTACGAGCCTCACTTCGATTCTTGATTACTATTTGGATTGGATATCATCAATTCTTCATTCTTGATTTTAAATGTTTTCTTGATTTTAGATTTAGATCTAGATAATTCTTGAACTTTAATTTTATAAATCTTGAATTGAATTGTCTTTTCTTTTCTTTCTTTAATTTTCAATTCATCTAATTCAAATTCGAACGGATCTCACTTTCCCTGTGGACGAACCGCACTCGCTAACGCGCTACAATCGACACCGTTATTGATTGCGCATGCGGTCAAAATTTTCTTTGGTTGTGATTTCTATACATTTTCTAACTACACACACCGAGATTTCATTCAATCAAATGGCGCCGTTGCCGGGGATTGTGTGCTAATTTGTTCGTTTTTGAAATTTGAGTTGAAAATTTTATTCCATTAAAATTTTTAGATCAAAATTCGCGCAAACACTAAACGATTTGTTGTGATTTGTTGCGAGAAAATCTGGAATCTGTGGAGCTTGAGGAAAAAATTTCTGAACATTCCAGGGATCTCAGTGAGGCAACAGAAGCAGTTGCCTAAATTTTTGTGCAGAGATCTACAGAGCCGACCGCGTTTCCGCGGCAAATACAGGCCTCCCGCGGCGGATCCACGGTAGGAAAGAGGCATCGCTGCACCAAAATTCTCTGGTATAATCTTGACTTTCTTATCTCTTCCCTCAGCTGCTCCAATAACAATTTTCTGCAGGTTTCTTTGCAAAATTCGCAGCGCCGCAAAAAAAAATTTGTGTTTGTTTGATCTTGGTTGTTTGCATTTTTTAATACGAAAATTAAGGGGCAAAGACCAAATTCAGATTAAGTGGGGAGTTCATTACCCTTCCTAAGCCCCGAAAATCGCAAAACTGCATCCGCATTACCCTCATTAACTAAAAGAAATCTAGACATGACTCTAAGGACCGTCGCGCTCACTTAGGACAGAAGAAGGCCGTGGGTAATCTATTGCTTATCCGCGTTTCTTTTGTGGTGTCTAAGGCAAGTGGTTACTTAATTAGGCCCACTACTTATATAGTGGAGAACCTCCCACTTACCTGGCACTTACCTGGCCACAAGAGAGACAAAGAGGTAGTAGAGGATTGATCCTGCGATTTGTCTTCTAACAGTTAGGAGCGGTCTAGAGACTTGACCTAGGTGACCATTGGACTTAGGGTTTTGCTTGTGCATTTGTTGTGATTTGCATCATTTTTTCAAAAATCCGTATTCTTTTTCAAAACAAACACCACTTTATTCATTTCCCCTAATTATCATAACGCTGCCACTTGTACTAAACCCTTTAGTGCAACAAAGGTTGGACACGGGATTCTAGTGCCCGTCTTATCTGCGTTCCCCCTATCGACTCCGAAGTCGGTATTTCTACATTTACTTCTTCTTTACCGACCACCACACCTACATCGATGGACGGTTCTCCATCGAACTTCTTTACCACTACTCTGCCGCCGTCCGCAGGTGCGCAGAATCCACCCCGCATCTCTCTCCAGGAGAGGTGCTATCCTATGCGAGGTCCTCTTTCGACCTGTCTTTCCATTCCACCAGCCAACGGGGACAATTTTGAGATTAAACCCTAATACATCAACCTTCTACCTAAATATCACGGTCTCGAGTCTGAAGATGCATATGTCTTTATTACCAAATTTGAAAATGTATGCGCTATGATGGGTACTTCATAGCTTTCTGTGGATGCTATGCGTCTACGTCTTCTCCCATTTACCTTGTGCGATATAGCCGAGAAGTGGCTTTACAACACAACCGCACATTCCATTTCAAACTGGGAAGAATTCGTAAAAGCATTCCTAAAGAAATTCTACCATAATCATAAGATAGCTCGAGTCCGTAGCGAAATAAATCAATTCACCCAGCTTCCAAATGAAACATTCTCGAAATGTCTTGAAAGCTTCAAGGATCAGTTAGTTCAATGTCCACATCACGGAATTCCTAGATGGGATCTGTGCAGAATCATTTATGAGGGCATTAATCCTACCACAAAACAGACCCTTGAATCCATGTGTCAAGGCACCTTCATGACCAAAGATGATGGGGAAGCTTGGAAATTCTTAGAAGATTTCGCTGAAAAATCTTTACAGTGGGAGGGTGTGAGTCAATCGTCTAGAGGTGGCAATAACCAATCGGATGTTTCCATAGGAGTTAGAGCTGAAATGTCAGCAATGCAAAAGAAACTCGAGACTATGGAAAATAAATTTTTAGCCGCTGCCCTAAATCAAATGTCACTCTCCAAAACTGTATGTGGATGCTGTTCTGATCCTTCTCATTTAACGGAAGAATGTCCAATGAATTCTCCGTTTCAAGGTCATGAGCATATCAATTCTGCTTTTCAAAGACCTAGAAACGATCCGTATTCTTCCACATATAATCAGGGTTGGAGGAATCACCCTAATTTTGCTTGGAACAAATCACAAAATCAAAACACGGTTCCAACCCAGAACAATTTCCAAAGGGCTCTTCTACCACAACAGTAACCACTTCAATTGAGTCAGCACCCCTTCCAAGCACGAAACTTCCAAAACCAGGTCAACACTCCTGCACCTTCTAATCCTTTGCAGTCGACCTGTTCAGATGAATTCTCTGCATTCACACAAACCATGAAATCACTTTTGTCAAATTTCATGCAAGTCTCGGCTGAGGTTAAGTCTTCTGTCGATGATATAAAGAAAAACTCAGCTTCCCAAGCTGAGAGTATAAAATCGATGGAAGCTGAAATTGCACAATTAAAAGCCGAAATGAGTGCAAGAGAAAAAGGGAAATTTCCAGCTCAACCTGTACCCAACCCTGGCTATTCACATCATGTGAATGCAATCACCACGTTGAGATCTGGAAGAGTGCTTGACAATCATGTTAGGGAAGAGATTGATGATACTGAAAAATCTATCGATGATACCCCGGCTGAAACCTTTCCTTCCACTTCCACTTCTAATTCTAATCCCAGTTCTTCTACCCCACCATTTTCTTCCGAGCCTATTCTCCGTTTTCCCCAAGGCTCGACACCTTAGCCCACCTCTTCTAGTCCACCGAAAACGATCCCCACTCCTATTCTTAGATCGTTCCCACCCACACGATCTTCTCCAATGTTGGACCCCGACCTTATTACTCAAGCTCCTTACCCGAATCGGTTAAGGGGAAACACACTGAGTCCGCAAATGGAGAAGATCACTGAAATGTTTAAACAGGTTAACATCAACATCCCTCTTCTAGATGCTATCCAACAAGTCACCGCGTATGCGAAAACTCTTAAGGACTTGTGCACTAGAAAGAGGAAGACTCAAGTGCCTAAGAAGATATTCATGGAAAAGACAGTAGACACAGCCTTTCCCCAGCAATTACTGAGGAAACGTAAAGATCCTGGCTATCCTACTATTTCCATTTCTATTGGGGATAAACACATCAATCGTGCTCTACTTGACCTTGGCGCAAGTGTTAACCTGCTTCCTTTCTCGGTTTACGAGCAGTTAGGGATCGGAGAGTTGAAACCAGCTCCTTGCACTCTCCAGATGGCTGGCCGATCAATCACCAAACCTAGGGGTGAACTGGAGGATGTGTTAATAAAAATCGGGGAATTTGTATTCCCTGTGGACTTTATTGTAATTGATACACGGCCTGTAGCGAACCCACGGAATCAAATTCCGGTGATTTTAGGTCATCCCTTTTTGGCCACTTCCAATGCTATCATCAACTGTCGTAACGGTTCTATGACCCTATCCTTCGGGAATAGGTCAATTGAGCTGAACATCTACAAGTTGGGAAGTGTACCCTCCGAACCTACTGCTCAGGTCTGTTCTGTCAAATTAATGGATGTCGACAGCAGCAAATTTGATCAGCCTCATGATACTGATCTAAACTCTTTTCATATGTTGTTGTTTGACCCAACTATGTATCATTCACATACGGACTCTTCCACCGAGTTGTCCGGGTAAACAACTAACACTGATTATGAACCGTTTTTGGAGTCTAAAGATCACCCCACACTTTGTGATGACATTATTCTTCGGGGTATTGATGAGACTTTTGAGGAGATCTTCGCTGATGAACACGCATTTTTGAAAAGCGCGGGTGTTGAGAAGAATCATCTCCCAAACAAAGAAATTGAACCTCCACCCCTTCTTCTTGACAGTCAAAAGAATGCAAGTAATCCATCACATACACTGAGTCGTCTCTCCAAAACGAGACGCAAAAACATTATATTCCACCACTTACCCTTTCCCTACTTCTTCTTCCACCAACCTGAGCACTACATTGATAAAATTTTCAAATGGTTGGTGTTGACCTTCGGTCTTTGCAAAGCTTGGCATCGACCAGTAATCTTGACCCCCTCATGTGATTTTCAAAGCTTAACATTGTTTAACTCAAGTTTGGAGGGGTATAATCTGGCTCTTGAAAAGAAAAATTTTACTCAAAATGATGAGCCAAAAATAGGTTTGGGGGAGGATTTTCACGATCATGTTTATTGCCCCCGTTAATAAATTTCCTCCCAGGCTTACAGGTTTTTGAGCTTTAGCAGATGGCAACAGTGAGGACACTGTTGAAAACAAGTTTGGGGGAGGTTTGTGCTTATTTTCACATCATTTGCATATCACTTTGCATAAGCATAAAACATTTTTGAAAATCTATAAAAAATAAAAAAAAATAAAAAAATAAAAAAAATATTTTTGTACATAAATAAGATAATAAAAGATTAGATAGTGAAAAATTACATCCAAAAGATTGGAAAAATTTAAGAAAACCAAAAAAATTAGAAGTTTTCTTAAACGAACTAGTAATAAGTAGTTATGAGCCGTTGTCCCAAGGGTTAGTAAGATGAAGGAAGTCATTAATCTGAGGATAAAAATAAGTCTGAAAAATAGTTCCTATTCTGGAAGCCAAACATTTTGAACGTTGATACCCTGCTATTCGCACTTACACACGTCTTAAAGCTCGGGATAGTAGAGGATACCTTGAAATGCTCTTGTCTAAAAGCCAAAAGTATGAAGGAAATAAAAAAAAATGAATAAAATATAAAAATGGTGCAGAAAAATGAACACTGGTTTTGTTATCTCCAAGTCAGCAATAAAAAAATATAGCGAGGGTGCCTCTTCACCTAGTGCCTTAGACCAACTGGTCTGGGAGTCACTGCTAAGCCTTAGGTGGTGCAAGACGAGGAAAATACACCTAATAAGCAAGCACATGAGTAATCGGTCGGTTGGTACCTCAAGAAATATTAACGGTCGCATGAAAGTGTGTGAGCAAATTCATCTAAATATTCATTAATTAAAAAGTACTGAGGCAGATGGACAAGAGTATGATAGCTTGAATTGAATTCTCCGGGTGTAGGGATGTTCTTTACACACACGTAGGGGTATATGATCGATATTTGGAAGAAGGATAGGAACGAAGAATAAAGACGATGTTTTATTGAGGGATGATGTGATTTCTAACATCTTTTCATGACTATTAAGATAGGGCTCATGACAACCGAAAAGCTAGCATAGTTGGAAACTCTAATTTTCAAAGCTTTTCTTTTACAATTCTTATCTTTATATGTAACTTTCACGGTCTTTCTTTTATTATTGGATTTTGTGGGTGCAATCCGCTGAAAACCCTCAGGAGACAACACTCCTCCTACTAGGGACACATAGAGGTTTAAAGGCTTGTTGCACATGCTCAGTGTGTTAGTTATATGTATGCCCTAGAGGCCATTACTGTACATAGGATGTATATTGTAGTGGATGCTGGGACATATATAGGGAGGACTTTCTTGCTTGACATGATAGTATGCTATCTGGTTGAACTTTACCTTAACGTGTATACTGATTGTCTCTCTGTTACATGTTGGTAAAGCCCTTAGGATCTGTACTTGACTACCTGGACTATGATGCGGATCATACTAGTGGGGACAAGGTAGTCCATAAGTACATCCTTCACAGTCCCTAGTCGTGGGTGTATCGAGACGGGGCATCGATATACCAGAGTAGACTAGCGTATACCTTCTCGACCCATATAGATGGACGATGGATGATCCCATATCCATCGGTGTTTGACATCAGAGATGATATACGGGTGCTCAGTAGAGACTGGGTACACTGGACGGACTCGCCGAGAACTCCCAGATGGTATTATACCTCACGTCAGATGGCAGTTCTCTGGTGACACTGGTACAGAGTAGTCTGTTGACCCGAGATCGTCATAGAGTCTTGTGTGGTTCCCACTGTGCTTTGATTTCCATCTTACCACGTCCAAGAGGGCGTGCAAAACGGTGGTTTTTGGGTACAGTCCCGAGTCACATGAAGGCAATGAGCGATAGGAGGGGATTCGTCTCTCCCGGTATAGGGGGTTGATGTTGCGCAGTGTTCGATTGGCTATAACAGGAAATCCCTGGCCAGGGTTGCTGAGATTTACTGGTAAGTGTTACCAGTAGTTTCTCGAACAGTTATAGACCTCATATCGACACGACTTATTGAGCTATTGGGGTCTGACGTCTACCACCCCTAGGCGAGATATGCGACATATCAGACGATCAGACCGGACTGTACGGTAGTGTTACTGGTTGGATTCACTGGAGTGTGAGCGGGCTTGCTCGTCGATCTTCTGATCGCTCAATACCCGGGTGGCCGTTACGTTTAGCAGACCGCTTGCGGCTTGTGGGTGTTTGATATGATCATCATCTGCTGCCGGCGTATTGACGAGTCTTTAGAGTCCTACACAGAGGTTTCCTGGCTCAAGCGAAACGAAATAGGAGCGCATATGAGATATGTGCGGGACCGAGAATAATACGAGTATGTGATACTGTATTCGATTCTCGCGATGTGACATTGATCGGTTATATGCGATATAGCCGGGTTATCGGATCAAGTGTTGATTCGATAAGATGTTACTAATGATACCAGTCGGTTATGTGCGCATGACCGGATCATTGAATCAAGTGTTGATTTAATGATTTAATGTATAATTATATATTTGATATATTACTTTGCATTAACTAGTATCGGTTCACTTTAGACGGATTTTCTCACTTGGTTCGTGCGCATTGCATATGCGATATGTTTTTGTGCACTTGTATGTATCATGTTTGATGATGCATGCTAACTTGAGTTTGTGTAAAGATTAAACCATAGTTATTCAAATGGTTAGGGTTTTGTTTTTCATATCTATTTATTTATTTATTTATTTATTTTCTTTTTGGAAAATGAAATGAGAAGAATGGTGGCTTGTTTTGGATTGTAGTTGAAGATTCATGAACCTTTGACTTTGTCCACCATTCTTATCTCATGCTTAACCTAACCATTTATTTTAACCCTAGTTCAATCTCTACACTTTACCATGGTTTAGTTATGATAAGTTTTGATTTTTTCTTTTCTTTTTCTAATTAACTTATCATAAGCTTCTTCTTCTTCTTCCTTGACTTCAAGAAGAAAAGCTTCACCTCCATCAATGGTGAATTGAGCAAACAAGTGAGAAATCCAATTCTAAAGTTTACCCACTTCCTATTTCTTCATCCACTACCTCTTGCCAAGTAGTAGAGTGTGTTTCCTTCACAAGTTTTAGGGCTTGGTGAAGGTGGAGCTTGATTTAGCGATGCCTCGACGTAGATCATCTTCGGCATGGACATCGACGACCTAGCTTGCCCATTCTCCGACGAAGCCGATCCTAGAGCCCGGATTTGACTTGGACAGCGGAGAGGACTTCGTTGCGGAGCTATGGAGGTGGAGCACCGGATCTACAAAGGTTGTATTTCCGTTTTCTCATTAGTTAAGTGTTAACTAGTTCATGTTCGCCTAGACATCTAGCAAACGATCCGTAGTTTAGGGTTTGTAGGCACCATAATTTTTGAAATTGCCATGGTTGATGGCTTGGGAGACCTCACTAGAGTGCCTAGGAACCCTACAGTGGTATCAGAGCCTAGCTAGAGCCTTAGGCGAAGTCTAGACGGATTTTGAAGTCCGATCGAACCAAAACACGACCCCAAAATATGCTCTCTGGACGATTTCAGAAAACGTGGATTTTTTCATATTAAAAATATGTAGAAAAACCAGCAGAGATATATAAGAATTTTGGCACAAAAATTTTCTGATGAACAGTACATCTTTGCGCGGATCCGCGGCAAAAGATTGGTCTATGCGGCGGATGAGCGGCAATAATGTGACGTCATCATCTACTTTTTGTACAGTAATTCATTTTGTCTGATGCTGGATTTTCTGGGTATTTTTAAAATTAATTACAGAGTTGTGTTTTCTGGGATTATTTTGGGGATTCGGTGTTTCGATCGGGGTATCAAATTTTGTCTGTGTGGCTTTCCGGATAAATTTTAGAATATGTTAAAAAGTTCGACCGGATATAAATACCCAACTTTTCCCCTGTCGGGAAATTTCCAAGTGTTGGATTTTTCCGTAGTTTAACGACGTTCTAAGTAGTGCAAGTAACGCGATGGTCCCTCTAGAAGACACAAACCTTAACTCGATTATGTGACCGTCTTGAACTGCCCTTTGAACCTTCGGGTTTGGGGCAGTACGGCGTGCCACATGTGAGGCGTTGGCTTGACCCTTCTACGGCTGGACCGTTGGTACTGAGGTACGAACTGAATGTTGTTAGACTAGTTTCATGTGTTGATCTGTATCGGGAAAACTTGGGTGTTAGAATGTTCGATCGGAAAGTTTAACATTTTCTATTTATCTGGAATGGGATACAATAATTGGAATTCACAATAAGTTATATGATAACTGAATGAATGTTATAAACGTAGCAATTTAGTCTCACTTGATCGGTTGCCACGGAATTTTGATGTGATCAAAAGTCCGTCGCAATCACGTAGCGTACGCGGATACTCGCCGGGTAAACTTAATAGACAGCCTCACTCCATAGCCCCGACCAAGTGACTGTAGGAGAACCCCGTCGCCGAAAACATCCCTCCGGGTGCTCGCGGTAGCGGTGTTCCGCCTTGGTGCACCTCGTCGACGGTATCGGGGGTGCGGCCGTCTACAGAAGTTTGCGACGAGCATTCGATCAGGATGTCGGGAATCCTGTTGAATTGCCCGACTTGATATTGAAAAGTGTTTTCGATTTTGAGACTAAAATGCGGGGTTTATAATTGTTAGGCATGCGATGTCTAAGTAATTCATTTGGTCAGGCATGCGATGTCTAAGGTGGTTGCGGATTCCAACTGTTGTAGTTTTACACTTTCTTTTCTGTGACCGTAAGTGTAATATGTGATATCGCCGGTTTCGTTGCTATATGTCAACGACAATTGGGATGCGCATATTTACTTACGTTGATGACATGTGATGTTATGTGTTGCTGGATATGTTATATTGGATTGTCGTGTTTGAATAGCCGGGGGTTTTTATGTGAGATGAGTGTTTTTCATTTTCATTCATGTAAAAACTTGTATGTAATATTCTTTTATTGGGGCGCTTCCAGGTTGCGGAAGTTGTCACCCTTTGTATATTATTTACTTTTCTGCTCTAGGATAGACCCAAGGAGGAGAGCACAACTAACCGGGTTCTGGGGTCCAGTGGGAGACCAACTCGAGGAGTCGAGTCCGGGTCTCCGAACCCTAGAATTGGCAGGGTTGCTTGCCGCTCTCGTAGGGGTCTAGGGGTGTGGGATTGGCTATTCATCACGACCGTGGAATCCGTGTTTTATACTGGCTCGTATTGAAAACACGGACGTCCTAGTATATCCAATATTTCATATGTTTCTTCTGCTGCGATATCTGTGATGTGATCATGTGATGTTCTATGATAGATACAGTATATAGTATATATGATATATTATATAGACGTTACTTATGTTTTACACCCGCGCTAGCCCTGCCCCGCTCTGCCGTTAGTTACCTAACCTAACGGTGCACGAGGGGACATCGAGGCGAATGCGGATGGCATAAGTGTACGTCGTATTTATCTGTGATGTTTAGGTACTTAAATGATGGGACTTCATTAATGTGATTAATGAAATAAAAGAAACCTAAGATGTTGTAGAATCGAATTTCAAAATAAAACAGGTAGCTACAGTTCTTGCTTTGCACAGCGGTATATGTGATATATCCTGCACCTCATCCGACGAGGAAAGGACCGAGATCCCTTCACCGGGAGTGACTCCTTTAGCAATAACTGGCAGATGCTACACACTCGGTTTGTTTTTGATTGCTTTTAAGAGTTTTTGCTTTGCACAGCGATATATGTGATATATCCCGCACCTCATTCGACGAGGAAAGGACCGACGATCCCTTCACCGGGAGTGACTCCTTTAGCAAAACTAGAAAAACCTCAAAAACACTCCATTTTAAAATTCATTCGATCCTACAACGATATCAAGTTCATTACGCAATAGGTTTTCAGAAAAACCTGTCGTAGCCCTCCGTCATTTCAGATAAGTATTAGTTAGTATTCGTGCTGCGGTTGTTTGGCATGCGTCAAGGCGTAGTGTGCGGTAGCTAACTAGTATTTATCTGCTTATGCATATGATGCAGATTGGATTAGGGTATTCGTACGGCGTTGTTTGGCATTCGTCAAGGGTCGTGCGGGTGGGTTTAATTCGATCAAGTAATGTACGGGTTGAACTTGACTAGTGGACTATGGGTTGTTTGGCATTCGTCAAGGTCATAGCGAGCTAGGGGCAAAATATTATCGGGAATTTCAAGTGTTGAAATTTGCAATGAGATTGCATACCTTCTATGAGATAGTTGGATCCCGATACCCACTGCGAGTAAGTGTTACTCCTGGGAGAGTTTTATACATTACGATTAGCCGATCAAGTAGGTGTCTAGAAAGGTGTCAACGGGGTTATGCCTCTGGGAAAACGAGGTTTACAGTAATTAGGTTCGTGCGAAAGCACGGGGGACCTCCCTCAAAGTACCGACACTGGCCTAGCTGAAAGATTGGCGAACTTGTAGTGTGTAATTAATCCCGGCTAGTCTTTCCTTTTAAGGTTTGAAGGAAGATTTGATAAAAAGCAGTGGGAGCCATCCTGATTAGATAAAATAATAACCAATCTATTCTTGACAGAGCGCACGCTGAGTGTTTTCTTCTCTCTCTCTCCAGGTAGCGACCATATCACGCCTTAATCAAGATAATAATACGGAATATTGACCGAACCCACTTGTTATACTGAGCTGGGGAACGTTGGTCCCGCTCCAACTTATAATTGTTATAAGACAGAGCAGGAAATTGGGGAATATCAGATTTCCCGTACCGCCCAAACGAGGAGAGTGCATGATGATGCATCATCTTCGGGTGTGTTCATTATATAGAACTGTTTCTCAGTGTCCTTTACGTCCTGGGTATATGATACCAGATCAGGATCCCAGATATGTAATCTGTTACATAGGGCTACAGAAAGGTAGAGAACTGAGAACGGGTGATAAGTTTCATGAGGCAGAAAACGGGGCAAGAGTTGCAGCCAAGTCTGTCGGTCACTGTCACCCTGTATTACCGATACATTGATTCTGAACGAATGTTATTAGATACCGAACCTGATATACAAAATCATATCTGTCTCTTTATTAGTAAAGAAACGATAAAATTTTGTATTGTTGGATAATGTTTTGAACATTTCCTATATCAAAAGTTGATCGGTTCAGGCACGTTATCTAAAAGCATTGATGTTCTAAATCAAACTACAGTTCTAAGTATACGGAACACACACAAGAGGAAGAGTTCAGAAATGAACGAATTCTTCTTGAGGCATTGTAGACTAGGTCAGATCAATGTGACCCGACTAGCTAGAGTTACATAAAGATGCATATTTAAATCAGTTTGAATTTACATCTTGTGAAACTCGCCAGTCATGTCACAAAGATAAAATGACCATAGCTCCGTTTACTGGAAACAGAGAAAGAGTTAATGAACTCTTGGGATGATACATGTTGATGTATGTAGGTCCCCAGTCTACACATGCCAGGATCGGTTCTTTATACTTCATTACGTTCTCTGATAATCTCTCAAGATTCAGACATATGTTCCTGTTGAAACACAAGTCTGAACCTTTTGAGATATTCACAGAATATAAGTTAGAAGTAGAGAACCAATACGGGAATAAGTATTATGTCCTTTGATGCGATCAAGGAGGAGAATACTTGAGCACGGAATTCCTGGACTATTCTAAAAGGAGAATGAGATTCTCTCTCAGCATTACTCCTCCGCATACACCATAGCACGATGGTATATCGGGGCGGAGCAATCACACCCTATATGATAAGGTGTGCTCTATGATGAGTACTACTGAGTTACCTATTTCCTTTTTGGGAGTTATGCGCTTGAGAAGCTGCATACCTATTGAATAGGTTCGAATCAAATCAGTTGCCTACCACTTCATATGTGATATGGAAAGGGAAGAGCCCATATCTTAAGTTAGTTAAGATTTGGGGTTGCCCGGCCTATGTCTAAAACCAAAATCCGGACAAGCTCGAGGCAAGGACTGTAATGTAGAACTGGAAAGGTTCCAGCTATACAAAATACAGCAGATGATTTGGTACAACCAAAGGATTCAGTAGATACCAACGAACCTCAGCCTCTCCGCCGATCTAGTAGGGTTTTCTCACCCACCTGAGAGATACATTGGTTTCTCTATGACAGTGGGAGCGAGGATTGCATCATGAGATGATGACCCAATTAGCTTCGAGCTGGCCATCAGGAGTGAGACTCTGTAAGAATGGCTGGATGTTTATCGATCTGAGATGGAATCCTTATACACCAACAAAGTATGGACTTTGGTTGCTATATCTGAAGGGTTAAATCCCCATCAGGAGCAAGTATATCTTGAGAAGATTACTTGGTGTACATGGAAGAGTTGAGACTTTCAAAGCTAGACTTGTTAAAGCTTTTCGTCATCGACCAGGCGTGGATAATGATGAAACCTTTTCAAGTAGCTATGCTTAAGTCCATCCAGATCCTACTTACCACGGCTACATACCATGACTACGAACTCTGGTGGTTGGGTGTCTTGACTGCTTTTCTAAATGATGATTTGGAAGAGAGCGTCTATAAGTACACAGCCAGAGGGCTTCGTAGACAGTGGGAGCAGCGGAAACGTGTGCAAGATGCTTTATAGGATAAAGCAGGCATCGCGGAGTTGGAACATCTGTTTTGATGAATTAGTCAAAGAGTTTGACATCATCAAAATGGTAGATGAACCTTGTATAAACAAAAAGGTAGTAGGGAGTATGGTGACGATCCTCGTAGAGTACGTGGATGACATACTCTTGATAGGGAAAGAGTTTCCTATGCTACGCTCGATCAATCTCCGCTTATCACAATGATTCTCCATATAGGATCAAAATGATACCTACTAAATCCTGGATTTTGGATCTATGAGATAGATTTAATTGGATGTTAGGATCCTCACTAGTTGTAGTGAGACGGTATCAACCGATCCTGGGGAGAATCACTGGAAGTGTTGCAGGGTGATAAAGACGACTGAATGTCAGTCACAGGCATTGTCTTTACCCTCACTAAAGGGACGGTATGTTGGAAGAGTTCCAAGCTAGATACCGTGACATACTAGAGGATAAAGGCTGGATACATCGCTACTTAAGATGCTACCAAAGAGGCTGTTTGGGTGTATATTGGTTCATGAGATGAACTATGTTCCTCCCATTGTGTGACAATGGAGTTGTGGCTTATGCCAAGGAACGTCCGTCCCATCAGTGATCCAGACATATTCTATGGCAGTATCACCTGATCATGGAGATGATTGATCTCCAGGGAGATCGAGGTTAGGAGAGTAGACTCAGAGGACAACACAGCGGATCCACTTACAAAGGCCTGTTCCCAGAGAGAGACTTTTATGGGATGGTTGAGTATGAGATACTTCAAACCACTGCTACAGATGGCCCTAGTGCAAGTGGGAGATTGTTAGTTATATGTATGCCCTAGAGGCCATTACTGTACATAGGATGTATATTGTAGTGGATGCTGGGACATATATAGGGAGGACTTTCTTGCTCGACATGATAGTATGCTATCTGGTTGAACTTTACCTTAACGTGTATACTGATTGTCTCTCTGTTACATGTTGGTAAAGCCCTTAGGATCTGTACTTGACTACCTGGACTATGATGCGGATCATACTAGTGGGGACAAGGTAGTCCATAAGTACATCCTTCACAGTCCCTAGTCGTGGGTGTATCGAGACGGGGCATCGATATACCAGAGTAGACTAGCGTATACCTTCTCGACCCATATAGATGGGCGATGGATGATCCCATATCCATCGGTGTTTGACATCAGAGATGATATACGGGTGCTCAGTAGAGACTGGGTACACTAGACGGACTCGCCGAGAACTCCCAGATGGTATTATACCTCACGTCAGATGGCAGTTCTCTGGTGACACTGGTACAGAGTAGTCTGTTGACCCGAGATCGTCATAGAGTCTTGTGTGGTTCCCACTGTGCTTTGATTTCCATCTTACCACGTCCAAGAGAGCGTGCAAAACGGTGGTTTTTGGGTACAGTCCCGAGTCACATGAAGGCAATGAGCGATAGGAGGGGATTCGTCTCTCCCGGTATAGGGGGTTGATGTTGCGCAGTGTTCGATTGGCTATAACAGGAAATCCCTGGCCATGGTTGCTGAGATTTACTGGTAAGTGTTACCAGTAGTTTCTCGAACAGTTATAGACCTCATATCGACACGACTTATTGAGCTATTGGGGTCTGACGTCTACCACCCCTAGGCGAGATATGCGACATATCAGACGATCAGACCGGACTGTACGGTAGTGTTTCTGGTTGGATTCACTGGAGTGTGAGCGGGCTTGCTCGTCGATCTTCTGATCGCTCAATACCCGGGTGGCCGTTACGTTTAGCAGACCGCTTGCGGCTTGTGGGTGTTTGATATGATCATCATCTGCTGCCGGCGTATTGACGAGTCTTTAGAGTCCTACACAGAGGTTTCCTGGCTCAAGCGAAACGAAATAGGAGCGCATATGAGATATGTGCGGGACCGAGAATAATACGAGTATGTGATACTGTATTCGATTCTCGCGATGTGACATTGATCGGTTATATGCGATATAGCCGGGTTATCGGATCAAGTGTTGATTCGATAAGATGTTACTAATGATACCAGTCGGTTATGTGCGCATGACCGGATCATTGAATCAAGTGTTGATTTAATGATTTAATGTATAATTATATATTTGATATATTACTTTGCATTAACTAGTATCGGTTCACTTTAGACGGATTTTCTCACTTGGTTCGTGCGCATTGCATATGCGATATGTTTTTGTGCACTTGTATGTATCATGTTTGATGATGCATGCTAACTTGAGTTTGTGTAAAGATTAAACCATGGTTATTCAAATGGTTAGGGTTTTGTTTTTCATATCTATTTATTTATTTATTTATTTATTTTCTTTTTGGAAAATGAAATGAGAAGAATGGTGGCTTGTTTTGGATTGTAGTTGAAGATTCATGAACCTTTGACTTTGTCCACCATTCTTATCTCATGCTTAACCTAACCATTTGTTTTAACCCTAGTTCAATCTCTACACTTTACCATGGTTTAGTTATGATAAGTTTTGATTTTTTCTTTTCTTTTTCTAATTAACTTATCATAAGCTTCTTCTTCTTCTTCCTTGACTTCAAGAAGAAAAGCTTCACCTCCATCAATGGTGAATTGAGCAAACAAGTGAGAAATCCAATTCTAAAGTCTACCCACTTCCTATTTCTTCATCCTCTACCTCTTGCCAAGTAGTAGAGTGTGTTTCCTTCACAAGTTTTAGGGCTTGGTGAAGGTGGAGCTTGATTTAGCGATGCCTCGACGTAGATCATCTTCGGCATGGACATCGATGACCTAGCTTGCCCATTCTCCGACGAAGCCGATCCTAGAGCCCGGATTTGACTTGGACAGCGGAGAGGACTTCGTTGCGGAGCTATGGAGGTGGAGCACCGGATCTACAAAGGTTGTATTTCCGTTTTCTCATTAGTTAAGTGTTAACTAGTTCATGTTCGCCTAGACATCTAGCAAACGATCCGTAGTTTAGGGTTTGTAGGCACCATAATTTTTGAAATTGCCATGGTTGATGGCTTGGGAGACCTCACTAGAGTGCCTAGGAACCCTACACAGTGCAATCGTGTTGCCTACGAAAGTGTGCTAGTTAGTTTTTTCTCTTTCTTTATTTTCTCCTTCTCTTTTTAATAAAACAGTTCGCTCGAGACGATCGAAAATAAGTTTGGGGGAATTTGATCAGTCGAAAATAATGTATTTTTAACACATCAATTTCCCTAACATTTGCACTCATCTATAGGTATTCAGATTAAGTATAGCACATATTAGCAAAACATCCGTAAAATACCAAATTACTTGTGCTATAGTTTAAAACCGACATTTTGAAGGAAATTGGGTGTTTATCATGGCATCGCATCATCGTTGTATAGCGCAACACTTGTTTCGAAGATCTGTGCAGGAAATTCCAGGAACAGAGCCAAAATTGTGAAAAGTGCTGATAAAAATGCGCCAAGTCCAAGACTTGGGATCTGGCAGTGATATAGAAAGAATTATGAGATTCCACATAGCCAAAAAGTGCTACAAATCCATCAGCAACCCAACCTGAAATTTCCATGCCACAAGGCCACCAAAGCGCCGCGGATCCGCGGCCAAAAGGCCCTTGGAGCCGCGGATCCGCGGCCACGTCATGCTGACATCAGCAAAACTCCACTTCAGGCTTCTCAGTTCAGCTTCAGAACTCATTCAATATACTTCAAAGTTCAGAGATCTCTAGAAGTTTCTACCAGAATAGCAAGGCTTTGGGTTCAAGCTAATCACTCTCAAGCTTCTTAAGCAAGCCACTTAACTACCTAAAAGCCTAGAAGCTTCTCCCTAACCTCCAAGCTTATGAAGGAAGCTAATCCTAACCAGCTAAGCCTAGAACCTTCTACCTAACTACCAAGCTTACAAGGGAAGCTAAACTAAACCTAGCTTCTAAAGGAAGCTAATCTAAAGATCAAGGCTATAAAAGGGACCCTAAGCTTCTATTCTAAGGTTGTTGATTCCTTCATCTCTTCCCACAAGTTGAGTGACACAACTTGTACCTCCAAATCCTAAACCTAATCCATCACCAAGCCAAAAATCAAGAACACCGAGTACCAAATCAAGCAAGAAGCCTTCAATCCTTTAGAAAACGACGCCGGACTTCATCGGAGCAAGTGATCCAAGGAGATCCGCGACTCAAGGAAACGAGAGAAGCGAAATCAACGATCAAGTTCTTTCCTCTTGTAGATCTTGAGAGAATTGTAACAAAATTGTTGATAAATAAAGGTGAAATTTTTATATCTTGCTTTCTTTACATTCTTGCATCATGATTAGATCTCAATTCTTGATTGTGTTTCTTGTTATGATGTTTGAGTAAAACTCCGCTCGTGAAGGAATCAAGAGAATCAATAGATGATGATGTTACAGATCTTGAAACGATTCTTAAGTCCTATGAGTTTTGTAAACCTTAGTAAATTGAAGAATCGACAACCTAGTTTTGAGCGATGCTTTCTTGATTGTGTTCGTCCTTAATTAGGGATCCATGATCGATTCTTGAATTTACTAGAGGTTAGAATGTGAATGAAATCAACGAAAGGACAAGGGATAGATGATGAAACCCTAGTTTCCGCAAGAAATCCCTAATTCTCGTTGATCGTCATCGATCTAGTATCAAATTATTAATGGATAAGAAAACGTAATCAATAGTTTTCATCACGTCTATAGATTCAATCGATTCCTACGAGCCTCACTTCGATTCTTGATTACTATTTGGATTGGATATCATCAATTCTTCATTCTTGATTTTAAATGTTTTCTTGATTTTAGATTTAGATCTAGATAATTCTTGAACTTCAATTTTATAAATCTTGAATTGAATTGTCTTTTCTTTTCTTTCTTTAATTTTCAATTCATCTAATTCAAATTCGAACGGATCTCACTTTTCCTGTGGACGAACCGCACCCGCTAACGCGCTACAATCGACACTGTTATTGATTGCGGTCAAAAATTTCTTTGGTTGTGATTTCTATACATTTTCTAACTACACACACCGAGATTTCATTCAATCAGTAGGGTTCCAGGATGAGTTCGCTCATCAGCTTCCCTTTTGGTCAGTACATGGGCAGCCGTTACGCACAGCTAGTACCGCTGACGTGCTTGTGGTTAAACCCACTGTCAGGGTACTGACGAGTTTTTAGAGTCCCCCACAGAGTTTCCCAAGTTCGGGCGAACGTTGTAGAGGCCGTATGGTTTTAAGCCGGATTCTAGTATTATATTGTGTAGGAGTATTTTTGTCTCTTTGCATTTTATATTCGGTCGGAATACAAATGCGGGTATATTTATACTGTAGTGGGGTTATCCTGTAATTAGTTACGGGATCGCTTTTTGAAGTTGCCAGTCTGTATCTTTGTTTTGGCCATTTTTCTTTCTTTCCTTCTTGGCTGAATTCCTTGTTGTGAGGGGGTTTCTTGCAAATGTGGCTTTTTGTAAACGAGGGTTTTTTTTTATGGTGCTGGGGCTCCAGCAGCAACTAGCGGGTTCTAGAGTGGGATAAGGTGCTATATGAGTCACCATTTGCATTAATGTCTTTTCTTCACCTTAAGATCTTTGTTGGATATTTGTGTGGATAGATTTTTATCTTATGGTCACCACTTGCTCCTACACTCACCCCCCACCTATTTCAGCCCTTCACTTGGCCGAGCTTCATGAAAGATGAGAGATTGATTCATTTGCTAAAATTCCTAGCTCAATTCATCACCCCAATTGGCAACTTCAATTTACCTTCACCCAATGGCTTGGGTGCCTTGAGACAAACTATTCTACACTATCTCTATATCAATCTTGGACATGTCGGCTAGCAAACTTCATGTCCGAATTGCCTCGGTTTAGAGGCGGGAGCCCGTATAAAGATCCGTTGACGTGGTGCCACCTTGACGAGTAGACAGGAGATCGGAGATGCCGCGAGGAGCGTGGGATGATGGCTAAAGACCGAAGGACACGGATCGATCGGTATATCCTTTCTACCTCTTTACAGTTTGTTAGTTTAGCGTTAATGTCAAGATCCGGGTTATAGTATGCGATAGCGCCAGTTGTAAAAGTTTTTGTTCCGCATTTGCCCTCAGATTGACGGTCAGGGCGCTACCGTAGACTTACATGGTATCAGAACTACGCCATTAACCTTTACTAGCTTGTTCTAACATGTTTAAAATATCGATCGAACAAAATTTCCAAAACCGCTATTCCAAAATTAAAGTTTCTGTCGAATTTTTTTTGTCGTCTAAAAATTATTTTGAGTATGTCAGAAAATCGAGCAGGCTTTTCTAAGACTCTGGAAGAAATTTGGTCGACTGAACCTTCAATACTGCTGCGGAACCGCCGCACAAGCCTTGTATTGGCCGCGGTTCCGCCGCCGTTTCGGGGCTTCAGTGCACCATTTTTCTTCTGGGTGTCTTTCATGTGGAATTGTGGTTTCTGGAATATTTTGTTTGGGCCCAGATTTTGTTTGAGTACTGGATTTGTACTTGGGGCCCACTTCGGGAAGTTTTGTCGATCGAAATTTTAAATGTGTTAGTTTTCAGTACTTACATTATATCTCCGACCGTGAATGTCATTCGAGCGGTAAATCGTATCTAATTGCTATAGCTCTTTTAGACGGATTTGCGAACGTGACATTCGCGTTAATGTTCTGTATTGTGCTGTGATGTTGTGGATTTATCGTGGTGGATAGATGCGTGCAATGGCAATACAGTTTGGATTTATTTGTATATTTGATATTGCGGGGCGAGCGTCCAACATGTGGACTGTCGTCGCTGCCTGTTTGTATATTATTCTTTTGGTGCACGACCGGGTTGAAGTCGATGTACCCGTTGTATATATTTTCATTTCTGTACTAGGTTTACCCCACGACGGAGTGCACGGATAGCCGGGTTCTGGAGGGCAACGGGTCTGCATTACATGGCTTTGAGAGGCAAAGGGGGCCTCACTCTAGAATTGACAGACTATTCGCCGCACTCGTAGGGGGTACAGGTTGACCCAAGATGGAGTGCCCAAGTTACCGGATTCCGTGAAGTGCTGGGTGGTTCATTCACTTTGCTGTAGGGAGCTGCCTCGCTTCAGGTTTTGGCGGGTAACTTGCCGCACTCGTAGGGGTCTAGGTTTCATTGCACAGGCTATCCACACGACCAGGGGAACGTCGGGTTTCAGTTGCGGCTCTGTGAAACCTGGGGATCCCAGATTATCTGTATTGTTCTGTGATGCTTATTACTTTTCTGTAATGTTGCATTTATCACGCCTGGAGCGATTATTGTATATTGGTATATATACTAGTAGATGTTGTATATGTTTTGCACCCGTGCTAGTCCAGTCCCCGCTCTGTCGTTAGTTAAGTAACCTAACGGGTGATGACGGGACCCAGTGACGAATGCGGATGGTATATACATACATTTTATTTTCGTTTTTTTCTGGTGTGATTAATTGATGAGATTGCGTTGATTTTGATTAATGCAAAGAAAACAAACATGTTTGACGTTTTTGGAACAGTTTTCAAAAAGTGTTATTGCAAAGACGTTTTCTTTTGTTTTGCACAGTGGTATTCAGTTGGAAGTTCCTGCACCTCATTCGACGAGGCAAGGGCCGAGATCCCTTCACCGGGAGTGACCCCCTGGGCAGAAATTTGCGTCAGGGTAATAACTTCACTATAGTCGATTACTTGTTGCTTTGCATCGCGGTATTCAGTTGGAATATCCTGCACCTCATTCCACGAGGAAAGAACCGAGATCCCTTCACCGGGAATTACTTCTTTAGCAAAGGTTTTCGTCACTATATTTTTTTGTAAAAAGCTATCAGGTTCCTTCAGCGATATCAAGTTCGTTACGTTAAAGGTTTTTCGCCAAAAACCAGCCGTTGCCCTCCGTCATTTTAGTTGGGTATTCAGCAATATTCAAGCTATGTATTTTGACCAACACCAAGGCATAGTGTTTGGTAGCTGCTGTGTATTCATCTGTTGCATAGATAGATGAGTTGGTTTGGGACAGTCGTTCTGCCATTTGGCCAACGTCAGGGGTATGTACGGATGGGTTCAAATTAACAAGATAATTATGGGTAGAACTTGACATATGACTTATGGCATTTTGGCCAACGTCAAGGTCATAAGAGCATGGGGCAAAAATCCACATCGGGAGTTTCTAAAGAAACTGAAACTTGCCAGGCATGCGCATACCTTCTGGAGTGTGATAACGTAAGTGGATTCCTTCACGTTATCATGCGATGATAGTTAGATCCCGATTCCCACTGATGAGTTGGTTTACTCTTCGGGTGATCCCGACTAATTCTTCTTTCAGGTTTGGAGGAGAATTTGACGATACAGTGGGATGTTTCCTGATTAGATAAAATGATAACCATTCTTATCTAGGTTAGAGTGCACGCAGAGTATTTCTTTTCTCTCTCTCTTTGGCAGCGACCATTGACCGACCCTAGACTATGACTCAGTGACCAAGTTGACCGAAGCTTCTTAAAATATTGGCTTTTGGATTGTCTAAGTTGCATACATCATTGCCGCTCCTTCTTTTACCCTTTGCATTTCTCCAGAACACCTCGTATCACTACGAACATCCACTTCCATTGGATAAATCCATCGTATGGTTATATACGAACTCGAAGGGACTTCTTCGAGGATGGATTTAGGTTCAGGAGAAATTGAATTGGTTTATTCAGTTGTCTTTTATCATCACCTTCTCTCAGGTTGCGAGGGATCCTTGGTTTAGGAGAGTACACCTATTACGCTTATTGGATAGTCTTCTTCCAAACCATAGGCAGGTACCGAAAGGTAGAGAATGAAAAAAACTAATTAGCCTAAGTAGGGTGTACAGAAGGTAATAAGTAAAGACAAAATAAAAGGATTAGAAAGAGAGCAAAGTAAATTGCAACTGCTATCATTCATGACCAAACCGTGTAGTTCATCGCCACTCCTATTTCACCTTTGCTTTTCTCCAGTTGAGGAGGAATAGAATAAGATTTATTCAGTTGTCTTTTATCATCACCTTCTCTCAGGTTGTGAGTACTCCTAGGATTAAGAGTATACACCTATTACGCTTATTGGATAACCTTCTTCCAAACTATAGGCTGGTGCCGAACGGTAGGGAAGGAAGAAAACCATTTAGCCTAACGATGGTATACATAAGGTAACGACTAAAGACAAATAAAGAGATTTGGAGAAATGAAAAAGAAATATACGGTTACAGTCATGAATTGGATTATGGAAGAGGCATTACTAGGAATATCAGGATACCCCTACGAAGCATTTTCATGTTTCAGTTTCACTATGCGTTGTTAAAGGAAAACTGTTTTCCCGGTTAGATACTTACTCCAGAGTATATATTTACCAGGTATGATTCTCACATCCGTATGGTTTAACAGATGATGAGTGGGAGTAAGTTATTGGGAATTAGGTGATTATCCTCATTATATCGGAATTCGTTGTAATTGGTGATATTTGAGGAAATCGTCTGGGTTTTTGCCTGACGGCAAGTATTTGGTTTTGAATATCCGTTGTTATGCACCAATTTCAAATTGATATATCTGTACGTTTATTTTCATAAAGTGAGATATATCTTTTGAAATTATGTCTGTGACATTTACCTATATCAGTTGACGATTGGGTAAGAAGCATTGAACAGCAGAGTAGTTCTTAACCATAAGTACAGTTTTTAACCTACGATGCACAGATTTTGAGTTATTCAACTCAGGGGACTCATACAGAGTATTGTATGTTGTCCAGTGTCCATCAGGACAAAGGGGTTGGTCCTTGTACTATGTTCTGTTTACTTGTGACTTCTCTAGTTTTTAGACAAGTGTTTCGTAGAAATACAAGGTCTAAGTTTTGAGAAGTTGTGGGTATAAGAATAAAGTAGAGAACCAGGTGTCGCAAGTATCGGGATTCTTCAAGGAGATCGAAGATGTAGATACTTATGATTGGTATTCAGTTGATAGTAATGGTTTTGAGAAACTTGTTTCTCTTTCAGGTTACTCATAATTGGATGGACTCCTAAGTTGAGTAATGTTGATTAGCCTCTTTCCATTAAGTTGATATGCACTGGAGACAGTTGCATGATTTGAATCTGGTTCCAATTAAATAAGTGCCAAACTTTTTATATTGGATATAGAATGGTTCATATTTTAACGATGTTAAGGTACGGGGAGTTGTCCGGCTTATGCTTAAAACCAGACTCTGGATAACTCAAGGCACGTTTCTGTAATGGCAGTTTGTGGGTTGACCCGGGCTATGTCGAGGGTTGACTTTCTACCATCTGGAAGATCAATAGTGATATTGTTCTTGACTCGCCACAATTTTAGTAAAATGGATTTTTTTCAGAAAACAGTAGTGGAAGTATGGTAGAACTGGAAGTGATTCCAGAACCGCAAACGATTATGGAAAATTTAATAGGACCTAAAGATTCGATCAAGTTTGACATTCCATTAGCCACTAATCTCAGGCACCCGAGAGGTACTCCGGTAGCCTCAAGGACGATGACAGGGAGGTTCTTGTTTACCCAAACTTGACATTACTGCTGTTCCAGGCTATAAGACCCGGCAGGAGGTTAAGTATAGCGTCGTTCTAAACTAGCTTTAGAAGTACACGTATATATTATTCTGCCAGAGGGTTGTTGTGGTCAGTGGAAGCAGCAGAAGTATAGTGGACAAGTAGCTTATGTCTATTTATAGACTAAAGCAGATATAGCGGAGATAGATCATCTAATTTTGATGTGACAGTCATGGATTTGACTTCATCAGAATAGGGGATGGATCTGTTAAGAATGTAGTAGGGTGTGATGTCCTGGTATTTGGATGACATACACAGAGTAGGAAGTAAAATTCCTATACTACGATCAGTTATACTGTGGTTGTCACACAGTTATTTCTCCACACAGGATATGGATATAATATCAGACATTCTTATTACTAGATCTATGGTTTTAGATCTAGATTTGGATAGTTTCCCAATCTGGGTACTTAGACAGTATTCTAAAAGTATTTAGAATAGATGACTCCTGGCATGGTGGTGTACCTACAGGTGATGGAGTCACCCTCTCTAAAGGTGTCTTACAGACTAAAGGGGAGAGGTATGTGCATGATTAACATATCACTTGCTTAGGCAATTGAGTTGATCATCAGATGTCAAGTACCACACCAGATGTTGTTTTTGCACTAGATGCAATAAGTTTATATTAATCCAATCCTGGAGAAACATTCGGAAGCAGTTTTAGAACATAAGTGGATGTTCTACAGATTTGATGACAGCAGCCTCCTTCGGAGACAGTTATCATTCCAGGCTTCCAAGGTGACATGGATGACAGAGGGATTGTCAGAGTTATAGTTTTCCCTCTGACGAAGGGGCAGTAGTTTGGACAGGTGGTCCATGAGGATACTGTGGGAGGCATGGTGCAGGATACTGATTAGGTTCAGTTGACGATACAGTCTAAGAAGTTTGGATTTGGAGTTCATTTATGAACTAGGTCCCATCAGATATCCAGACATATTCTAAGACAGGTATTACTTAATTCGGGAGATGGCTTTCTCCGCGAACTTGAGATTAAGAGAGACATAGAAAGAAACATCAGGGCGGATCCACTCACTGAGGCTATCTCTCGAACACAAGGGTTTTACAAACGAGCTTTGTGAAACTGGTTAGTAAAGGAGTTGGGTGTTCGGTATCACACGGGCTGTGAGTATGCGACATCGCAATAATTAGCCTTAAATGCAAGTGGGAGATTGTTGGTCGTAGTGCCCTCAAAGTCAATTATTGGATCGCAGGCACGTGATTGCAATGATTGAGGAGGACTTATATCGGTAGGACAGTCTTACTCGTGATGATAGTATGCTATCTGGTTTGCCTTTATCATCGTGTACAGGTTTAGGTGACATGATCACTATTACACGTTGATAGAGCCCTTAGGATTCTTGCTTGACTACCAGCAGTATGATGGCGATCATATACGTGAGAATTGGGTAGTCCATAAGCACATCCTTAAAAGTGGTCCCTAGTCATGGGAGATTCGAGACAGGGCATCGATACTCCGGAGTAGACTAGTGTATACAGTCGAGACCCCGACGAGGGGCGGTGGCCGGTCTCACAAGCCATTGGTGTCAGTTGGATCGCCTAAGATGTATACAGGAGCTCATTGGGTTATGAGTGCACCGGACAGGACTCGCCAGGAACCTGCTAGTTGGTATTTATACCTGACGTTAGATAGCAGTTCCTTGGTGACATGTGTACAGGTTAGTTCATCAACCTGAGGTCGTCATTTGTCTTGTGTGAGTTCCCACCGTGCTTAGATTACTACCCTACTACGGCTCAAAGGAGTCGTGCAAACAGGTTTTAGTTGGGTACAGTCCCGAGCCACATAGAGGCAGTGAGCGGATCGGTAGGGGATTTGTCTCTCCCGGTATTGGGGGTGAGATCGCGCTGTTTCTAGGAGAGCCATTACACCAAGTCCTTGGCCAAGGCGGGAGAGAATTACTGGTAGGTATTCTAGTAGTTTCTCAGGGTGTTCAGGGCTACCCTCCGACACGACTTATACAGCTTTTGGAGGTCTGACGTTACCAGCCTACTAGGCCTGATATGCGATGCTCATAGACGAACGGACCGGACTGTACAGATATTGTCACTGATAGGCTCAGTAGAGTTCCAGGATGAGTTCACTCATCAGCTTGCCTTTTGGTCAGTACATGGGCAGCTGTTACGTACAGCTAGTGCCGCTGACGTGCTTGTGGTTAAACCCACTGCCAGGGTACTGACGAGTCTTTAGAGTCCCCCACAGATAGTTTCCCAAGTTCGGGCGAAACGTTGTAGAGGCCGTATGGCTTTATGGCAGGGTTCGAACATACACGTGCACTTGTGCACGTGTCATGGTTCGGACAGATAATACTAGTGGGCTTTGGTTTAAGCGGATTCTAGTATTATATGGTGTAGGAGTATTTTTGTCTCTTTGCATTTTGTATTCGGTCGGAATACAAATACGGGTATGTTTATACTGTAGTGGGGTTATCCTGTAATTAGTTACGTGATCGCTTTTTGAAGTTGCCAGTCTGTATTTTTGTTTTGGCCATTTTTCTTTCTTTCCTTCTTGGCTGAATTCCTTGTTGTGAGGGGGTTTCTTGCAAATGTGGCTTTTTGTAAACGAGGGTTTTTTATGTGGCGCCGGGGCTCCAGCAGCAACTAGTGGGTTCTAGAGTGGGATGAGGTGCTATATGAGTCACCATTTGCATTAATGTCTTTGTTGGATATTTGTGTGGATAGATTTTTATCTTATGGTCACCACTTGTTCCTACACTCAACCCCCCCTATTTCAGCTCCTCACTTGGCCCCTTCACTTGGCCGAGCCTCATGAGAGATGAGAGATTGATTCATTTGCTAAAATTCCTAGCTCAATTCATCACCCCAATTGGCAGCTTCAATTTATCTTCACCCAATGGCTTGGGTGTCTTGAGACAAACTATTCTACACTATCTCTACACCAATCTCGGACATGTCGGCTGGCAAACTTCACGTCCGAGTTGCCTCGGTTTAGAGGCGGGAGCCCGTATAAAGATCCGTTGACGTGGTGCCACCCTGACGAGAAGACAGGAGATCGAAGATTCCGTGAGGAGCGTGGGATGATGGCTAAAGACCGAAGGATACGGATCGATTGGTATAACCTTTCTATCTCTTTACAGATTGTTAGTTTAGCGTTAATGGCAAGATCCGGGTTATAGTATGCGATAGCGCCAGTTGTAAAAGTTTTTATTCCGCGTTTGGTCTCAAATTGACGGCCGGGACGCTACCGTAGACTTACATCATTTACCTTTCATCCTTTCCCTTCTAGTCTAGTCTAGTCCAGGTTACTAAACCTAAAATAACTCGTCGAATTCATATTTAATTATGTATTTATTATTACATGATATAGGCTACAATAATGGTCCATTGAAATAAAAATAATACTTTCAAAAATTATCTTGCTATTATCATGAATAAAAAGATTGCTAATGCAAATGGAACTGATTAATATGTCCTGCAATGAAAGCCGTTGTCACTCCTTCAGCATTAAAAAAACTCCATTCAAGGGCGTTTAGTGTTTGGTGATGCGATTTCACCTTCTTAATGGAATGTTGCATGCTGTAGAACTCAGTTTAATTTAAAGTGTGGTGTCTTTCATTTTGCTTTGTAAGGTGGGTAGATGTATGGTTTATATTTTTTGAAATCAATCTTACTCGGGATTGAATTTGCGACCTCTCATATTGGAGAAGAAATTGGTACCAATCGAGCTAAGCCCAGTTGATGATGTATGATTATAGCTGAATACTTTATGAAATCGTTTATTATAATTTGTTTCTCAGTTTTACGAGACGGACTTGTCCAGGTCTAGCTTTCCTTCGATTATAACAACAACAATAATAATGAAGAAATGCCAAATTGAGTGATACTGTCAACAACCAACCAGCAAATCATTAAGAAATTAATTGTGAATAAAAAAAGGAAAAACGAGTGAGTGAGAGAGAGAGACGAAAAAGGCCAACACAGCACAAACTCCATAGAGCGCGCACACATTCACACAGCGACTCTTTACCAAATCCGAAGTCTTCTTTCCTTCGATGATCCTCTATTCCCTTTCCGCACACAAAACCCTAGTTTCAATCTCTCCCTCTTTGATCTGCTCCGATTCTCACCTCGATCTCGCCTCGATCTCAAGGTATTAATGAATCGATTTCTGTTCTTTTTCCGTCAGTTGCATTGCTAGATGCTTTAAAAATTCATCTTTCCTCTTGGGGATAGCATTTTTTGATGAGGAATTATTGGTTGGTTCACGAAAGGAGCTGCCTTTTTTCTTAGGGTGTTTTGATTGCTGACGGTTTTGAGGAAATGACTGAATTCTAATAATTCCCCCGAATCGATGTTAAATCTTATCTCATGTTGATTCATGAATTTGATATGAAATGTGATTTGGTTTGTGAAAAAGCCGCCTTTTGAGTGTTGAGAAATCCTCGGTATATGAAAGTAAGGAGCTGCTTATATGAATGGTTGTTTTAGTGTTGGAGGGTTTTTAATTTAAAATGGCTATCAGGATTTTGATCAACGGAAAGCAGCCTTAGTTTACCCTTCTCTTGTGATGAGTGTATCAATTTATGAGGAATTCAGTTTTGTTTGTGAAAGGAACTGCATTTCTTGAAAGTGATTTTTTGAGTGTTGGAAGGCTTTGATCAATTGTGTCCTAAGGATTTGAATGAACTGTAGTGCATCCTGGTATTATAACTGTTATGTAGAAATGGAGTTTTGGTGGCATTTAACAAAAGGAGACGCCTTTTCCAGGGTTTTTGGGGTGTTACTGGTTTTGATGAAATGCATCATGAAAGTTGGAAGAAGCGTCGGACCTTGTGGTTACCCTTTCTTTGCACCACAATGTTTTGAGTTACATGAGGAGTTTAGTTTGGTTAAATAGAGGAGCAATCTTTTGTAGGTTTTTTAACACAAACAAAAAAAAGACATCTATTTTCGGTTTTTTGAAGGTTTTGATGGAACAGACTCTTAGACTTGTATGACTGCAACACACCGCAGGAGCCTTTAGTTTCCCCTTTTTTCCTTGTCATGAATGCAAGTAGGTATTTTGATTTATCTTTCCAGAGTCAGATGAACTTCCTTTTGTAAAGTTTGCATGGATTTTGACAAATGTAGGAACTTTAGGTTTCACATCACCCAAGCGTAGTATAAAGTATTCTGCTCCATGTTTGGTTTGCAAGAATAGCCAAAATTTCATATGGTTTTACAGCAATGAAGGATTACAGAATAGGGACTTAGCAAAATAAGTTTCTAGGAGTAGTATTAAAGTTTGTCCTGGGATTTTTTGAAATGGAAACTTCTAAATTCCCCATTTTCAGTCTCCCTCTTTTGTGAACTAATCAGGTATTCTGGAGAAATTGGCCTTTTTGTTCAATTCTACACGTTTCAAAGGATTGAACAGCAAGCTATGGTTGCGGTATAATGTCATATAATGACCATTGCCAGAAATACTTCTTTAGTGTATACAGGTTGAAACGTTTACAAGTCTCAAGGTTCATGACAAAATGGAAACCTTTGTTGAAATTTTCAGCTAGTTTGGAAATTTAAGTAAATTAAAATCTATGTAGTGAAGCTATGAAGCCTGGGGAACGCCAATAACGCTTGTTTTGTGCTTTATTCTATATAGTGTATATTATTGACGAGTTTCCCATTGAACTGATCTTAGCTAATAAACACCACACAAGCTAAGCTCTTTTTGGAAGATTGATTCCTTTAACTCCATATTAACCTTTATGGGTTGTCTCTGAATTCCCATCCAAGATAACATGGGACAGAAAGGCGCCTCCCTGAGATATAAAAGATTTCTTGGCAAGTAACCATCTTATGTGTTATTGTGTTTTCTTGTGCAGCTAAGTTGCAAATTGCAACCCTTTAAATCGTTAGTTTAAGGTTAGGAAACAATGCCGATGATGGAAGAAGGCGACAGGTTTCTTGAAGGTTTTTGCACCAGCCTCTAGGTCAACAATATAAGTTTGATGTTCAAATTGAATCTCGTTTTTTGTAGGAGTTCATGACCAAAGGGGAATTTTCATCTTTTCATTCTTTATGTAATATTTTACTCATAGAATTAAAGATACTTGGTTTTAATATATCACATGTACTGGTAAAGTGAACAATATAGATTTTTTTTGAAAGAATATTACAAGAAGTTTGATCCTGATAGTGACAGGCCTTATCTAAGCTTGGAGTATATTGGAAAACCATTTTGACCTATGCTTGATAATAATTTGGATTAGGACATAGTTGTATATTGGTTTGGTATTAACTGAATATGAACTGTTGTCAACCACTATGAAGCACGGATACTTGTAAATGCCTAATGAATCGTACCCGATCGCGTATCGGAGCCAGAAACTCTCGGATTTGCTCGGATTCGCTCGGACTTGTAAATATCTCATCAAACTCTATTGAATTGATGCATCTTCTCTTTCTCTCGAAAATTAAGGCACTCAAGAGTTTGAATGTGCATTGAGTATCTAACATAATGCCATTATTTATTTATATTATTATATATTGGTATGTATACCTTAATACATATTCATATTTAGTTAATTTAAAATCGATAAAAAACATATCCCGTATCGGTTTTTGGAAAATTGTGAATCCGCGAATCCGTATCGTATCGTATCCCGAATCCGTAACCGAACCCGTGCTACAAGGTCAACAATATACTTGGATTGAAGTTCATCTAGTTTTCCTCGGCTGAGGCAAGTTTTGCTCTAAAATTCAATAAGCAATGAGAAGGCCTCACAACCTGCACAGAGTTGACTGATGTAGTTTGATCATCACAAATCTGCAGCTGGAAAGCCTCGCCATAGCTTCCATAGATTTCCGTGATACGCCAAAATAATGCATAGTGTTAAAAAATGGGAAGTTTATGCTTCATCCCAGAATGATAACATTCCAATTGTTTTGTTAGATTTTTTCCTCTCCCAAGGATGTGCCACTATGCTTGGCATACATCTGCATTGGGGCAATAATATAATTAGATCCTCGAAATAAATACACGTGGAAATTATGTGAAGGATCTGCATTCAAACAAGAATCTGGGCTCTTTCTGGTTTAAACTTCAGGATTGAGCACCCTTTGAACATAGAATTTCAGTAAGAAATGAATAAGAGCATAAGTTGGGTTGAATAAAGAATAACCCCTGAGACTGGGCAAATGGACTTGAAATGCACGTTGCTAGAGTGATTGATGGTGAATACTGAAATGGACAATTGCGATCTGATATCATTATTACCATTTGCAAACCTGCTTTCAATCTAATTAATTCATCTGAAGAATGACTACATTCTAACCTCAATAGGAGTGAAACAATCCTAAAATGAATAGAACTTGTAAAGCTAATCAAAATGTGAAGCATGGTCAACACCATTGCTTTATTTTTTTTTTAATTTTTTTGTAGTTTTGTTTTAATGCTGTTCTTATAGTTGCTTTTACCTTTCTAATTATATTCCTTATGTTCAAGCAATTCTTGGTAGAGATTAAGTTGGTCGCAGTTTGCTGCCTTACTGAGGTTCGATTTCAGTCAGGCAGCTGTATCTAATGCATATTGTATTAAAGGACCTTTAATTTTATATATTGGAACAATAAAGTAGTAATTAGATTCTGATCGCACATTTCAGTTGAATGACACCGAACTGAAAAGAGCCTGCACAATTGGTTTTAATATTGCAAAGTCATTCAATTTTCCCATATAGAATCTCTTCGTCATTTTCTGTGGTATTAATTCAGTACCCTGAGAGTTCTGGCTGTTGCATCGGCTTTTGATGTTTCCATGTCTGAGTTTTATTTATATTTTAGTATCTTCCAGGAGATTTGAAGCATGGGTGCATTTTGCTGCTGTCCGTGTGGAGAGGACTTTGAAGAATATGCTCATCCAAACAGCTCAATTTATAGACACTGCATATGCCTGAGATACTTCTTTCACCAGCTGTTTAGTGGGGTAAGTACATTCATATTATGCTCTATTTGTACGTAAGCCTATTGCTCAGTTTTATACTCCAGATTAATTTGATTATCTATTTTTTGTTCTGGTTTAATTTGATGCAAACATATAATTCATCTTTCAATGATTTATTTTTTGTGTTATTATGACTGAGTGTAGATATCTATGACAGAAGCTAACAGCATAATAAAGTTATGCCAGCTAGTCTTCCATTATAAGCCAACAATCCAGCTTTACCTGCTGGAATATCACAATGGTTTCTTGACAAATACTATTGTTGCTGACTGAATCTCACTCACTGAATACATATCAAGACAAAGTCATAATGGCATGTACATATACTGTATGTAAACATATGTAAAGTAAGAAATATAAATATGTATACACAGATTAAGTTTAAATGCAGAAATTACAATGCTAACATGTTATATTCTACCAGAGACTTCTACCCAAGACTGTGAGACACATGCAACAAGTAAACATCATGCACATGTTCGCATAATCTGACATTTTTTAACACAGAAAAGATTGATGCTAAAACACTTTCTCACTCACTGGATAGATATCAAGACAAAGTCAAAATTCACACTGGATAGATATCAAGACAAAGTCAAAATGTCATGTTCATTTACTAGATGTAAAAGTAAGAAACATACACTTGATGTACACACAGATTAAGCTTTAACACAAACTTTGATACTGAATGGCTACTAGAGACATGTACATTCACATGAGACATGCCACAAGTAAAAAACACGCATAAGATATACATACGACAGATATACGGTGTATCCAGCCACATATCCACCACGTGTTGGATAAGTGTCGTCCAATACGTGTTGGACATGAATACAGAAACCTGGTGCAGGTGTCTGTGCTTTATAATCGTTATTTTCATGAATCCTAGCATAAGGTGAAAAAGTGTAATCTATACTATTTCTACCCTTTATATCCTGATAATCGTGTTTTTTTCAATGTAGTACATGTTTCAAAGGCTTGAGGGTAGGGCAGTCACTTCACCTACCCAAGGGGCAACACCATTAACATCGGCGGGACTCAGCAACCCTTCAGCCGATAATTCCTTTTCCGAAACTCACCACCTTGTTCCGAGACCCACCCCTTATGATTCAGATCCTACATATTCCCGTCTTCAACGCGATGGCCTAGTCTCGAGGCGTGAGAAATCCATGAGCCATAATATTCAAGAAGATTCGCAATTGCTTAATAGAAGCAGTAGCAGTTCTTGTATAGAACATCTCAGTTCTGGGAAGAAGAGAAACGGTGCGGATAAGGAAGAAGAATGTAAAGCTTGCCGCTCTGAATCGGTGAAAATGTTGTCTGGAAAAGGGTCGTTTGGTACAGGTTACGTTGTGGGGAGCGTAGAAGATGAGGATGTTTGCCCGACGTGTCTAGATGGTAACCTTGTTTCTTTCCAGTTAGGATTAATTGCACAAATCCCCCTGCAGTTTACCCCTTGTAGCTCTTATACCCCTCACATAATTTATTTGTGGATAAAACCCTCAAAATTTGAGAACCCCCAAATTATACTCTAAAAAGCACAAACAACTTCAAGAATTAAATTAGAAAATCAATTGTCTTGTTTAGAGTTGAATGTGAGTGTTTTTAAGCTTTTGGTCGATGAGCAGAAGAGGGGGTTCATGCTAGGGTAAACTACAGAGGAGGGGGGGATGGAGCTTTTTGTTTGTTTGTTTTTTTCCCAGGGAGGTTGGGGGTGGGGGTGTATACATGCTATGCTGGGTAAAGTAAGGGGGGAGGGAGCGTGGGGTTGTGGGGATTGTGATACCAATTTTTCTTTTGTTATTATGCTCATAACATTATCTCAATTGTCCCAACTATTAAAATAACTTAATCATTTTTTCTTACCTAAAAGGTTCTCTAAATTAAAGTCATCCTCCAATGGCCAATTATTCACAAAGCATTTTACTTCTTTCTCGCACATGCTCATAAATTGATCTATAATTGCCATATATTGAATCAGACGATCAATATAGCACTAATAATTTGGAATGGTCAGTTTGATTGTCATTGATTTCTCATATGGGTCTAGTTCATTTTTAAATCACACGTCATTTAGTGCAATATCTATTTGCCGTCAACCATCTCCCTCAATTTTTGCCCTCCTTTTTGAGCATTAAGCTGATTTCCCTCGATTAAACATTGTTTTCCCTTAACATTGTATGTTTATATGGTCACACACACACACACACACACACACACATATATATATAGAGAGAGAGTAATGGAAGCAAAGGACTTAGGAGGGAAACCTTGCTATGGCATCGAAAATCGTATGCCTCTCGTTTTTTTCCGATAATCGGCACTGCCCATCTTGATTCTTATCTAAGATGTTGATACACCAAATTTCATATGATTCTAACACTTTTTCACCCTTGATCTAGTGATGTGAAAATTCTAATAATGTTATATTTTCGGAAAACCATTAATTTTGCACTCACTAAATCAAAGGTGAAAAAATGTTAAAACCACATGAAAGTTGGTGAATCTACATCTTAGCCGATGGAGATGGTGGGTGCCGTTTGTCAAAACAAATGATAGAGGATAGACTTTTTTCAGTGCCATAGAAGGAAATCGCGCGCGTGCGCACATTTATATATAAGCGCACACATATATATGTGAAAATGCTATTTTACTCCCTAGGTGTAACTTAGTTACACCCTCCGTTAAATATCCTAATGCGCTACTTTATTCTATAATCGGCTGTGTTCAACTTGATCTCAATCATTGAAAGTATGGAAACAAAGTTTCATGTGAGGTGGATACCATTTACACATCGATCTTAGCTTATAAAATATTCTTTTGTCGGGAAACTATTTAGTTTGCAACCACCCGATGAATGGACTAAAAGTTTCAAATCGCATTATACTTGGTGTATCCATACTTTAGATGATTGAGATCAAAAGATGGATGATTGAGATCAAAAGATGGACGGAGCCGATCTTGAAAAATAATTCGTTTATTAGGTTATTTTACATTGGTCCAACTAATTTGGTTACACCTAGAGAGTAAAATAGCATTTCCTCTAATATGTATGTGTGTGCGTGTGTTTGTGTGTATGGATTTCCTCCTATGGCTTCGAAAAAACACCCTACATTTTTTCCGACGAGCAACACTCATCATCTTCATCTTTATCATCTAAAGATTAGGATACACCAAATTTCATGTGATTCTATCATTTTTTTGCTGTGATTTAGTGGTGCAAAATCAATGTTTACTAACAATAGAACTTTTACATTGCTAAATCAATGGTGATAAAATGGTAGAATCACATGAAGTTTGGTGTATCCACATCTTAGATGATAAAGATGAAGATGATGGGTGCCGATCGTCGAATACAATGATTGCTTTTTATTGACGCCATAGGAGGAAAATTCTCTCATATGGCCTCTTTCCTCCATTACTCTCACGCGCTCTCTCTATATATATAGGGTTGTTCTGTTGCAATCCGGTTTGCACAATAAAAACAGGAACTCGCATCCCAGCTGTTCACTCAAGATAGAAAACGGATGGCTAGGATTATTTCAATTAAAATCCGGGTCCCACTCATATCCCCCCTCTCATTAAACCTGCTTTCCCCTCTTTTTGCATCCTCGCACCGCTTATCACCACCCCCTCTGCCTCCGACCGCCGCAACCCACCACAACTGACCGCCCCCACCACCTCCATCGATCCCCTGCATTATCACAGTCGCCGCCGTCGCCGCCGCCGTGCCCCTCCACCTCCACCATGAATACAACCATCACCACCACCATCATAACCACCACCACCCACCATCAAGGTCATCATTATCATCACCATCACCACCACCCACCATCAAGGTCATCACCACCACCCACTGCCTATGCTTCCACCTCGACCCCTCGCCACCGGCGTCCCTATTCCCAAACCCGAACCCTAAAAAGTCTAGTATTTTAAATGTCGGCCGAAATCCGAAATATTTTTCTGAAATTTCGGTTTTGGTGAGTAATCAACACTGTTACAAAATTATTTCTTTTTCCGAAATTGAGAATATATCGGCCAAAATTTCTGCATATCGGCCGATATTTCTATGCCACCGAAATTTTGATATATAGGGCGAAATTTCAATTTGCTTACCAAAACCTTTTATTGTGGATTTTTTTGGGCATCAAGTTATAAACCATTACAACTTGACCCATTTTGTGATTAGTACTATTTCCCAATCAGATCCACTTAGAGGCACAAATCGACTCCTGAAGAGGAGGCAACTCGACTCCTTATCGAAGGCGATCTTCGTCGACTCAAGTTCGATTTCGTCCTCGTCCACTTCCTCTTAACTCAAGACAATCCTCGTTGACAAAGGCGAACCTATGACCATTCGCTTAATAGTAGACCGTTCTACTGTTGAGCTATTAAGGAATAAATTCATTTAGTAGAACCAACAATTCATATTAAGTTATAATGATGACATTTTTGTCAAAAACATAAGTTATATCAATGACATTTTTGCCAAAGTCAACAGTCGGATACGATCGGCTTCGTCCATCTTGTTGTTCTACATATCAAAATGTGTACTGTGTATATAAAAAAATTAGGGGATTTGCAGACTTCTGACTGCATCATGTACATGCAATGTAATTTAAAATTAAGCCCGTCTTGTAAATTGTTTGATCCACACTTTATGATTTTCGTATAAGCCTTCCAATTTATCAAATTCACTATCTTATTTTATCATTTTCCTAAATGGATACCGATATGGCGAAATGATGAGATGGGATCTTAAAGTGACATTTTAAAAAAGATAAAAAATCTAATTGTTATTTGGTGGAACAAATTGGCGATTGACTCGATACATCTTGTTTAACATATCAATGAATGTATGCGTACGAAAATTTGGATGATTTAGAAATTTTTGTGTGTTTGTTTTGAAATTGCTTATAGCTGATTTCCCTCATTTAGGACAGAATCCATGATCATTTGCTAATTTCCCTCATTTCATTAGTTTTTCCTTTATGGCCTATGTAAAACATGTTAATTGCGAAGCTCTTTAATTTTTATCTTTGCCTTTTCAATGACTTGAGAAATCATATGGCATATTAGTAATTATGAATGTTGTCAATCAACTATTCTTACTCTCTTATCTTGGCAGAATATACTCCAGAAAATCCAAAAATTATTGCAAAATGCTCCCATCATTTCCACCTCAGCTGTATATACGAATGGATGGAAAGAAGCGAATTTTGTCCCCTTTGTGGCAAGGTAGATTATTATTTATCATTTTGTTCCCTTAGAGAGTAATTGGACGCGAATAATGATCGACATTGGATGCACAAGGTGTCGGAAGTTTTTTATTTTCTTTGGGAAAAATGGATCTAGACCACTGGACCCAAAAAGCAATGGGTCTAGGTCCCTGCCTTAATAAAAAAGTTGTAACAACCTCCCTTTAACCTGGAAGCATTGGTTCTAAGGCTCTAGTATTATTAGTCTCTCTATATTTTCCAATATGTCCCTGTACTTTACACATCATCCTCAGGACACAAAAGTTGGGGCAAGCTAAACTACTACATTTAGCGAAGTGAAGTACTACATATGCCTGATAATTACTATATATAAGTAGATAATTGCTATATTAAAATTTCTAATGCTTTACATAATAAATTACGAGAAAAGGTTAATGCTGTAAAATATTGTCTTGTAATAATTCTTCCCTTTAAATTAACATCCAATCGTAGATATTTAACTCCAAAAAACCTCCTTTATCCTCCATACTTATTTCATTACTCTTTTTCTTTTTTGAACCGACCTTTATTGCTCTTGTTGACGTAGTAACTAATTGGTATATAGATGTAGTAGTTTACTGGTAAATACGGTAGTAAAATTGTACCCTTGACATGAAACACATGTTAATAGAGAGACAAAGGAGGGTATTATAGGTATTTAATAAATCGGTCAAATGCTTGAAATTCTATAGGGATCCCAATACATGAAAAGCATGAGTAAGGGAGTTCCGGCCAAGTTCTTTAAGCCTAGGGACCTTAACCCATTGTTTTTTGGGCCTAGGGGTCAGACTTATTTTCCCCTTTTTCTAAAAAATAAATAAAATTCCATCAACGGTCCCTTTTTTATAGGTAAAAAGGCTTGGACAACTAGAAATTCTAGTGATCACTTTTGGTTAATTTGCAGGAGATGGAGTTCTGCGAGAGCCCGTGACTAAATTTGAGGCGTTTCCAGTTTGGTGTCCAAAATTTTGGAGGGAAGCTGGAGAAGAATCTGTAAATAAAATACTGGAGGCTCTGAGGTTACCATGTTTTTTTCGAATACAAATACTTTGGTAATAGACCCATGATGCTGGGTCAACTGCCTTAGCTATTTACAATGTATATGATGTATCATCAGCTTGAGGTTCCTGGGTTGTTATGGACAAAAGCTCCCAATATCCTGTAATAATTGCTACGATTCTCGTTGTGTTTTCTTCAAAGCTTTTAATTGACTGGACCATGAATTATTGGAATCTGACTGGCCATTCCCCTTATTTTTGTTTGCTTCGGAACTAATTAGTGCATAGTCACACTATTTCCAATATATATATATATATATATATATATATATATATATAGAGCTGATTTTATGAGGTCCGGCCTCATTTCTTATTTTGAGGTCAACTTTTCAAACACTTAATTCTCATGTTTTACATAGATCCAAACCGGTCATTTTGATCTACATGTTATATTTAGCTTATGATTCAAATTTCAAGTGATTTAGAGTCTTCTAGCATGTCCATCATGTGATCACATTTTTCATTCATCGAAGAACCGATAATTTTTTACTCCACTTGATGAATGAGTTAGAGGTCTCCAAATCTTATGCAATTTGATAAGCAACCTATCTATACCATGAAAATCAAGATTACCGGTTTTGATCGGTGTAATACATTGGGGTTGGGTGTTTGAAAAGTTGGTCTCAAAATAAGATATGTGGTCGGACCTCATAGTATCATCTCTTTCTCATATATGTGTGTGAGGGTTTTTCCCTCTAGTAGTTTTTAATTTAAACATGTGAAAAAAGATTTAAGCAATCTCCTGTACCATCGTGATAAATTTGAAGTTAAGTGTTGTGAAAAAAAATGTGATACGGTAAAGCCTCTGATTTCTTTGTCAAAATATCTGCTTTAAAAATAAAAACCAATGCATCATTTGCATGTTCACTAGCATTGTCTTAAACTTGTTAATTAGTAAATCACATCAGCTAAATATGAAATAAGAGATATACCCCTTATCTTGTTAGGACTAAAAAGGGTACGAGGATGAGAAAGAATAAGGTGTCCTAAAATAATGAAGAAGGCAATTTGTACCACAATCTATCCAAGAGACAAACACCAAAGGCCCACTTGTTTGGTACTGGTATCTTGATGTTGTGAGTCACACCATTTTATCTCTTAGATGGATTATGATAGGATTTTCAACCCAGTAAGTATCACTCCTTTGGGAATACATAATTGCATGAGTCACATGATCACTTGTATAATAATTAGAGATGTAAATAGATCAGATGCGCATAAGATATTTCCAATAAAGAGTAAAAGTTTTATATATGCGCATCCATGACTGCGCAAAACACTAACACGGAGCAATCCATGAGTCGATACTTCTCCTCTTTAGAAAAGTGCGGAGTTTAAACCCCAAGAATCCAAAGAAGAGAAATTGACCACAAATTAATGATTTGGGGCAAATTCATGGGTCCTCTAGGTGTGAGTGTGTGTGAGTGTGTGTTGTATGCATGTGTGCGTGTTGCTTATTGGCCAGTGCAAAAAGAAAAGGAAAAAAAAAAAATAACCACCCCTGACAAAACAAGCAACTAGGGGCATGCAAAAGAATCATATAACTTAACATTTTAAAGCATTTTATGAAATGAGACAAAGTCCCACTAGTTCCGATTTTCCAACCTATTATTGTGTATCCATTAAACTTGATATCATAAGTTACATGACTCCACCATCCAAACAATCACATATAAATTTCTTTTACTAGCAACCAAATACATATAATTCCTGAAAACAAGCCTATACCTACCCAAACAAATACAAACCATAAATTTCAATCTGCTTCCCTTCCTAGTATAAAACTTCTCCCAACACCCTCTCTCAAAATTTCCATCCCTCCCACCTTCTTCTCTCTATATTTATACCTCTTTGCAAAGAATAGAAACACACAGAAATTGATGGAACTCAAAACGGCCAAAAGCCAATATAGGTTATCAAACCTCCCGTAATTAACATTCTGTGCGAGCCACGAATGCTTACCTTCGCTCTCATTCCCCGTCACCGCCTTCACAATATTATTCAATATCGACGCAACAAAGCAACCCAATCCCCCGGCAACAGCAGCATAAGCGGAGCCCACACTTCTCATACCATCAGGAGCCTCTTGGTACAGAAACTCCAAGAGCCCCACGATGCAAAAAACTTCAGCCACTCCGATCAAACAATACTGGATCAACAACCAATGTACACTCAAATCTGGCATTGCGGATAAGAAGAGCGCTTCATACCCGTTTTTGACCGCGTAATAACGTCTATACCTTTCAAAAATACCGGCCCATGCGACAAAGAGGATTGATACTACCAACCCAAGGCCTTGACAGTAAAGGCCAGTGATGCGGCGGACGAGAAGGGCAAAGGTGTAATAATAGAGGGCGAGGATGAGGAATATGCTGATGCCGGGGAATACGGGCATGCAGGTTACTGGTAGCTTGAGACCTCCCAAGTGAGTGTTGAGAGTGTATGCTTGTTGGATCGAGAGGGTGAGGTACTCAGTGAGGACGACACTCAAGCATTATGGTGCATGCAGGGACTGGGAGGAGCTTGAGGAGGATCTTGACTTCCTCAACTTGTGTCACGGTGCAGAGGCGCCAGGGGTTAGGATTTGTGCCGTCGGATTTTAGTTGGAGTGCAGCTTTATCCAAAAATCTAGAGATTTCAGAAAGTGATTTGTTAGTATAATTAGATGATTTTAGCAGTGGTAAGGGATCAAGAAGAGTTCATACAAATAATTTAGCCACAGCTCGCTTATGCTTATCGTTATGCACATAGTGACAAGGTACCAAGGGAAGAATATGCACAAAGAATAATATTGATCTTAGTTTAATGTAAATTTAAGTCTAAGGTTTTTATGGAATCGGTGTTTTTCATTACTTCAACATAATCGTTGTCATATTTCTCGACATACATCAGAAAATAATAAAGCCTTTAACCAAACTTTTGGTGTCGGTTACATTTATCTTTCTTGCATTTAGCTCCATTAAAGGCCATCTCGGTTACAGTAACAACCATTTTACTTCTCAACTTATGTTGTTCTTAGGACGGTATTTATCAAAAGCAGGGAGGTAACATTATGACTGTAAAACGCTTCAATCTTTCCAAGGCTTGGTGCAAATTTTAAGAAATAAGCACCGCATCCATTCAACCTTTTATATGGTGTAAATACAATCTATATTTCTATTCGCAATTAAAATATAACAACTTACAAAACTTGAAATCAGAAAACACAATTGCTAACTCATTTGTACTACTTATTTCCCTTCCAATAAATATTTTAGCATTGCGGGTTTCTGACTAATTTATTACTACTACAAAACTTTTTATCAAAAAAAAAAAAAAAAAAAAAAGAAACTCAAACCCGAAAAATCATAAAGCTGATTATACCTGAAATCGTCGGTGTGCTCTATTTTCCCACTACCCTTGATGGCAGATCTCTTTCCAGGAAGCTCATAAAGACCGACGTAATCACTACTCGAGAACGGAATATTCCTCTTTCGAAAGGCCGCAACCAAGACTTGAGCAACCCTGGTGAGGGGACTACCCCCTGGTAACCTATGCCTATAAAGAGGCGTGCCAACAAAGAACAGTAAATTTGAGAGGCCCATCGCAATGGCTAAAGCACCGAAAGCAGAGCCCCATCCATACTTCATTTGGATGTATACAACCATGGTGAACGCTATAATCGCACCAACGGTAAATAAAGTTATTCCTACCAGCCCCTGTTTCATGAAGCATCACAGATAAATAAATCAAGTCATGCCACTTCTGGAATCTCTAACTTCCATCAGAAAAAAGGAAAAGGGAAAAAAAAGTCGGGGTCGAATTTGCCAAAATTTATTGTTACACCTGAAACTTAGTGAAATCAAATTCATAAGCTCAAGTTTTAGTAAGTTTGAGATAAATTTGAACGGAGAGATACAGGGAAAATTTGTTGACTGCATATTTAAATATCCTTGCAGGTTTGGATTATCGAACTATCTATATCAGGCTTCATAATTTGAAGCGGCAGGTCCATATCACAGATATATTAAAGTATACATAAACCAAAGAAACAAAATAATAAGAAGATAATATCATTTCACAGATCCCAATTTTCAAAACAAGGATGAACATGCCATATGACAAGTTAACTACAAGTCACTTAACATTTTTATTAGGACCATATTGCAAAAGGGATAGGAACTGTTTGGTAATATATTTTCCAAAAGAGGTTAGATGGTACAGTAAGCGATAGCTCTAATTTTAAAGGGGAATAAGCAGTGATTAATGCATCCACCCTGTATGAAGTAACTACTATTATCAAATTCTCTCCAAAGACAAAAAGGAAGGCAGCAAACCTATAATCACATTTTACAAGAGTTAAAAATGCCAAAAAGAAAATAACCGCCAGTGAATCAAATACTGGTCACATTGGCCGGCATATCGTATTGGGACCCCTTTTGATATGATAAAACCGACATAATATTGGCCGATATCGGCCGATATGGCGATACCGCCCGATATATCGTCTGTATCCGCTATATGAAACAGCTGTCCAATACGATTCCGATATCCGATATTTACTACCTTATAACCGTTAATAACTAGTTCAGCTTAACATCATATCATTCAATTAAAATTGATAATACACTTCATATCCGTAACAAATGCCAATTTAAATAGCTATAATTGAACAGTAGATGGACGAAGCCCTTACTGGAGACTGGAAACAACCACTGCAAAATTAAACCCAATGCCTGCAATAAAATTTAGGGTAAATTGTCAAAAAGCCTCTGGCCCATTTCAAACTTGTGTAAAAAAAACCCTGGACTTTTTTCTCTAGTTAAAAAACACCTGAGCCCAATCAGAACCCCTTATATGCCAGTTGCTTGTAACATCTAAGCAGTTGCCTGTAATTCTAAGCAATTGCAAATAATATCTAAGCAATTGTTGTTGCATGTAATATCTAAACAGTTGTATGTAATATCCAAACAGTTAAGGAAATACAAGGCCTAAATGAAATATACTCCGGGGTTTTTCATAAAGATTTTGAACAGTAGGCCCTTCCCAGCAATTTTGAAAATTACAGGGGTTTTTGGACAACTCCCGAACGGGCCCGGGGCTCTTTGATAATTTACCCTAAAAATTTATGGATGAGCGCTGATCTTTGGAGCCGTCAAATGTTGCAAAGTGCAACAGTTTCTATGATAAACTTGTACGAGGAAAAGGAATCAAAATACATGACCGTTAAAAATGTTGATACTGGTGCAAAAGAGATGATAAAGTGGGGTGGGGTGGGGTGGGGGGTGGGGGGGGGTGGGAACAAAGATGAAGGTTGCATATTTTGAAGAAGCTGGAAGAGGAGCAGTGGCAACAGAAGATATTAAAATTGGCGACATAGCTCTGGAAATTCCTGAGAGACTTATTTATATCAGAGGATCTTGTATGTGAATCTGATATGTTTGATGTCGTAAAGAAACTGGACGATATCAGCTCTGAGACTAGGTTGTTGCTGTGGAGCATGAAGGAGAGGTACAATTCCAATTCAAAGTTCAAGATCTACTTTGAGACATTGCCAGAAAAGTTTCAGACAGGATTGAGCTTTGGAATTGATGCTCTTACCACACTAGAGGGAACCCTGCTATTTGAAGAATTATTGCAAGCTAGAGAGCATTTGCGCCAACAGTATGATGCATTATGTCCTACCTTATGCGCTGATTATCCAGGGATATTTCAACCAGAGCTCTACACATGGGATCATTAGCTGCGGGCTTGCGAACTTTGGTATTCTAATGGAGTGAAAATTGTTTGCTCTGATGGAAAAATAAAGACTTGCTTGGTTCCTGTTGCTGGGCTTCTTAATCACTCGCTATGCACATATACTACACTATGGCAGAGTAGACTCTGAAACAAAGTCTTTAAAGTTCATTTCATCAAGACCTTGCAAAAGAGGACAGCAATGTTATCTTTAGCTACGGAAGCCTTCCTGGATCTCATCTAATCATATTCAACGGTTTTCTTCCAAAAGGCGAAAACCCTTATGATGTCACACCCTTAGATCATGACACATAGCGGATGACGTGTCATCAACATAAGCCCGCTAGATTTCTGGGGGCTACGGAGCTGGAATAAGTATGATGCATTGGGGACGTTCCTCGGCACCTCGTCTCCGAGATTACATCCGGCCTTTCGGAGACCTCCCCGGAATACCTTCCATATTCGCCTAGCAACCAACCAATAGCTCACCTCCGAGCAATCCTACAATCGAGCTTCCACAGCCTTCTTGCTCGTCTCCGAGCTGTTGCATAGCTGAGCTTCATCGGCCTCCTCGCTCGCCTCCGAGCTATCCGCCGATCTGAGCTTCCTCGGCTCCCCTGTTCAGCCGAGAGCACGGAGCCTAAGTGCCCCCGTAACGGCTTCGTATATCTCTTCAAAGCGACATCTCCGCCACTTCACGTCCCACGCTGGCATGTCCTTCTATTAACGAGCGCAGCCCGCAATTAATGGACGTATCCCGTCTTCTACACGAACGTGCCGCGGGGGCATAACGGACGGCGAGAATATCGCGCCGGTTCATCTCATGCGACCACTATATAAAACCCCTCCACCAGACGACTCAGGTAAAGAGGAACTCATTCCAATACGCCGCTACCCTGTCATTATTCCTCAGTACTTACTTGATCGTCGGAGGGTCCAACGGTGGTTACCCATCCCGGGACTTCCCTTGCAGGTAGCTCGACGTCAACGATAGCCCACTGAGATCCACACATTAAACCCTCACACCAAATCTCAATCGTTCAGAACCGATTGCTGCAAGATCGACGGAGGAAAACGACTGATGGAGATTTTGACCTCCGTCAGTATAGGGATTACTCTTAGTTGTTGTATTTTAAACTAAATAGTTGTTCTCTTACTTAAGAGGCCTTTCAATGCATCTTTGGAGATGCATTTCGGACGTCATTTTGGATGTTTAAACATGTGCAAGAGAAAATTACCTTTACAGTAGAAATGAGATAGAACATTACAATTGACAAATCTAACTACCATTAAGGGTTACCAAAACAATAACATGAACGACTTAAATGGAGGAATAAACCACCATACCAGATGTAAACAAGAGTTGAAACCATTGAAGTTCTTACCACAAGATAAAAAGTTGTGAAGATTGTTATCGTCCAGTATCTACCAAGATAGGCATCGGCAATGAAACCCCCAAGCACAGATGAGGCCTGAGATATACCAAGGAAGTTGTTGACTGCATTCGCTGAACTATAAAATGGGCGGTGCATGACATGGAACATAAATGTCACCATATTCACTGAAAGCCCAAAGTATGCCATTCTCTCTGCCATCTCATTTCCTGAAGCAATAATATGCATGCATCAAAACCCCAAATGCAAGGTGAATAGTGAATGTTACCGATATTCTTTTTTCATAAATCTGGATTTCAGCATAATTCGGAGATGCCCATGCTTCGTTGGATGTATGGCAACACTAGAAAAGATAAGGTGCAAAATGAGGATATTCGTGCAAAAGTTGGTGTAACACCTATAGAGAAGAAGATGCTGGAAAACAGGTTAAGATTGTTTGGTCATGTGCTACGGGGACTTATGGAAGCACCGGTTCGACGAATGGATACTCTCAATATAGGCAATGTCAAAAGTACGAAAGGAAGACTAAAGAAAATATGGATGGAGGTGATACGAAAAGATATAGTTGCCATAGGTCTCAATGAAAGTATATTATTCGATAGGAGTGAGAGGAGGCGGAGGATTCATGTGCTGGAATCGGCATGATTCTCATGTTGGTTCATGTAGCCTAGCCTAAATGCTTGGGATAAAAGGCTTAGTTGTTGTTGTTTTATAATGGAGGAAAGGTGTCGAGGAGGAAATCCCTACTATGGTGGTCAAAGATGTAGGGTTCCTAGGCATCCTAATGAGGTCTCACATGGCATCAACCATGCCAATTTCAAAAATTCTAGGTGCCGAGAAACCCGACTACGGACCGTCGGCTAGAAATCTAGGCGAAAAACGAGCTAGTTAACAATTAACTAAGAGATACGGAAATACAACCTTTGTAGATCCGGTTCTCCGCCTCCAAAGCTCCGCAATGAAGTCTCCTCGTTGTCCAAGTCGAACCCCGGGCTCTAGCGTCGGCTTCATCGGAGAATGGACGGGCTAGGTCATCGACGACGATGCCGAAGATGATCTACATCGAGGCATCGCTAGATCAAGCTCCACCTTCACCAAGCCATGAAACTTGTGAAGGAAACACACTCTACTACTTGGCAAGAGATAGAGGATGAAGAAATAGGAAGTGGGTAGACTTTAGAATTGGATTTCTCACTCATTTCATCAATCCACCATTGATGTAGTCAAGTTTTTCTTCTTGAGTTCAAGGAAGAAGAAGAAGAAATGATATGATAATTTTATTTAAAATCAAAGTAAATCAATACTTATCATAACTTTAACTATAGTCAAGTGTAGAGAATTAACCAAGCTTAGTTAAATGGTTAGGGTTAGGAGAAGAAGACAAGAATGGCAGCTTTGGTCAAACCTTCATGAAGTTTCAACTAGAAACAAAGAAAGCCACCATTCTTCTCTTTAATCTTTTCCTTAATAAATAAATAAATAAGATAAGGAAAACCCTAAACATTAACTTAACTATGGTTTAAACTTTACACTTAACCAAGTTAACATGTATCATCAAACATGATACAATCAAGTGCACAAAAATATATCGCATATACAATGCGCACATCCGAGTGAGAAAATCTATCTTAAGTGAACCGATACTAGTCAATGCAAAGTAATATATCAAATATATAATTATGCATTAAATTATTAAATCAACACTTGATTCAATGATCCGGCCATGTCGAACATAACCGACTAATATCTACTGTAACAACTTATCGAATCAACACTTGATCCGATATGCCGGCTATATCGCATATAACCGATCAATGTCACAAATCGCGAGAATCGAATACAGTATCACATACTGGTATCATTCTCGGTCCCGCACATATCTCATATGCGCTCCTATTTCGTTTCGCTTGAGCCAGGAAACCTCTGTGTAGGACTCTAAAGACTCGTCAATACGCCGGCAGCAGATGATGATCATATCAAACACCCACAAGCCGCAAGCGGTCTGCTAAACGTAACGGCCATCCGGGTATTGAGCGATCTGAAGATCGACGAGCAAGTCCGCTCACACTCCAGTGAATCCAACCAGTAACACTACCGTACAGTCCGGTCTGATCGTCTGATATGTCGCATATCTCGCCTAGGGGTGGTAAACGTCAGACCCCAATAGCTCGATAAGTCGTGTCGATATGAGGTCTATAACAATTCGAGAAACTACTGGTAACACTTACCAGTAAATCTCAGCAACCCTGGCCAGGGATTTCCTGTTATAGCCAATCGAACACAGCGCAACATCAACCCCCTATACCGGGAGAGACGAATCCCCTCCTATCGCTCATTGCCTCCATGTGACTCGGGACTGGACCCAAAAACCACCGTTTTGCACGCCCTCTTGGACGTGGTAAGATGGAAATCAAAGCACAGTGGGAACCACACAAGACTCTATGACGATCTCGGGTCAACAGACTACTCTGTACCAGTGTCACCAGAGAACTGCCATCTGACGTGAGGTATAATACCATCTGGGAGTTCTCGGCGAGTCCGTCCAGTGTACCCAGTCTCCACTGAGCACCCGTATATCATCTCTGATGTCAAACACCAATGGATATGGGATCATCCATCGCCCATCTATATGGGTCGAGAAGGTATGCGCTAGTCTACACTGGTATATCGATGCCCTGTCTCGATACACCCACGACTAGGGACTTTGAAGGATGTACTTATGGACTACCATGTCCCCACTAGTATGATCCGCATCATAGTCCAGGTAGTCAAGTACAGATCCTAAGGGCTTTACCAACATGTAACAGAGAGATAATTAGTATACACGTTAAGGTAAAGATCAACCAGATAGCATACTATCATGTCGAGCAAGAAAGTCCTCCCTATATACGTCCCAGCATCCACTACAATATACATCCTATGTACAGTAATGGTCTCTACGGCATACATATAACTAACAATCTCCCACTTGCACTAGGGCCATCTATAGCAGTGGTTGCAGTATCTCATACTCAACCATCCCATAAAATTCTCTCTCTGGGAACAGGCCTTTGTGAGTGGATCCGCTGTGTTGTCCTCTGAGTCTACTCTCCTAACCTCGATCTCCCTGGAGATCAACCATCTCCATGATCAAGTGATACTGCCTTAGAATATGTCTGGATCACTGATGGGACGGACGTTCCTTGGCATAAGCCACAACTCCATTGTCTCACAATGGTAGGAACGAAGTTCATCTCATGAACTATTATACACCCAGACTGCCTCTATGGTAGCATCTTAAGTAGCGATGTATTCAGCCTTTATCGTCTAGTATGCCACGGTATCTAGCTTGGAACTCTTCCAACACACCGTCCCTTTACTGAGGGTAAAGACAATGCCTGCGACTGACATTCAGTCGTCTTTATCACCCTGGAACACTTCGAGCGATTCTCCCCAGGATCAATTGATATCATCTCACTACAACTAGTGAGAATCCTAACATCCAATTAAATCTATCTCATAGATCCAAAATCCAGGATTTAGTAGGTATCACTTTGATCCTATATGGAGAATCCTAGTGATAAGCGGAGATTGATCGAGCGTAGCATAGGAAACTCTTTTCCTATCAAGAGTATGTCATCCACGTACTCTACGAGGATCATCACCATACTCCCTACTACCTTTTTGTTTATACAAGGTTCATCTACCATTTTGATGATGTCAAACTCTTTGACTAACACATCAAAACAGACGTTCCAACTCCGCGATGCCTGCTTTATCAGATAAAACATCTTGCACACGTTTCCGCTGCTCCCACTGTTTACGAAGCCCTCTGGCTGTGTACTTACAGACGCACTCTTCTAAATCATCATTTAGAAAAGCAATCATGGCACCCAACCGCCAGATATCGTAATCATGGTATGTAGCCGTGGCAAGTAGGATCTGGATGGACTTAAGCATAGCTACTGGAAAAGGTTTCATCATTATCCACGCCTGGTCGATGACGAAAACCTTTAATAAGTCTAGCTTTGAAAGTCTCAACTTTTCCATGTACACCAAGTAATCTTCTCAAGATATACTTGCTCCTGATGGGGATTTAACCCTTCAGATATAGCAACTAAAGTCCATACTTTGTTGGTGTATAAGGATTCCATCTCAGATCTCTAAGCATCCAGCCATTCTTACGGAGTCTTACTCCTGATGGCCAGCTCGAAACTAGTTGGGTTATCATCTCATGATGCAATCCTCGCTCCCACTGTCATAGAGAAACCGAAGTATCTCTCAGGTGGGTGAGGAACCCTACTAGATCGGCGGAGAGGCTGAGGTTCATTGGAATCTACTGAATCCTTTGGCTCTATCAAATCATCTGCTGTAGTTTGTATAGCTGGAACGCTTCCAGTTCTACATAACCGACCTTGTCTCGAGCTTGTCCGGATTTTGCTTTTAAACATAGGCCGGACAACCCCAAATCTTAACTAGCTTAAGACATGGGCTCTTCCCTTTCCATATCACATATGAAATGGTAGGCAACTGACTTGATTGGAACCCTATTCAATAGGTATGCAGCTTCTTAAGTGCACAACTCCCTTAAGGAAAAAGGTAACTCAGTATTACTCATCATAGAGCACACCATATCAAATAGGGTGTATCTGCTCCGCCCCGATATACCATCGTGCTATGGTGTATACGGAGGAGTAATGCTGAGAGAGAATCTCATTCTCCTTTAGAATAGTCCTGGAATTCCGTGCTCAAGTATTCTCCTCCTTGATCTCATCAAAGGACATAATACTTATACCCATATTGGTTCTCTACTTCTAACTTATATTCTGTGAATATCTCAAAAGGTTCGGACTTGTGTTTCAACAGGAACATATGTCTGAATCTTGAGAGATTATCAGAGAATGTAATGAAGTACAAAGAACCGGTCTTGGCATGTGTAGACAGGGGACCTTTATACATCATCATGTATCATCCCAAGAGTTTACTAACTCTTTCTCTGTTTCCAATAAACAGAGCTAGTGTCATTATATCTTTGTGACATGACTGGCAAGTTTCACAAGATGTAAATTCAAACTAATTTAAATATGCATCTTTATGAAACTCTAGCTAGTCGGGTCGCATTGATATGACCTAGTCTACAATACCTCAAGAAGAATTCGTTCATTTCTGAACTCTTCCTCTTTTGTGTGTTCCGTATACTAAGAACTGTAGTTTGATTTAGAACATTAATGCTTTTAGATAACGTGCCTGAACCGATCAACTTTTGATATAGGAAATGTTCAAAATATTGTCCAACAATACAAAATTTTATCATTTCTTTACTAATAAAGAGACTGATATGATTTTGTATATCAAGTTCGGCATCTAATAACATTCGTTCAGAATCAATGTATTGTAATACAGGGTGACAGTGACTAACAGACTTGGCTGCAACACTTGCCCCGTTTTCCGCCTCATGAAACTTATCACCCGTTCTCAGTTCTCTACCTTTCTGTAGCCCTATGTAACAGATTACATATCTGGGATCCTGATCTGGTATCACATACCCAGGACGTAGAGGATACGGAGAAACAGTTCTTTGTAATGAACACACCCGAAGATGATGCATCAACATGCACTCTCTTCGTTTGGGCGGCACGGGAATTCTGGTAATCCCCAATTTCCTGCTATGTCTTATAACAATTATAAGTTGGAGCGGGACCAACGTTCCCCAGCTCAGTATAACAAGCGGGTTCGGTCAAAAATCCGTATTATTATCTTGATTAAGGCGTGATATGGTCGCTACCTGGAGAGAGAGAGAAGAAAACACTCAGTGTGTGCTCTTGCAAGAATAGATTGGTTATTATTTTATCTAATCAGGATGGCTCCCACTGCTTTTTATCAAATCTTCCTTCAAACCCTAAAAGGAAAGACTAGCCGGGATTAATTACACACTACAAGTTCGCCAATCTTTCAGCCAGGCCAGTGTCGGTACTTTGAGGGAGGTCCCCCGTGCTTTCGCACGAACCTAATTACTGTAAACCTCGTTTTCCCAGAGGCGTAACCCCGTTGACACATTTCTAGACACCTACTTGATCGGCTAATTGTAATGTATAAAACTCTCCCAGGAGTAACACTTACTCGCAGCGGGTATCGGGATCCAACTATCTCATAGAAGGTATGCAATCTCATTGCAAATCTCAACACTTGAAATTCCCGATAATATTTTGCCCCCAGCACCCTATGACCTTGACGGAGGTCAACAAACCATAGGCTACTAGTCAAGTTCAACCCGTCATTTCTTGATCGAATTAAACCCACCCGCACGACCCTTGACGGAGGTCAACAAGGCCGCACGACTACCCTAACTCAATCTGCATCATATGCATAAACAGATAAATACTAGTTAGCTACCGCACACTACGCCTTGACGGAGGTCAACAAACGTAGCACGAATACTAAATAGGACTTATCTGAAATGACGGAGGGCTACGACAGGTTTTTCTGAAAACCTATTGCGTAATGAACTTGATATCGTTGTAGGATCGAATGAATTTTAAAATGGAGTGCTTTTGAGGCTTTTCTAGTTTTGCCAAAGGAGTCACTCCCGGTGAAGGGATCGTCGGTCCTTTCCTCGTCGAATGAGGTGCGGGATATATCATATATATCACCGTGCAAAGCAAAAACTCTTAAAAGCAATCAAAAGAAAAACCGAGTGTGTAGCATCTGCCAGTTATTGCTAAAGGAGTCACTCCCGGTGAAGGGATCTCGGTCCTTTCCTTATCGAATAAGGTGCAGGATATATCATATATACCGCTGTGCAAAGCAAGAACTGTAGCTACCTGTTTTATTTTGAAATTCGATTCCACAATATCTTAGGTTTCTTTTATTTCATTAATCACATTAATGAAGTCCCATCATTTATGTACCTAAACATCACAGATAAATACGACGTACACTTATGCCATCCGCATTTGCCTCGATGTCCCCTCGTGCACCGTTAGGTTAGGTAACTAACGGCAGAGCGGGGCAGGGCTAGCGCGGGTGTAAAACATAAGTAACGTCTATATAATATATCATATATACTATATATGTATCTATCACAGAACATCACATGATCACATCACAGATATCGCAGCAGAAGAATCATATGAAATATTGGATATACTAGGACGTCCGTGTTTTCAATACGAGCCAGTATAAAACACGGATCCACGGTCGCGATGAATAGCCAAACCCACACCCCTAGACCCCTACGAGAGCGGCAAGCAACCCTACCAATTCTAGAGTTAGGATCCCCGGACTCGACTCCTCGAGTTGGTCTCCCACTGGACTCCAGAACCCGGTTACTTGTGCCCTCCTCCTTGGGTCTATCCTAGTGCGGAAAAGTAAATAATATACAAACGGTGACAACTTCCGCAACCTGGAAGTGTCCCAATAAAAGAATATTACATACAAGTTTTTACATGAATGAAAATGAAAAACACTCATCTCACATAAAAACCCCCCGGCTATTCAAACACGACGATCCAATATAACATATCCAGCAACACATAACATCACATGTCATCAACGTAAGTAAATATGCGCATCCCAATTGTCGTTGACATATAGCAACGAAACCGGCGATATCACATATTACACTTACGGTCACAGAAAAGAAAGTGTAAAACTACAACAGTTGGAATCCGCAACCACCTCAGACATCACATGCCTGACCAAATGAATTACTTAGACATCGCATGCCTAACAATTATAAACCCCGCATTTTAGTCTCAAAAATCGAAAACACTTTTCAATACCAAGTCGGGCAATTCAACAGGATTCCCGACAGTCTGATCGAATACTCGTCGCAAACTTTAGTAGGCGGCCGCACCCCCGATACCGTCGACGAAGTGCACCAAGGCGGAACACCGCCACCGCGAGCACCCGAACGGATGCTTTTGGCGACGGGGTTCTCCTACAGTCACTTGGTCGGGGCTATGGAGTGAGGCTGTCTATTAAGTTTACCCGGCGAGTATCCGCGTACGCTACGTGATTGCGACGGACTTTTGATCACATCAAAATTCCGTGGCAACCGATCAAGTGAGACTAAAGTGCTATGTTTATAACATTCATTCAGTTATCTCATAACTTTTTATGAATTCCAATTATTGTATCCTATTCCAGATAAACAGAAAATGTTAAACTTTTCGATCGAACAGTCAAACACCCAAGTTTTCCCGATACAGATCAACACATGAAACAAGTCTAACAACATTCAGTTCGTGCCTCAGTACCAACGGTCCAGCCGTAGAAGGGTCAAGCCAACGCCTCACATGTGGCACGCCGTACTGCCCCAAACCCGAAGGTTCAAAGGGCAGTTCAAGACGGTCACATAATCGAGTTAAGGTTTGTTGTCTTCTAGAGGGTCCATTGCGTTACTTGCACTACTTAGAACGTCGTCAAACTACGGAAAAATCCAACACTTGGAAATTTCCCGACAGGGGAAAAATTGGGTATTTATATCCGGTCGAACTTTTTAACATATTCTAAAATTTATCCGGAAAGTCACACAGACAAAATTTGATACTCCGATCGAAACACCGAATCCCCAAAAACACAGCAGAAAATTCAACTCTTGAATAAATTTTAAAAATTCCCAGAAAACTCAGCATAATTTATCAGGAATTACTGTGCAAACAAAGTGGGCTGACGTCACCAGATAGCCGCGGAACCGCCGCAGAAGCTAGGCTTCTGCCGCGGTTCCGCCGCAATAAATACTGTTCATTGGAAACTTTTTGCGCCGTATTTCTTATATTTCCCTGCTGAATTTTTTAGCAATTTTTAATTTGGAAAAATCCCAGTTTTTGAAAAAAGGACAGAGAGCTATTTTGGTTTTGGGTTTCGGGTTCGTTCGGACTTCAAATTGCGTCTAGACTTCGCCTAAGGCTCTAGCTAGGCTCTGATACCACTGTAGGGTTCCTAGGCACCCTAATGAGGTCTCACATGGCATCAACCATGCCAATTTCAAAAATTCTAGGTGCCGAGAAACCCGACTACGGACCGTCGGCTAGAAATCTAGGCGAAAAACGAGCTAGTTAACAATTAACTAAGAGATACGGAAATACAACCTTTGTAGATCCGGTTCTCCACCTCCATAGCTCCGCAATGAAGTCTCCTCGCTGTCCAAGTCGAACCCCGGGCTCTAGCTTCGGCTTCATCGGAGAATGGACGGGCTAGGTCATCGACGACGATGCCGAAGATGATCTACGTCGAGGCATCGCTAGATCAAGCTCCACCTTCACCACGCCATGAAACTTGTGAAGGAAATACACTCTACTACTTGGCAAGAGGTAGAGGATGAAGAAATAGGAAGTGGGTAGACTTTAGAATTGGATTTCTCACTCATTTCATCAATCCACCATTGATGCAGTCAAGTTTTTCTTCTTGAGTTCAAGGAAGAAGAAGAAGAAATGATATGATAATTTTATTTAAAATCAAAGTAAATCAATACTTATCATAACTTTAACTATAGTCAAGTGTAGAGAATTAACCAAGGTTAGTTAAATGGTTAGGGTTAGGAGAAGAAGACAAGAATGGTAGCTTTGGTCAAACCTTCATGAAGTTTCAACTAGAAACAAAGAAAGCCACCATTCTTCTCTTTAATCTTTTCCTTAATAAATAAATAAATAAGATAAGGAAAACCCTAAACATTAACTTAACTATGGTTTAAACTTTACACTTAACCAAGTTAACATGCATCATCAAACATGATACAATCAAGTGCACAAAAATATATCGCATATACAATGCGCACATCCGAGTGAGAAAATCTATCTTAAGTGAACCGATACTAGTCAATGCAAAGTAATATATCAAATATATAATTATGCATTAAATTATTAAATCAACACTTGATTCAATGATCCGGCCATGTCGAACATAACCGACTAATATCTACTGTAACAACTTATCGAATCAACACTTGATCCGATATGCCGGCTATATCGCATATAACCGATCAATGTTACAAATCGCGAGAATCGAATACAGTATCACATACTGGTATCATTCTCGGTCCCGCACATATCTCATATGCGCTCCTATTTCGTTTCGCTTGAGCCAGGAAACCTCTGTGTAGGACTCTAAAGACTCGTCAATACGCCGGCAGCAGATGATGATCATATCAAACACCCACAAGCCGCAAGCGGTCTGCTAAATGTAACGGCCATCCGGGTATTGAGCGATCTGAAGATCGATGAGCAAGCCCGCTCACACTCCAGTGAATCCAACCAGTAACACTACCGTACAGTCCGGTCTGATCGTCTGATATGTCGCATATCTCGCCTAGGGGTGGTAAACGTCAGACCCCAATAGCTCGATAAGTCGTGTCGATATGAGGTCTATAACAATTCGAGAAACTACTGGTAACACTTACCAGTAAATCTCAGCAACCCTGGCCAGGGATTTCCTGTTATAGCCAATCGAACACAGCGCAACATCAACCCCCTATACCGGGAGAGACGAATCCCCTCCTATCGCTCATTGCCTCCATGTGACTCGGGACTGGACCCAAAAACCACCGTTTTGCACGCCCTCTTAGACGTGGTAAGATGGAAATCAAAGCACAGTGGGAACCACACAAGACTCTATGACGATCTCGGGTCAACAGACTACTCTGTACCAGTGTCACCAGAGAACTGCCATCTGACGTGAGGTATAATACCATCTGGGAGTTCTCGGCGAGTCCGTCCAGTGTACCCAGTCTCCACTGAGCACCCGTATATCATCTCTGATGTCAAACACCAATGGATATGGGATCATCCATCGCCCATCTGTATGGGTCGAGAAGGTATGCGCTAGTCTACACTGGTATATCGATACCCCGTCTCGATACACCCACGACTAGGGACTTTGAAGGATGTACTTATGGACTACCATGTCCCCACTAGTATGATCCGCATCATAGTCCAGGTAGTCAAGTACAGATCCTAAGGGCTTTACCAACATGTAACAGAGAGACAATTAGTATACACGTTAAGGTAAAGATCAACCAGATAGCATACTATCATGTCGAGCAAGAAAGTCCTCCCTATATACGTCCCAGCATCCACTACAATATACATCCTATGTACAGTAATGGCCTCTAGGGCATACATATAACTAACAAAAGAATCAACTGTGCATTTTTTTTGGATCAATGGCACCATCCATCTTAATTTTTGCCTAATACAGACACACCAAAGACACCAAATTTCATCTGATTTAATACTTTTCACCCATTTATCTAGTGGCAAAAAATGTCTGGTTATTGAGAAACCATTAATTTTGCAACCATTTGATCATGTCTAAAAATTGTTCAACTAATATGTGTTGGGGTTCTTAGCGCATTAGCCTCTACAACCGCAGCCTATGCTGAGTGAGAAAAAAAATTCTAGAGGCGTAGAAACCATAAACCCTTGAATCGAAACGAAACACTTAAACTAGACAAAATACAAATAAGTTAACTACTATAATAGAAGTGTTATACCAAAAGATTCGTGTCCTTCGGTTTTCTACCCTCTTCCTTAGCTTCATGGAGTCTCCGTGATCGAGCTTGACTGCCGGTCTTCCTTCGTCGAAAATGATTTACCCGATAGATGTGTTTCATGGCTCTTGCTCCACGCTAAAAATCAAGTGGAGCAACTAAAAACTATAGGTTGCTAATTTAAAGCGTCCAGTAATATAGCGAGTCGTTCTAGTATTTTTTCTACCTCTCTTCATCCCTGATTCTCAACTCATGGGAATATAGAGATGAAAAGGAAGAAGCTCAAGAAAGAAGAGAGAAAGAGAATGGTGAAATGAATCAAAACTCATCACAATAATAATGCAAGCATAGTTTGATCAAATGATTTTTGCAATATAAAAAACCAACCATACTTGAATCATATAGACAAATGAATTATACCCTATTCATCTGTTAGTGTATATGCCCTAGAGGCCATTATTGTATCATACTGGTTTGTATATTACTTAATGGAAGCTTGGGATATTCACAGTTGTATTGACAATCTTGCTCAAAAGGGTAGTATGCTACCTGGTTTGTTTCTACTTCAATATGTGCATGTGTTTTTTTTAACATATCGCTTATACATATTAGTAGAGCCCTTAGGATCATTGCTTGATTACCAGCGTTGTGATGGCAGTCACACTAGTGGGGGCTGGGTAGTCTGTAAGCACATCCTTATACAGGTCCCTAGTCGTAGGATTATCGAGACAGGGCATCGATACTCCAGAGTAGACTAGTGTGTATGCTTCTCATCCCAGCAGGGGAGATGGTCTGTCCCACAGCCATTAGTATGTCGTACTGGAGATAGTATGCATGTGCTCATTAGGTTATGAGTAAACCGGACAAGACTCGTTGGGAACTGCTGGTTGGTAATATACCTATCATCATGTAGCAGTTCCCAGGTGACATGAGTACAGCTTAGTCCGTCGGCTTGACACTGCCACTTCGCCTCGAGTGTGTTCCCACTGTACTTTGATTACTACCCTACCATGGCTCAAAGGAGTCGTGCAAATAGGTAGTAGTTGGGTGCAGTCCCGAAGCACTTGGAGGCAGTGGCGGTTAGATAGGATTCGTCTCTCTCGGTATTGGGGGTTGATGTCGCGCTGTGTTGGAAAGCCATTACACAAAGTCCCTGGCAAGGGCAAGCGAGATTTACTGGTAGTATTTCCAGTAGTTTCTCAGGGTGTTCTGGGCTACACTCCGGCACGACTTGTACCGCTATTAAGGGTCGGACGTTTACCGCCCCTAGGCCCGACATGCGATACTCATAGACGAACAGACCAGACTGTACGGAGATTGTCACAGATAGGCTCATTTGGAGTTCGGATGAGTTATTCTCATCGGCCTTCTCATCGACATATACCTGGGGGTCGTTACGTACAGCTAGTGCCGCTTGCGACCTGTGGTTAAACTCACTGCCAGCGTAGTGTCGAATCATTAGAGTCCCACACAGAGGGTTTTCCTGCATCAGATAAAAGATGTAGAGGTCGTATGGTTTTACGACAGGGTTCGGTCACGTGCGTGTACTTGTACGCGCATGATGATTCGAACGGACGATACTAGCGGGCTTTGGTTTAAGCCGGATCCTAGTATTGTACTGATGGATTGTTTTTGTCTTTTTGTATCCGCATTTTTCGGAATACGGATACGGGTATGTATGTACGGACGAGGGGAATTTTTGTAAATTGGTCAAAGATGCTTCTAGAAGATGACATATTTTAATTTGTATTTATCATTTTGGTTTAAATGATTATTCATTTTATGGATTTAGGAAATGATGTGGAAATTGCATGAGAGTGAGCATGGCTTCATGAGACACTTGGTGCCTTTTCAAGCCATGACTCATTTGTTTGTAACTTGAACCTTATTTTATGTTTTGATATGATTTATTCTTTGAAAAAGAGAATATGGTTCAGTTAAGAAAACATATGAGAGCTATCTTCATTCTCATTCTCTTTCCTCATTAGCATTTCCTAAAAGGCCATCTTCTTCCTCAAAGCTCTAGTGAACTCATGTGTTGAGTGATCTAGGGCAAGAATAGATATTACAATCCATCAACACATCTCTACATCTCCTACGACATCATGAGTAGTGATCTTGATGCCCTAGTTGCCTCCTTTGAGGTAGGAGTTCGATTCACATCTCTTCGGGCGGATCATCTTGGAGTTGAGGAGTCCGATGAGGGAGCGGCGATCCGAATCGATCCATGGAGTCAACAACAAGAAGAAGTACAGCGAGGAATGAAGACCCGAAGGACCGGAATTGTGAGGTATAAACTTCTGTACATTTAGTTTACCTCGCTTTTAGTTTGCTAGTTAGAGTTTAGCACCGATCTTGGAGTCCAAGTCCGTGCCGCGATCTTTTGAAAATTGTTTTTCACCTATTCCGTCTCCCCGCGATCCCGCGGGGTGCGCGACATGGACTTACAGTGGTATCAGAGCCTACTAAACCCAAACTAGTTCGTTAGCAAGCTTTAGAACTTCGATCGTCGGAAAAACTGGAAAACAAAACACCGAAAACCCTACATTCTGTCGAATTTTAAAAGTGCTGTAAAAATTATTTCAGGTGTACTAAAAATACGTGCAGGGTTTTTTATGATTGCTGAAGAAAAATGGTCCCCTGAATCGCCAAGACGACCGCGGAACCGCGGCGGATCGGACTGATCCACAGCGGAGTCGCGGCCGAGTTAAGGCCGATTCAGGCCATTCTTCTTATGTTATTTCTTTCTTTGGGTGTTTAGTTCTCTGGAATATTTGGTTTCTACCCAGTATGTTTCTGAATGCTGGTTTGCATTTGGGGTGGTTACGAAAAATGTTTTTCGATCGAAATTCTAATTGTACTTGGCTAACCGGTTCTTCTGCAATATTTATATGTGTTTTAAACTTCATCTAATTGCTATATGTCTGTTAGTTTGAACTTGCACATATTTGTTGGTTTGTGTATATGAACTTATTGGATCGTCAATGATGATTAGCCGGGAATGTGAGATGAGCGTTTTTATCTTTCATTCATGTAAATTGTAAAATTGATGTAATATTATTTTGCGGGGCACATCCGGGTTGAGCTTGTAACCACCGTTGTATTATTTTCTTTTTACTATTTTCTGCTCCTAGGATAGACCCAAGGTGGGGTGCACAGACTACCGGTTACTTTGAAGTGCCGAGTGTCTTACTCACTTTGTTGAGGGAGGCTGCTCCACTTCGGGTATTTGGCGGGTAGTTTTCCGCACCCGTAGGGGTCTAGGGTGGGGTTTTGGCTATTCATCACGATTGTGTAATCCGTTTGTCGTTGCAGGCTCGAATGAAATGCGAATTCCTAGCATATCCAATGTGTTCATCTGTGATCTGGAATGGCTATCATTGCATCTGACGAATGTTTATATCTATATATGATATCCAGTAGGCGTTTCTTATGTTTTGCATTCGCGCTAGTCCAGCTCCCGCTCTGTCGTTAGTTAAGTAACCTAACGGATGATGACGGGGCCCAGTGGCGAATGCGGATGGCATAAGCGTACGTCATATTTTCATTGTTTTCTGCAATGGTAGGATTAAATTGATGGGACGCATTATATTAATGCAAAGAAAACAATCCAAAGCTGAATCGTTGGAACAATTTTAAAACCACTCGGTTTTTTCTAAAAACAGCAAAACTTTTAAAATCGCGGAGCTTAAACCACTCCTTTAAAAAGCTATCAAGGTTCCTTCGATTATAACAAGTTCACTACGTTCACGGTTTCGCAAAAACCATTCGTAGCCCTCCTTCATTTCATATGTATATTCAATAGTATTCAAGTTATGTTTGTTGACCTTCGTCAAGGCATAGTGATTGGTAGCTGTTGGGTGTTCATATGTAGCATAGATAGATGTGTTGGTTTAGGACAGTCGTATTACCTTGTTGACCTTCGTCAAGGGTATATACGTGTGGGTTTAAATTAACCTGGACAATGATGGGTAGAACTTGATATGTGACTTATAATTTGTTGACCTTCGTCAAGGTCATAAGAGCATGGGGAAAAAATCCACATCAGGAGTTTCAAAAGAAACTGAAACTTGCTAGTGCTGCATACCATTTGGAGTTTGATAATGTTGGTAGGATTCCTTCAGCATTATCTCACAATGATATTTGGATCCCGATCCTACTGTGAGTATCCGCTACTCCTCGGGAAACTCTTCACTTAACGATCAATGCTATAAACCAAGTAGGTGTCTAGAACAGCGTTAGTGGGGCTACGCCTCCAGGGAAAAGAGGTTATTTAATTAAGGAACTTCGCGAAAGCATCGTAAAACCTCCCTCGAAGTACCGGCACTAGCCTGGCTGAACGGTTAAGCAAGAATTGTACGGTGAGATTAATCCTGACTAATTCTTCTTTTATGGTTCGAGGAAGGATTCGAGAAAACAGTGGGAGCCATCCTGTTTAGATAAACTAAAAACCAATCTAAAACTTGCAAGAGCATCATGCTAAGTGTTTTCTTCTCTCTCTCTTAATTGCAGAGACCCAATGACCAGACATAGGTTACATCTAGATAATAAAATGACTGAATCTGATTATAATAACTGGTAAAGGTTTGTCCATTATAATAACTGGTAAAGGTTTGTCCAGATGTCCATTACTTATGACAAACTGGACCACCTCATTACTACTCACGCCACTGCCGTCCCAGGTCCAGTTTCCAATGTCACGGATGATATCCGTAAGACAAAAGGAAAAGACTATGCGAATGCCAAGTGCCTCGTGTTGCCTTCAGTTAATGGTGAATATCAGCAGGAACACGAGAAGATAGACCCTTCTTCTATCTTCCTCCATAACAAAATTTTATATGGAGAGCAATCTCGTATCGCAAGATATGAGACCTCGAAAGAATTGCTTCAAGCGAGGTTGGCTGTCGGATCATCTGTAGGGGACCACGTCCCTACAATGATTAGCTATATTGAACAGCTTACGGACCTGGAGACCACGTTGGAGAACAAGTCGAGTGATTATTTGCTTTTACAGTCCCTACCTTCTACTTACGCCCATGGGAAGAAAGTTATACTTCCAGTTGTGGGCACCCTGAAGGAAACCAGGGAGACACCCGCTCTGCTTATTGGGGAATATTCCTCTTCTAGATCCAAGGTAAAACCCACGGGTGAGAAGAAGAAGCCCTCCACAAAGACGATAGGCAGTGTCTGTAAAGTAGAAGAAAAGGGAAGGGAAAAAGTTTCAAGGCTAACGGTAGTAAAGAAGGGATGTTCCTATCGTCACGGGAAAAGATATTGGCAGAAGGGATGCAGGGCTTGAAAAGCCAGAATCCAGGATCCAAAGCATGTTGTGGCTTCGGCTTCGGGTGTGTTAGTGTTTGAAAACAGTCTGTCAAATAACTCTACTTCCTGGGTACATAATACCAGATCAGGATCTCATTTTTTTAAGACTTTGAGAAACCGTAGAGTTATCAGGGGGGTGATATGACTCTCTGAGGTGCTAACGGAATGAGCAAGCATGCTGTATCCGTAGAGGAATATCATCTAGAATTGACAAGTGAGCAGTTATTGATTCTACGTAACTGTTTATATGTACCTAGTCAAGCTTGTAAATTTCATATCTGTATCTTTACATATAAAGAAGGATCGGATTTACATATGTAAGCGATATAATCCACATCCACCTAAATCAAAGTATTGATTGGGTCAGGTACATTAGATAACAGTATGTACGTATTAGATCAAGCTTATGTTTTCAAATGTCCAAAACACACTTATAAGAAAGTCTCCAGAATCAAATAGGACTTTCTTATGGCATTATAGACAGGGTCACATCATTGAAACAAGGTTGACGTAGTTACATATAAAGGGATATTTGAATCCGTTCAAATATCAGTCTTATGTAACTAGTCAATCATGTCTCATAGGAAAGATGACAAAGATTCTGTTCACTGGACACGGAGTAAGAGCGAGCGAGCTCTTAGGACTCATACACAGCATTGTGTAGGTCCAATGTCTATATATGCACGAAGTGTTTATTCCTATTTTTCATTACTTTTTCGGGTCATTTCTCTGGGTAAGGACATGTATTCGTATTGAAGCATAAATCCGAGGCTTTTGAGAAATTCCGGGAATACAAGATTGAAGAGGAAAAACAAACAGGCACTAGTATCAACTCACTGAGATCTGATCAAGGTAGTGATACTTAATTGCCAAGTTCCTGGATTACCTAAAAGGAGAAAAGAAATCTCTCTCAAGTTACTCCTCCATACACATCACAACTTTATGGTGTATCGGAGAGACGGAACACAACCCTATTGGATATGGTTCGTTCCATAATGAGTAACACTGAGTTATCGTCATCCTTCTGAAGTTATGCACTAGGATTAGCTGCATATCTTTTTGAAAAAGGTTCATACTAAGACTGTGCCTACCACACCATATCAGATATGGATTGGGAAGAAACCCTATCTTCAGTACCTGAAGATTTAGGGATGTCCAGCTTTTATAAAAAGCAGAATATAAACAAGTTCAAGGCACACTCAGTACTGTTTAAGTTTGTGGGATACCCAAAAGACTCCAGGAGGTATTTTTTCTATTTTCACGGAGGAACAAAAGATTATTGTTTCTCAAAATGCCCACTTTTTGGAAAATTAATCTTTTTAAAGGAAATAGTGGGAGCGCAATAGAACCGGAAGAAATTCCAGAACCACAAACCATTACTGAAAGTGAGGTGGAACCAGAAGATTCAAAAGAACCGGACATACTTACGCCACTCTGAGGAAGTAGTAGGCATTCTCATCCGCCCGAGAGAAACTGAGGTTTTCTCATAGACGGGGATAGAGAGGATTGCATCATTAAATATGATGAGCCTACTAGCTTCCAGCAAGCCATTCAGAGCGGTGACTAAGTAAAATGGCTGGATGCAATGCAGACCGAGATGGATTCCATGTACACCAACAAAGTTTGGACTTTGGACATTGCTCCAGAAGGGGTAAAGCCCATAGGCTGCAAATGGATCTTCAGAAATAAGATTGGTGTAAATGGACAGGTTAAAACCTATAAGGCTAGACTTGTTGTAAAGGGTTCTTTCCATCAAAGACCTGGTTTGGACTATGATGAAACCTTTTTCTTTAGTGGCTATGCTCAAATCCATTCGGATCCTTCTTGACATTGTTGTCTTCCATGATTGTAAGTTCTGGAAAATGAACGTATAGATGGCTTTTTCAATATTTAGAAGAGTGCATCTATAGGGGTCAGCCAGACGGTTTTCAATCAGAGTGGGAGCAGTAGGTATGTGTGCAAGATGCTTAAGTCTATGGACTAAAGCAGGAATCGCGGAGTTGGAACATCTGTTTTTAATGAGAAAGTCAAAGAATTCGACTTTATCGAAAATTCGGATGAACCATACATCTATAGTAAGATTGTAGGGAGAACTGAGGGATTCCTCGTCAAGAACGAGGATGGCATTCTCTTAATAGGATATGATATTCCTATACTACTATCAGTCAAAGGATTCTTGTCACAGAAGTTCTCCATGAGAAACCTGGGTGATACCAACCATATTCTGGGGATCCAGATCTATCGTAATAGATCAGAGTGGATAGTGGGACTTTTCAATGTCAAGGTATACCAATGCCATACTGAAAATATTTTAGTATGTAAGATTCTAAGCATGGTAGTCTACCGGCTTGTCACAGAATCATCTTCTCCAAAGAGATGTCTACCAAGACTGATTTGGAAAGGGCTCGCATATCGATTATACCCTACGCTACTGCGGTGTTAGTTGTATGTATGCCCTAGAGGCCAGTATTGTACAGATGATGTATATTATATTGGATGCTTGGACATATATAGAGATGACTTTCTTGCTCGATATGATAGTATGCTATCTGGTTGCTCTTTATCTTAACATGTATACTTGTCTCTATATACTGTCTTATAGTTACATGTTGGTAAAGCCCTTAGGATGTGTACTTGACTACCTGGACTATGATGCGGATCATACTAGTGGGGACATGGTAGTCCATAAGTACATCCTTCAAGGTCCCTGGTCGTGGGTGTATCGAGACGGGGCATCGATATACCAGTGTAGACTATCGTATACGCTTCTCGACCCATGAGATGGGTGATGGATGATCCCATATCCATTGGTGTTTGACATCAGAGATGGTATACGGGGGCTCAGTGGAGACTGGGTACACTGGACGGACTTGCCGAGAACTCCCAGATGGTATTATACCTCACGTCAGATGGCAGTTCTCAGGTGACACTTGTGCAGGTTAGTCTGTAGACCCGAGATCGTCATAGAGTCTTATGTGATTCCCACTGTGCTTTGATTCCCACCTTACCACGTCCATGAGGGCGTGGAAAACGGTGGTTTTTGGGTACAGTCCCGAGTCACATGGAGGCAATGAGCGATAGGAGGGGTTTCGTCTCTCCCGGTATTGGGGGTTGATGTTGCGCTGTGCTCGATTAGCCTTAACAGGGATGTCCCTGGCCAGGGCTGTTTTAGAGATTTACTGGTAAGTGTTACCAGTAGTTTCTCGACCCGTTATGGGCCTCACATCGGCACGACTTATCGGTTATTGGGGTCTGACGTTTACCATCCTTAGGCTCGATATGCAGCATATCTGACGAAGAGACCGGACTGCACAGTAGTGTTACCGGTTGGCTCGACGGGAGTTGTAGCAGGTTCGCTTGTTTTCTTCTGATCGCTCAATACCAGGTTGGCCATTACGTTTAGCTGACCGCTTGCGGCTTGGGGGTGCTTGATATGATCATCACCCACTGCCGGCATATTGACGAGTCTTAGAGTCCCACAAAGGAGTTACCTAGTCCAGGTGAAACGTTGTGGTGCGCGTATGCGATATGCGCATGGACCCGGTTAAAATGCGCGTATAAGATACCGTATATTAATCGGGCGGCTTGCTTTTGGTTGGGTCATATGTGATATGGCCGGATTGCTAAATCAAGTGTTGATTTATCATTTAACCATTAGTTTCTCACTAGAAATCCTTTCTTGTATTTTTGGATGTATGCATGCATGTATGCATTCTTTCTTGTTCATGCACATATGGATGTGCATGCACACATACATACATACATCGTCCTTCATGGTTGTATATACATAGAAAATGATGGAAATATAAGAATCACACCTTATGTTTATATATATGGATATATATATATATATATATATATATATTTGCATTTGTTTTAAAACAAAAGATAAAGATTAATACATGGTTTCTACACTCTTCTTCAACTAACCATGCTCACCTACCTTTTAACCATGTGTTAATCTTTTCTTTTATGTTTTAACTCAAGTGAAATAATATCCATATAATATAACCATGGTTTGAGATGAAGAGTGGAAAATATATACACATATATTTTCTATTTTTTCATTGGTGATTATCATTTCTCTTCTTCTTCAAAATCCATCATCTTCTTCTTCTCTGCTCTTTTGCTCTCTAGATCACTCAAGTGAGCAAAATACTCAACAAGATAGGATTTTGAAGTGAGAAAAAGAACCACAACACCATTCTACACTAGTCTTGCCCATTAGTGGAGAGTGTTAGCTTCCATTTTCTTTCTTGATCTTGTGAAGTTGCAAGTTTGGACAAAGCGGACTCCGGGTGGATTATCGTGGACCTAGAGGAGTTCAAGTGGACCTTTTCCAAACCCCAAGTAGTCGAGGAGTCTAGCGTAGGGAGCTACAAAGGTTGTACTCTCAAAATCCTAGCTTTTCCTACTTGTGATGATGTGTTGTTTTTGAAACCCTAATTTTCTAGGAATGATTCTTTGTGTGTTCACTTAGCACCCTAAAAATTTAATCTTTGGTACATGTGATGCTTCCAAACCCTTCATAAGGTGCTAGGTAAACCTAACATTGGTATCAGAGCCAACCTAGAACTTTAGGCGACACTTTAACGAAATTAAAACTCCGATCGAACCGAAAAATACGGATTTTTAGCATTCTCTGGACATTTTTTCAAAACTGTTGTTTTTCAGAATTAAAAGTACATAAAAATTTCAGCAGGGAAATATAAGCAATACTGTGAAAAACGAACCCATGAACAGTAACTTCGACTGCGGATCCGCGGCTAAGGCTTGCTTAGGCCGCGACTCCGCGGCCGTACATATCACTTAATTCCTCATTTTTCCACAGTAATGTTTATAACTGCTTTTAGATATTTTTGGGTATTTTTAATCTGAATTTAGTGCTGAATGTTCCGGGGATGGTTTTGGACTCTACAATTCGATCGGAATTTTGATTTCGTGTTTCTTTCCGGGTAATTTAGAAAGTATTGAATTGTTTGAACGAGTATCATTTACTCACTTTTTCACGGCGTTTAAATCTTTCGGAAATACGAGCAAGTTTTGTGGTGGACCCTCTAGAAGACAACAAACCTTAACTCGATTATGTGACCGTCTTGAACTGCCTTTTGAACCTTAGGGTTTGAGGCAGTACGGCGTGTCACATGTGAGGCGTTGGCTTGACCCTTCTACGGCTGGACCGCTACTACTATGACACATTCCGGATTTTTTGAACTCCGCTCAAGTGTTGAGCTTTAGGGAATTTTGGGTATTTGATCATTCGTTCGAAAACTTTAATACTGTCTATCTATCTGGAATGTGATGCAATATGTGGAATTCATATAGTTAGACATGAAATACGAAGTATGTGATATTTCGCATTTACGATGTCTAAAGAGAATGTGGATTCCAAATATTGCGGCTTTACACTTTCTTTTCTGTGACCGTAAGTGTAGTATGTAGTGGTATTGCCGATTGTCGTTGCTATACATCGACGACGATCGGTGTATGCATACTTACTTACGTTGATGATATGAGATATTATGTGTTGCTGAGATATGATGTGCTGGATTGTCGCGATTGAATAGCCGGGTTTTTTTTATGTGAGATGAGAGTTTTATATTTTCATTCATGTAAATTCAAATGTAATGTAATATTCTTTTATTTGGGGCACTTCCGGGTTGAGGTCGATGTCACCAGTGTTGTATATTATTTACTTTTCCACATTAGGATGGACCCAAGGAGGGGAGCATAGGTGACCGAGTTCTGGGGTTCAGTGGGAGGCCATCTCGAGGAGTCGAGACCGGGTCTCCTAAACTCCAGAATTGGTAGGGTCGCTTGCCGCTCTCGTAGGGGTCCAGGGTGTGGGCTTGGCTATTCATCGCGACTGTGGAATCCGTATTTTCTATTGTTGGCTAAATACTAAATACGGACGTCCTAGTATATCCAACATTATATCTATGTTTCTGCTGCGATATCTGTGATGTGATCATTTGATATGTTGTGATGGACACAGTATACAGTATATATGATATATTACATAGACGTTACTTATGTTTTACACCCGCACTAGCCCTTCCCTGCTCTGTCGTTAGTTACCTAACCTAACGGTGCACGAGGGGACATCGAGGCGAATGCGGATGGCATAAGTGTACGTCGTATTTATCTGTGATGTTTTAGGTGACTTAAATGATGGGACTTCATTAATGTGATTAATGAAAGAAAAGAAACCTAAAAGATGTTGTAGAATCAAATTTTTTCAAAAAGGGTAGCTACAGTTTCGCTTTGCATAGCGGTATATATGATATACCCTGCACCTTATTCGATGGGGAAAGAGCCGAGATCCCTTCACCGGGAGTGACCTCTTTAGCAAAACTGGCAGATGCTACAACACCCGGTTTGACTTTTGATTGCTTTTGGAGTTTTGCTTTGCATAGCGGTATATATGATATACCCTGCACCTTATTCGATGAGGAAAGAGCCGAGATCCCTTCACCGGGAGTGACCTTTTTAGCAAAACTAATGAAAGCCTCAAAATCACTCCATTTCAAAATTCACTCGATTCTACAACGATATCAAGGTCATCACGCAATGGGTTTTCAGAAAAACCTGTCGTAGCCCTCCGTCATTTCAGATAAGAACTATTTAGTATTCATGCTACATTTGTTGGCCTTTGTCAAGGCGTAGTGTGCGGTAGCTAAATAGTGCTTATCTGCTTATGCATATGATGCAGATTGTTTTAGGGTAGTCGTACGACCTTGTTGGCCTTTGTCAAGGGTTGTGCGGCTGGGTTTGATTCAATCAAGAAATGACGGGTTGAACTTGACTAGCATCCTATGATTTGTTGGCCTTTGTCAAGGTCATAGGGGTTAGGGGCAAAATATTATCGGGAATTTCAAGCGTTGAAATTTGCAATGAGATTGCATACCTTCTATGAGATAGTTGGATCCCGATATCCACTGCGAGTAATTGTTACTCCTGAGAGAGTTTTACACAGGACAATTAGCCGATCAAGTAGGTGTCTAGAAAGGTGTCAACGGGGTTACGCCTCTGGGAAAACGAGGTTTACTTTAATTAGGTCCGTGCGAAAGCACGGGGAACCTCCCTCAAAGTACCGACACTGGCCTGGCTGAAAGATCGACGAAGTTGTAGGGTGTAATTAATCCCGACTAGTCTTTCCTTTTAGGGTTTGAAGGAAGATTTGATAAAAACAGTGAGAGACATCTTGATTAGATAAGATAATAACCAATCTGATCTTGCAAGAGCATACGCTAAAGTGTTTTCTTCTCTCTCTCTCTCCAGGTAGCGACCATGTCATGCCTTAATCAAGATAATAATATGAATGTATTGACCGAACCCGCATGTTATACTGTGCTGGGGAACGCTGGTTCCGTTCTTTCTTATAAGAGTTATAAGACTGAACAGGACATAGGGGAATACCAGGATTCCCATGCCACCCGAATGAAGAAAGTACATGGTGATGCATTTTCTTCGGGTATGTTCGTTACAGAGAACTGTTTCTCCATTTCCTCTACGTCCTGGGTATTGGATACCGGGTCAGGATCCCATATATGTAATCAGTTACATGGGCTTAAGAAAGGTAGAGAACTTGGAGAAGGTGATAAAGACATAAGAGTTGGAAATAGTGCAATTGTTGCAGCTAAAACCGTCGGGGAATATCACCTTGTATTACCAACTGGTAATACATTGATTCTGAACGAATGCTATTACATGCCGAACCTGATATGCAACATTATATCGGTTTCTTTGTTGAGTAAAGAGGGATATAATTTTGTATTACAGGATAATGTTATGAACATTTTCCGTAACCAAAAGTTGGTTGGATCAGGCACGTTATGCAATGGCATTTATGTTCTAAATTAATCAAGAGTTCTGAGCATAACAAACACACACAAGAGGAAGAGTTCAGAACTGAACGAATCTTTCTTGCGGCATTGTAGACTAGGTCACATCAATGCGACATGAATTGCTAAGTTGCATAAGGATGGACATTTGAATTCGTTTGAATATTCATCTTATGACACTTGCCAGTCATGTCTCAAAGGCAAGATGACCAAAACTCCGTTTACGGGACACGGAGAAAGAGTTACGGAACTCTTGGGACTGGTGCATAGCGATGTATGCGGTCCCATGTCTACACATGCCAGGGATGGTTCTGCGTACTTCATTACATTCACTGACGATCTCTCTAGGTTCGGGTATGTGTTCCTGATGAAACACAAATCAGAAGCTTATGAGAAATTTAGAGAATATAAACAAGAAGTCAAGAACCAAACCGGAAAAAGTATTAAAATCCTACGATCTGATCGAGGAGGTGAATACTTGAGCATTGAATTCCTGGACTTCCTAAAAGAGAATGGGATTCTCTCTCAGCTGACTCGTCCATATACACCACAGCATAACGGTGTATCAGAATGAAGGAACCGCACCCTATTAGATATGGTGCGCTCTATGATGAGCACAGCTGAGTTACCTATTTCCTTCTGGGGATATGCGCTGGAAACAGCAGCGTACCTATAGAATCAAGTTCCATCTAAATCTGTACCTACCACACCATATGAGATATGGAGTGGGAAGAGACCATGTCTTAAACGAGTTAAGATATGGGGTTGTCCGGCCTATGTCAAGAGGCAAAATCCGGACAAACTCGAGGCACGGTCAGTTCTATGCAAGTTTGTGGGATATCCCAAACATTCACATGGATATCTTTTCTACCATACCGAGGAACAAAAAGTGTTTGTTTCTCGACATGCCACCTTTTTAGAAAAGGAATTTCTTACAAAAGAAATTAGTGGCAACAAGGTAGAACTAGAAGAAATTCCGGCTACACAAACTCAAACTGAAGATTTAGTGGAACCAGAGGATTCGGCAGTTCCCAATGAACCCCAGCCACTCCGCCGATCTAGTAGGGTTTCTCGCCCACCTGAGAGATATTACAGTTTTCTCATGGATGGTGGGAGCGAGGATTGCATCATGGAGGATGATGACCCAACTAGCTTCAAACAGGCCATCACGTGTGGGGACTCAGTGAAATGGCTGGATGCAATGCGGTCCGAGATGGAATCCATGTACACTAACAAAGTATGGACTTTGGAAGATGCTCCTGAGGGGTAAAACCCATTGGAAGCAAGTGGATCTTCAAGAAAAAACTTGGTGCAGAAGGGAAAGTGGAGACTTTCAAACCTAGACTTGTTGCAAAGGGTTTTCGTCAAAGACCAGGTGTGGACTATGACGAGAATTTTTCTCCAGTGGCTATGCTTAAATCCATCCGGATCATGCTTGCCATCGCTGCATATCATGACTACGAAATCTGGCAAATGGATGTTAAGACTGCCTTTCTAAACGGTGATTTAGAAGAGTGAGTGTACATGACTCAGCCAGAGGGCTTCGTAGATAGTGGGAGCAGCGGGAAGGTGTGCAAGCTGCTTAAATCCATTTATGTATTAAAGCAAGTATCGCGGAGCTGGAACATCTGCTTTGACGTCGTTATCAAAGAGTTTGATTTCGTCAAAAACGTAGATGAACCTTGTATCTACAAGAAGGTGGCAGAGAGTAAGGTTGTCTTCCTCGTATTGTACGTGGACGACATACTCTTGATAGGAAATGACATTCCTATGCTGCAATCGATCAAGCTCTTCTTATCACAAAGGTTCTCAATGAAAGATCTAGGTGATGCCTCCTGCATATTGGGAATCAGGATCTATAGAGATAGATCTAAAAGGATATTGGGATTGTCCCAGTCCAGGTACATTGACACCATACTAAAGGGGTTTAGTATGGAAGAATCCAAGTGTGGGAACTTACCCACGATCTCTGGAGTCACTCTCTCCAAAGAGATGTCTCCCAAGACTGATTTGGAGAGTGCTCGCATGCAAGGGATACCCTATGCTTCGGCTGTAGGCTCTATCATGTACGCGATGCTATGTACCAGACCCGATGTAGCATACTCACTAAGTGTAGTGAGTAGGTATCAAGCTGATCCTCGAGAGAGTCACTGGACAGCTGTGAAGAGCATTCTCAAGTACTTACGAAGGACTAAGGAGATGCTCTTGGTGTATGGTAACGGAGAACTCCAAGTGGAGTCCTTTACCGATTCAAGCTTCCAGAGTGATAAGGACGACTCTAAGTCGCAGTCCGGAGTTGTCTTTACCCTTTACGGAGGGGCGGTTAGCTGGAAGAGTTCCAAGCAGGAAACCGTGGCAGACTCGACGATGGAGGCTGAATACATCGCTGCCAACGATGCTGCCAAAGAGGCTGTCTGGATCAAGAAGTTCATTACTGAACCTGGAGTGGCTCCATCCATTGAGATTCCAATACCTTTGTATTGCGATAACAATGGAGCGGTGGCTTTGGCCAAGGAACCCAGGTCCCATCAGGGATCCAGGCATATTCTGAGGCGGTATCACCTGATCCGGGAGATAGTTGATCGCCGGGAGATCGAGGTCAGGAGGGTTGACACGAAGAATAACACAGCGGATCCACTCACGAAGGCCATTCCCCAGATACAGTTTGAGAGACTCTTCGGGATGCTCGGTATGCGATACTACAGCAGCTGGCCCTAGTGCAAGTGGGAGATTGTTAGTTGTATGTATGCCCTAGAGGCCAGTATTGTACAGATGATGTATATTATATTGGATGCTTGGACATATATAGAGATGACTTTCTTTCTCGATATGATAGTATGCTATCTGGTTGCTCTTTATCTTAACATGTATACTTGTTTCTATATACTGTCTTATAGTTACATGTTGGTAAAGCCCTTAGGATGTGTACTTGACTACCTGGACTATGATGCGGATCATACTAGTGGGGACATGGTAGTCCATAAGTACATCCTTCAAGGTCCCTGGTCGTGGGTGTGTCGAGACGGGGCATCGATATACCAGTGTAGACTAGCGTATACGCTTCTCGACCCATGAGATGGGCGATGGATGATCCCATATCCATTGGTGTTTGACATAAGAGATGGTATACGGGTGCTCAGTGGAGACTGGGTACACTGGACGGACTCGCTGACAACTCCCAGATGGTATTATACCTCACGTCAGATGGCAGTTCTCAGGTGACACTTGTGCAGGTTAGTCAGTAGACCCGAGATCGTCATAGAGTCTTATGTGATTCCCACTGTGCTTTGATTTCCACCTTACCACGTCCATGAGGGCGTGCAAAACGGTGGTTTTTGGGTACAGTCCCGAGTCACATGGAGGCAATGAGCGATAGGAGGGGTTTCGTCTCTCCCGGTATTGTGGGTTGATGTTGCGCTGTGCTCGATTGGCCGTAACAGGGAAGTCCCTGGCCAGGGCTGTTTTAGAGATTTACTGGTAAGTGTTACCAGTAGTTTCTCGACCCGTTATGGGCCTTACATCGGCACGACTTATCGGTTATTGGGATCTGATGTTTACCATCCCTAGGCTCGATATGCAGCATATCTGACGAAGAGACCGGACTGCACGGTACCGGTTGGCTCGACGGGAGTTGTAGCAGGTTCGCTTATTTTCTTCTGATCGCTCAATACCCGGATGGCCGTTACGTTTAGCTGACCGCTTGCGGCTTGGGGGTGCTTGATATGATCATCACCCACTGTCGGTGTATTGACGAGTCTTAGAGTCCCACAAAGGAGTTACCTAGTCCAGGCGAAACGTTGTGGTGCGCGTATGCGATATGCGCATGGACCCGGTTAAAATGCGCGTATAAGATACCGTATATTAATCGGGCGGCTTGTTTTTGGTTGGGTCATATGTGATATGGCCGGATTGCTAAATCAAGTGTTGATTTATCATTTAACCATTAGTTTCTCACTAGAAATCCTTTCTTGTATTTTTGGATGTATGCATGCATGTATGCATTCTTTCTTGTTCATGCACATATGGATGTGCATGCACACATACATACATACATCGTCCTTCATGGTTGTATATACATAGAAAATGATGGCAATATAAGAATCACACCTTATGTTTATATATATGGAGATATATATATATATATATATATATATATATATTTGCATTTGTTTCAAAACAAAAGATAAAGATTAATACATGGTTTCTACACTCTTCTTCAACTAACCATGCTCACCTACCTTTTAACCATGTGTTAATCTTTTCTTTTATGTTTTAACACAAGTGAAATAATATCCATATAATATAACCATGGTTTGAGATGAGGAGTGGAAAATATATATATATATATTTTCTATTTTTTCATTGGTGATTATCATTTCTCTTCTTCTTCAAAAGCCATCATCTTCTTCTTCCTTGCTCTTGTAGGGTTCCTAGGCACTCTAAGGAGGTCTCACAAGGTATTAACCATGCCAATTTCAAATTTTTCATGTGCCTACAAACCCTAATACGGATCGTTAACTAGATAATAAGGCGATGCAATGCGAGTTAACTACTTTAACTAAGAGGAAAGAGATTACAACCTTTGTAGATCCGGTCCTCCACCTCCATAGCTCCGTGATGAAGTCCTTCCGCTGTACCTTTCGGATCCCGGACTCTCGCGGTGGTTTCATCGAAAGAATGATCGGGTTAGGTCGTCGACTTCGATGCCGAAGATGATCTACGTCGAGGCAACACAAGATCAAGCTCCCACTTCACCAAGTCATGAAACTTGTGAAGAAAACACCTTATACTACTTGGCAAGAGGTAGAGGATGAAGAAATAGGAAGTGGGTTCACTTTAGAATTGAATTTCTCACTCTTTTTCTCAAGTTGCCATTAATGGTAGCAAGCTTTTCTTCATTGTTGAAGAAGAAGAAGAAGAATAAAAGAATTATATTAAGTATAAAAAGAATTATCTTATTATATAGCAACCATAGTTAGGTGTAGAGAATAAACTAAGGTTAAGTTTAATGGTTAGGTTAAGGCTAAGAGACAAAATGGTCAAAGCTTCAAAGCATCATGAAGTTTCATGAAAGAAACAAAAACTAACCACCATTTTATTCTTGCCTTAAAATGAATTAATAAAAATAAATAGATAAGTAAATCAAAACCCTAACCATTAAGATAACCATGGTTTAATCATACACACTCAAGTTTGCATGTATCATCAAACATGATACAATCTTGTGCATAAAAGTATATCACATATACAACTTGTGTACATCAAGTGAGAAAATCCATCTAAAGTGAACAATATTAGTCAATGTAAAGTAATATATCTAATATATAATTATACATTAAATCATTAAATCAATACTTGATTTAACGATCCGGTCATATAACATATAACCGACTAATATCAATAGTAACAACTTATCGAATCAACACTTGATCCGATAACCCGGCTATATCGCATATAACCGATCAATGTCACAAATCACGAGAATTGAATACAGTATCACATACTGGTATTATTCTCGGTCCCGCACATATCTCATATGCGCTCCTATTTCGTTTCGCTTGAGCCAGAAAAGCTCTGTGTAGGACTCTAAAGACTCGTCAATACGCCGGCAGCAGGTGATGATCATATTAAGCACCCACAAGCCGCAAGCGGTCTGCTAAACGTAATGGCCACCCGGGTATTGAGCGATCAGAAGATCGACGAGCAAGCCCGCTCACACTCCTGTGAATCCAACCAGTAACACTTACCGTACAGTCAGGTCTGTTCGTCTGATATGTTGCATATCTCGCCTAGGGGTGGTAAACGTCAGACCACAATAGCTCGATAAGTCATGTCGATATGAGGTCTATAACAGTTCGAGAAACTACTGGTAACACTTACCAGTAAATCTCAGCAACCCTGGCCAGGGATTTCCGGTTATAGCCAATCGAACACAGTACAACATCAACTCCCTATACCGGGAGAGACGAATCCCCTCCTATCGCTCATTGCCTCCATGTGATTCGGGACTGTACCCAAAAGCTACCATTTTGCACGCCCTCTTGGACATGGTAAGGTGGAAATCAAAGCACAGTGGGAATCACACAAGACTCTATGACGATCTCGGGTCTACAGGCTAACCTGTACCAGTGTCACCAGAGAACTGCCATCTGACGTAAGGTATAATACCATCTGGGAGTTCTCGGCGAGTCCGTCCAGTGTACCCAGTCTCCACTGAGCACCCGTATATCATCTCTGATGTCAAACACCAATGGATATGGGATCATCCATCGCCCATCTATATGGGTCGAGAAGGTATACGCAAACTACTATGGTATATCGATGCCCCGTCTCGATACACCCATGACTAGGGATCTTGAAGGATGTAATTATGGACTACCATGTCCCCACTAGTATGATCCGCATCATAGTCCAGGTAGTCAAGTACACATCCTAAGGGCTTTACCAACATGTAACAGAGAGACAATCAATGTACACGTTAAGGTAAAGAGTAACCAGATAGCAAACTATCATGTTGAGCAAGAAAGTCCTTCCTATATATGTCCCAGCATCCACTACAATATACATCCTATGTACAGTAATGGCCTCTAGGGCATACATATAACTAATAATCTCCCACTTGCACTAGGGCCATCTGTAGCAGTGGTTGCAGTATCTCATACTCAACCATCCCATAAAAGTCTCTCTCTGGGTAAAGGCCTTTGTGAGTGGATCCGCCGTGTTGTCCTCTGAGTCTACTCTCCTAACCTCGATCACCTTGGAGATCAGCCATCTCCATGATCAGGTGATACTGTCTTAGAATATGTCTGGATCACTGATGGGATGGACGTTCCTTGGCATAAGCTACAACTCCATTGTCACACAATGGGAGGAACTAAGTTCATCTCATGAACAAATATACATCCAGACTGCCTCTTTGGTAGCATCTTAAGTAGCGATGTATCCAGCCTTTATCGTCTAGTATGCCACGGTATCTAGCTTGGAACTCTTCCAACATACCGTCCCTTTACTGAGGGTAAAGACAATGCCTGTGACTGACTTTCAGTCGTCCTTATCACCCTGGAACCCTTCCAGTGATTCTCCCCAGGACCAATTGATACCATCTCACTACTACTAGTGAGAATCTTAACATCCAATTACATCTATCTCATAGATGAAAACTCAGGATTTAGGAGGTATCACTTTGATCCTATATGGAGAATCCTTGTGATAAGCGGAGATTGACCGAGCGTAGCATAGGAAACTCCTTCCCTATCAAGAGTATGTCATCCACGTACTCTACGAAGATCATGACCATACTCCCTACCACCCTTTTGTATATACAAGGTTCATCTACCATTTTGATGATGTCAAACTCTTTGACTAACACATCAAAACAGACGTTCCAACTCCGCGATGCCTGCTTTAATCTGTAAAGTAACTTGCACACGTTTCCGCTGCTCCCACTGTTTACGAAGCTCTCTGGCTGTGTACTTATAGACGTTCCCTTCTAAAACATCATTTAGAAAAGCAGTCTGGCACCCAACCGCCAGATATCGTAGTCATGGTATGTAGCCATGGCAAGTAGGATCTGAATGGACTTAAGCATAGCTACTTGAAAAGGTTTCACCATTATCCACGCCTGGTTGATGACGAAAACCTTTAACAAGTCTGGCTTTGAAAGTCTCAACCTTTCCATATACACCAAGTAATCTTCTCAAGATATACTTGCTCCTGATGGGGATTTAACCCTTCAGTTAAAGCAACCAAAGTCCATACTTTGTTGGTGTATAAGGATTCCATCTCAGATCACTAAGCATCCAGCCATTCTTATAGAGTCCCACTCCTGATGGCCAGCTCGAAACTAGTTGGTGTAAGTCCACGTTGCGACCCCCGGTTCTTACGGGGAGGCGGAAACGGTATAAAATCAAAATTTTAACGCAAGAGGCAACATGGACTAAGCTAGGTCGGGATCTTTACCTAAACTAAAACTAGCAAACTAAGCTAAAGATATTTAGCTACTCGGATGAAGATGGTTATACCTAAACTTGAACTCCTTCTCTTCGAGCTCCGGTGGTGGTCCGATGGCTCCTTCTCGTCGTCTCCGTATGCCGAAGATAGATCCACTTGAAAGCTCCAACCTTTAGCTCCTTCTTCGGTCTTTGAAGAAACTAGTTCACTTAGTTTGCTAAACCTAGTGAACTAGAATGAGTAGAGATGATTTAGAATGGGATTTTATCTATGGTTCTTGATTCTCAACTCATGAGACAAGAGAACCATAGATCAAGAGAGGGAGCAAGAGGTTGAGGGTGAGAGCAAGAGGAGAGCTCAAGAACAAGAGAGAGAATGAGCAAGAAAGAATGAGCAAGTATTTTGTCTCTCACCCTCTCATAATCCAAAGTGATCATAACTCATCATATCAAAAAAGTCTTATGTGATGGTTAGAAGCAACCATAACCTTATCATGTCATGCACTCATTTTACTCAAATGAGCAAGCAAGAAAAAGTCTTTGGCATGAAATGATAACCATGGTTATCATGATGGTCAACTAGTCAAGCCTAGTCAACCGGTCAACAAGTCAACAAAAGTCAACAAGTCACCAAAGTCAACAAGTCAACAAAAGTCAACAAGTCAACAACCATATTACCATAATACTTAATTAATATAATAGTTAATCACATATCATATTCTCATTAGGGTTGAGCATAAAGTCAAAAAGTCAACGGTCAACTGTCAACAACCCTAATGAGAATCCGCTGCCTCTGCCTCCCTGTCAACTGTGCATACACACCCGCATCCGCGTTCCGAGGAACACGAATGCAAACTGGATAAATCCAATCCCATAAGGTACACTAGGATCTGGCTTAAACCAAAGCCCGCTAGTGTAAACTGTCCGGACACTGTACGTGCACAAGTGCACGGATGTGACCGAACCCTGTCGCAAAACCATGCGACCTGTCGCAATACCATGCGACCTCTACTCTTTTGCCTAAAGGCGAAAAGCTTTCTGTGTGGGACTCTAAAGACTCGACACTACGCTGGCAGTGGGTTTAACCACAGACCGCAAGCGGCACTAGCTGTGCGTAACGGTCCCCAGGTAATGCCGACAAGAAGACCGACGAGGCGAAACCCATCTGAACTCCTACTGAGCCTGAGTGTGACATTCTCCGTACAGTCCGGTCTGTTCGTCTGATACATCGCATGGCGGGCCTAGGGGGCGGTAAACGTCAGTCCCCCAATAGCGGTACAAGTCGTGCCGGAGTGAAGCCCAATACACCCTGAGATAACACTGGAAACCTACCAGTATATCTCGTTTGCCCTGGCCAGGGACTACTCGTGTAATGGCTCTCCTAGACACAGCGCGATGTCAACCCCCAATACCGGGAGAGACGAATCCTGTCTAACCGTCACTGCCTCCAAGTGCTTCGGGACTGCACCCAACCACCACCTGTTTGCACGACTCCTTTGAGCCGTGGTAGGGTAGTGATCAAAGTACAGTGGGAACACACCCGAGGCGAAGTGACAGTGTCAAGTCAGCGGACTAAGCTGTACTCATGTCACCTGGGAACTGATAACTGACGATAGGTATAATACCAACTAGTCTGTTCCCGACGAGTCCTGTCCAGTGTACCCGTAACCTAACGAGCACCCGCATACTATCTCAAGTACGACGTACTGACGGCTGTGGGACAGACCGTCTCCCACACTGGGATGAGAAGCGCATGCGCTGGTCTACTCCGGAGTATCGATGCCCTGTCTCGATAGTCCTGCGACCAGGGACCTGCATAAGGATGTGCTTATAGATTACCCAGCCCCACTAGTGTGACGGCCATCACATCGCTGGTAATCAAGCAAAGATCCTAAGGGCTCTACTAATGTGTATAGGCGATATACAAAAATAAACACATGTACACATTGAAGTAGAAACAAACCAAGTAGCATACTACTATTTTGAGCAAGATTGTATATACAAGGTGAATATCCCAAGCATCCATTAAGTAATATACAAACCAGTATGATACAGTAATGGCCTCTAGGGCATATACACTAACAATCTCCCACTTGCACTAAGGCCATGTACTGGCGTATCGAAGACCTATCATCTCGATCAGCCGCTCGAACTGAGTCTGGGGCAGGGCCTTGGTGAATGGATCAGCAGTGTTATCTTCTGAAGTGACTCTCCGAACCTCGATCTCCTGGCGATCTACGATCTCCCTGATCAGGTGATACCGCCTCAAGATGTACCTGGATCTCTGATGGGACCTGGGTTCCTTCGCTAATGCTATAGCCCCGTTGTTGTCGCAATACAGAGGTATTGGATCAACAATGGACGGAACCACCTGAAGTTCTTTCAAGAACTTCCTCATCCAGACAGCTTCTTTTGCGGCATCAGATGCAGCGATGTATTCCGCTTCCATCGTCGAGTCTGCAACGGTTTCCTGTTTGGAACTCTTCCAACACACCGCCCCTCCATTGAGGGTAAAGACAAAACCCGACATGGACTTGGAATCATCCTTGTCACTCTGGAAGCTGGAGTCAGCAAAGGCCTCGATCTGGAGGTCTTTTCCGCCATACACCAAGAACATCTCCTTAGTCCTTCTCAGGTACTTGAGAATGTTCTTTACCGCTATCCAGTGTTTCTCCCCAGGGTTTGACTGATACCGGCTTACCACACTCAGTGCATAAGCTACATCCGGTCTGGTACACAACATCGCATACATTATAGAGCCTACCGCAGAAGCGTAGGGTATAATAGACATGCGATCCCTCTCCAAATCAGTCTTGGGAGACATCTCTTTAGAGAGGGTGATCCCGTGACAAGCCGGTAGGTTACCGCGCTTGGAATCTTCCATACTGAATCTCTTCAGTATGGTGTCGATGTACCTGGACTGTGAAAGTCCTAATATCCTCTTGGATCTGTCACGGTAGATCCGGATACCCAGAATGTATGAGGCATCACCCAGGTCTTTCATGGAGAACCTGTGTGACAAGAACCCCTTGACAGATTGTAGCATAGGAATGTCATTTCCTATTAAGAGAATGTCATCCACGTACAAAACGAGGAATACTACAGTTCTCGCTACAAATCTACTATAGATGCATGGTTCATCTGGATTTTTGATAAAGCCAAATTCCTTGACCGTCTCATCAAAGCAGATGTTCCAACTCCGCGACGCCTGCTTTAGTCCATAGATGGACTTAAGCAACTTGCACACCTTTCCGCTGCTCCCACTCTGAATGAAACCCTCCGGCTGGTCCATATAGACACACTCCTCTAAATTTCCATTTAGAAAAGCTGTCTTTACGTCCATTTGCCAGATCTCATAATCGTGGAAGGCAGCAATGGCAAGAAGGATCCGAATGGATTTCAGCATGGCTACTGGAGAAAAGGTTTCGTCGTAGTCCAAGCCAGGTCTTTGACGAAAACCCTTTGCTACCAGCCTAGCTTTATAGGTCTCAACCTGTCCATCTACACCAATCTTCCTTTTGAAGATCCACTTGCATCCTACGGGTTTTACCCCGTCTGGAGCAATGTCCAACGTCCATACCTTGTTGGTGTACATGGACTCCATTTCGGTCCGCATTGCATCCAGCCATTTCACTGAGTCAACGCTCTGAACGGCCTGCTGGAAGCTAGTAGGCTCATCATAATCTATGATGCAATCCTCTCTATCCCCGTCTATGAGAAAACCGCAGTATCTCTCGGGCGGATGAGACTGCCTACTACTCCTGCGGAGCGGCGTAGGAATGTCCTGTTCTGTTGAACCCTCTGGTTCCACTAACCTTTCAGTAATAGTCTGTGGTTCTGGAATTTCTTCCAGTTCTATTGCGCTCCCACTAATTTCCTTTTCCAAGAACTGGTGTTCTAGAAAGTGGGCATTACGAGAAACAAGGACTTTTTGTTCTTCTGCGTAGTAGAAAAGATACCCCCTGGTGTTCTTTGGGTATCCCACAAACTTGCACAGTACTGAGCGTGCCTCGAGTTTGTCCGCATGCTGCTTTTTGACAAAAGCTGGACATCCCCAGATCTTCAGATATTGAAGATAGGGTTTCTTCCCACTCCACATTTCATATGGGGTGGTAGGCACAGTCTTAGTCGGAACTCGGTTCAAAAGGTATGCAGCTGATTCTAGCGCATACCCCCAGAACGATCGCGGTAACTCAGCGTTACTCATCATGGACCGCACCATATCCAATAGGGTGCGGTTCCGTCTCTCCGATACACCATTATGTTGCGGGGTGTATGGAGGAGTAAGCTGAGAGAGAATTCCGTTCTCTTTTAAATAGTCCAGGAACTCGGCACTTAAGTATTCTCCACCTCGATCCGATCTTAGAATCTTTATACTTTTGCCGGTCTGTTTCTCTACTTCATTCTTATACTCCTGGAATTTTCCAAAGGCCTCGGACTTATGTTTCATTAAGAAGACATAACCGTACCTTGAGAAGTCATCCGTAAAAGTAATGAAGTAAGAATGTCCGCTTCGGGCATGTGTAGACATTGGACCGCACACGTCACTGTGTACGAGTCCCAAGAGCTCGCTCGCTCTTACTCCTTGTCCAGTAAACGGAGTCTTTGTCATCTTTCCTTTGAGACAAGATTGACAAGTGGCATACGATTGATATTCGAACGCATTCAAATATCCTTCTGTATGTAACTTAGTCAACCTTCTCTCATTGATGTGACCCAATCTACAATGCCATAAGAAAGTCTGATTTATTTCTGGAGACTTTCTTTTGTGTGTATTCTGGACATTAAAAATCTGTGGTTGGTTTAACACGTATATACCATTACTCAATGTACCTGACCCAATCAAAACTTGATTAAGGTGAATGTTTACAACATTACTTACAAACGCAAATTCATAACCTTCTTTAGAAACTAAAGATACAGAAATGATATTACAAGTTGCGTTGGGTACAAAAAAGCAATTACGCAAAACCAAAACATGTCCATCTGACATTCCCAGGTGATAGTCCCCCACGGCTTTAGCATCCATGCTAGCTCCGTTTGCAACTCTGAGGGTCATGTCACCTGCCTTCAAAACCCTACGGTTTCTCAACGCCTGCAAAGAATTACAGATATGAGATCCTGATCCGGTATCCAATACCCAGGAAGTAGAGTTTATTGAAAGACAGTTTTCAATAACATACACACCTGAAGCTGAAGCTGCAACCTGCTTCAATTCCTGTGTTCTGGCCTTCCAGGCCCTGCAATCATTCTTCCAGTGTCCTTTCTTATGACAATAGAAGCATTCTTCCTTATCCACAAGCTTCCCCGCTATCTTTGTTGCTTTTCCTTTTCCCTTCGTATCCACTTTACTAACACCGCCCCTTGGTTTGGCGGGGGCCTTCTTCTTCTTTCCCTTGGCTTTCGCCTTGGACCTAGAAGAAGATGATCCTCCTACAAACAAAGTGGATGTTTCCCTACCTTTCTGTAGGGTGCCCTCTGCGCTCCTCAGCATGTTGAGGAGCTCTGAAAGTTCAACCTCTTTTTCTTGTAAGTTGAAGTTCAGTATAAACTGGGCGTAAGTGGAAGGAAGGGACTGGAGAACTATATCCGTATATAGCTCACTCTCCAATGTGATCCCTAGGTCAGCGAGCTCCTCAATGAAGCCGATCATCTTTAGCACGTGCTCGGCTACTGATGATCCGACGGCCATTCTTGTCGAAAATAACTTTTTCGACGCTTCGTATCTTGCGATACGTGATTGCTCTCCATACAGTTCTTTTGTATGGAGCAATATGGACTCCATGTCCATATTCTCATGCCTCCTCTGATGTTCGTTGTCCATCGAGGCAAGCAGGAGGCACTTGGCCTTCGCGCTATCAATCTCCCAAGTCTTGCGGATTTCCTTATCCGCGACACTGGAAGTTGGACCAGGGACAGGGGGAGCTTTGGTGGTAAGAAGATACCCCAGCTTGTCATAAGTGATTGCTATCTTGACATTCCTGAGCCAATCTTTGTAGTTTGGCCCTGTCAGTTTGTTTTTATCTAGGAGTAACTTAAGTCCAGTCATGTTGATTGGTCGCTGCAATTAGGAGAGAGAAGAAGAAACACTCAGCATGATGCTCTTGCAAGTTTAGAGTGGTTTTTAATTTGTCTAAACAGGATGGCTCCCACTGTTTCTCGAATCCCTCCTCAAACCATAAAGGAAGAATTAGTCAGGATCAATCCCACCGTACAATACTTGCTTAACCGTTCAGCCAGGCCGGTGTCGGTACTTCGAGGGAGGTTTTCCAACGCTTTCGCGAAGTTCCTTAATTAAAGAACCTCTTTTCCCTGGGGGCGTAGCCCCGCTAACACCTTTCTAGGCACCTACTAGGTTTATAGCATTGATCGTTAAGTGAGAAATTTCCCGAGGAGTAGCATATACTCACAGTAGGATCGGGATCCAAATATCATCGCGTGACGAAACTGAAGGAATCCTACCAGAATCATCACACTCCAAATGGTATGCAAATCTAGCAAGTTTCAGTACTTATGAAACTCCCGATGTGGATTTTTGCCCCATGCTCTTATGACCTTGGCGTGAGGTCAAAATGTCATAAGTCACATGTCAAGTTCGTCCCATCATTATCCAGGTTAATTTGAACCCACCCGTACATACCCTTGACGTAGGCCAAAATGGCAGTACGACTGTCTCAAACCAACGCATTCTATCTATGCAACAGATAAATATCCGGCAGCTACCAATCACTATGCCTTGGCGTGAGGTCAAAATACATAGCTTGAATACTACCGAATATTTAACTGAAATGATGGAGGGCTACGGATGGTTTTGGCAAAACCGTGAACGTAGTGAACTTGATTTGGTCGATGGAACGAGATAGCTTTTAAATGGAGTGGCTCAAACTCCGTATTTTAAAAGTTTGTTTTGAAAAGAACCGAGTGGTTTTTTGAAAGTGTTCCAACGACTTTAACTTGGTTTATTATCTTGCATTAGTTCTTTTAATGCGTGATATTCTTGCATTAGTTCTTTTAATGCGTCCCATCATTTAATCCTACCATTGCAGAAAACAACCAAAATATGACGTACGCTTATGCCATTCGCATTCGCCACGGGGCCCCGTCATTACCCGTTAGGTTACTTAACTAACGACAGAGCGGGGGCTGGGCTAGCGCGTCTGTAAAACATAAGCAACGCCTAAATAATATCATATATAGATATACTGCAATGATAAACATTTCAGATCACAGATAAATACATTGGATATACTAGCAATCTGTAATTTGTACGAGCCTGTAACAAAAACAGATAACACGGTCGCGGTGAATAGCCAAAACCCCACCCAAGACCCCTACGGGTGCGGCAAACTACCCGCCAAGTACCCGAAGCGTAGCAACCTCCCTCATCTCCATGAGTAGGCCACTCGACACTTCGGCATACCCGGTAGTTTGTGCACCCCTCCATGGGTCTATCCTAGGAGCAAAAACAGTAAAAAGAAATTATACAATGACGGCTACAACCCCTTCCCGGTTGTGCGGCCATACAAATAATTATTACATCAATTTACAAATTTACATGAATTGCAAGAAAAGAAAACTCTCGTCTCACAACCCCCGGCTATTCACCCGCGACAATCCAACATATTTATATACACATTCCAGCACATTACAGATCATGTATAACCCCGACTAATCGACTTATAGCGATTAGCCGACGTTCAATACATGCAAACATCATAGATATAACCATCATAGTCAAAGTGCAGTGAAGTTCGGAAAAATACGGAATTATAGGACCCCAAAAGGAAATTTCTTTTCTGGAAAATCTGGGCACATATAATATATTCCAAAAATCCCAAAACCAACACAGACACACACTGCACGAAAAACGATGCACAGAAGACGACAAAGAGCGGCAGTTCCGCGGCGGATACCTAGCTCGCGCGGCGGAAGGGCGGCGGTTTCGACGAATTACTGTATCGTTTTTCTTGGGTGTTCACACAAAACCCTGAGCCGAATTTAGGAGTATAAAGTTTTTCATTTTGAGCCAAAAAAATTTCAACAGAAACTCAGTTTTTGTAAAAGTTTGGTTTTTGGATTTTTCCGGTTCCGAACTTCGTTACACTTTACTACCAAGCTAGTTTAAGTTTAGTTAGGCTCTGATACCACTGTAAGTCCACGTTGCGACCCCCGGTTCTTACGGGGAGGCGGAAACGGTATAAAATCAAAATTTTAACGCAAGAGACAACATGGACTAAGCTAGGTCGGGATCTTTACCTAAACTAAAACTAGCAAACTAAGCTAAAGATATTTAGCTACTCGGATGAAGATGGTTATACCTAAACTTGAACTCCTTCTCTTCGAGCTCCGGTGGTGGTCCGATGGCTCCTTCTCGTCGTCTCCGTATGCCGAAGATAGATCCACTTGAAAGCTCCAACCTTTAGCTCCTTCTTCGGTCTTTGAAGAAACTAGTTCACTTGGTTTGCTAAACCTAGTGAACTAGAATGAGTAGAGATGATTTAGAATGGGATTTTATCTATGGTTCTTGATTCTCAACTCATGAGACAAGAGAACCATAGATCAAGAGAGGGAGCAAGAGGTTGAGGGTGAGAGCAAGAGGAGAGCTCAAGAACAAGAGAGAGAATGAGCAAGAAAGAATGAGCAAGTATTTTGTCTCTCACCCTCTCATAATCCAAAGTGATCATAACTCATCATATCAAAAAAGTCTTATGTGATGGTTAGAAGCAACCATAACCTTATCATGTCATGCACTCATTTTACTCAAATGAGCAAGCAAGAAAAAGTCTTTGGCATGAAATGATAACCATGGTTATCATGATGGTCAACTAGTCAAGCCTAGTCAACCGGTCAACAAGTCAACAAAAGTCAACAAGTCACCAAAGTCAACAAGTCAACAAAAGTCAACAAGTCAACAACCATATCACCATAATACTTAATTAATATAATAGTTAATCACATATCATATTCTCATTAGGGTTGAGCATAAAGTCAAAAAGTCAACGGTCAACTGTCAACAACCCTAATGAGAATCCGCTGCCTCTGCCTCCCTGTCAACTGTGCATACACACCCGCATCCGCGTTCCGAGGAACACGAATGCAAACTGGATAAATCCAATCCCATAAGGTACACTAGGATCTGGCTTAAACCAAAGCCCGCTAGTGTAAACTGTCCGGACACTGTACGTGCACAAGTGCACGGATGTGACCGAACCCTGTCGCAAAACCATGCGACCTGTCGCAATACCATGCGACCTCTACTCTTTTGCCTAAAGGCGAAAAGCTTTCTGTGTGGGACTCTAAAGACTCGACACTACGCTGGCAGTGGGTTTAACCACAGACCGCAAGCGGCACTAGCTGTGCGTAACGGTCCCCAGGTAATGCCGACAAGAAGACCGACGAGGCGAAACCCATCTGAACTCCTACTGAGCCTGAGTGTGACATTCTCCGTACAGTCCGGTCTGTTCGTCTGATACATCGCATGGCGGGCCTAGGGGGCGGTAAACGTCAGTCCCCCAATAGCGGTACAAGTCGTGCCGGAGTGAAGCCCAATACACCCTGAGATAACACTGGAAACCTACCAGTATATCTCGTTTGCCCTGGCCAGGGACTACTCGTGTAATGGCTCTCCTAGACACAGCGCGATGTCAACCCCCAATACCGGGAGAGACGAATCCTGTCTAACCGTCACTGCCTCCAAGTGCTTCAGGACTGCACCCAACCACCACCTGTTTGCACGACTCCTTTGAGCCATGGTAGGGTAGTGATCAAAGTACAGTGGGAACACACCCGAGGCGAAGTGACAGTGTCAAGTCAGCGGACTAAGCTGTACTCATGTCACCTGGGAACTGATAACTGACGATAGGTATAATACCAACTAGTCAGTTCCCGACGAGTCCTGTCCAGTGTACCCGTAACCTAACGAGCACCCGCATACTATCTCAAGTACGACGTACTGACGGCTGTGGGACAGACCGTCTCCCACACTGGGATGAGAAGCGCATGCGCTGGTCTACTCCGGAGTATCGATGCCCTGTCTCGATAGTCCTGCGACCAGGGACCTGCATAAGGATGTGCTTATAGATTACCCAGCCCCGCTAGTGTGACGGCCATCACATCGCTGGTAATCAAGCAAAGATCCTAAGGGCTCTACTAATGTGTATAGGCGATATACAAAAATAAACACATGTACACATTGAAGTAGAAACAAACCAAGTAGCATACTACTATTTTGAGCAAGATTGTATATACAAGGTGAATATCCCAAGCATCCATTAAGTAATATACAAACCAGTATGATACAGTAATGGCCTCTAGGGCATATACACTAACAGTTGGGTCATCATCTCATGATGCAATCCTCGCTCCCACTGTCATAGAGAAACCGAAGCAACTCTCAGGTGGGTTAGGAACCCTACTAGATCGGCGGAGAGGCTGAGGTTCGTTGGTTACTATTGAATCCTTCGGTTCTACCATATCATCTGCTGTAGTTTGTATAGCTGGAACCTTTCCAGTTGTACATAACAGACCTTGCCTCGAGCTTGTCCGGGTTTTGCTTTTAGACATAGGCCGGCCAACCCCAAATCTTAACTAGCTTAAGACATGGGCTCTTCCCATACCATATCTCATATGGAGTGGTAGGCATCTGATTTGATCGGAACTCTATTCAATAGGTATGCAACTTCAGAAGTGCATAACTCCCTAAAAGGAAATAGGTAACTCAGTAGTACTCATCATAGAGCACACCTTATCATATAAGGTGTGATTGCTCCGCCCCGATACACCGTTGTGCTGTGGTGTATTCAGAGGAGTAACACTGAGAGAGAATCTCATTCTCCTTTAGAATACTCCAAGAATTCCTTGCACAAGTATTCTCCTCCCTGATCTCATCATAGGACATAATACTTATACCTGTATTTTGGTTCTCTACTTCTAACTTATATTCTGTGAATATCTCAAAAGGTTCGGACTTGTGTTTCAACAGGAACATATGTCTGAATCTAAAGAGATCATCAGAGAATATAATGAAGTACAAAGAACCAGTCTTGGCATGTGTAGACAAGGGACCTACATAAATCAACATGTATCATCCCAAGAGTTCACTAACTCTTTCTCTGCTTCCAATAAACAGAGCTACAATCATCTAATCTTTGTGACATGACTGGCAAGTTTCACAAGATGTAAATTCAAACTGATTTAAATATACATCTAAATGTAACTTCAGCCAGTCGGGTCGCATTGATATGACCTAGTCTACAATACCTCAAGAAGGATTCGTTCATATGTGAACTCTTCCTCTTGTGTGTGTTCCGTATACTAAGAACTGTAGTTTGATTTAGAACAACAATGCTTTTAGATAACGTGCCTGAACCGATCAACTTTTGATATAGGAAATATTCAAAACATTATCCATCAATACAAAATTTTATCATTTCTTTATTAATAAAGAAACTGATATGATTTTGTATATCAGGTTCGATATCTAATAACATTCGTTTAGAATCAATGTATTTGTAATACAGGGTGACAGTGACCAACAGACTTGGCTGCAACACTTGCCCCGTTTTCTGTCTCATGAAACTTATCACCCGTTCTCAGTTTTCTACCTTTCTGTAGCCCTATGTAACAGATTACATATCTGGGATCCTGATCCGGTATCTAATACCCAGGACGTAGAGGATACTGAGAAACAGTTCTTTGTAATGAACACACCTGAAGGAGATGCATCACATGCACTTTCTTCGTTTGGGCGGCACGGGAAATCTGGTATTCCCCAATTTCCTGCTCTGTCTTATAACAGTTATAAGTTGGAGTAGGACCAACGTTTCCTAGCTCAGTATAACAAGCGGGTTCGGTCAATACATCCATATTATTATATTGATTAAGGCGTGATATGGTCACTACCTGGAGAGAGAGAAGAAAATACTCAGCGTATGCTCTTGCAAGATCAGATTGGTTATTATTTTATCTAATCAGGATGGCTCCCACTGTTTTTATCAAATCTTCCTTCAAACCCTAAAAGGAAAGACTAGCCGGGATTAATTACACGCTACAAGTTCGCCTATCTTTCAGCCAGGCCAGTGTCGGTACTTTGAGGGAGGTGCCCCGTGCTTTTGCACGGACCTAATTACAGTAAACCTCGTTTTCCCAGAGGCGTAACCCCGTTGACACCTTTCTAGACACCTACTTGATCGGCTAATTGTAATGTGTAAAACTCTCCCAGGAGTAACAATTACTCGCAGTGGGTATCGGGATCCAACTATCACATAGAAGGTATGCAATCTCATTGCAAATTTCAACACTTGAAATTCCCGATAATATTTTTCCCCTAGCGTGCTATGACCTTGACGCATGCCAAACAACCCATAGTCCGCTAGTTAAGTTCAACCCGTACATTTCTTGATTGAATTAAACCCACCCGCACGACCTTTGACGCATGCCAAACAACGCTGTGCGAATACCCTAATCCAATCGCATCATATGCAAGCAGATAAGCACTAGTTAGCTACCGTACACTACGCCTTGACGCATGCCAAACTACCGCAGCACGAATACTAACTAGTACTTATCTGAAATGACGGAGGGCTACGACAGGTTTTTCTGAAAACCTATTGCGTAATGAACTTGATATCGTTGTAGAATCAAATGATTTTAAAATGGAGTGTTTTTGAGGCTTTTCTAGTTTTGCTAAAGGGGTCACTCCCGGTGAAGGGATCGTCGGCCCTTTCCTCGTCGAATGAGGTGCGGGATATATCATATATATCACTGTGCAAAGCAGAAACTATAGAAGCAATCAAAAGACAAACCGAGTGTATAGCATCTGCTAGTTATTGCTAAAGGAGTCACTCCCGGTGAAGGGATCTCGGTCCTTTCCTTATCGAATAAGGTGCAGGATGTTCTGCAAGGAACACCGCGATGCAAAGCAAGAACTATAGCTACCTGTTTTATTTTGAAATTTGATTCCACAACATCTTAGGTTTATTTTCTTTCATTAATCATATTAATGAAGTCCTATCATTTTAGTACCTAAACATCACAGATAAATACGACGTATACTTATGCCATCCGCATTCGCCTCGATGTCCCCTCGTGCACCGTTAGGTTAGGTAACAACGACAGAGCGGGGCAGGGCTAGCGCGGGTGTAAAACATAAGTAACATCTATATAATATATCATATATACTATATATAGTATCTATCACAGAATATCAAATGATCACATCACAGATATCACAGCAGAAGAATTATATGAAACATTGGATATACTAGGACGTCCGTGCTTTCAATACGAGCCAGTATAAAACACGGATTCCACGGTCGCGATGAATAGCCAAACCCACACCCCAAGACCCCTACGAGAGTGGCAAGCAACCCTACCAATTCTAGAGTTAGGAGAACCAGACTCGACTCCTCGAGTTGGTCTCCCACTGGACTCCAGAACCCGGTTACTTGTGCCCTCCACCTTGGGTCTATCCTAGTGCGGAAAAGAAAATAATATACAACAACGGTGACAACTTCCGCAACCTGGAAGTGTCCCAATAAAAGAATATTACATACAAGGTTTTACATGAATGAAAATGAAAAAACACTCGTCTCACAAAAAAAAAATCCCCGGCTATTCAAACACGACGATCCAATATAACATATCCAGCAACACATAACATCACATGTCATCAACGTAAGTAAATATGTGCATCCCAATTGTTGTTAACATATAGCAACGAAATCGGCGATATCACATATTACACTTACGGTCGCAGAAAAGAAAGTGTAAAACTACAACAGTTGGAATCCGCAACCTCTTTAGACATCGCATGCCCAATCAAATGAATTCCTTAGACATTGCATGTCTAACAATTATAAACCCCGCATTTTAGTCTCAAAATCGAAAACTGTTTTTCAATATTAAGTCGGGCAATTCAACAAGATTCCCGACATCCTGATCGAATGCTCGTCGCAAACTTCAGTAGGCGGCCGCACCCCGGACGCCGTCGACGAAGTGCACCAAGGCGGAACACCGCTGCCGCGAGCACCCGAACGGATGTTTTCGGCGACGGGGTTCTCCTACAGTCACTTGGTCGGGGCTATGGGGTGAGGCTGTCTATTAAGTTTATCCGGCGAGTATCCGCGTACGCTACGTGATTGCGACGGAATTTTGATCGCATCAAAATTCCGTGGCAACCGATCAAGTGAGACTAAAGTGCTGTGTTTATAACATTCATTCAGTTATCTCATAACTACTTGTGGATTCCAATTATTGTATCACATTCCAGATAAATAGAAAATGTTAAACTTTTCGATCGAACAGTCAAACACCCAAGTTTTCCCGAAACAGCTCAACACATGAAACAAGTTTAAAAACATCCAGTTCATGCCTCAGTACCAACGGTCCAGCCATAGAAGGGTCAAGCCAACGCCTCTCATGTGGCACGCCGTACTGCCCCAAACCCTAAGGTTCAAAGGGCAGTTCAAGACGGTCACATAATCGAGTTAAGGTTTGTTGTCTTCTAGAGGGACCATCGCGTTACTTGCACTAATTAGAACGTCATTAAACTACGGAAATATCCAACACTTGGAAATTTCCCGGCAGGGGAAAAAGTGGGTATTTATATCCGGTCGAACTTTTTAACATATTCTAAAATTACCCGGAAAAGCATATAGACAAAGTCTGATAATCCGATCGAATCTACGAATTCCCAATACAACCCAGAAAACTCAACTCTTGAGTAAACATTAAAAATTCCCAGAAAATACAGCAATAAAATATAGGAATTACTGTGCAAATTTCAAAACGTGATGCGACAAAATGGCCGCGGAACCGCCGCACGAGGCATGCTCGTGCCGCGGTTCCGCCGCGCTTTAGATGAATTAGCCACTCGAATTTCACAGTAACTCCTAGAAACACCTGCTGATTTTTCTGCATATTTTTAATTCACAAAAATCGACTATTTTCAAAAATGTACAGAGAGTGGATGAAATCTAGGGTTTCGGGTTCGATCGGGTTTGTAACTTCGTCTACGCATCGCCTAAGGCTCTAGCTTGGCTCTGATACCACTGTAGGGTTCCTAGGCACTCTAAGGAGGTCTCACAAGGCATCAACCATGCCAATTTCAAATTTTTCATATGCCTACAAACCCTAATACGGATCGTTAACTAGATAATAAGGCAATGCAATGCGAGTTAACTACTTTAACTAAGAGGAAAGTGATTACAACCTTTGTAGATCCGGTCCTCCACCTCCATAGCTCCGTGATGAAGTCCCTCCACTGTACCTTTAGGATCCCGGACTCTCGCGGTGGTTTCATGAAAGAATGATCGGGCTAGGTCGTCGACTTCGATGCCGAAGATGATCTAAGTCGAGGCAACACAAGATCAAGCTCCCACTTCACCAAGTCATGAAACTTGTGAAGAAAACACCCTATACTACTTGGCAAGAGGTAGCGGATGAAGAAATAGGAAGTGGGTTCACTTTAGAATTGGATTTCTCACTCTTTTTCTCAAGTTGCCATTAATGGTAGCAAGCTTTTCTTCATTGTTGAAGAAGAAGAAGAAGAATAAAAGAATTATATTAAGTATAAAAAGAATTATCTTATCATATAGCAACCATAGTTAGGTGTAGAGAATAAACTAAGGTTAGGTTTAATGGTTAGGTTAAGGCTAAGAGACAAAATGGTCAAAGCTTCATGAAGTTTCATGAAAGAAACAAAAACTAGCCACCATTTTATTCTTGCATTAAAATGAATTAATAAAAATAAATAGATAAGTAAATCAAAACCCTAACCATTAAGATAACCATGGTTTAATCATACACACTCAAGTTTGCATGTATCATCAAACATGATACAATCTTGTGCACAAAAGTATATCACATATACAACTTGTGTACATCAAGTGAGAAAATCCATCTAAAGTGAACAATATTAGTCAATGTAAAGTAATATATCTAATATATAATTATACATTAAATCATTAAATCAATACTTGATTTAACGATCCGATCATATCACATATAACCGACTAATATCAATAGTAACAACTTATCGAATCAACACTTGATCCGATAACCCGGCTATATCGTATATAACCGATCAATGTCACAAATCGCGAGAATCGAATACAGTATCACATACTGGTATTATTCTCGGTCCCGCACATATCTCATATGCGCTCCTATTTCGTTTCGCTTGAGCCAGGAAACCTCTGTGTAGGATTCTAAAGACTCGTCAATACGCCGGCAGCAGGTGATGATCATATCAAGCACCCACAAGCCGCAAGCGGTCTGCTAAACGTAACGGCCACCTGGGTATTGAGCGATCAGAGGATCGACGAGCAAGCCCGCTCACACTCCTGTGAATCCAACCAGTAACACTTACCGTACAGTCCGGTCTGTTCGTCTGATATGTTGCATATCTCGCCTAGGGGTGGTAAACGTCAGACCCCAATAGCTCGATAAGTCGTGTCGATATGAGGTCTATAATAGTTCGAGAAACTACTGGTAACACTTACCAGTAAATCTCAGCAACCCTGGCCAGGGATTTCCGGTTATAGCCAATCGAACACAGTGCAACATCAACTCCCTATACCGGGAGAGACGAATCCCCTCCTATCGCTCATTGTCTCCATGTGATTCGGGACTGTACCCAAAAGCCACCGTTTTGCACGCCCTCTTGGACGTGGTAAGGTGGAAATTAAAGCACAGTGGGAATCACACAAGACTCTATGACGATCTCGGGTCTACAGACTAACCTGTACTAGTGTCACCAGAGAACTGCCATCTGACGTAAGGTATAATACCATCTGGGAGTTCTCGGCGAGTCCGTCCAGTGTACCCAGTCTCCACTGAGCACCCGTATATCATCTCTGATGTCAAACACCAATGGATATGGGATCATCTATCGCCCATCTGTATGGGTCGAGAAGGTATACGCTAGTCTACTTTGGTATATCGATGCCCCGTCTCGATACACCCACGACTAGGGACCTTGAAGGATGTACTTATGGACTACCATGTCCCCACTAGTATGATCCGCATCATAGTCCAGGTAGTCAAGTACACATCCTAAGGGCTTTACCAACATGTAACAGAGAGACAATCAATGTACACGTTAAGGTAAAAAGTAACCAGATAGCATACTATCATGTTGAGCAAGAAAGTCCTCCCTATATATGTCCCAGCATCCACTACAATATACATCCTATGTATAGTAATGGCCTCTAGGGCATTCATATAACTAACAGCTCTTTTGCTCTCTAGATCACTCAAGTAAGTAAAATACTCAACAAGATAGGATTTTGAAGTGAGAAAAAGAACCACAACACCATTCTACACTAGTCTTGCCCATTAGTGGAGAGTGTTAGCTTCCATTTTCTTTCTTGATCTTGTGAAGTTGCAAGCTTGGACAAAGCGGACTCCGGGTGGATCATCGTGGACCTAGAGGAGTTCAAGCGGACCTTTTCCAAACCCCAGGTAGCCGAGGAGTCTAGCGTAGGGAGCTATAAAGGTTGTACTCTCAAAACCCTAGCTTTTCCTACTTGTGATGATGTGTTGTTTTTGAAACCCTAATTTTCTAGGAATGATTCTTTGTGTGTTCACTTAGCACCCTAAAAATTTAATCTTTGGTACATGTGATGCTTCCAAACCCTTCATAAGGTGCTAGGTAAACCAAACATGCGGTAGGCTCTATAACATATGCGATGTTGTATACCAGACCAGATGTTGCTTACACAGCGAAAGCATGGTAAGCCAGTATCAGTCAAACCCAGGGGAGAAGTACTGGGAAGCAGTATTGAACATTCTCATGTGCCTGAAAAGGACTAAGGAGTTGTTCATGGTGTACAGCAGTTTGGACCTCCAGATCGAGGCCTTTGCTAACTCCAGCTTCCAGAGTGATAAGAATTACTCCAAATCCATATCGAGTTATAGCTTTATCCTCAGTAGAGGGACGGTCTGTTGGAAGAGCTCCAAGCAGAACATCGTTGCCGACTTAACAATGGAAACGGAGTAGATCGCTGCTTGTGACACCGCAAAAGAGACAGTCTGGATAAGGAAGGTCTTAATTGAACTTCAGGTGGTTCTTTCCATTGTTGCTCCTATACTTTTGTATTGAGACAACAATCGGCGCTATAGCTTTAGGGAAAGAACCCAAGTCCCATCTGTGATCCAGACACATCTTAAGGCGGTACCACCTGATCAAGGAGATATCTTTTCTCTAGGAGATCGAGGTAAGGAGAGTAGATACGAAGAACAACACTGCAGATCCACTCACCAGGACCATCTCTCAGACAGTGTTCGAGAGGCTATTCGAGACCTTCTGTCTGCAATATGCCAGTATATGGCCTTAGTGCAAGTGGGAGATTGTTAGTGTATATGCCCCAGAGGCCATTATTGTATCATACTGGTTTGTATATTACTTAATGGAAGCTTGGGATATTCACAGTTGTATTGACAATCTTGCTCAAAATGGTAGTATGCTACCTGGTTTGTTTCTACTTCAATATGTGCATGTGTTTTTTTTAACATATCGCTTATACATATTAGTAGAGCCCTTAGGATCATTGCTTGATTACCAGCGTTGTGATGGCAGTCACACTAGTGGGGCTGGGTAGTCTGTAAGCACATCCTTATACAGGTCCCTAGTCGTAGGATTATCGAGACAGGGCATCGACACTCCAGAGTAGACTAGTATGTACGCTTCTCATCCCAGCAGGGGAGATGGTCTGTCCCACAGCCATTAGTACGTCGTACTGGAGATAGTATGCAGGTGCTCATTAGGTTATGAGTACACCGGACAAGACTCGTTGGGAACTGCTGGTTGATAATATACCTATCGTCAGGTAGCAGTTCCCAGGTGACATGAGTACAGCTTAGTCCGTCGACTTGACACTGCCACTTCGCCTCGAGTGTGTTCCCACTGTACTTTGATTACTACCCTACCACGGCTCAAAGGAGTCGTGCAAACAGGTAGTAGTTGGGTGCAGTCCCGAAGCACTTGGAGGCAGTGGCGGTTAAATATGATTCGTCTCTCTCGATATTGGGGGTTGATGTCGCGCTGTGTTGGAGAGTCATTACACAAAGTCCCTGACCGGGGAAAGCGAGATTTACTGGTAGTATTTCCAGTAGTTTCTCAGGGTGTTCTGGGCTACACTCCAGCACGACTTGTACCGCTATTAGGGGTCTGACGTTTACCGCCCCCTAGGCTCGACATGCGATACTCATAGACGAACAGACCGGACTGTACGGAGATTGTCACAGATAGGCTCATTTGGAGTTCGGATGAGTTATTCTCATCGGCCTTCTCATCGACATATACCTGGGGGTCGTTACGTACAGCTAGTGCCGCTTGCGACCTGTGGTTAAACCCACTGCCAGCGTAGTGTTGAGTCTTTATAGCCCCACACAGAGGGTTTCCCTGCATCAGACAAAAGATGTAGAGGTCGTATGGTTTTACGACAGGGTTCGGTCACGTGCGTGTACTTGTACGCGCATGATGATTCGGACGGACGATACTAGCGGGCTTTGGTTTAAGCCGTATCTTAGTATTGTACTGATGGATTGTTTTCGTCTTTTTGTATCCGCATTTTTCGGAATACGGATACGGGTACGTTTGTACGGACAAGGGGCATTTTTGTAAATTGGTTAAAGATGCTTCTAGAAGATGACATATCATAATTTGTATTTATCATTTTGGTTTAAATGATTATTCATTTTATGGATTTAGGAAATGATGTGGAAATTGCATGAGAGTGGGCATGGCTTCATGAGACACTTGGTGCCTTTTCAAGCCATGACTCGTCTGTAACTTGAACCTTATTTTATGTTTTGATATGATTTATTCTTTGAAAAAGAGAATATGGTTCAGTTAAGAGAACATATGAGAGCTATCTTCATTCTCATTCTCTTTCCTCACTAGCATTTCCTAAAAGGCCATCTTCTTCCTCAAAGCTCTAGTGAACTCATGTGTTGAGTGATCTAGGGAAAGAATAGATATTACAATCCATCCACACATCTCTACATCTCCTACGACATCATGAGTAGAGATCTTGATGCCCAAGTTGCCTCCGTTGGGGTAGGAGTTCGATGCACAACTTCTCGGGTGGATCATCTTGGAGTTGAGGAGTCTGATGAGGGAGCGGCGATCCGAATCGATCCATGGAGTCAACAACAAGAAGAAGGACAGCGAGGAATGAAGATCCGAAGGACCGAAATCGTGAGGTATAAACTTCTGTACATTTAGTTTACCTCACTTTTAGTTTGCTAGTTAGGGTTTAGCACCAATCCTGGAGTCCAAGTCCATGCCGCGATCTTTTGAAAATTGTTTTTCACCTATTCCACCTCCCCGCGATCCCGCGGGGTGCGCGACATAGACTTACATCATCCATGCCTCACACCATTCTCATACCACCTCACCGCTCCACCTCATTTCTAATTTCTGGAAAAAAAACTAAGAAAATAAGGTGTTCTCTTTCTAGAATGTTTTCCATATAAATAAGGAATACACTTTACCGTATATACATACCCGTATTCGTATCAATATACGAATACCCAAAAAGATAGAATAATACAAATAACATAATACTAGAATATACATATCGAAATATGCATATGCAAATTATTAAATCAATACCTGATTTAATAATCCAGCTCAATCCTAAGCCGGCTAGTATTATCAACCATTTGATCGAAAGTCCGGGTAGCTAGTACAATCATTCGATCGAAATCCTGCATGTATCAAAATAGGGCTAATATATCATTTCGCATGAACTAAATAAACCCTATGTATGGGACTCTAAAGACTCGACAGTACGCCGGTAGTAAATTACTGGATAAATCTATAACCACAAGCACGTCAGCGGCACTAGCTGTACGTAACGGCTACCCGGCTACTTGTAGAAAAGAAAGACCGACGAGCAAACTCATCCGAAACCCTACTGAGCCTATCTGTGACAATCTCCATACAGTCCGTTCTTTTTGTCTAAGAATATCGCATACTGGGTCTAGGGTTAGTAAACGTCAAACCCTAATGACCCGATAATTCATGCCTATGTGGCTCAAGACCAATCCGGAAAACTACTAATCTAACTATCAGTAAATCCCAACTGCCTTGGCCAAAATCTTATGGTACTGGTCAACCGAACATAGTGCGATATCGACTCCCTATACCGGGAGAGACGAATCCCTAACATCGCTCACTACCTCCATGTGACTCGGGACTGTACCCAACTAAAACCTGTTTGCATGACTCTGTAGAGTTGTGGTAGGGTAGTAATCTAAGTTCAGTGAGAACTCATACGAGACAAATGACGATCTCAGATCTAAAAACTAATCTGTACACATGTCACCTGAGAACTGCTATCTGACGATAGGTATAATACCATCTAAAAGTTCTCGGCGAGTCTGTCCAGTATACTCATCCCCAATGAGCACCTGTATACGATCTTAGGTGCGAAAGACCAATGGCTGTAGGACCAACCATCGCCTCTCATCGAGGTCTAGAAACGTATACACCAGTCTAGTCCAGAATATGGATATTTAAGGATATGCTTATGAACAACCTACCCCCACATGTATGATCGCCATCATAACGCTGGTAGTCAAGCAATAATTCTATGGGCTTTATCAACATGTATTAATGATAAGTAATAACAAGTAAAACATATATACATATTAAGATAAAGACAAACCAAATAGCATAATATCATATCGAGCAAGATTGTCCTATACATACATATGTTCAAGCATCCACTACATATATACATATAAAATAATGGCCTCTAGGAAATATATATCCAACAATCTCTCACTTGCACTAAAGCCGTATATTGGCGTACCGAGTACCCAACATCTGCTCTAGGGCCAGTTGTTGGCGTTTTGCATGTCCAACATCTCAAATAGTCTCTCAAACTGTACTTGAGGAAGAGTCGTGGTGAATGGATCCGTCGTGTTCTCTTTTATGTCTACTCTCTGCACCTCGATCTCCCGGCGATCTATGATCCCCTGATCAGGTGATACCGTCTCAAGATGTTTCTGCATTTCTGAAGGGACCGTGATTCTTTCACTAAAACCATAGCCCCATTGTTGTCGCAATACAAAGGTATTGGATCAACAATGGACGGAACCACCTCAAGTTCAGTAATGAGCTTCTTTATCCAGACCGCTTCTTTTGCGGCATCGTTGGCAGCAATATATTCAGCCTCCATCATCGAGTCTGCGACGATATCCTATTTGGAGCTCTTCCAATATACCGCCCCTCCATTGATAATAAACACAAAACCCGAGACAGACTTGCTGTCATCCTTGTTACTATAGAAGCTTGAGTCAGTAAAGGACTCCACCTGGAAGTCCCCATTACCGAACATCAGGAACGGTTCCTTAGTCCTTCTCAGGTACTTAAGAATGTTTTTTTACTGCTGTCTAATGGTTCTCTTCTATGTTTGACTGATACCGGTTCACCACGCTAAGCGCGTAAGATACATCTGGTCGTATATAGTATCGCATACATTATAGATCCTACCGCCGAAGCGTAGGGTATAATGCTCATGCGAGCCCTCTCCTCATCAGTCTTGGGAGACATCTCTTTGGAGAAGGGATTCTATGCAATGCGGGTATATTAATGCGCTTGGAATCTTCCATACTAAATCCTTTTAGTATGACCTCTATATACCTGGACTGTGAAAGTCCCAACAATCTTTTAGATCTATCTCTGTAGATCTTAATCCAGGTCTTTTATGGAGAACCTTTGTGACAAAAACAGCTTGACCAATTGTAGTATAAGAATATCATTTCATATCAAGAGAGTGACATCCACGTACAAAACTAGGAATGTGACAGTTCTTCCTACAATCTTCTTATAGATATAAGGCTCATCCTCGTTTTTGATGAAATCAAATTCCTCGACTATCTCATCAAAATAGATGTTCCAGCTCTGCGAAACCTGCTTTAATCCATAAATGGATTTAAGAAACTTGCACACCTTTCCGCTGCTTCCACTGTCTATGAATCCCTTCGGTTGATCCATATAAATGCACTCTTCCAAACGTCTGTTCAGAAAAGCCGTTTTTACGTCCATCTATCATATTTCATAGTCATGGAAGGCAGCAATGGCAAGTAAGATCCGAATGGATTCGAGCATAGCCACTGAAGAAAAGGTTTCATCATATTCTACATCGGATCTTTGAGGAAAACCTTTTGTAACAAGTCTAGCCTTATAGGTTTCCACCTGTCCATCTACATCAATCTTCTTTATGAAGATCCATTTGTATCCAACGGGTTTTACCCTAGGAATAGCAGTATCCAAGGTCCAAACTTTATTGGTGTACATGGACTCCATTTCGGATCGCATCCAGCCATTTATCAGAGTCCCTACTGGTAACGGACTGCATGAAACTGCAGGATCTTCCAAGATACAATCCTCTCGATCCCCATCTACGAGAAAACCGTAGTATCTCTCGGGAGGATGAGAAATCCTACTAGATCTGCAGAGTGGCTGAGATTCGTCCGGTATTGTTAAATCCTGTTGTTCTACCGAATCTTCAGATGTAGTTTGTGTTAGTTATATGTATGCCCTAGAGGCCATTACTGTACATGCGATGTATATTGTAGTGGATGCTTGAACATATATAGGGATGGCTTTCTTACTCGACATGATAGTATGCTATCTGGTTGCACTTTATCTTAACATGTACACTTATTGTCTCTCTATTACATGTTGATAAAGCTCTTAGGATGAGTACTTGATTATCAGGATTATGATGCGGATCATACTAGTGGGGTAGAGGTAGTCGGCAAGTACATCCTTCAATAGTTCCTAGTCGTGGGAGTATCGAGACGGGGCATCGATATTCCGGAGTAGACTAGCATATACGCTTCTCAACCTATGTGATGGGCGATGGATGATCCCATATCCATTGGTGTTTGACATCAGAGAAGGTATACGGGTGCTCAGTGGAGACTGGGTACATTGGACGGACTCGCCGAGAACTCCTAGATGGTATTATACCTATCGTCAGATAGCAGTTCTCTGGTGACACTGGTACAGGTTAGTCTGTCGACCCGAGATCGTCATAGAGTCTTGTGTGATTCCCACCGTGCTTTGATTTCCACCTTACCACGTTCAAGAGATCGTGCAAAATGGTGGTTTTTGGGTACAGTCCCGAGTCATATGGAGGCAATAAGCGATAGGAGGGGATTTCGTCTCTCCCGGTATTGGGGGTTAATGTTGCGCAATGTTCGATTGGCCATAACAGGAAATCCCTTGCCAGGGTTGCTGAGATCTACTGGTAAGTGTTATCAGTAGTTTCTCAAACCGTTATGGATCTTACATCGACATGACTTATCAGGCTATTGGGGTCTGACGTTATACCACCCCCAGGCTGCGATATGCGACATATCTGACGAAGAGACCGGACTGTACGATAGTGTTACTGATTGGATTCGCAAGAGTATGAGCAGGCTTGCTTGTTGATTTTCTGATCGCTCAATACCCGGATGGCCGTTATGTTTAGCAGACCGCCTGTGGCTTGTGGGTGACTGATATGATCACCACCTACTGCCGGCGTATTGACGAGTCTTTATAGTCCTACACAGAGGTTTCCTGGCTCAAGCGAAACGAAGTAGGAGCACATATGTGATATGTGCGGGACCGAGATTAATGTGCTTATGTGATACCGCATTCTATTCTCGCGATATGTGATATCGGTCGGTTATATGTGATATAACTGGGTTATCGGATCAAGTGTTGATTTGATAAGTTGTTATATTTGATATTACTCGGTTGTATGTGATATAGCCGGATTATTAAATCAAGTGTTGATTTGATAATTTAATGTATAATTATATATTTGAAATATTAACTTAAATTAACTAATATTTGCTCACTAAACATTTCTTTTTCTCACTTGTGTGCATATATTATATATGTGATATATATTAATGTATATTTTTTTGTGTCATGTTTGATGTCACATGCAACATGGGTGTATTAGACTCACACCATGCTTATGATAATCCTAGGGTTTTTATTTATCAAAGTAAATCACAAATTGGTAGAATTATGTCATGGCTAGAAGCTTGGAGAAGCTTGTTGCTAACCATTGACTTAGTCCACTAATTTTGTTTTACTTGTAGATATTTATTAACCTAACCATTATTGTTAGTCATGGTCTATTCTCTACATGAGTTAGTGTATGACACAAACTCATCCATGGTTGCTATTCTCACCTCATGAGTTTCATTCTCTTCTTTTTTCATCTTCTTCTTCATTAAGATCTTAGCTCTCTAGATTTATGGGAGATGAAGAAAAATAGTGAGAAAATTATTTCTAAAATCATTTTCGGCCTCGAAGACTTCAAGCAAGCTTTTCATTTCACCTTGTGGATCCTTACTAGAGTCCGAGAGATCACTATTTGGAGCGAAGGGACTACTACACGGAGCTATTGAAGTGAAGGACCGGTCTATAAAGGTTGTATTCCTTGTTCACTTAGATGTAAAGATTTGTACATACTTGTTCGTCTAATTCTTTAGTTTAGATTCTAGTGTTAGGGTTCTTTAGCACGCTAATTTTTTGAAAACGGTATGGTCGATACCTCCCGAAACCCAGTGGCCGCCTAGGGAACCCAGCAGTTTGTGGTTCTTGAATTTCTTTCAATTCTACCGTGCTCCCACTAATTTATTTTGGAAGAAATTCCCTTTCCAAAATGATGGCGTGACAAGCAACAAACACCTTCTGATCCTCAGTGTGTTAAAATAGATATCCTGTTGAATGTTTAGGATATCCCACAAACTTACAGAATACAGATCGTGCCTTGAGTTTGTCTGAATTATGTATTTTAACATAAACTGGACAACCCCATATCTTAATAAAATTAAGGTATGGTCTCTACACCTCTCATATTTCATATGGAGTGGTAGGCACGGACTTGGTCGGAACTCTATTCAACAAATGTGCTGCAGACTCAAGCGCATATCCTCAGAATGAAAGAGACAACTCAGCATTACTCATCATTGAGCGAACCATATCTAATAGGGTACGATTTCTCCATTCCGATACACCGTTGTGCTATGGTGTATACGAAGGAGTAAGCTGAGAAAGAATACCATTCTCTTTTAAGTAGTCGAGGAATTCCGTGCTTAAGTACTCCCCTCCTCTATCAGATCGGAGGATCTTAATACTTTTGCCAATATGATAATCTACTTCAAATCTGTATTTTTTTTTAATTTCTCAAAAGCTTCAGATTTGTGTTTCAAAAGTTACACATATTCGAACCTAAAGAGATCATCAGTGAATCTAATGAAGTAAGAGAACCCACCCCTTTCATGTGTAGACATTGGACCACATACATCACTGCGTATGTGTTTCAGGAGCTCTTTGGCTCTTTCTCCGTGTCCTGAGAACGGAGTTTTGGTCATCTTTCCTTTGAGACAAGATTGGCAAGTTTCATAAGATGTAAATTCGAACGGATCTAAATATTCATCTTTATACAACATAGCTAATCTTTTCTCATTAATATGACCAAGTTGTCAGGAATATGTATGCCCTAGAGGCCATTATTGTATCATACAGTGAATGCTTGGACATATATATAGAGGACTTTCTTGTTTGACATGATAATATGCTATCTGGTTGCTCTTTATCTTAACATATACACTTGTATTATTATACTGTCTTTCTGATACATGTTGATAAAGCCCTTAGGATGTTTGCTTGACTACCAGGACTATGATGTGGATCATACTACCGGGACTTGTATAGTCCACAAGCACATCCTTTAACTGTTCCTAGTCGAGGGAGTATCGAGACAGGACATCGATATTCCAGAGTAGACTAGTGTGTACATTTCTTGACCCTGTAGGGGGAGATGGTTGATCCCATAACCATTAGTGTTTGACAACAAAGATTGTACACATGTGCTCATTAGAGAATGGGTACACCGAACATGACTCGCCGAGAACTCCTAGATGGTACTTTACCTATCGTCAGATGGCAGTTCTCTGGTGACACTGGTACATGTTAGTCTGTAGACCCGAGATCGTCATAGTGTCTTGTGTGGTTCCCACTGTACTTTGATTTCCTCCCTACCATGGCTCAAAGGAGTCGTGTAAACAGGTGGATTTTGGATACAGTCCTGAGTCACATGGAGGCAGTGAGTGATAAGAGGGGTTTCGTCTCTCCCGGTATAGGGAGTTGAGTTGCGCTATGCTCGATTAGCCATAACAGTAAGTCCCTGGCCAGGGCTGATAAGATTTACTGGTAAGTGTTATCAGTAGTTTCTCGAACCGTCATGAGCCAAACATCGGCATGACTTATCAAGTTACTGGGGTCTGACAATTCCACCCCTAGACTCGATATGCAACATATCAGACGAAGAGACCGGACTGTACAATAAGTGTTACTTATAGGCTTCATGGGAGTATGGACAAGCTTGCTTGCTGATCTTCTAATCACTCAATACCTGGATAGTCGCTACGTCCAGCTAGTACCGCTGACGGCTTGTGGGTGACTGATGTGATCATTACCTACTGCCGGCGTATTGATGAGTCTTTAGAGTCCCACACAGAGGTTTTCTAGTTCAATCGAAACGAAGTAGGGCACATATGCTGATATGTGCAGATGCCTGATTAAATACGAGTATGTGATACCGTATTCTAATCTGGCGACATTTGATATCGGTTAGGTTATATGTGATGTAACCGGATTATTGAATCAAGTGTTGATTTGATAATGTGATATAAAGATAAATGATATTAGTCGATTATATATGATATAACCGGATTATTAAATCAAGTGTTGATTTAATAATTTGATATATATTTATTTTGATATAATTATATATATTAACTAATATTAATGCTCACTAATTATTTTTTTCTCTTAATATTTATTTATATATATGTATGATATATATATATATATATATATATTTGGATTTTTTATTTTGAGAAAATAGAATAAAGAGGTGGAAATTGGAGAGATATTTGTGGTATGGTATAAATCATGGCTTGTTCATTATTGTATTCATTTGCATTCACTATTGAAGCATGGTTGAATTTTATTATTGTGAGAAAATCCATGCTTCAATAAGTGAGATAAGAATGAAAGCTATTCATCACTTAATCATTTTGCCTTAGCATTTTTCCTTAGCTCTCTCCATCTTCATCTTCATCCTCTAAGCCATAACCCTCACATGAGTTGTGAACCTTAGGGCTTTAGAAAATTCCTAGTGAGCTAAAACACCTACTTCATCATCCTAATCTAGATTAGCAATTTAGATTAGGGTCTTCCCTTCACTAATAGTAGATTAGAGAAAAGGTAGTTTGAACTAGAGAAGCTTCAACGTAGATCATCTTCGGCCTCGAAGATCGCGAAGCAAGCTCGTACATTTCTTCAAGTGGAGCCAAGAGCAGTCGTAGGGACTACTACCCGGAGCTTTAGCAGAGAAGGACTTGGTCTACAAAGGTTGTAGTCTCTTTCTCTTAGCGTAGTTCTTCCTATATCATGTTAGTTATATGTATGCCCTAGAGGCCATTACTATACATACGATGTATATTGTAGTGGATGCTTGGACATATATAGGGAGGACTTTCTTGCTCGACATGATAGTACGCTATCTGGTTGCTCTTTATCTTAACATGTATTCTAATTGTCTCTATGTTACATGTATTAGAGATAGTGCCCTCAGAGTCAATTATTGGATCACAGGCACGTGATTGCAATGATTGAGGGAGGACCTATCCCGGTAGGACAGTCTTACTCAAGATGATAGTATGCTATCTGGTTTATCTTTATCATCGTGTACTGCTTTAGGTGACCTGACAGGTCACTATTGCACATTGATAGAGCCCCTAGGATTCTTGCTTGACTGCCAGCAGTATGAGGGCGATCATATACGTGGGAGCCGGTAGTCTATAAGCACATCCTTAAAAGGTCCCTAGTCGTGGGAGTTTCGAGACAGGGCATCGATACTCCAGAGTAGACTAGTGTATACAGTCGAGACCCCGACGAGGGGCGGTGGCCGGTCTCACAAGCCACTGGTGTCAGTTGGTTCACCTAAGATGTATGCAGGTGCTCATTGGGTTATAAGTACACTGGACAGAACTCGCCGGGAACATGCTAGTTGGTCTTATACCTGACGTCAGATAGCAGTTCCCTGGTGACATGTGTACAGGTTAGTTCATCGACCTAAGGATCGTCATTTGTCTCGTGTGAGTTTCCACTGTACTTTGATTACTACCCTACCACGCTCAAAGGAGACGTGCAAACAGGTTTTAGTTGGGTACAGTCCCGAGCCACATGGAGGCAGTGAGCGGATCTTCGGGGGTTCGTCTCTCCCGGTATTGGGGGTGAGGTCGCGCTGTGTCTAGGAGAGCCAGAACATGAAAAGTCCTTGGCCAAGGTAGGAGATTTACTGGTAGGTATTCCAGTAGTATCTCAGGATGTTCTGGGCTGATCTCTAACACGACTTGTACCTCTTTTGGGGGTCTGACTTTTACCAACCCCCTAGGCCCGCCATGCGATGCTCATAGACGAACGTACCGGACTGTACGGATATTGTCACTGACAGGCTCAGTAGGGTGTTAGGTGAGTTCGCTCATCGACGTCCCTTTTGGTCAATAGCTGGTGGCCCGTCACGTATGGCTAATACCTCTGACGTGCTAGTGGTTAAATCCACAGCCATTGTATTGACGAGTCTTTAGAGTCCCCCACATTCAGTTGCTCAAGTTTTCGGGCGAAACGCTGTAGAGGCCGTATGGAGATATGGCAAGGTTCGATCAGATACGTGCGGTATTGCACGGATCAGGATCGGACGTATGATACTAGCCGGCTTTGGTTTATGCCGGATCCTAATATAGTACAGTGTAGATTTTGTCTCATTGCATTTGTATTCGGTCGGAATACAGATGCGGGTGTGTATACACAGTATCGGGGTTTTTCCTGTAATTTATTATGGGATTAGTTTTTTGGAGTTGCCAGTTTGTTTTCCGTTTCAGCCATATTTCTTTGTATCTTTCATTGGGTGAAGATTGGTGGAGGAGGGCTTATTTGCATTTGTGCAAATAAGCAATTTGGAGGGTGGTCTTTGCATATTATTGTATCATGATAGTTCCACCATCATATTGACTTCCTTGTTCATGATGTTTCATGATGGCTTGACCTTTTTGGAGTCATCATGCTTAATGATGATGTTTGGTTATGATGGTTGAGTGTGACTTGTTTTTGTGATGATGATTCTTCATAACCTCTTCTCTCTCTCTTGCATTATGGGGGCTCATTTTTTTCTTTTTGATTCATACACTCTCTCTTCTCATTCTCACCATGCCATGGTGTAAGTGCACGGCGGCGCCCCGGCCGTCAATCCGACGCCGGAATGCGGAAGCGGTGATAAACTTTAATTTTTGCGGACTTTGCAAACCGGCACCACCGCGCACTAAACTCCGGATCGTAACCATTAACAAGTCTAAGCTAGCTAGAAGATGGGTAAGAGATGTACCGACTGATCCGAGTCCTCCGGTCTTCATCTCCACTCCGATCTCCTCGCGGGATCTCCGTCCGTCTCCTCCTCGTCGGAAAGGGCACCACATCGCCTGTAGCTTTTACGGGCTCCCACCTCAATACCGAGGCAACTCGGGCGCGAAGCTGGCGAATCGACGCGTCCAAGATTTGCTGTAGGAAGTGTAGTGTAGAGTGCATGTCTCACTTTGGGGTTGGTTGCCATAGATGGAGGAATGGTGTATAGAAAATTGGTGCTTTCAATTTTCTATCAATGGAATGAGATGAAGAATGATATACACAAAATGAATCACTCTCATTTTTCTTCCTCTCCCAAAAGAAGTGGCCGGCCATTCCTATTTTAGAATGGTGGAGGGAACAAAAATATATCATGAAGAGAGGTGAGGGTAGGAGAAGTCAAGAGGTGACCACAAACAAACATGAACCATGCTTATTACTTACATCCACCCATACCCTTTCCTATCATAATTAAATGCAAGAATGGTGCAAAGATAATGATGCTATCATAATCAAAACAAATGCAATAAACCCCCTCCACAAAAGTTATTTGCACAATTGCAAATAACCCCCCTCCATCGGAAAAGTCCGGCCGGGAAAGAACAAAGGAAAACCGGCCGGAACGGAATGCAAACTGGCAACTCCAGAAAACTGGTCCTGTAATAAATTACAGGAAAACCCCGATACTGTGCATACACACCCGCATCTGTATTCCGTCCGGATACAAATGCAAAGAGACAAAATCTACACTGTACTAAACTAGGACCGGCTTAAACCAAAGCCGGCTAGTAATATCCGTTCGATCCTGATCCGTGCAATACCGCACGTATCTGATCGAACCCTGCCATATACCTATACGGCCTCTACAGCGTTTCGCCCGAAAGCTTGAGTAACTGAAAGTGTGGCGGACTCTAAAGACTCGTCAATACTATGGCTGTGGATTTAACCACTAGCACGTCAGAGGTATAAGCCAATACGTAACGGGCCACCAGCTATTGACTAAAAGGGACGTCGATGAGCGAACTCATCCTGACACCCTACTGAGCCTGTCAGTGACAATATCCGTACAGTCCGGTCCGTTCGTCTATGAGCATCGCATGTCGGGCCTAGGGGGTGGGTAAAAGTCAGACCCCCAAAAGCGGTACAAGTCGTGTCGGAGTGTAGCCCAGAACACCCTGAGATACTACTGGAATACCTACCAGTAAATCTCCTGCCTTGGCCAAGGACTTCGTGTAATGGCTCTCCTAGACACAGCGCGACCTCACCCCCAATACCGGGAGAGACGAAACCCCCGAAGATCCGCTCACTGCCTCCATGTGGCTCGGGACTGTACCCAACTAAAACCTGTTTGCACGACTCCTTTGAGCCGTGGTAGGGTAGTAATCAAAGCACAGTGGGAACTCACACGAGACAAATGACGATCCCCAGGTCGATGAACTAACCTGTATACATGTCACCTGGGAACTGCTATCTGACGTCAGGTATAAGACCAACTAGCATGTTCCCGGCGAGTCCTGTCCGGTGTACTCATAACCCAATGAGCACCTGTATACATCTTAGGTGAACCAACTGACACCAGTGGCTTGTGAGACCAGCCACCGCCCCTCGTCGGGGTCTCGACTGTATACACTAGTCTACTCTGGAGAATCGATGCCCTGTCTCGAAACTCCCACGACTAGGGACCTTTTAAGGATATGCTTGTAGACCCCAGCTCTCACGTATATGATCGCCCTCATACTGCTGGTCGTCAAGCAAGAATCCTAGGGGCTCTATCAACGTGCAATAGCGACCTGTCATGTCACCTAAAGCAGTACACGATGATAAAGGTAAACCAGATAGCAAACTATCATCTCGAGTAAGACTGTCGTACCGGGATAGGTCCTCCCTTAATCATTGCAATCACGTGCCTGTGATCCAATAATTGACTCTGAGGGCACTATCTCCAACAATCTCCCACTTGCACTCAAGGCTAATTATTGCGATGTCGCATACTCACAGCCCGTGTGATACCGAACACCCAACTCCTCTACTAGTCAGTCTCACAAAGCTCGTTTGCGAGACTATTGCGTTCGAGGAATAGCCTCAGTGAGTGGATCCGCTCTGAAGTTTCTTTCTATGTCTCTCTATATCTCAAGTTCGCGGAGAAAGCCATCTCCCGAAATGAGCAATACCTGTCTTAGAATGTCTGGATGTCTGATGGGACCGAGCTCATAAATGAACTCCAAATCCAAACTTCTTAGACTGTATCGTCAACTGAACTTAATCAGTATCGTGCGCCATGCCACCCTCAGTATTGCCTTGGACCACCTGTCCAAGATACTGTCCCTCGTCAGAGGGAAAAACTATAACTCTGACAACCTCCTTGTCGTCTATGTCACCTTGGAAGCCTGGAATGATAACTGTCTCCCGAATGAGGCTGTCGTTATCATATCCCTAGAACATCCACTTACGTTCTAAAACTGCTTCCAACTGTTTCTCCAGGATTGGATCAATATCATCTTATTGCACCTACTGCAAGAACAACATCTGGTGTGGCACTTGACATCTCATGATTGACTCAATTACCTAAGCAAGTGATCTGCCAATCATGCACATCCCTCTCTACTTTAGTCTATAAGACACCTTTAGAGAGGGTGACTCCATCACCTGCAGGTACACTACCGTGCCAGGAGTCGTCCATTCTAAATACTCTTAGAATGCTGTCAAAGTACCCTGAGTGGGAAACCACCCAAATCTAGATCTAAAACCATAGATCTAGTAACCAGTATGTCTGATATAATGTCCAAGTCCCATGTGGAGAAACCACTGTGTGACGACCAAAGTATAACCGATCGTAGTATAGGAATATCACTTCCTATTTTGTGTATGTCATCCAAAACCCGGATATCACACCCTACTACCTTCTCAACAGATCCATCCCCTATTCTGATGACGTCAAACCTATGACTGTCACACCAGAAATAGATGATCTATCTCCGCTACATCTGCTTTAGTCTATAAATAGATATAAGCCTGATGTCCACCAATGCTTCCGCTGCTCCCACTGACTACGACAACCCTCTGGCAGAGTCATATAGACGTGCACTTCTAAAGCTAGTTTAGAACGACGCTATACTCATCCTCCTGCCGGGCCTCGCAGCCTGGAACAACAGCAATGGTAAGTGTGGGTAAACAAGAACTTCCCTGTCACCGTCCTTGAGGCTACCGGAGTACCTCTCGGGTGCCTGAAGTTACCCACCTTATCTGCGGAGTGGCCAATGGAATGTCAAATCAGATTGAATCTTTAGGTTCCTTATCAAATCTTCAGTAATCGTTTGTGGTTCTGGAATCACTTCCAGTTCTACCATACTCCCACTGCTGTTTTTGAAAAAATCCATTTTTATTAAAACTGTGGCGAGTCAAGAACAATGTCACTATTGATCTTTCTTATGGTAGAAAGTCAACCCTCGTCATAGCCTGGGTCAACCCACAAACAGCCATTACAGAAACGTGCCTTGAGTTATCCAGAGTCTGGTTTTAATCATAAGCCGGACAACTCCCCGTACCTTAACAATGTTAAGATATGAACTGTACTATATCCAATATAGAACCAGAGGCACTGATTTAATTGAACCAGATTCAAATCATGCATCTGTCTCCAGTGCATGTCAAACAAATGGAGAGAGGCCGATCAGCGTTACTCAACTTAGGAATGCTTCCAATTATGAGTAACCTGAAAGAGAAGCAATTTCTCTTAATCATTACTATCAACTGAATACCATATACAAGTATCTACATCTTCGATCACTTTGAAGAATCCCGATACTTGCAATACCTGGTTCTCTACTTTATTCAAATACCTATAACTCCTCAAAACTTAGACCCTGTGTTTCTATGAAACACACGTCTAAGAACTAGAGAAGTTAAAAGTAAACAGAATATAGTATGAGGACCAACCCCTCTGTCCTAATGGACACTGGACAATATACAATACTCTGTATAAGTCCGCTGAGTCTAACAACTCTTTCACTGTGTGTCGTAGGTTGAAAACTGTACTTATGGTTAAGAAGAATTACACCGCTGTTTAATGCTCCTTACCTAACCATCCACTGATATAGGTAAATGTCATCGACATAATATCAAAAGGTATATCTCACTCTATGAAAATAGACGTACAGATATATCAATTTGAAATTGGTGCACAACAGCGGATATTCAAAACCAAAATTTGCCGACCGGCAAACAGCCCAGGTGATCTCCTCAAATATCACCGATTACAACGAATCCCGATATAATGAGGATGATTACCTTATTCCCAATAACCTACTCCCACTCACCATCTGTAAAACCATACAGATGTGAGAATCAAACCTGGTAAATACATACCCTGGAGCAAGTGTCTAATCAGGAAATCAGTTTTCATTTAACAGTACACAGTGAAACTGAAACATTGAAATGTTTCGATGGGGTATCCTGGTATTCCTAGTAATGCCTCTACCATTATCCAGATTCACAACTATAACCGTATAATTCTTTGTCACCTCTCCAAATCCCTTTATATGTCTTTAGTCGTTACCTTCTGCACACCTCTTAGGCCAAATGGTTTTCTTCCTTCCCTACCGTTCGGCACCAGCCTATGGTTTGGAAGAAGACTATCCAATAAGCATAACGGGTGTACTGTCCTAATCCTAGGAGCACTCGCAATGCGAGAGAAGGTGAAGATAAAAGACAACCGAATAGACCTTATTCCTATTTCTCCCGGACCAGAATCCATCCCCGAACTGGAACAAGTTCCTTTCGAGTTCGTATATAACCATACGATGGAGTATCCAATAAACTGTGGATCTTCGTAGTGATACGGAGTGTCCTGGAGAGATACAAAGGTGATTTAGGATTGGCAAAGGAATACTTGGTTTGGTCGTGAATAGCAGTTGCAATTTACTTTGCCCTCTTACTAATCCCTTGCTTTGTCTTAATCTTAATACCTTCTGCACACCATTGTTATGCTAATTGGTTTTCTTCATTCCCCACTGTTCGGCACCAGCCTAAGGTTTGGAAGAAGACTATCCAATTTGCGTAATAGGTGTACTATCTCCTAAACCAAGGAGTACTCGCAACCTGAGAGAAGGTGAAAAGGAAAAGACAACTGAATAATCCTATCCGTTTTCTCCAGAACCGGAAACCATCCTCGAATCCCTTCGAGTTCGTATCTAACCATACGATGGTTTTGTCCAATGGAAGTGGACGTTCGTAGTAATACGGGGTGTCCTGGAGAAAAGGGTAAAAGTAGGAGTGGCAATGAGGTCTGCAACTCTGATAATCCAAAAGCCTGTGTTAAGAAGGTTCGGTCAACTTGGTCACTGAGTCATAGTCTTGGGTCGGGTCAATGGTCGCTGCCAGAGAGAGGGAGAAAAGAAACACTCAGCGTGCACTCTAACCAAGATCAGAATGGTTACCAATTTATCTAATCTGGAAACCTCCCACTGTACCTCAAATTCTCCTCCAAACCTAAAAGAAGAATTAATCGGGGATACCCGAGGAGTAAACTAACTCATCAGTGGGAATCGGGATCCAACTCTCATCGCATGATAACGTGACGGAATCCGCTCACGGTACCACACTCCAGAAGGTATGCGCATATCTGGCAAGTTTCAGTTCTTTTGAAACTCCCGATGTGATTTTTACCCCATGCTCTTATGACCTTGACTTTGGCCAACAAATCATAAGTCACATGTCAAGTTCTGCCCGTCATTCTCCAGGTTAATCTGAGCCCACCCGTACAAGCCCTTGACTTTGGCCAACAAGGCTATACGACTGCCCCAAACCAACGCATCTATCTATGCTGCATATGAATAACCAACAGCTACCAAACACTGTGCCTTGACTTTGGCCAACAAACACAGCTTGAATACTATTGACTACCCATATGAAACGACGGAGGGCTACGAATGGTTTCTGGCGAAAACCGTTAACGTAATGAATTTGATATCGTTGAAGGAACGGATAGCTTTTTAGAAAATATAGTGACGAAAACCTTTACTAAAGAGGTCACTCCCGGTGAAGGGATCTCGGCTCTTTCCCCGTAGAATGAGGTGCAGGATATTCATAACCGAATATCACTGTGCAAAGAAAAAGTAATCGGCTATAGTGAAGTTAATGCCCTGACGCAAACTTCTGTCCAAGGGGTCACTCCCGGTGAAGGGATCTCGGCCCTTGCCTCGTCGACTGAGGAGCAGGATATTCCAAATGAATACCACGATGCAAAACAAAAGTGAACGTCCTTGCAATAACAGCTTTTTGAAAAGTGTTCCAACAACATCAGATTAGGTTTGTTTATCTTGCATTGATCCGAATCAATGCAGTCCCATCAATTGATCACACCAGAAAGAACGAAAATATACTGACGTACGTATATGCCATCCGCATTCGCCACCGGGTCCCGTTATCACCCGTTAGGTTAGCTAACTAACGGCAGAGCGGGGACTGGACTAGCGCGGATGAAAAACATATACAACATCTACTAATATATATACCAATATATAGTATTTCGCTCAAGGCGTGAATAAAAAGCAACATCACAGCAATATACAGCATCACAGAACAATACAGATATCTGGGATCCCCTGGTTTCACAGAGCCACTACTGAAACCCGACGTTCCCCTGGTCGTGTGGATAGCCTGTGCAATGATTTCCTATACCCCCTACGAGTGCGGCGAATAGCCATCCAATCCTGGAGTGAAGCCCCCTCCGTCCCAATGCCATGAGATGCGGGCTTGTTGCCCTCCAGAACCCGGCTATCCGTGCACCCCTCCGCGGGATAATCCTAGTACAGAAAGTAAAATATACATACAATGGGTACATCGACCGCAACCTGGTCGTGCCCCAAAAGAATAATACAAACAGGCAGTGACGGCAGTCCACATGTCGGACGCTCGCCCCGCAACAACAAATGTACATAATACAACAGAAACGGTACTAGCATTGCATCCAGGCTATCCCCCACGACCGATCCGCAACAACACAGCAAATACATAGAACATCAACGTGAAGGTCACGTTCGCAAATCCGTCTAACCGGGCTATAGCAGTTAGACCGGATTTACCGATCGAGTGGCATTCACGGTCGCAGATATAATGTAAATACTGTCAAAAATGTGTTTAAAATTTTCCGATTGATCAAACCTTAACAAGTGGGCCCCCAATCAAAACTGTAGCACTCACAGAAAACCTGGGCCCAATTTTAATATCCCAAAACCCCTAAAATAAGCCCACAAGCCCACTGAAAGAAATTGGTGAAGTGAAGCCTCATTCCTGCGGCGGAAGCGCGGCCAATGAGGGGCTTAGGCCGCCCTTCCGCGGTCGTACGGAATCATCACTTCACCAAAATTTTGCAGTATGCTTAGAACTGTCTGCACATCACTCTGAGACAACCTGAAAAATTTTTGGACTCAAAAAAAATTCGACAGAAACTGATGTGCATGAAAAATGCGGTTTCGGGATTTTGTTCGATCGGAAACGTAAAACACATTAAACCAAGCTAGACGAAGTTAATGGCGAGGCTCTGATACCACTGTAAGTGCACGGCGGCGCCCCGGCCGTCAATCCGACGCCGGAATACGGAAGCGGTGATAAACTTTAATTTTTGCTGACTTTGCAAACCGGCACCACCGCGCACTAAACTCCGGATCGTAACCATTAACAAGTCTAAGCTAGCTAGAAGATGGGTAAGAGATGTACCGACTGATCCGAGTCCTCCGGTCTTCATCTCCACTCCGATCTCCTCGCGGGATCTCCGTCCGTCTCCTCCTCGTCGGAAAGGGCACCACATCGCCTGTAGCTTTTACGGGCTCCCACCTCAATACCGAGGCAACTCGGGCGCGAAGCTGGCGAATCGACGCGTCCAAGATTTGCTGTAGGAAGTGTAGTGTAGAGTGCATGTCTCACTTTGGGGTTGGTTGCCATAGATGGAGGAATGGTGTATAGAAAATTGGTGCTTTCAATTTTCTATCAATGGAATGAGATGAAGAATGATATACACAAAATGAATCACTCTCATTTTTCTTCCTCTCCCAAAAGAAGTGGCCGGCCATTCCTATTTTAGAATGGTGGAGGGAACAAAAATATATCATGAAGAGAGGTGAGGGTAGGAGAAGTCAAGAGGTGACCACAAACAAACATGAACCATGCTTATTACTTACATCCACCCATACCCTTTCCTATCATAATTAAATGCAAGAATGGTGCAAAGATAATGATGCTATCATAATCAAAACAAATGCAATAAACCCCCTCCACAAAAGTTATTTGCACAATTGCAAATAACCCCCCTCCATCGGAAAAGTCCGGCCGGGAAAGAACAAAGGAAAACCGGCCGGAACGGAATGCAAACTGGCAACTCCAGAAAACTGGTCCCGTAATAAATTACAGGAAAACCCCGATACTGTGCATACACACCCGCATCTGTATTCCGTCCGGATACAAATGCAAAGAGACAAAATCTACACTGTACTAAACTAGGACCGGCTTAAACCAAAGCCGGCTAGTAATATCCGTTCGATCCTGATCCGTGCAATACCGCACGTATCTGATCGAACCCTGCCATATACCTATACGGCCTCTACAGCGTTTCGCCCGAAAGCTTGAGTAACTGAAAGTGTGGCGGACTCTAAAGACTCGTCAATACTATGGCTGTGGATTTAACCACTAGCACGTCAGAGGTATAAGCCAATACGTAACGGGCCACCAGCTATTGACTAAAAGGGACGTCGATAAGCGAACTCATCCTGACACCCTACTGAGCCTGTCAGTGACAATATCCGTACAGTCCGGTCCGTTCGTCTATGAGCATCGCATGTCGGGCCTAGGGGGTGGGTAAAAGTCAGACCCCCAAAAGCGGTACAAGTCGTGTCGGAGTTTAGCCCAGAACACCCTGAGATACTACTGGAATACCTACCAGTAAATCTCTTGCCTTGGCCAAGGACTTCGTGTAATGGCTCTCCTAGACACAGCGCGACCTCACCCCCAATACCGGGAGAGACGAAACCCCCGAAGATCCGCTCACTGCCTCCATGTGGCTCGGGACTGTACCCAACTAAAACCTGTTTGCACGACTCCTTTGAGCCGTGGTAGGGTAGTAATCAAAGCACAGTGGGAACTCACACGAGACAAATGACGATCCCCAGGTCGATGAACTAACCTGTACACATGTCACCTGGGAACTGCTATCTGACGTCAGGTATAAGACCAACTAGCATGTTCCCGGCGAGTCCTGTCCGGTGTACTCATAACCCAATGAGCACCTGTATACATCTTAGGTGAACCAACTGACACCAGTGGCTTGTGAGACCAGCCACCGCCCCTCGTCGGGGTCTCGACTGTATACACTAGTCTACTCTGGAGAATCGATGCCCTGTCTCGAAACTCCCACGACTAGGGACCTTTTAAGGATATGCTTGTAGACCCCAGCTCTCACGTATATGATCGCCCTCATACTGCTGGTCGTCAAGCAAGAATCCTAGGGGCTCTATCAACGTGCAATAGCGACCTGTCATGTCACCTAAAGCAGTACACGATGATAAAGGTAAACCAGATAGCAAACTATCATCTCGAGTAAGACTGTCGTACCGGGATAGGTCCTCCCTTAATCATTGCAATCACGTGCCTGTGATCCAATAATTGACTCTGAGGGCACTATCTCCAACACATGGCCGGCCACATGAAGGGGAGGGCTGTCCCAATTTTTGGGAAGGAAAAATTGATCTTTTTGGCTTGCTAAAAACCCCTTTGCTCATCTTCAAAAGTCGATATCTCATATCCTCCACCAAAGGCAACTTCAAGTATCCCCAAAATGAGACATGAGTTCTATACGTATTCTACAGCAAATCTTGGGCACGTCGACTTGCCAACTTCGTGCCCGAGTTGCCTCGGACCAGAGGTGGGAGCCCGTAAAAGAAGCAGGCGACGTGGTGCCCTTCCGGCGACGTGATGGAGACCGGAGATTCCGCGGGAGATCGGGACGACGACGAGAAGACCGGAGGACTCGGATCACTCGGTATATCTCTCTTCCCCATCTTGTAGTTAGCTAGGACTAGTTTAATGGCACGATCCGGGTTTATAGTACGCGGTGGTGCCGGTTTTGAAAAGTTAAAAGAAAATCACCGCTTTCGCATTCCGGCGTCGGATTGACGGCCGGGGCGCCGCCGTGCACTTACAGTGGTATCAGAGCCTCGCCATTAACATAGTCTAGCTTTGTCTAATGTGTTTTACATTTCCGATCGAACAAAAATCCTAAAACCCCGTTTTCATGTACAATCAGTTTCTGTCGAAATTTTTTTGTCTCCAAAATTTTTTCAGGGTGTTGCAGAATGATGTGCAGAGAATCCTAAGAACACTGTAAAATTTTGGTGACATTATCTCTCCATATGACCACGGAACCGCGGCCGTAACCCCTCTTTGGCCGCGGTTCCGCCGCAGGATGTTAGCTTCATTTCACCAATTTTTTGCAGTGGGCTTTTGGGCTGAAAATAGGGGTTTTGGTATACTTTGTTTGGGCCCAGAATTTCTGTGAGTGCTACAGTATTGCTTGGGGGCCCACTTGGTAAAATTTAATCGATCGGATATTTTAAACACATTTGTTCACAGTATTTACATTATATCTGCGACCGTGAATGTCACATGATCGGTAAATCCTGTCTAACTGCTATAGCCCGGTTAGACGGATTTGCGAACGTGACTTTCACGTTGATGTTCTGTGATTGTGCTGTGATGTTGCGGATTGGTCGTGGGGATAGCCTGGATGCAATGCTAGTACAGTTTTTGTTGTATTATGTACATTTGATATTGCGGGGCGAGTGTCCGACATGTGGATTGCCGTCACTGCCTGTTTGTATATTATTCTTTTGATGCACGACCAGGTTGCGGTCGATGTACCCGTTGTATGTATATTTTACTTTCTGTACTAGGATTACCCCAAGGTGGGGTGCACGGATGGCCGGGTTCTAGAGGGCAACGAGCCCGCATCTCATGGCATTGAGACGGAGGGGGCTTCACTCTAGAATTGGCAGGCTATTCGCTGCACTCGTAGGGGGTACAGGTTGACCCAGGAGGGGTGCCCAAGTTACCGGATTCCGTGAAGTGCTGGGTGGTCCATTCATGGTGCTGAAGGGGGCTGCCTCGCTTCAGGTTTTGGCGGGTAACTTGCCGCGCCCGTAGGGGTCTAGGATTTCATTGCATAGGCTATCCACACGACCAGGGGAATGTCGGGTTTCAGTAGTGGCTCTATGAAACCCGGGGATCCCAGATATCTGTATTGTTCTGTGATGCTGTACATTTCTGTGATGTTGCATTTTATCACGCCTTGAGCGAAAATTATATATTGATATATACTAGTAGATGTTGTATATGTTTTGCATCCGCGCTAGTCCAGTCCCCGCTCTGTCGTTAGTTAGCTAATCTAACGGGTAATGACGGGACCCAGTGGCGAATGCGGATGGCATATACGTACGTCATTATATTTCGTTCTTTGTGGTGTGATCAATTGATGGGACTGCGTTGATTCGGATCAATGCAAGTTAAAGACAAACCTATTCTGATGTTGTTGGAACACTTTTCAAAAAGCTGTTATTGCAAGGACGTTCTCTTTTGTTTTGTATCGTGGTATTCAGTTGGAATATCCTGCTCCTCAGTCGACGAGGCAAGGGCTGAGATCCCTTCACCGGGAGTGACCCCTTGGACAAAAAGTTTGCGTCAGGGCAATAACTTCACTATAGCCGATTACTTTTGCTTTGCACCGTGGTATTCAGTTGGAATATCCTGCACCTCATTCTACGGGGAAAGAGCCGAGATCCCTTAACCGGGAGTGACCTCTTTAGCAATGGTTTTCGTCACTATATTTTCATAAAAGCTATCTAGTTCCTTCAACGATATCAAGTTCATTATGTTAAAGGTTTTCACCAGAAACCATTCGTAGCCCTCCGTCGTTTCATATGGATAGTCAATAGTATTCAAGCTGTGTTTGTTGGCCATAGTCAAGGCACAGTGTTTGGTAGCTATTAGGTGTTCATATGCTGCATAGATAGATGCGTTGGTTTGGGACAGTCGTATAGCCTTGTTGGCCCTAGTCAAAGGCTTGTATGGGTGGGTTCAAATCAACCTGGACAATGACGGGTAGAACTTGACATGTGACTTATGATTTGTTGGCCTTAGTCAAGGTCATAAGAGCATGGGGCAAAAATCCACATCTGGAGTTTCTAAAGAAACTGAAACTTGCCAGATATGCGCATACCTTCTGGAGTGTGATGACGTGAGCGGATTCCGTCACGTTATCATGCGATGATAGTTGGATCCCGATTCCCATTGATGAGTTGGTTTACTCCTCGGGTGATCCCGACTAATTCTTCTTTTAGGTTTGGAGGAGAATTTGAGGTTACAGTGGGAGGTTTCCAGATTAGATAAATTGGTAGCCATTCTGATCTAGGTTAGAGTGCACGCTGAGTGTTTCTTTTCTCTCTCTCTTCGGCAGCGACCATTGACCCGACCCTAAGACTATGACTCAGTGACCAAGTTGACCGAACCTTCTTAAACACTGGCTTTTGGATTGTCAGAGTCGCTAACCTCATTGCCACTCCTACTTTTACTCTTTTCTCCAGGACACCCCGTATTACTACGAACGTCCACTTCCATTGGACAAAACTATCGTATGGTTATATACGAACTCGAAGGAATTTATTCGAGGATGGTTTCCGGTTCTGGAAAAAACGAATAGGACTATTCAGTTGTCTTTTTCTTTTACCTTCTCTCAGGTTGAGAGTACTCCTTGGTTTAGGAGATAGTACACCTATTACGAAAATTGGATAGTCTTCTTCCAAACCTTAGGCTGGTGCCGACCGGTAGGGAATGAAGAAAACCAATTAGCCTAACAATGGTGTACATAAGGTATTAAGTAAAGACATATCAAGGGATTAGTAAGAGGGCAAAGTAAATTGCGACTGCTATTCACGACCAAACCAAGTATTTATTCGCCAATCCTAAATCACCTTTGTATTTCTCCAGAACACTCCGTATCACTACGAAGATCCACAGTTTATTGGATACTCCATCGTATGGTTATATACGAACTCGAAAGAAACTTTTTCCAGTTCGGGGATGGATTCTGGTTCAGGAGAAATAGGAATAAGGTTTATTCAGTTGTCTTTTATCTTCACCTTCTCTCATTGCGAGTGCTCCTAGGATTAGGACAGTACACCCATTATACTTACTGGATAGTCTTCTTCCAAAGCATAGGCTGGTGCCGAACGGTAGGGAAGGAAGAAAACCATTTGGCCTAAAGGGGTGTACAGAAGGTAATGACTAAAGACATAGAAGGGATTTGGAAAGATGGCAAAGAATTACATGGTTACAGTTGTGAATCTGAATAATGGAAGAGGCATTACTAGGAATACCGGGATACCCCATCGAAACATTTCAATGTTTCAGTTTCGCTGTGTACTGTTAAAGGAAAACCGATTTCCCAATTAGACACTTGCTCCAGGGTATGTATTTACCAAGTATGATTCTCACATCTGTATGGTTTTACAGATAATGAGTGGGAGTAAGTTATTGGGAATTGGGTGATCATCTTCATTATATCGGGATTCGTTGTAATCGGTGATATTTGAGAAAGTCACCTGGGTTGTTTCCCGGATGGCAAATATTTGGTTTTGAATATCCGCTGTTATGCACCAATTTCAAATTGATATATCTGTACGTCTATTTTTATAGAGTGAGATATATCTTTTTGAAATTATGTCTGTGGCATTTACCTATATCAGTGGATGGTTAGGTAAGGAGTATTAAACAGCGGTGTAATTCTTCTTAACCATAAGTACAGTTTTCAACCTACGACACACAGTGAATGAGTTATCAGACTCAAGGGACTTATACAGAGTATTGTATGTTGTCCAGGGTCCATCAGGACAGAGGGGTTGGTCCTCGTACTATATTCGGTTTACTTATGACTTCTCTAGTTTTTAGACAGGTGTTTCGTGGAAACACAGGGTCCGAATTTTGAGAAGTTATAGGTATTTGAATAAAGTAGAGAACCAGGTATTGCAAGTTTCGGGATTCTTCAAAGTGATCGAAGATGTAGATACTTGTGTATGGTGTTCAGTTGATAGTAATGATTAAGAGAACTTGCTTCTCTTTCATGTTACTCATAATTGGAAGCATTCCTAAGTTGAGTAACGCTGATCGGCCTTCTTCCATTTAGTTGACATGCACTGGAGACAGCTGCATGATTTGAATTAGGTTCAATTAAATCAGTGCCTCTGGTTCTATATTGAATATAGAACAGTTCATATCTTAACGATGTTAAGGTACGGGGAGTTGTCCAGCTTATGATTAAAATCAGACACTGGACAACTCAAGGCACGTTTCTGTAATGGCTGTTTGTGGGTTGACCCAGGCTATGACGAGCGTTGACTTTCTACCATCTGGAAGATCAATAGTGATATTGTTCTTGACTCGCCACAGTTTTATTAAAAATGGATTTTTTCAGAAAAACAGTAGTGGGAGTATGGTAGAACTGGAAGTGATTCCAGAACCACAAATGATTACTGAAGATTTCATAGGAACCTAAAGATTCAATCTGGTTTGACATTCCATTGGCCACTCCGCAGATTTGGTGGGTAACCTCAGGCACCCGAGAGGTACTCCGGTAGCCTCAAGGATGGTGACAGGGAGGTTCTTGTTTACCCACACTTGCCATTGCTGTTGTTCCAGACTGTGAGACCCGGCAGGAGGATGAGTATTGCGTCGTTCTAAACTTGCTTTAGAAGTGTACGTTTATATGACTCTTCCAGAGGGTTGTCATAGTCAGTGGGAGCAGCGGAAGCATTGGTGGACAGGTGGCTTATATCTATTTATAGACTAAAGCAGATGTAGCGGAGATAGATCATCAATTTCTGATGTGACAGTCATAGGTTTGACTTCATCAGAATAGGGGATGGATCTGTTGAGAAGGTAGTAGGGTGTGTTGTCATGGTATTTGGATGACATACACAGAGTAGGAAGTGATATTCCTATACTACGATCGATTATACTTTGGTCGTCACACAGTGGTTTCTCCACATGGGACTTGGACATTTTATCAGACATACTGGTTACTGGATCTATGGTTTTAGATCTAGATTTGGGTGGTTTCCCAATTAAGGGTACTTAGACAGCATTCTAAGAGTATTTAGAATGGACGACTCCTGGCACGGTAGTGTACCTGCAGGTGATGGAGTCACCCTCTCTAAAGGTGTCTTACAGACTAAAGGGGAGAGGGATGTACATGATTGGCAGATCACTTGCTTAGGCAATTGAGTCAATCATGAGATGTCAAGTACCACACCAGATGTTGTTCTTGCACTAGATGCAACAAGTTGACATTGATCCAATCCTGGAGAAGCAGTCGGAAGCAGTTTTAGAACATAAGTGGATGTTCTAGGGATATGATAACGACAGCCTCTTTCGGGAGACAGTTATCATTCCAGGCTTCCAAGGTGACCTGGACGACAAGGAGGTTGTCAGAGTTATAGTTTTTCCTTCTGACGAGGGGCAGTATTTTGGACAGGTGATCCAAGGCAATACTGAGGGAGGCATGGCGCAGGATACTGATTAAGTTCAGTTGACGATACAGTCTAAGAAGTTTGGATTTGGAGTTCATTTATGAGCTAGGTCCCATCAGACATCCAGACACATTCTAAGACAGGTATTTCACATTTCAGGAGATGGCTTTCTCCGCGAACTTGAGATATAGAGAGACATAGAAAGAAACAACAAAGCGGATCCACTCACTGAGGCTATTCCTTGAACGCAATAGTTTCGCAAACGAGTTTTGTAAGACTGACAAGTAGAGGAGTTGGGTGTTCGGTATCACACGGGCTGTGAGTATGCGACATCGCAATAATTAGCCTTGAGTGCAAGTGGGAGATTGTTGGAGATAGTGCCCTCAGAGTCAATTATTGGATCACAGGCACGTGATTGCAATGATTGAGGGAGGACCTATCCCGGTAGGACAGTCTTACTCAAGATGATAGTATGCTATCTGGTTTATCTTTATCATCGTGTACTGCTTTAGGTGACCTGACAGGTCACTATTGCACGTTGATAGAGCCCCTAGGATTCTTGCTTGCTTGCCCGCAGTATGAGGGCGATCATATATGTGGGAGCTGGTAGTCTATAAGCACATCCTTAAAAGGTCCCTAGTCGTGGGTGTTTCGAGACAGGGCATCGATACTCCAGAGTAGACTAGTGTATACAGTCGAGACCCCGACGAGGGGCGGTGGCCGGTCTCACAAGCCACTGGTGTCAGTTGGTTCACCTAAGATGTGTAGGGTTCCTAGGCACACCCATGAGGTTCTAAAAGTGATCAAACATGGCCAATTCAAAATTTTCATGTGCATACAAACCCTAATACGGATCGTTAACTAGATGTATAGGCGATGCAATGCAAATAAACAACTTTAACTTAAAGGGAAGGGGCTACAACCTTTGTAGATCCGGTCCTCCACCTCCATAGCTCCGTGATGAAGTCCCTCCGCTGTACCCATTGGATCTCGGACTCTCGCGGTGGTTTCATCGAAGAATTGATCGGGCTAGGTCGTCGACTTCGATGCCGAAGATGATCTACGTCGAGGCAACTCAAGATCAAACTCCAACTTCACCAAGTCATGAAACTTGTGAAGAAAACATCCTATACTACTTGGCAAGTGGTAGAGGATGAAGAAATAGGAAGTGGGTTCACTTTAGAATTGGATTTCTCACTCTTTTTCTCAAGTTGCCATTGATGGAGGCAAGTTTTTCTTCTTGTTGAAGATGAACAAGAAGAAGAAAAAGAATATGATAAGTATTATTCAAATAGAAAATAAATTGAATACTTATCATATACCTGGTTAAGTGTAGAGACTAAACTAGGGTTAGGTGAATGGTTAGGTTAAGGGAAGCAAACAAAATGGTCAAGCTTTCAACACTTCATGAAGCTTCATGAAAGAAACAAAGAAAGCCACCATTTCTATTTATCTTTTCCAAAATAAATAAACAAAATAAATAAATGAATAAGTAAACAAAACCCTAACCATTCATATAACCATGGTTTAATCATACACACAAACTCAAGTTAGCATGTATCATCAAACATGATACAAACAAGTGCACAAAAGTATATCACATATACAACTTGTGTACTTCAAGTGAGAAAATCCATTTAAAGTGAACAAATACTAGTTAATGCAAAGTAATATATCAAATATATAATTATGCATTAAATCATTAAATCAATACTTGATTTAACGATCCGGTCATATCGCATATAACCGACTAATATCCAATGTATCGACTTATCGAATCAATCTTCGATTCGATAATTAGGTTATATCGCATACAACCATTCGATACATTCATCGCGAGAATAGAATACGGTATCACATACACGCATTATTCTCGGTCCCGCACATATCTCATATGCGCTCCTATTTCGTTTCGCTTGAGCCAGGAAACCTCTGTGTAGGACTCTAAAGACTCGTCAATACGCCGGCAGCAGATGATGATCATATCAAGCACCCACAAGCCGCAAGCGGTCTGCTAAACGTAACGGCCACCCGGGTATTGAGCGATCAGAAGATCGACGAGCAAGCCCGCTCACACTCCTGTGAATCCAACCAGTAACACTTACCGTACAGTCCGGTCTGTTCGTCTGATATGTCGCATATCTCGCCTAGGGGTGGTAAACGTCAGACCCCAATAGCTTGATAAGTCATGCCGACATAGGGTCCATAACATTCGTGAAACTACTGATAACTCTTACCAGTATATCACTGCAACCCTGACCAGGGATTTCCTGTTATGGCCAGTCGTGCATAGCGCAACATCAACCCCTAATACCGGGAGAGACGAATCCCCTCCTATCGCTCATTGCCTCCATGTGAATCGGGACTGTACCCAAAAACCACCTGTTTGCACGACTCAGTAGAGCCGTGGTAGGGTGGAAATCAAAGCACAGTGGGAGACACACAAGACTCTATGACGATCTCGGGTCAACAGACTAAGTTGTACCAGTGTCACCAGAGAACTGCCATCTGACGTGAGGTATAATACCATCTGGGAGTTCTCGGCGAGTCCATTCAGTGTACCCAGTCTCCACTGAGCACCCGCATACCATCTCTGATGTCAAACACCAATGGATATGGGATCATCCATCGCCCATCATATGGGTCGAGAAGATATACGCTAGTCTACTCTGGAATATCGATGCCCCGTCTCGATATTCCCACGATTAGGAACATTGAAGGATGTACTCATGGACTATCCAGGCCCCACTAGTATGATCTGCATCATAGTCCTGGAAGTCGAGTACACATCCTAAGGGCTTTATCAACATGTAACAGAGAGACAGAAAATATACATGTTAAGATAAAGAGCAACCAGATAGCGTACTATCATGTCGAGCAAGAAAGTCCTACCTATATATGTCCCAGCATCCACTACAATATACATCCAATATACAGTAATGGCCTCTAGGGCATACATATAACTAACAATCTCCCACTTGCACTAGGGCCATCTGTAGCAGTAGTTGTAGTATCTAATACTCAACCATCCCCTAAAAGTCTCTCTTTGGGAAAAGGCCTTCGTGAGTGGATCCGCCGTGATGTCCTCTGAGTCTACTCTCCTAACCTCGATCACCCTGGAGATCAACTATCTCCATGATCAGGTGATACTGCCTCAGAATATGTCTGGGTCACTGATGGGATCGAGGTTCCTTGGCCAAAGCCACACTTCCATTGTCATACAATGGTAGGAACCTAGTTCATCTTATGAACCAATATACACCCAAACTGCCTCTTTGGTAGTATTTTTAATAGCGATGTTACCAGCCTTTATCGTCTAGTTTGCCACGGTATCTAGCTTGGAACTCTTCCAACATACCGTCCCTTTACTGAGGGTAAAGACAATGCCTGCGACTGACATTCAGTCGTCTTTATCACCCTGGAACCCTTCCAGTGATTCTCCCCAGGATCGATTGATACTATCTCACTACAACTAGTGAGAATCCTAACATCCATCTAGATCTATCTCGTAGATCCAAAACCTAGGATTTAGGAGGTATCACTTTGATCTTATATAGAGAATCCATGTGATAAGAGGAGATTGACCGTGCGTAGCATAGGAAACACTTTTCCTATCAAGAGTATGTTGTCTACGTACAATACGGGGATGACCACCTTACTCTTTACTACCTTTTTTTTTGTATATACAAGGTTCGTCTACCATTTTGATGAAGTCAAACACTTTGACTATCACATCAAAACAGACGTTCCAACTCCGCGATGCCTGCTTTATTCTGTAAAGCAACTTGCACACGTTTCCGCTGCTCCGACTGTTTACGAAGCCCTTTGGCTGTGTTCTTATAGACGTTCTCTTCTAAATCATTATTTAGAAAAGTAGTCATGACACCCAACCACCAGATATCATAGTCATGGTATGTAGCAATGGCAAGTAGGATCTGGATGGACTTAAGCATAGTCCCTAGAAGAGGTTTCATCATTATCCATGCCTGGTCGATGACGAAAACCTTTAACAAGTCTAGCTTTGAAAGCCTCAACTTTTCCATCTACACCAAGTAATCTTCTCAAGATATACTTGCTCCTGATGGGGATTTAACCCTTCAGATATCGCAACTAAAGTCCATACTTTGTTGGTGTATGTGGATTCCATCTCAGATCGCTAAGCATCCAGCCATCCTTACAGAGTCCCTACTCTTGATGACCTGCTCGAATCTAGTTGGGTCATCATCTCATGATGCATTCCTCGCTCCCACTGTCATCGAGAAACCAAAGTATCTCTCAGGTAGGTGAGGAACCCTACCAGATCGGCGGAGAGGCTGAGGTTCGTCGGGGACTATTGAATCCTTTGGTTCTGTCAAATCGTCAGCTGCAGTTTTGTATAGCTGGAACCTTCCCAGTTCTACAGAACTGACATTGCTTCGATCTTGTCCGGATTATGCTTTTAGACATAGGCCGGACAACCCCAAATCTTAACTAACTTAAGATATGGGCTCTTCCCTTTCCATATCAATATGAAGTGGTAGGCAACTGATTTGATTTGAACCTTATTCAATAGGCATGCAGCTTCTCAAGCGCATAACTCCTAAAAGGAAATAGGAAACTCAGTAGTACTCATCATAGAGCACACCATATCATATAGGGTGTGATTGCTCCGCCCCGATATACCATCGTGCTATGGTGTATACGGAGGAGTAATGTTGAGAGAGAATCTCATTCTCCTTTAGAATAGTCCAGGAATTCCATGCACAAGTATTCTCCTCCCTGATCTCATCATAGGACATAATACTTATACCCGGTTATTGGTTCTCTACTTCTAACTTATATTCTGTGAATATCTCAAAAGCTTCGGGCCTATGTTTCAACAGGAACATATGTCTGAATCTTGAGAGATCATCAGAGAACGTAATGAAGTACAAAGAACCTGTCCTGGCATGTGTAGACAGGAGACCTTACATACATCATCATGTATCAGTCCCAAGAGTTTACTAACTCTTTCTCTGTTTCTAATAAACAGAGCTATGGTCATCTTATCTTTGTGACATGACTGGCAAGTTTCACAAGATATAAATTCAAATTGATTTAAATATGCATCTAAAATGTAACTTCAGCCAGTCGGGTCGCATTGATATGACCTAGTCTACAATGCCTCAAGAAAGAATCGTTCATTTCTGAACTCTTCCTCTTGTGTGTGTTCTGTATACTAGGAACTGTAGTTTGATTTAGAACATCAATGCTTTTAGATAACGTGCCTGAACCGATCAACTTTTGATATAGGAAATGTTCAAAACATTATCCATCAATACAAAATTTTATCATTTCTTTACTAATAAAGAGACTGATATGATTTTGTATATCAGGTTCGGTATCTAATAACATTCGTTCAGAATCAATGTACTGGTCATACAGGATGACAGTGACCGTCAGACTTGGCTGCAACACTTGCCCCGTTCTCTGTCTCATGAAACTTATCACCCGTTCTCAGTTTTCTACCTTTTTGTAGCCTTATGTAACAGATTACATATCTGGGATCCTGATCCGGTATCATATACCCAGGATGCAGAGGATACTGAGAAACAGTTCTTTGTAATGAACATACCCGAAGGAGATGCATCATATGCACTTTCTTCGTTTGGGCGGCATAGGAATTCTGGTATTCCCATATCTCCTGCTCTGTCTTATAACAATTATAAGTTGGAGCGGGACCAACTTACCCCAGCTCAGTATAATAAGCGGGTTCGGCCAATACATCCATATTATTATCTTGATTAAGGCGTGATATGGTCGCTACCTGGAGAGAGAGAGAAGAAAACACTCTGCGTGCGCTCTTGCAAGATCAGATTGGTTATTATTTTATCTAATCAGGATGGCTCCCACTGTTTTTATCAAATCTTCCTTCAAACTTTAAAAGGAAAGACTAACCGGGATTAATTACACCCTACAAGTTTTCCAATCTTTCAGCCAGGCCAGTGTCGGTACTTTGAGGGAGGTTCCCCGTGCTTTCGCACAGACCTAATTACAGTAAACCTCGTTTTCCCAGAGGCGTAACCCCGTTGACACCTTTCTAGTGTCACGACCCGAAAGTACGGAACGTGACCGGCACTTAGATTACGAAGCGTCTAGAGGCGCCACGTAACCTAAGTAAGCCGAAGCCCAGAAATCTAAACCATAAGAGAAGAAAAAGAAGAAAAGAAAAGAAAACAAGTATAAAAACATCAGCAAATTTTACCAAAAATTTCGGCAGAGTCTCCTCTGTAAAACTGGCCCCAAACGGGTACAACAAGTACAATATACATAAACAATAAAAAGCATCCCCAACGGGTGCTAGCTCAACGCCAACAGGCGGAGACAACCACAACAATCACAATAATATACAACACCAAAGGGCGAGGCTCAAAACTCAAAAGAAAACAAAACCACCAGATCTGAATAATACATGCGCGACTCTAAGGTCGAAAAAAAGACTGGTCCTATAAACTTATCAAGTAATACAAATATGGTTGATGGAGCTTACTAGATACAAATGAATGAATAAAAGTACAATGGTGGTTCGGATACAAGTGAACCAACCTACCGTGCAAATCACCCTGAAGAAAAGATGTGCCAACAAGCTGCCCCGGAAACCTGTACATCGAACCTGTAAAGAATTTGGCACAACGGGGATGAGTTGCCAACTCGTGAGTAGAAGACATCTATGAAAAGAAATCGAATGCACGACTCTATCCTAGGTCATAATAATACACTACTATATCCCAAACATCTAGTAATAGCAGGGTAATACTACGTGTAAGTGCAACTACTCCGTGTCGTGTCAGTACCTCATATAATACTATGTCATATGAATGAAATGCATGCACCATGAATGTAAAGTAACAAATCCTGAAATCCAGATATATATGTATAAGAATCTGAAATCTCAATAATGAAATCCATGGAAATCCGTGTCAAACATCGACACAACACATGTAATCTCAAGTCTCAATATCTCGGGCTCCGTCAGTCCGGATCGGCCCATATCATCAAATCTCACGACAACGGTCGGTATCCTCCGGATATCCGCCGCGCCAGACATCACCGGTAGGTAGCCTTCCCCTGCCAGGCTCATCGTCTACAACTCGATCTTCTTGCCCCGGGGTACCATACCGGGCCCACCATGTACCCGAGACGGTTCATCCACTCCTCGAATCGGGTCTCGAAATCCAACAGAAAACATGAAATCTCATGGTGGACGACACATACATCACGAGAAAACCGCATCTTATTTTAAAAAGAGAAGAGGAGAGAGAGAGAAGTTTTATATATTTTTGCGGTTTTTCCCAAAAATCCAGAAATCTCATCGAAATCCAAATCTCAAAATCATGAGTAAGCATATGATAAGTGTCGGCATATGCCCATACTACTGCATGATAACATGAAAATATGAATGCATGAATGTCTAAGCAATAAATATCATGTCTGTACTAATGTCAAAGAATAATCACAATATTATAGCGGTCTAGTTGTTAACTGATTCTATCCATAAAAGTCAATATGATCTAAAGTGTACGTGACATAGCAATTACCGATGATGATGTGTGTGAGCCGGAAAATAAGTGTGCGTGGAATATGCGCATCATCGGTAATAGTGCTGGTGTCCTAACAGGTAAAGTTCATACTGATTATAGCAACATATAAAAGAACATGCACCATGATAATTACAGTATGAATGTAAATACAGATGTGCATTATCCACTCCTCTGCGAGATACGAGTACAACTACCACTATGTGAGTCGAACCTAAACCAGTGTCCATCTAACATCCTAAGGAACTAAACCTAATAGACCAGTCAGTAAGAAACTAGAGTCTACCTAAGGTCTGAATCAATATCTCTAATAGTCGGCGATCCCGCCTCAATAGCGTCACGTATGTAGTACGTCTTCCTCGAATCAAGAGTGCGGATCAATCATCAAATCTAAGACTCGTACGGTAAAATCCATCGTACGGTATCCCAATATCGGGGTACGGTCAAGTATCTCCTAGGTGTCTCCTCATTCGTATAATGTCATCATCAACACATCTCATGATCAGGGTGCTAAACTGTGATCGCATACATCAATCATATATTATTGCCATCATGATAGCATCATTAGTTTATCCTCAGAAATATCATGTCATATGTATCATATTGTGACTAGGTCATACTATATAATATCGGCATCAGGTCACACCAATATAATGTCGTAATCAAGTTATACATATATCATATCGTGATCAGTCACAAGTTACGGTCCGGATACTATTCTAGCGTCCCATGTACATCAATATCACCACCACTCTTTATAATTTATATATATTCATGTTCATTATCTCATTCTCTAATGATCCGCTAACACTTTAATACGACTGTATAGTCAAGAATCACGGCATCAAGCCCAGTTATACTGTTTCATCATGCCTCAAATATCATATCACATCAATGAATCCCATATACGTGTTGTATATATATATATACACACCTATACCTAGTTTTATATACGTATACACATATACGTATACTCCATGTCGAGTTTTAGTGTGTGTGTGTGTGTTTCTATCAGAAACCTACGAACCTTTCCCAAAGTACTCATCCTCTGATATGGTTTTCCTAAATCAGTCTAGTCCAGCCTAGGGTCATTACTAGGGTCCTACTCATTAAGAATCTAGGGTCACATCTGGTTTCCTAATGTCAATAAGTACTATTCCTATTCTACGTTGCGGGGGTGCTAAACGCCATCCACCCGACTTCCCACCGTAGATATGCATCTACTCACCTGGTCCATGTCTGCCGACGACGGTGTCGCCATCCTCCTCTTCATCGCCCGCAGTCCACTTGAAGGGTACCTAAACGCAAACATATAAATATTATCGTAAACTGAATCACATACGAAAGTCAAAACGACGCAATGAACCAGCATAGGTTAAAGCCTATGTCCCGTCCACGAAAAAGAACCAAATATCGCTCGATATCGGCGTACAAACTCCGATGGATCGAGATAAACATTAACAAATAACTCGTAGTTTTAAAACACATTACTTATACCATAAAACACGATTAAATCCATCGAAACCCTAAAATCCATCAAACCGTCCAATTTCGTAAAAACCGAAATTGCCAATTTACCGTTTTTCATCAAAACTTGACATTTAAATGAAACAAATAGTTATAAAACTCATTATATAGCATAACTAGGCTATACAAACCGTTACTATATTTTTATTACACAAATTTATATTAATTTGAAATTTCTAGTTTGCAACATTTAACAATTTTCAACATTTTTCAAGCAAAGCACCACAATTCCACCACAAAACATGATTTGCATGAATTAATGTATTAAACCACAATTCATAATGATAATGATTCAATGAAACCATAAATTATATTTTTAATCACATTTATTTAGAAATTCGTAAAATCTAGTTTACAAAATAATAGCATTTTAGTACTATTTTTCTAATTATCAAAGTAATCTAGTGATCAAAGTAAGTTTTTCATTCAATTAATGTGCTAATATCCTCATTAAAACTACCATCTAATGATAGCAACTTAAATTGGAATTTTATATTACCCACAAACACATTTTAGAAAAATCTAGTTAGCTAATTTCCTTATTTAAAACAATTTTAAATGAAAATTTTACAATTTAACAACCATGCAATATTTTCCAATTCTAAAAGTGTTAAACTAACTATTATAACCCTAATTAATTATTAAAAACCCTAACTTGAATTTACAACCCTAAGTTGCATTTTTTAAAAAAACATAGAATTAATTCATTAAATCTAATTAAGCTTAAATGAACATCTAAAACAATAAATCAAAAGAAAGAAATTATACCTCCCAAAATATGAAATCCCAACAAGAAATGAGCCTCCAAAATACATGCTTTCCCCACTCCAAAATCCATATAAAGAAGGGTAGAGAATAAAGGGTATGAAGAAATTAGGATTTTGTGGAATTTTTTTTGTTGAATTTTTGATGTATTTTGATGGATTTTTGTGCAAAAATGAGGTGGGAAATGGGGGGGCAGCCATGGATGAGTTATGGCCGACCTTGAGGGAGTGAGGGAGAGAAAGAAATGATTAAGGAAAAGTGTAGAAGTTTCAAGAGGAGAAATATCACTTAAAGGTCTTTTCGTGGTTTATTTAATTATTTATTTATTTGTTTACTATAGCAACTCAAGAAATCTCTAGAAAATAGGAAAAAATTGCAAATAAATTTTGCATGATACACACTAATTTCTAACATGCCATGGTTCATTTTTACAAATTAAAACCATTTAAATTTGTAATTTACACTAATTTAGTGTAAAAATAAAGCTTATGTTAATATTTAAAATAATTAATTTAGGAATTTTTTTTAATTAAACTAAAAATTTATAAGTGGCTAAATAAACACTATTTACTAGTAATTACATAATTAAATAGGTATTTTTGAATTTATAATGAAAAACAATTGCGGTTTGATTTTACGAAAAATACATTTTGCTTTACCGAAAATCATAAAATTCACTTAAACAATTTTATTCATTTAATTATTTTTAAAACGTTACAATCTTCCCCCCTTTAGGAAATTCGGTCCCCGAATTTAAATTAACACTCCCCTTCCAAATATAAAATATTTAGCAAAACACTCAAATCGTCGGGGCTCCGAAATCATCAATACATAACAAAAATCAACTCCGTCAAGCATGACGCAATCATCGGAGTTATGGCGATAATAAAATATCATAACCCAATGTGAAAACCATCATAATATACATCAATCTATAACTTATATATAGTTCGCATCCTAGTAAAATCGCCGAATCATCATAATAAAGCAGCATACAAAAACCCCTTCTTGAAAATCGCCGTGCAATGCACGTGTCACGGTCTAAGTAGCGGACGTTTAATTTAAAAAAATAGCTATATATATATCTTTTATTTAACATACACGTCCCGCCTGGTTACTAACTCAAATAATAATGATTATGAAAACATACTGCTCAAACTAAAATCAATCCCAATCACATCAATAAAATGTCATGTGCGTCCGGTGCGCACTGAAATCGAAACCAAATGCAGAAACCATGAATACCCACAAAACAAAACTAAGTGCAACAGGTGTGCACCAAAAACATCTGTCAAGTGCAACGGGCGTGCACGACTCACTATCAGGTGCATCTAATCTGCACAAAACCCCGATTTAGTGCATCTGGTGTGCACAAAATCGCATCAAGTGCGCCAAGTATGCGCAAGAATCCTAATCAGGTGCACATGGAGCACGAAAACATACATCGGATATCAGACTCGAATCACAGTACGAAAATGGATAAAAACTAGGTCGAAGCATATATCAAAATCATGTGTAACCCATATGCACGAAATCAAATCAAAATCTCAAAATATATAAAACCAAATCAAGTGTACTGGGTGCGTACTAAACCACATCAATAGAACTGATATATGAAACACAGATAGAATGAAGGTACACGCAGGAAATACCAATCGTAGAACAAAGTGCTCAAAATACAAAAATCCAATCAACGAAAATAGGAAATTCAAATCACTAAATCACAATCGTAAACACTATCGTCAATGTGCGCCTCTTTCCTCTGATGTCGACTGCTTCGAACTCGTTCTTTCATAGGTGTGCTGACTGCGCTACCAACGGCAATACTCATGTCTAGAGTCTCCCACGTAGTCGATCCCTTCACCTGATATCCGGACTACATTAAACTTTTCGATCGATCCATCAAAATCCCATAATTCCCCGAGAGCTCAACACTCAAGTACAGTTTAAAAATATCCGGTACATACCCCAGCATCGATGATCCAGCTGTAGAAGGGCAAACCCAAGCCTCACTAATGGCACAGCGGAACTGCCGTAAACCCTAAGGTTCAAGGGCGTTCTCGTGGTCATTATGTCGAGTTAGGGTTTCATTCTTCTAGAGGGTCCATCGAAATACCTGCATGTTCTTCCGAATACTTTAAACTTAGGAAAATGGTTTTCTGATAATCGTTCGAACCCTTTAACTTCATCCGGACGGCATGTGAATACCCTTCGTCCGCACGCTAAGCAATGCTTCAATCCTCAAGAATAACCAATTCTCTAATGGTTATCGCATTCGAGCCACAGATCCCTCTGCCCGTGTGCCCGTGGTAACAGAAACCACCATCCGACATTGACGAAGATAGATCAAAAGAACGAATGAAATACGGTGCAAACAAATGTACATCCTAAGGCTCCTTAAGCAGAGTAGCGTATCGTAAGTATGCCGCGGACCATACCCATGGTACGTTACTCTACCTAAATCGCCTACTCCATCAACCAAGGGTCACCTAGACTTATACAAGGTTAAACCTAGCGCTCTGATACCAAATTTGTCACGACCCGAAAGTACGGAACGTGACCGGCACTTAGATTACGAAGCGTCTAGAGGCGCCACGTAACCTAAGTAAGCCGAAGCCCAGAAATCTAAACCATAAGAGAAGAAAAAGAAGAAAAGAAAAGAAAACAAGTATAAAAACATCAGCAAATTTTACCAAAAATTTCGGCAGAGTCTCCTCTGTAAAACTGGCCCCAAACGGGTACAACAAGTACAATATACATAAACAATAAAAAGCATCCCCAACGGGTGCTAGCTCAACGCCAACAGGCGGAGACAACCACAACAATCACAATAATATACAACGCCAAAGGGCGAGGCTCAAAACTCAAAAGAAAACAAAACCACCAGATCTGAATAATACATGCGCGACTCTAAGGTCGAAAAAAAGACTGGTCCTATAAACTTATCAAGTAATACAAATATGGTTGATGGAGCTTACTAGATACAAATGAATGAATAAAAGTACAATGGTGGTTCGGATACAAGTGAACCAACCTACCGTGCAAATCACCCTGAAGAAAAGATGTGCCAACAAGCTGCCCCGGAAACCTGTACATCGAACCTGTAAAGAATTTGGCACAACGGGGGTGAGTTGCCAACTCGTGAGTAGAAGACATCTATGAAAAGAAATCGAATGCACGACTCTATCCTAGGTCATAATAATACACTACTATATCCCAAACATCTAGTAATAGCAGGGTAATACTACGTGTAAGTGCAACTACTCCGTGTCGTGTCAGTACCTCATATAATACTATGTCATATGAATGAAATGCATGCACCATGAATGTAAAGTAACAAATCCTGAAATCCAGATATATATGTATAAGAATCTGAAATCTCAATAATGAAATCCATGGAAATCCGTGTCAAACATCGACACAACACATGTAATCTCAAGTCTCAATATCTCGGGCTCCGTCAGTCCGGATCGGCCCATATCATCAAATCTCACGACAACGGTCGGTATCCTCCGGATATCCGCCGCGCCAGACATCACCGGTAGGTAGCCTTCCCCTGCCAGGCTCATCGTCTACAACTCGATCTTCTTGCCCCGGGGTACCATACCGGGCCCACCATGTACCCGAGACGGTTCATCCACTCCTCGAATCGGGTCTCGAAATCCAACAGAAAACATGAAATCTCATGGTGGACGACACATACATCACGAGAAAACCGCATCTTATTTTAAAAAGAGAAGAGGAGAGAGAGAGAAGTTTTATATATTTTTGCGGTTTTTCCCAAAAATCCAGAAATCTCATCGAAATCCAAATCTCAAAATCATGAGTAAGCATATGATAAGTGTCGGCATATGCCCATACTACTGCATGATAACATGAAAATATGAATGCATGAATGTCTAAGCAATAAATATCATGTCTGTACTAATGTCAAAGAATAATCACAATATTATAGCGGTCTAGTTGTTAACTGATTCTATCCATAAAAGTCAATATGATCTAAAGTGTACGTGACATAGCAATTACCGATGATGATGTGTGTGAGCCGGAAAATAAGTGTGCGTGGAATATGCGCATCATCGGTAATAGTGCTGGTGTCCTAACAGGTAAAGTTCATACTGATTATAGCAACATATAAAAGAACATGCACCATGATAATTACAGTATGAATGTAAATACAGATGTGCATTATCCACTCCTCTGCGAGATACGAGTACAACTACCACTATGTGAGTCGAACCTAAACCAGTGTCCATCTAACATCCTAAGGAACTAAACCTAATAGACCAGTCAGTAAGAAACTAGAGTCTACCTAAGGTCTGAATCAATATCTCTAATAGTCGGCGATCCCGCCTCAATAGCGTCACGTATGTAGTACGTCTTCCTCGAATCAAGAGTGCGGATCAATCATCAAATCTAAGACTCGTACGGTAAAATCCATCGTACGGTATCCCAATATCGGGGTACGGTCAAGTATCTCCTAGGTGTCTCCTCATTCGTATAATGTCATCATCAACACATCTCATGATCAGGGTGCTAAACTGTGATCGCATACATCAATCATATATTATTGCCATCATGATAGCATCATTAGTTTATCCTCAGAAATATCATGTCATATGTATCATATTGTGACTAGGTCATACTATATAATATCGGCATCAGGTCACACCAATATAATGTCGTAATCAAGTTATACATATATCATATCGTGATCAGTCACAAGTTACGGTCCGGATACTATTCTAGCGTCCCATGTACATCAATATCACCACCACTCTTTATAATTTATATATATTCATGTTCATTATCTCATTCTCTAATGATCCGCTAACACTTTAATACGACTGTATAGTCAAGAATCACGGCATCAAGCCCAGTTATACTGTTTCATCATGCCTCAAATATCATATCACATCAATGAATCCCATATACGTGTTGTATATATATATATACACACCTATACCTAGTTTTATATACGTATACACATATACGTATACTCCATGTCGAGTTTTAGTGTGTGTGTGTGTGTTTCTATCAGAAACCTACGAACCTTTCCCAAAGTACTCATCCTCTGATATGGTTTTCCTAAATCAGTCTAGTCCAGCCTAGGGTCATTACTAGGGTCCTACTCATTAAGAATCTAGGGTCACATCTGGTTTCCTAATGTCAATAAGTACTATTCCTATTCTACGTTGCGGGGGTGCTAAACGCCATCCACCCGACTTCCCACCGTAGATATGCATCTACTCACCTGGTCCATGTCTGCCGACGACGGTGTCGCCATCCTCCTCTTCATCGCCCGCAGTCCACTTGAAGGGTACCTAAACGCAAACATATAAATATTATCGTAAACTGAATCACATACGAAAGTCAAAACGACGCAATGAACCAGCATAGGTTAAAGCCTATGTCCCGTCCACGAAAAAGAACCAAATATCGCTCGATATCGGCGTACAAACTCCGATGGATCGAGATAAACATTAACAAATAACTCGTAGTTTTAAAACACATTACTTATACCATAAAACACGATTAAATCCATCGAAACCCTAAAATCCATCAAACCGTCCAATTTCGTAAAAACCGAAATTGCCAATTTACCGTTTTTCATCAAAACTTGACATTTAAATGAAACAAATAGTTATAAAACTCATTATATAGCATAACTAGGCTATACAAACCGTTACTATATTTTTATTACACAAATTTATATTAATTTGAAATTTCTAGTTTGCAACATTTAACAATTTTCAACATTTTTCAAGCAAAGCACCACAATTCCACCACAAAACATGATTTGCATGAATTAATGTATTAAACCACAATTCATAATGATAATGATTCAATGAAACCATAAATTATATTTTTAATCACATTTATTTAGAAATTCGTAAAATCTAGTTTACAAAATAATAGCATTTTAGTACTATTTTTCTAATTATCAAAGTAATCTAGTGATCAAAGTAAGTTTTTCATTCAATTAATGTGCTAATATCCTCATTAAAACTACCATCTAATGATAGCAACTTAAATTGGAATTTTATATTACCCACAAACACATTTTAGAAAAATCTAGTTAGCTAATTTCCTTATTTAAAACAATTTTAAATGAAAATTTTACAATTTAACAACCATGCAATATTTTCCAATTCTAAAAGTGTTAAACTAACTATTATAACCCTAATTAATTATTAAAAACCCTAACTTGAATTTACAACCCTAAGTTGCATTTTTTAAAAAAACATAGAATTAATTCATTAAATCTAATTAAGCTTAAATGAACATCTAAAACAATAAATCAAAAGAAAGAAATTATACCTCCCAAAATATGAAATCCCAACAAGAAATGAGCCTCCAAAATACATGCTTTCCCCACTCCAAAATCCATATAAAGAAGGGTAGAGAATAAAGGGTATGAAGAAATTAGGATTTTGTGGAATTTTTTTTGTTGAATTTTTGATGTATTTTGATGGATTTTTGTGCAAAAATGAGGTGGGAAATGGGGGGGCAGCCATGGATGAGTTATGGCCGACCTTGAGGGAGTGAGGGAGAGAAAGAAATGATTAAGGAAAAGTGTAGAAGTTTCAAGAGGAGAAATATCACTTAAAGGTCTTTTCGTGGTTTATTTAATTATTTATTTATTTGTTTACTATAGCAACTCAAGAAATCTCTAGAAAATAGGAAAAAATTGCAAATAAATTTTGCATGATACACACTAATTTCTAACATGCCATGGTTCATTTTTACAAATTAAAACCATTTAAATTTGTAATTTACACTAATTTAGTGTAAAAATAAAGCTTATGTTAATATTTAAAATAATTAATTTAGGAATTTTTTTTAATTAAACTAAAAATTTATAAGTGGCTAAATAAACACTATTTACTAGTAATTACATAATTAAATAGGTATTTTTGAATTTATAATGAAAAACAATTGCGGTTTGATTTTACGAAAAATACATTTTGCTTTACCGAAAATCATAAAATTCACTTAAACAATTTTATTCATTTAATTATTTTTAAAACGTTACAATCTTCCCCCCTTTAGGAAATTCGGTCCCCGAATTTAAATTAACACTCCCCTTCCAAATATAAAATATTTAGCAAAACACTCAAATCGTCGGGGCTCCGAAATCATCAATACATAACAAAAATCAACTCCGTCAAGCATGACGCAATCATCGGAGTTATGGCGATAATAAAATATCATAACCCAATGTGAAAACCATCATAATATACATCAATCTATAACTTATATATAGTTCGCATCCTAGTAAAATCGCCGAATCATCATAATAAAGCAGCATACAAAAACCCCTTCTTGAAAATCGCCGTGCAATGCACGTGTCACGGTCTAAGTAGCGGACGTTTAATTTAAAAAAATAGCTATATATATATCTTTTATTTAACATACACGTCCCGCCTGGTTACTAACTCAAATAATAATGATTATGAAAACATACTGCTCAAACTAAAATCAATCCCAATCACATCAATAAAATGTCATGTGCGTCCGGTGCGCACTGAAATCGAAACCAAATGCAGAAACCATGAATACCCACAAAACAAAACTAAGTGCAACAGGTGTGCACCAAAAACATCTGTCAAGTGCAACGGGCGTGCACGACTCACTATCAGGTGCATCTAATCTGCACAAAACCCCGATTTAGTGCATCTGGTGTGCACAAAATCGCATCAAGTGCGCCAAGTATGCGCAAGAATCCTAATCAGGTGCACATGGAGCACGAAAACATACATCGGATATCAGACTCGAATCACAGTACGAAAATGGATAAAAACTAGGTCGAAGCATATATCAAAATCATGTGTAACCCATATGCACGAAATCAAATCAAAATCTCAAAATATATAAAACCAAATCAAGTGTACTGGGTGCGTACTAAACCACATCAATAGAACTGATATATGAAACACAGATAGAATGAAGGTACACGCAGGAAATACCAATCGTAGAACAAAGTGCTCAAAATACAAAAATCCAATCAACGAAAATAGGAAATTCAAATCACTAAATCACAATCGTAAACACTATCGTCAATGTGCGCCTCTTTCCTCTGATGTCGACTGCTTCGAACTCGTTCTTTCATAGGTGTGCTGACTGCGCTACCAACGGCAATACTCATGTCTAGAGTCTCCCACGTAGTCGATCCCTTCACCTGATATCCGGACTACATTAAACTTTTCGATCGATCCATCAAAATCCCATAATTCCCCGAGAGCTCAACACTCAAGTACAGTTTAAAAATATCCGGTACATACCCCAGCATCGATGATCCAGCTGTAGAAGGGCAAACCCAAGCCTCACTAATGGCACAGCGGAACTGCCGTAAACCCTAAGGTTCAAGGGCGTTCTCGTGGTCATTATGTCGAGTTAGGGTTTCATTCTTCTAGAGGGTCCATCGAAATACCTGCATGTTCTTCCGAATACTTTAAACTTAGGAAAATGGTTTTCTGATAATCGTTCGAACCCTTTAACTTCATCCGGACGGCATGTGAATACCCTTCGTCCGCACGCTAAGCAATGCTTCAATCCTCAAGAATAACCAATTCTCTAATGGTTATCGCATTCGAGCCACAGATCCCTCTGCCCGTGTGCCCGTGGTAACAGAAACCACCATCCGACATTGACGAAGATAGATCAAAAGAACGAATGAAATACGGTGCAAACAAATGTACATCCTAAGGCTCCTTAAGCAGAGTAGCGTATCGTAAGTATGCCGCGGACCATACCCATGGTACGTTACTCTACCTAAATCGCCTACTCCATCAACCAAGGGTCACCTAGACTTATACAAGGTTAAACCTAGCGCTCTGATACCAAATTTGTCACGACCCGAAAGTACGGAACGTGACCGGCACTTAGATTACGAAGCGTCTAGAGGCGCCACGTAACCTAAGTAAGCCGAAGCCCAGAAATCTAAACCATAAGAGAAGAAAAAGAAGAAAAGAAAAGAAAACAAGTATAAAAACATCAGCAAATTTTACCAAAAATTTCGGCAGAGTCTCCTCTGTAAAACTGGCCCCAAACGGGTACAACAAGTACAATATACATAAACAATAAAAAGCATCCCCAACGGGTGCTAGCTCAACGCCAACAGGCGGAGACAACCACAACAATCACAATAATATACAACGCCAAAGGGCGAGGCTCAAAACTCAAAAGAAAACAAAACCACCAGATCTGAATAATACATGCGCGACTCTAAGGTCGAAAAAAAGACTGGTCCTATAAACTTATCAAGTAATACAAATATGGTTGATGGAGCTTACTAGATACAAATGAATGAATAAAAGTACAATGGTGGTTCGGATACAAGTGAACCAACCTACCGTGCAAATCACCCTGAAGAAAAGATGTGCCAACAAGCTGCCCCGGAAACCTGTACATCGAACCTGTAAAGAATTTGGCACAACGGGGGTGAGTTGCCAACTCGTGAGTAGAAGACATCTATGAAAAGAAATCGAATGCACGACTCTATCCTAGGTCATAATAATACACTACTATATCCCAAACATCTAGTAATAGCAGGGTAATACTACGTGTAAGTGCAACTACTCCGTGTCGTGTCAGTACCTCATATAATACTATGTCATATGAATGAAATGCATGCACCATGAATGTAAAGTAACAAATCCTGAAATCCAGATATATATGTATAAGAATCTGAAATCTCAATAATGAAATCCATGGAAATCCGTGTCAAACATCGACACAACACATGTAATCTCAAGTCTCAATATCTCGGGCTCCGTCAGTCCGGATCGGCCCATATCATCAAATCTCACGACAACGGTCGGTATCCTCCGGATATCCGCCGCGCCAGACATCACCGGTAGGTAGCCTTCCCCTGCCAGGCTCATCGTCTACAACTCGATCTTCTTGCCCCGGGGTACCATACCGGGCCCACCATGTACCCGAGACGGTTCATCCACTCCTCGAATCGGGTCTCGAAATCCAACAGAAAACATGAAATCTCATGGTGGACGACACATACATCACGAGAAAACCGCATCTTATTTTAAAAAGAGAAGAGGAGAGAGAGAGAAGTTTTATATATTTTTGCGGTTTTTCCCAAAAATCCAGAAATCTCATCGAAATCCAAATCTCAAAATCATGAGTAAGCATATGATAAGTGTCGGCATATGCCCATACTACTGCATGATAACATGAAAATATGAATGCATGAATGTCTAAGCAATAAATATCATGTCTGTACTAATGTCAAAGAATAATCACAATATTATAGCGGTCTAGTTGTTAACTGATTCTATCCATAAAAGTCAATATGATCTAAAGTGTACGTGACATAGCAATTACCGATGATGATGTGTGTGAGCCGGAAAATAAGTGTGCGTGGAATATGCGCATCATCGGTAATAGTGCTGGTGTCCTAACAGGTAAAGTTCATACTGATTATAGCAACATATAAAAGAACATGCACCATGATAATTACAGTATGAATGTAAATACAGATGTGCATTATCCACTCCTCTGCGAGATACGAGTACAACTACCACTATGTGAGTCGAACCTAAACCAGTGTCCATCTAACATCCTAAGGAACTAAACCTAATAGACCAGTCAGTAAGAAACTAGAGTCTACCTAAGGTCTGAATCAATATCTCTAATAGTCGGCGATCCCGCCTCAATAGCGTCACGTATGTAGTACGTCTTCCTCGAATCAAGAGTGCGGATCAATCATCAAATCTAAGACTCGTACGGTAAAATCCATCGTACGGTATCCCAATATCGGGGTACGGTCAAGTATCTCCTAGGTGTCTCCTCATTCGTATAATGTCATCATCAACACATCTCATGATCAGGGTGCTAAACTGTGATCGCATACATCAATCATATATTATTGCCATCATGATAGCATCATTAGTTTATCCTCAGAAATATCATGTCATATGTATCATATTGTGACTAGGTCATACTATATAATATCGGCATCAGGTCACACCAATATAATGTCGTAATCAAGTTATACATATATCATATCGTGATCAGTCACAAGTTACGGTCCGGATACTATTCTAGCGTCCCATGTACATCAATATCACCACCACTCTTTATAATTTATATATATTCATGTTCATTATCTCATTCTCTAATGATCCGCTAACACTTTAATACGACTGTATAGTCAAGAATCACGGCATCAAGCCCAGTTATACTGTTTCATCATGCCTCAAATATCATATCACATCAATGAATCCCATATACGTGTTGTATATATATATATACACACCTATACCTAGTTTTATATACGTATACACATATACGTATACTCCATGTCGAGTTTTAGTGTGTGTGTGTGTGTTTCTATCAGAAACCTACGAACCTTTCCCAAAGTACTCATCCTCTGATATGGTTTTCCTAAATCAGTCTAGTCCAGCCTAGGGTCATTACTAGGGTCCTACTCATTAAGAATCTAGGGTCACATCTGGTTTCCTAATGTCAATAAGTACTATTCCTATTCTACGTTGCGGGGGTGCTAAACGCCATCCACCCGACTTCCCACCGTAGATATGCATCTACTCACCTGGTCCATGTCTGCCGACGACGGTGTCGCCATCCTCCTCTTCATCGCCCGCAGTCCACTTGAAGGGTACCTAAACGCAAACATATAAATATTATCGTAAACTGAATCACATACGAAAGTCAAAACGACGCAATGAACCAGCATAGGTTAAAGCCTATGTCCCGTCCACGAAAAAGAACCAAATATCGCTCGATATCGGCGTACAAACTCCGATGGATCGAGATAAACATTAACAAATAACTCGTAGTTTTAAAACACATTACTTATATCATAAAACACGATTAAATCCATCGAAACCCTAAAATCCATCAAACCGTCCAATTTCGTAAAAACCGAAATTGCCAATTTACCGTTTTTCATCAAAACTTGACATTTAAATGAAACAAATAGTTATAAAACTCATTATATAGCATAACTAGGCTATACAAACCGTTACTATATTTTTATTACACAAATTTATATTAATTTGAAATTTCTAGTTTGCAACATTTAACAATTTTCAACATTTTTCAAGCAAAGCACCACAATTCCACCACAAAACATGATTTGCATGAATTAATGTATTAAACCACAATTCATAATGATAATGATTCAATGAAACCATAAATTATATTTTTAATCACATTTATTTAGAAATTCGTAAAATCTAGTTTACAAAATAATAGCATTTTAGTACTATTTTTCTAATTATCAAAGTAATCTAGTGATCAAAGTAAGTTTTTCATTCAATTAATGTGCTAATATCCTCATTAAAACTACCATCTAATGATAGCAACTTAAATTGGAATTTTATATTACCCACAAACACATTTTAGAAAAATCTAGTTAGCTAATTTCCTTATTTAAAACAATTTTAAATGAAAATTTTACAATTTAACAACCATGCAATATTTTCCAATTCTAAAATTGTTAAACTAACTATTATAACCCTAATTAATTATTAAAAACCCTAACTTGAATTTACAACCCTAAGTTGCATTTTTTAAAAAAACATAGAATTAATTCATTAAATCTAATTAAGCTTAAATGAACATCTAAAACAATAAATCAAAAGAAAGAAATTATACCTCCCAAAATATGAAATCCCAACAAGAAATGAGCCTCCAAAATACATGCTTTCCCCACTCCAAAATCCATATAAAGAAGGGTAGAGAATAAAGGGTATGAAGAAATTAGGATTTTGTGGAATTTTTTTTTGTTGAATTTTTGATGTATTTTGATGGATTTTTGTGCAAAAATGAGGTGGGAAATGTGGGGGGGCAGCCATGGATGAGTTATGGCTGACCTTGAGGGAGTGAGGGAGAGAAAGAAATGATTAAGGAAAAGTGTAGAAGTTTCAAGAGGAGAAATATCACTTAAAGGTCTTTTCATGGTTTATTTAATTATTTATTTATTTGTTTACTATAGCAACTCAAGAAATCTCTAGAAAATAGGAAAAATTTGCAAATAAATTTTGCATGATACACACTAATTTCTAACATGCCATGGTTCATTTTTACAAATTAAAACCATTTAAATTTGTAATTTACACTAATTTAGTGTAAAAATAAAGCTTATGTTAATATTTAAAATAATTAATTTAGGAATTTTTTTTAATTAAACTAAAAATTTATAAGTGGCTAAATAAACACTATTTACTAGTAATTACATAATTAAATAGGTATTTTTGAATTTATAATGAAAAACAATTGCGGTTTGATTTTACGAAAAATACATTTTGCTTTACCGAAAATCATAAAATTCACTTAAACAATTTTATTCATTTAATTATTTTTAAAACGTTACATCTAGACACCTACTTGATCGGCTAATTGTAAAGTGCAAAACTCTCCCATGAGTAACAATTACTCGCAGTGGGTATCGGGATCCAACTATCACATAGAAGGTATGCAATCTCATTGCAAATTTCAACACTTGAAACTCCCGATAAAGATTTTTACCCCTAGCACCTATGACCTTGGCTAAGGTCAACAAATCATAGGTACTAGTCAAGTTCTACCCGTCATTTCGTGATTAATTAGACCCACCCACATGACCCTTGGCTAAGGTCAACAAAGCCACATGACTGTCCTAACTAATCGCATCATATGCTGTGTAGGAAGACATCACTTAGCTACCGCACACTACGCCTCGGCTATGGTCGACAAACGTAGCACGAATACTAAGTACTCTACTTCCTAAAATGACGGAGGGTTGCGAATGGTTTTTAAGAAAACCTTTAACGCTTTGAACTTGATCTCGTTGCGGAATCAAATAGTTTTTAAATGGAATGTTTTTGAGGCTTTTCTAGTTTTGCTAAAGGGGTCACTCCCGGTGGAGGGATCGTCGGCCCTTTCCTCGTCGAATGAGGTGCGGGATATATCATATATATCACTGTGCAAAGCAAAAACTATAGAAGCAATCAAAAGACAAACCGAGGGTTGTAGCATCTGCCAGTTATTGCTAAAGGAGTCACTCCTGGTGAAGGGATCTCGGTCCTTTCCTCATCGAATAAGGTGCAGGATGTTCTACAATGAACACCGCGATGCAAAGCAAGAACTGTAGCTACCTGTTTTTTTATTTTAAAATTCGATTCTACAACATCAATTAGGTTTATTTTCTTTCATTAATCTCATTAATGAATGTCCCATCAATTAAGTACACCTAAACATCACAGATAAATATAACGTATGCTTATGCCATCCGCATTCGCCTCGATGTCCCGTCTGCTCCGTTAAGTTAGGTAACTAACGCCAGAGCGAGGCAGGGCTAGCGCGGGTGTAAAACATAAGCAACGTCTATATAATATATCATATATACTATATATAATATCTATCTGAACAAATCACATGATCACATCACAGATAATGCAGCAGAAAATATCATATGAAATATTGGATATACTAGGACGTCCGTGTTTTTAATACGAGCCAGTATAAAACATGGATTCCACGGTCGTGATGAATAGCCAATCCCACACCCCTAGACCCCTACGAGAGCGGCAAGCAACCCTACCAATTCTAGGGTTAGGAGACCCGGACTCGACTCTTCGAGATGGTCTCCCATTGGACCCTAAAACCCGGTTACTTGTGCTCCCCTCCTTGGGTCTATCCTAATGCGGAAAAGTAAATAATATACAAATGGTGACATCATCCGCAACCTGGAAGTGCCCCAATAAAAGAATATTACATACAAGTTTTTACATGAATGAAAATGAAAAACACTCATCTCACATAAAACCCTCCCGGCTATTCAAACACGACGATCCAATATAACATATCCAGCAACACATAACATCACATGTTATCAACGTAAGTAAATATGCGCATCCCAATTGTTGTTGACATATAGCAACGAAACCGGCGATATCACATATTACACTTACGGTCACAGAAAAGAAAGTGTAAAACTACAACAGTTGGAATCCACATCCTCTTTAGACATCGCATGCCTAATCAAATGAAATACTTAGACATCACATGCCTAACAATTATAAACCCCGCATTTTAGTCTCATTATCGAAAACTCTTTTCAATATCAAGTCGGGCAATTCAACAAGATTCCCGACATTTTGATCGAATGCTCGTCGCAAACTTTAGTAGGCGTCCGCACCCCTGATACCGTCGACGAAGTGCACCAAGGCGGAACACCGCTGCCGCGAGCACCCAAACGGATGCTTTCGGCGACGGGGTTCTCCTACAGTCACTTGGTCGGGGCTATGGAGTGAGGTTGTCTATTAAGTTTACCCGGCGAGTATCCGCGTACACTACGTGATTGCGACGGACTTTTGATCACATCAAAATTCCGTGGAAACCGATCAAGTGAGACTAAACCGCTAGATTTATACCATTCATTCAGTTATCTCATAACTACTTGTGAATTCCAAATGTTGTATCACATTCCGGATAAGATAGAAAATGTTAAACTTTCCGATCGAACAATCGAACACCCAAGTTTTCCCGATACAGCTCAACACGTTAAATAAGTTTAAAAACATTCAGTTCATGCCTCAGTACCAACGGTCTAGCCGTAGAAGGGTCAAGCCAACGCCTCACATGTAGCACGCCGTACTGCCCCAAACCCTAAGGTTCAAAGGGCAGTTCAAGGCGGTCACATAATCGAGTTAAGGTTTGTTGTCTTCTAGAGGGTCCATCGCGTTACTTGCACTACTTAGAACGTTATTAAACTACGGAAAAATACAACAATTGAAAATTTTCCGGCAGGGGAAAAACTGGGTATTTATATCCGGTCGAACTTTTTAACATATTCTAAAATTACCCGAAAAAAAACACAGACAAAATTAGACAGTCCGATCAAATCTCCGAACTCCCAATACAACCCAGAAAACTCAACTCTTGAGTAAGATTTAAAAATTCCCAGAAAATACAGCACCAGAATATAGGAATTACTGTGGAAAAATAAATGGAAGAAGAGACAAAACGGCCGCGGAACCGCCGCACTAGCCACGCTATTGCCACGGTTCCGCGGCTATTTAATCAAATTAGAACTTCCGTTTTGTACAGTAATTCTTAGAAACTCCTGCTGAGTTTTCTGCATATTTTTAATTTTCAAAAATCCCCGATTTCAAAAAATGTACAGAGAGCAATTTTGAATTAGGGTTTCGGTTCGATCGGACTTCTAACTCCGTCTACGCATCGCCTAAGGCTCTAGCTAGTCTCTGATACCACTGTAGGGTTCCTAGGCACACCCATGAGGTTCTAAAAGTGATCAAACATGGCCAATTCAAATTTTTCATGTGCCTACAAACCCTAATACGGATCGTTAACTAGATGTATAGGCGATGCAATGCAAATAAACAACTTTAACTTAAAGGGAAGGGGCTACAACCGTTGTAGATCCGGTCCTCCACCTCCATAGCTCCGTGATGAAGTCCCTCCTCTGTACCCATCGGATCTCGGAATCTCGCGGTGGTTTCATCGAAGAATTGATCGGGCTAGGTCGTCGACTTCGATGCCGAAGATGATCTACGTCGAGGCAACTCAAGATCAAACTCCAACTTCACCAAGTCATGAAACTTGTGAAGAAAACACCCTATACTACTTGGCAAGTGGTAGAGAATGAAGAAATAGGAAGTGGGTTCACTTTAGAATTGGATATCTCACTCTTTTTCTCAAGTTGCCATTGATGGAGGCAAGTTTTTCTTCTTGTTGAAGATGAAGAAGAAGAAGAAAAAGAATATGATAAGTATTATTCAAATAGAAAATAAAAAGAATACTTATCATATACCAACCATGGTTAAGTGTAGAGACTAAACTAGGGTTAGGTGAATGGTTAGGTTAAGGGAAGCAAACAAAATGGTCAAGCTTTCAACACTTCATGAAGCTTCATGAAAGAAACAAAGAAAGCCACCATTTCTATTTATCTTTTCCAAAATAAATAAACAAAATAAATAAATAAATAAGTAAACAAAACCCTAACCATTCATATAACCATGGTTTAATCATACACACAAACTCAAGTTAGCATGTATCATCAAACATGATACAAACAAGTGCACAAAAGTATATCACATATACAACTTGTGTACTTCAAGTGAGAAAATCCATTTAAAGTGAACAAATACTAGTTAATGCAAAGTAATATATCAAATATATAATTATGCATTAAATCATTAAATCAATACTTGATTTAACGATCCGGTCATATCGCATATAACCGACTAATATCCAATGTATCGACTTATCGAATCAATCTTCGATTCGATAACTAGGTTATATCGCATACAACCATTCGATACATTCATCGCGAGAATAGAATACGGTATCACATACACGCATTATTCTCGGTCCTGCACATATCTCATATGCGCTCCTATTTCGTTTCGCTTGAGCCAGGAAACCTCTGTGTAGGACTCTAAAGACTCGTCAATACGCCGGCAGCAGATGATGATCATATCAAGCACCCACAAGCCGCAAGCGGTCTGCTAAACGTAACGGCCACCCGGGTATTGAGCGATCAGAAGATCGACGAGCAAGCCCGCTCACACTCCTGTGAATCCAACCAGTAACACTTACCTTACAGTCCGGTCTGTTCGTCTGATATGTCGCATATCTCGTCTAGGGGTGGTAAACGTCAGACCCCAATAGCTTGATAAGTCATGCCGACATAGGGTCCATAACATTCGTGAAACTACTGATAACTCTTACCAGTATATCACTGCAACCCTGACCAGGGATTTCCTGTTATGGCCAGTCGTGCATAGCGCAACATCAACCCCTAATACCGGGAGAGACGAATCCCCTCCTATCGCTCATTGCCTCCATATGAATCGGGACTGTACCCAAAAACCACCTGTTTGCACGACTCAGTAGAGCCGTGGTATGGTGGAAATCAAAGCACAGTAGGAGACACACAAGACTCTATGACGATCTCGGGTCAACAGACTAAGCTGTACCAGTGTCACCAGAGAACTGCCATCTGACGTGAGGTATAATACCATCTGGGAGTTCTCGGCGAGTCCGTTCAGTGTACGCAGTCTCCACTGAGCACCCGCATACCATCTCTGATGTCAAACACCAATGGTTATGGGATCATCCATCGCCCATCACATGGGTCGAGAAGATATACGCTAGTCTACTTTGGAATATTGATGCCCCGTCTCGATATTCCCATGATTAGGAACATTGAAGGATGTACTCATGGACTATCCAGACCCCACTAGTATGATCTGCATCATAGTCCTGGAAGTCGAGTACACATCCTAAGGGCTTTATCAACATGTAACAGAGAGACAGAAAATATACATGTTAAGATAAAGAGCAACCAGATAGCGTACTATCATGTCGAGCAAGAAAGTCCTACCTATATATGTCCCAGCATCCACTACAATATACATCCAATGTACAGTAATGGCCTCTAGGGCATACATATAACTAACAAGATGTATACAGGTGCTCATTGGGTTATGAGTACACCGGACAGGACTCGCCGGGAACATGCTAGTTGGTCTTATACCTGGCGTGAGATAGCAGTTCCCTGGTGACATGTGTACAGGTTAGTTCATCGACTTAAGGATCGTCATTTGTCTCGTGTGAGTTCCCACTGTACTTTGATTACTACCCTACCACGCTCAAAGGAGACGTGCAAACAGGTTTTAGTTGGGTACAGTCCCGAGCCACATGGAGGCAGTGAGCGGATCTTCGGGGTTCGTCTCTCCCGGTATTGGGGGTGAGGTCGCACTGTGTCTAGGAGAGCTAGAACATGAAAAGTCCTTGGCCAAGGCAGGAGATTTACTGGTAGGTATTCCAGTAGTATCTCAGGGTGTTCTGGGCTGATCTCTGACACGACTTGTACCGCTTTTGGGGGTCTGACTTTTACCAAGCCCTTAGGCCCGCCATGCGATGCTCATAGACGAACGGACCAGACTGTACGGATATTGCCACTGACAGGCTCAGTAGGGTGTCAGGATGAGTTCGCTCATCGACGTCCCTTTTGATAAATAGCTGGTGGCCCGTCACGTATGGCTAATACCTCTGACGTGCTAGTGGTTAAATGCACAGCCATTGTATTGACGAGTCTTTAGAGTCCCCCACATTCAGTTGCTCAAGTTTTCGGGCGAAACGCTGTAGAGGCCGTATGGAGATATGGCAAGGTTCGATCAGATACGTGCGGTATTGCACGGATCAGGATCGGACGGATGATACTAGCCGGCTTTGGTTTAAGCCGGATCCTAGTATAGTAAAGTGTAGATTTTGTCTCATTGCATTTGTATTCGGTCGGAATACAGATGCGGGTGTGTCTATACAGTATCGGGGTTTTTCCTGTAATTTATTACGGGATCAGTTTTTTGGAGTTGCCAGTTTGTTTTCCGTTTCAGCCATATTTCTTTGTATCTTTCATTGGCTGAAGATTGGTGGAGGATGGCTTATTTGCATTTGTGCAAATAAGCAATTTGGAGGGTGGTCTTTGCATATTATTGTATCATGATAGTTCCACCATCATATTGACTTCCTTGTTCATGATGTTTCATGATGGCTTGACCTTTTTGGAGTCATCATGCTTGATGATGATGTTTGGTTATGATGGTTGAGTGTGACTTGTTTTTGTGATGATGATTCTTCATAACCTCTTCTCTCTCTCCTGCATTATGGGGGCTCATTTTTTTCTTTTTGATTCATACACTCTCTCCTCTCATTCTCACCATGCCATGGCCGGCCACATGAAGGGGAGGGCTGTCCCAATTTTTGGGAAGGAAAAATTGATCTTTTTGGCTTGCTAAAAACCCCTTTGCTCATCTTCAAAAGTCGATATCTCCTATCCTCCACCAAAGGCAACTTCAAGTAACCCCAAAATGAGACATGAGTTCTACACGTATTCTACAGCAAATCTTGGGCACGTCGACTCGCCAACTTCGTGCCCGAGTTGCCTCGGACCAGAGGTGGGAGCCCGTAAAAGAAGCAGGCGACGTGGTGCCCTTCCGGCGACGTGATGGAGACCGGAGATTCCGCGGGAGATCGTGACGACGACGAGAAGACCGGAGGACTCGGATCACTCGGTATATCTCTCTTCCCCATCTTGTAGTTAGCTAGGACTAGTTTAATGGCACGATCCGGGTTTATAGTGCGCGGTGGTGCCGGTTTTGAAAAGTTAAAAGAAAATCACCGCTTCCGCATTCCGGCGTCGGATTGACGGCCGGGGCGCCACCGTACACTTACAACATGTTGATAAAGCCCTTAGGATATGTACTCGACTACTGGGACTATGATGAGATCATACTAGTGGGGCCACGGTAGTCGACGAGTACATCCTATAACTGTTCCTAGTCGAGAATGTATCGAGACAGGGCATCGATACAACAGAGTAGACTAGCGTATACGCATCTTGACCTATATGATGGGCGATGGATGATCCTATATCCATCGGTGTTTGACATCAAGGATGGTGTACGGGTGCTCAGTGGAGACTGGGTACACTGGACGGACTCGCCGAGAACTCCCAGATGGTATTATACCTCACATCAGATGGCAGTTCTCCGGTGACACTGGTACAGAGTAGTCGGTTGACCCGAGATCGTCATAGAGTCTTGTGTGATTCCCACTGTGCTTTGATTTCCATCATACCATGTCCAAGAGGGCGTGCAAAAAAGTGGCTTTTGGGTACAGTCCCGAATCATATGGAGGCAATGAGCGATAGGAGGGGATTCGTCTCTCCCGGTATAGGGAGTTGATGTTGCGATGTGTTCGATTGGCTATAACCGGAAATCCTTGGCCAGGGTTGCTGAGATTTACTGGTAAGTGTTACCAGTAGTTTCTCGAACTGTTATAGACCTCATATCGACACGACTTATCGAGCTACTGGGGTCTGACGTTTACCACCCCTAGGCAAGATATGCGACATATCAGACGACGAGACCAGACTGTACGGGAGTGTTACTGATTGGATTCATAGGAGAATGTACAGGATTGCTTGTTGATCTTCTGATAGCTCAATACCTGGGTGGCTGTTACGTTTAGCTGACCGCTTGCAGCTTGTGGGTGTTTGATATGATCATCACCTACTGCCGGCGTATTTACGATTCTTTAGAGTCCTACACAGAGGTTTCTTGACTCAGGAAAAACAGAATAGGAGCACATATGTGATTTGTGTAGGACCGAGGATAATGCGGTATGTGATACCGTATTGTATTCTCGCGATATGAGATATCGGCCGGGTATATGCGATATAGCCGGGTCATCGTATTAGTCGGTTATTTGTGAAATAGCCGGATTATCGGATCAAGTGTTGATTCGATAATTTAATGTATAATAATATATATGATATATTAAATTACATTAACTAATATTAGCTCACTAAAAGATTCATTTTCTCACGGGATAATACATTGATATATATGCGATATATGTTAATTGTATTATTTTCTATTGTTACAAAATATATTGTATATGTGATATATAATATTGTAACATGTTAGGGTTACAAATTTAACGATGGTTTAGGGTTAAAACTTGGTTAGGGTTTGGATTAGGGTTAGCTTTTGCATGAAGCTTCCATGAAGCTTCATGAAGCTTTGACTTTGTGGTTGCTTGATATTTTGTGAAGATATTATGTTAACCCAATCCAAACCATTAACTCTAGTTAACTCTCTACAAGGGTTAACTCTTTCATGCTTAACCCTTGGTTAGATTTGTAACCACTACAATAATTCATTGTTCATCACAAAAGGAAAAAAAGATTATTCATTCTTTTTCTTCCTTGAGTTTCTTCTTGAAAAAGCTTTCTTTTGTGATGAAAGTGAGTGAGAAAAAGATTATAAATGAGAGCAAAAATCCTACTATATCATTCTCATCTATCCTTGCCCTTTAGATGAGAGTGTTCACTTCATTTAGTGAGTGTTAGCTTGTGTTAATGAAACTTCAAGGTAGATCATCTATGTTATCGAAGATCGGAAGCAAGGTTGCATCATTCTCTTCGTGAACCCTCTTGAGAGTCCGGAACACGATGATCGCAGCGAAAGGACCTCAACACGGAGCTTAAGAAGTGAAGGACCGGATCTACAAAGGTTGTAATCCCTCTCACTTAGTGTTAAAGAGTTTAACATGCTTGTTTTTGCCTAAACCCTAGTTTAAAGATCCGGCTTCGGGTTGTTCGGCACGGCTAAAATTTTTATCGGGCATGGTTGATGCCTCGTAGACCCTTGTGCGCGTGCCTAGCAACCCTACAGTGGTATCAGAGCCAAGCTAGAGCTTTAGGCGAAGTCTAGACGAAGTTTAAAATCCGATCGAACCCGGAAACCCCGACACGAACCCTTCTCTGGATATTTTTCAAAAATGTGATTTTTTATGAATTAAAAATGCTCAGAAAATTAATCAGGAAAAACTAAGAATTACTGTGAAGTACGGACTTTTAATTCGCTGATTTGACCACAGAACCGCGGCCAAACCAAGGGTTTGGCGGCGGTTCCGCTGCCAAAATTTTGAATTAGTCCCTGAAATTTCATATATTTATTCTTAGGTCCTTTCTTGGCAATTTTTTCTGGGAATTTTTTAATTCCACTCAAGTGTTGAGTTTTTTAGGGTTGTATTGGGGACTCGTTGATTCGATCGGATAATTTAACTTCGTTTAAGTTTTTTCCGGGTAATTTTTAGAAAGTGTAAAAAGTTCGAACGGATATCAATAACTCACTTTTTCCCCTGTCGGAAATTTTTTCAAAAGTTGGATTTTTTCTCGAGTTTAAGAATGTTCTAAGTCGTGTAAGTAACGCGGTGGACCCTTAAGAAGACAACAAACCTTAACTCGATTATGTGACCGTCTTAAACTGCCTCTAAACCTAAGGGTTTGGGGCAGTACGGCGTGCCACATGTGAGGCGTTGGCTTGACCTTTCTACGGCTGGACCATTGGTACTGTGGCATGTGATGGATGTTTTAAAACTAATTTCAAGTGTTGAGCTATTTGGGAAAACTTGGGTGTTTGATTATTCGATCGGAAAGTTTAACATTGTCTATTTATCTGGATTGTGATACAATATTTGGAATCCACATATAGTTATGAGATAACTAATTTGAATATTATAAACATAGTAGTTTAGTCTCAAATGATCAGTTGCCACGGGATTTTGATGCGATCAAAAGTCCGTCGCAATCACGTAGCGTACGCGGATATTCGCCGGGTAAACTTAATAGATAGCCACGCCCCATAGCCCCGACAAAGTGACTGTAGGAGAACCCCGTCACCAAAAGCATCCGTTCGGGTGCTTGCGGCAGTGGTGTTCTGCCTTAGTGCACTTCGTCGACGCCATCCGGGGGTGCGGCCGTCTACTAAAGTTTGCGACGAGCGTTCGATTAGGATGTCGGGAATCTTGTTGAATTGCCCGACTTGATATTGAAAAGAGTTTTCGATAATGAGACTAAAATGCGGGGTTTATAATTGTTAGGCATGCGATGTCTAAGGAATTCATTTGGTTAGGCATGCGATGTCTAAGAAGGTTGCGGATTCCAACTGTTGTAGTTTTACACTTTCTTTTCTGTGACCGTAAGCGTAGTATGTGGTGTATCGCCGGCTTCATTGCTATACATCAACGACAATCGGGATACGCATACTTGCTTACGTTGATGATATGAGATATTATGTGTTGCTGTGATATGTTATATTGGATCGTCGCGTTTTGAATAGCCGGGGGTTTTATGTGAGATGAGAGTTTTTCTTTTTCATTCATGTAAAATTCAATTGTATGTAATATTCTTTTATTGGGGAACTTCCGGGCTGAGGATGATGTCACCATTGTATATTATTTACTTTTCCGCATTAGGTAGACCCAAGGCAGGGAGCACAAGTAACCGGGTTCTAGGGTCCAGTGGGAGACCATCTCGAGGAGTCGAGACCGGATCTCCTAACCCTAGAATTGGCAGTGTTGCTTGCCGCTCTCGTAGGGGTCTAGGGATGTGGGTTTGGCTATTCATCGCGACAGTGGAATCCGTGTTTTATACAGGCTCGTATTAAAACACGGACGTCCTAGTATATCCAATATTTCATATATGTTCTTCTGCTATAATGTTCTGTGATGAGATCATATTACTGCCTGAGACGAATGTTTATATTATATATATGAGATATATGTTATATTGCAGATTTCGTTTCAAATGTGATGCTTGTGAAGCATATTAAAATGGGACTTCATTAATGAGATTAATGAAACTAAAAGAAACCTAAAGATGTTGTAGAAACTTGTTTAAAAACCGGTAGCTCTAGTTCTTACTTTGCATAGTGGTGTTCCTTGCAGAACATCCAGCACCTTATTCGATAAGGAAAGAGCCGAGATCCCTTCACCGGAAGTGACCTCTTTAGCGAAACTAGTAGATGCTACAAACTCGGTTTGTCTTTTGATTGCTTCTATAGTTCTTGCTTTGCATAATGGTATATATGATATATCCCGCACCTTATTCGATGAGGTCGACGATCCCTTCACCGGGAGTGACCCCTTTAGCAAAACTAGAAAAGCCTAAAAAACACTCCATTTAAAATCACTCGATTCTACAACGATATCAAGTTCATTACGCAAAGGGTTTTCATAAAAACCTGTCGTAGCCCTCCGTCATTTCAGATAAGTCCTACTTAGTATTCGTGCTACGTTTGTTGGCCTGCGTCAAGGCGTAGTGTGCGGTAGCTAACTATTATTTATCTGTTTATGCATATGATGCAGATTGGATTAGGGTAGTCGTGCGACTTTGTTGGCCTGCGTCAAGGGTCGTGCGGGTGGGTTTAATTCAATCAAGAAATGACGGGTTGAACTTGACTAGCGTACTATGGTTTGTTGGCCTGCGTCAAGGTCATGGGACGCTAGGGGTAAAATATTATTGGGGATTTCAAGTGTTGAAATTTGCAATGAGATTGCATACCTTCTATGAGATAGTTGGATCCCGATACCCGCTGCGAGTAAGAGTTACTCCTGGGAGAGTTTTACACATTACAATTAGCCGATCAAGTAGGCATCTAGAAAAGTGTTAACGGGGTTACGCCCCTGGGAAAATGAGGCTTACTTTAATTAGGTTCGTACGAAAGCACGGGGGACCTCCCTCAAAGTACCGACACTGGCCTGGCTGAAAGATTGGTGAACTTGTAGCGTGTAATTAATCCCGGCTAGTCTTTCCTTTTAGGGTTTGAAGGAAGCTTTGATTAAAACAGTGGGAGACATCCTGATTAGATATATTAGATAACCAATCTAATCTTGCAAGAGCATACGCTGAGTGTTTTCTTCTCTCTCTCTCCAGGTAGCGACCATATCACGCCTTAATCAAGATAATAATACGGATATATAGACCGAACCCGCTTGTTATACTGAGCTGGGGAACGTTGGTCCCGCTCCAACTTATAATTGTTATAAGATAGAGCAGGAAATTGGGGATTACCAAAATTCTCGTGCCGCCCAAACGAAGAGAGTGCATGTTGATGCATCATCTTCGGGTATGTTCATTACAGAGAACTATTTCTCAGTATCCTTTACGTCCTGGGTATGAGATACCGGATCAGGCTCCCGCATATGTAATCTGTTACATGGGCTACAGAAAGGTAGAGAACTGAGAACGGGTGATAAGTTTCATGAGACAGAAAACGGTGCAAGCGTTGCAGCCAAGTCTGTTGGTCACTATCACCCTGTATTACCAGAATACATTGATTCTGAACGAATGTTATTAGATACCGAACCTGATGTACAACATCATATCAGTCTCTTTATTAGTAAAGAAAGGATATAATTTTGTATTGTTGGATAATGTTTTGAACATTTCCTATATCAAGAGTTGATCGGTTCAGGCACGTTATCTAAAAGCATTGCCGTTCTAAATCAAACTACAGTTCTTAGTATACTGAACACACACGAGAGGAAGAGTTCAGAAATGAACGAATCCTTCTTAAGGCATTGTAGACTAGGTCATATCAATCTAGCTAAGTTATATTTAGATGCATATTTAAATCTGTTTGAATTTATATCTTGTGAAACTTGTCGGTCATGTCACAAACATAAGATGACCACAGCTCCGTTTATTGGAAACATAGAAAGAGTTAGTGAACTCTTGGGATTGATACATACTGATCTATGAAGGTCCCCTGTCTACACATGCCAAGACCGGTTCTTTATACTTCATTACATACTCTGATGATCTCTCAAGATTCAGACATATGTTCCTGTTGAAACACAAGTCCGAAGCTTTTGAGATATTCACGGAATATAAGTTAGAAGTAGAGAACCAAAATACGGGTATAAGTATTATGTCCTTTGATGAGATCAAGGAGGAGAATACTTGAGCACGGAATTCCTGGACTATTTTAAAAGAGAATGAGATTCTCTATCAGCATTACTCCTCCGTATACACCACAGCACTTCGGTGTATTGGGGCGGAGCAATAGCACCCTATGTGATATGGTGTGCTCTATGATGAATAATACTGAGTTTCCTATTTCCTTTTGGGAGTTATGCACTTGAGAAGCTGCATACCTATTGAATAGGGTTCAAATCAAATCAGTTGCCTACCACTTCATATGTGATATGGAATGGGAAAAGCCCATATCTTAAGTATGTTAAGATTTGGGGTTGTCCGGACTATGTCTGAAAAGCAAAATCCGGACAAGATCGAGGTAAAGTCAGATCTGTGGAAGTTTATTGGATATCCCAAGCATTCGCAAGGGAATATCTTCTACCAAACCGAGAAACAAAAGTGTTTTATTTCTCAACATGCCACCTTTGTGAAAGGGAATTTCTTGAGGAAAAATTAGTGGTCATGAGGTAGAACTGGAAAGAGTTCCATGTATACAAACTACAAAAAATGATTTGGTAGAACCGAAGGATTCAATAGTAACCAACGAACCTCAGCCTCTCCACCGATCTAGTAGGGTTCCTCACCCACCTGGGAGATATTTCGGTTTCTCTATGACAGTGGGAGCGAGGATTGCATCATGAGATGGTGACCCAACTTATTTCGAGCTGGCCATCAGGAGTGGGACTCTGTAAGAATGGTTGGATGCTTAGCGATCTGAGATGGAATCCTTATAAACCAACAAAGTATGGACTTTGGTTGCTTTATCTGAAGGGTTAATCCCCATCAGGAGCGAGTATATTTTGAGAAGATTACTTGGTGTACATGGAAAAGTTGAGACTTTCAAAGCTATGCTTAAGTCCATCCAGATCCTACTTGCCACGGCTACATACCATGACTACGATATCTGGTGGTTGGGTGTCATGACTGCTTTTCTAAATGATGTTTTGGAAGAGAGCGTCTATAAGTACACAGCCAGAGGGCTTCGTAGACAGTGGGAGCAGCGGAAACGTGTGCAAGATGTTTTATATGATAAAGCAGGCATCGCGGAGTTGGAACGTCTGTTTTGATGTGGTAGTCAAAGAGTTTGACTTCATCAAAATGGTAGATGAACCTTGTATATACAAAAAGGTAGTAGGGAGTATGGTGGTGATCCTCGTAGGGTATGTGGATGACATACTCTTGATAGGGAAGGAGTTTCCTATGCTACGCTCGGTCAATCTCCGCTTATCACAAGGATTCTCCATATAGGATCAAAGTGATACCTCCTAGTCGAGGGTGTATCGAGACAGGGCATCGATACACCAGAGTAGACTAGCGTATACGCATCTTGACCTATATGATGGGCGATGGATGATCCCATATCCATCCATGTTTGACATCAAGCATGGTGTATGGGTGCTCAGTGGAGACTGGGTACACTGGACGGACTCGCCGAGAACTCCCAGATGGTATTATACCTTACGTCAGATGGCAGTTCTCCGGTGACACTGGTACAGAGTAGTCTGTTGACCCGAGATCGTCATAGAGTCTTATGTGATTCCCACTGTGCTTTGATTTCCATCATACCACGTCCAAGAGGGCGTGCAAAAAGGTGGCTTTTGGGTACAGTCCTGAATCACATGGAGGCAATGAGCGATAGGAGGGGATTCGTCTCTCTCGGTATAGGGAGTTGATGTTGCGCTGTGTTCGATTGGCTATAACCGGAAATCCCTGGCCAGGGTTGCTGAGATTTACTAGTAAGTGTTACCAGTAGTTTCTCGAACTGTTATAGACCTCATATCGACACGACTTATTGAGCTACTGGGGTCTGACGTTCACCACCCCTAGGTCAGATATGCGACATATTAGACGACGAGACCGGACTATACGGGAGTGTTACTGATTGGATTCACAGGAGAATGTACACGCTTGCTTGTTGATCTTCTGAGCGCTCAATACCTGGGTGGCTGTTACGTTTAGCTGACCGCTTGCAGCTTGTGGGTGTTTGATATGATCATCACCTACTGCTGGCGTATTGACGATTCTTTAGAGTCCTACACAGAGGTTTCTTGACTCAGGCAAAACGGAGTAGGAGCACATATGTGATATGTGCAGGACCGAGGATAATGCGGTATGTGATACCGTATTGTATTCTCGCGATATGAGATATCGGCCGGGTATATGCGATATAGCTGGTCATCGTATTAGTCGGTTATTTGTGAAATAGCCGGATTATCGGATCAAGTGTTGATTCAATAATTTAATGTATAATAATATATATGATATATTAAATTACATTAACTAATATTAGCTCACTAAAAGATTCATTTTCTCACGGGATAATACATTGATATATATGCGATATATGTTAATTGTATTATTTTCTATTGTTACAAAATATATTGTATATGTGATATATAATATTGTAACATGTTAGGGTTACAAATTTAATGATGGTTTAGGGTTAAAACTTGGTTAGGGTTTGGATTAGGGTTAGCTTTTCCATGAAGCTTTATGAAGCTTTGACTTTGTGGTTGCTTGATATTTTGTGAAGATATTATGTTAACCCAATCCAAACCATTAACTCTAGTTAACTCTCTACAAGGGTTAACTCTTTCATGCTTAACCCTTGGTTAGATTTGTAACCACTACAGTAATTCATTGTTCATCACAAAAGGAAAAAAAGATTATTCATTCTTCTTCTTCCTTGAGTTTCTTCTTGAAAAAGCTTTCTTTTGTGATGAAAGTGAGTGAGAAAAAGATTATAAATGAGAGCAAAATTCCTACTTCATCATTCTCATCTATCCTTGCCCTTTAGATGAGAGTGTTCACTTCATTTAGTGAGTGTTTGCTTGTGTTAATGAAACTTCAAGGTAGATCATCTATGTTATCGAAGATCGGAAGCAAGGTTGCATCATTCTCTTCGTGAACCCTCTCGAGAGTCCGGAACACGATGATCGCAGCGAAGGGACCTCAACACGGAGCTTAAGAAGTGAAGGACCGGATCTACAAAGGTTGTAATCCCTCTCACTTAGTGTTAAAGAGTTTAACATGCTTGTTTTCGCCTAAACCCTAGTTGCCAAAAGCTTCCACTCGGGTGCTTGCGGCCACGGTGTTTCGTCTAAGTGCACTTCGTCGTTGGCATCGAGGGTGCGGCCATCTACTAAAGTTCCTGACGTGCATTCTATCAGGTAGTTGGGAATCTTGTTGAATTACCCGACTAAGTTATTGAAAAGTGTTTTCGATTCGAGACTAAAATACAAGGTTTATAGGGTTAGGCATCAAACTCGGAATATGAGATATTCCGGGTTTATGATGTTTAAAGTATATGCGGATTCTAATTATTGTAATTTTTCATTTTTTTTCAGTGGCCGTAAGTGTAATATGTGGGGTATCCCCGATCTCGTTGCTATATATCAATGAAATTCGGGATACGCATATTTACTTACGTTGATGACATGTGATATTATGTGTTGCTGTGATATATTATATTGGATCGTCGTGATTGAATAGCCGGGAGTTTTTGCGTGAGATGAGAGTTTTTCATTTTTCATTCATGTAAAATTGTATGTAATATTCTTTTATTGGGACACTTTCGGGTTGAGGATGATGTCTCCATTGATGTATATTATTTACTTTTCCGCATTAGGATAGACCCAAGGCGGAGAGCACGAGTAACCGGGTTCTAGAGTCCAGTAGGAGGCCATCTCGAGGAGTCGAGACCGGGTCTCCTAACTCTAGAATTTGCAGGGTTGCTTGCCGCTCTCGTAGGGGTCTAGAGATGTGGGTTTGGCTATTCATCACGACCGTGGAATCCGTATTTTTCATTACTGGCTAAATTTAAAATACGGACCTCCTGGTATATCCAATATTTCATATGTTTACTTTTGCTGCTTGAGTTCTGTGATGTGATCATATAACTGCGTGAGACGAATGCTATATATACATGATATATATATATATATAAATATAATAATAATAATAAACGTTGCATATGTTTTGCACCCGAGCTAATCCAGCCCCCGCTCTGCCATTAGTTAAGTAACCTAACGGTGTATGACAAGGCCCCGTGGCGAATGCGGACGGCATAAACATGTGTTCTATTTTCGTTTCTTTTCTGTGATGTTTAGGGAAACATAAATGATGGGACTTCATTAATGAGATTAATGGAAAGAAAAGAAACCTAAAGATGTAGAATCAAATTTTTCAAAAAGATAGCTCTAGTTCTTGCTTTGCATAGTGGTATTCCTTGATGAATATCCAGCACCTCATTCGATGAGGAAAGAGCCGAGATCTCTTCACCGGGAGTGACCTCTTTAGCAAAACTAGCAAATGCTACAGCCCACTCGGTTTTTTTGATAGCTTCTCTAGTTCCTGCTTTGGATAATGGTATTCCTTGATGAATATCCAGCACCTCATTTGTTGAGAAAACAGCCGAGATCCCTTCACCGGGAGTGACCTCTTTAGCAAAACTAACAATGCTAAAATCACAAGACTCTACAAAAATATCAAGTTCATTACGTTAAAAAGTTTTCTTCAAAACCAAACGTAGCCCTCCATCATTTCAGATAAGGACTATTTAGTATTCGTGCTGTGTTTGTTAACCTTGACAAGGCGTAGTGTGCGGTAGTTGATTAGTGCTTATCTGCAGCATGTGATGCGATTGGATTAGGGTAGTTGTACGGCCTTATTGACATTGTCAAGAGTCGTGCGAGTGGGTTTAATTCAATCACGAAATGAACGGGTTGAACTTGACTTACGGTTTATGGTTTGTTGACTTTGTCAAGGTGATAAACCACTTGAGGTAAAAACAGATATTGGAAATTTCAAGTGTTGAAATTTGCAATGAGATTGCATACCTTCTATGAGATAGTTGGATCCCGATACCCATTGCGAGTAACTGTTACTCCTGGGAGAGTTTTCCACTTTACAATTAGCCGATCCAGTAGGTGTCTAAGAAAAGTGTTAACAGGGTTATGCCCCTACGGAAACGAGATTATTTAATTAGTTCCATGAGAAAGCATGGGGAGACTCCCCCGGAATACCAATACCTGCCTGGCTGACCAATTGGTGAACTTGTAGGGTGTAATTAATTTGGGCTAATCTCACCTTTTACGGTTTGAAGGAAGATTTGATAAAAACAGTGCGAGTCATCCTGATTATATAAGATAATATCCAATCTAATCTTGAACGCTAAAGCGTTTTCCTTCTCTCTCCAGGTAGAGACTATGACACGCCTTAATCAAGATAATAATATGGATGTATTGACCAAACCCGTTTATTATACTGAGCTAGGGAACGTTGGTTCCGCTTTTTCTTATGATTGTCATAAGTCTGAGCAAGGAACAGGGGAATATCAAGATTCCCATGCAACCCGAACGAAGAAAGACCATGCTAATGCATCTTCTGCGGATGTGTTCATAACCGAGAACCGTTTCTCAGTTTGCTCTACGTCCTGGGTATTGGATACCGGATCATGTTTCCACATATGTAATTTGTTACATGGGTTAAGGAGAAGTAGTGAACTGGGAAAGGATGATAAGTCCCTAGTAATAGGGAATGGTTTAATTGTTGCAGCCAAAACAGTTGGCGAATATCACCTAGTATTACCAAATAGTAATACAATGATTCTGAACGATTGTTATTACGTACCAAAAATGATGTGTAATATAATATCAATTTCTTTATTAGATAAAAAAGGATATAACTTTGTATTAGAGAAAAATGATATGAACATTTTCTTAAAACATGTGTTGATTGGGTTTGGTACGTTATGTAACGATATATACGTTCTAAATCAAACTATGGCTCTAAACATACAGAATACACACAAGAGGAAAAGTTCATAGATAAACGAAGCTTTCTTGTGGCATTGTAGACTAGGTCATATCAAGGCGACAAGACTAGCTAAGTTGCATAAAGATAAATATTTAAATCTGTTTGAATTTACATCTTATGAAACTTGATAGTCATGTCTCAAAGGCAAGATGACCAAAACTCCATTTACAGGACATGGAGAAAGAGCCAATGAACTCTTGGAACTGATACATAGTGATGTATGCGGTCCTATGTCTACACATGCCAGGAATGGTTGCTCGTACTTTATTACATTCACCGATGATCTCTCAAGATTCGGACATCTGTTCTTGTTGAAACACAAATCTGAAGCTTTAAGAAATTCAAAGAATATAAGTACGAATTAGAAAACCAAATGGGTAAAAGTGTTAAAATCCTTCAATCTGATCGGGGCGGAGAATACTTGAGCACGGAATTCCGATACTTAAAAGAGAATGAGATTCTCTCTCAGCTTTCTCCTCCGTATATACCACAGCACAATGGAGAATCGGAACGGAGGAATCGCACCCTATTAGATATGGTACGCTCTATGATGAGTACTACAGAGTTACCTATTTCCTTTTGGAGTTATGCGCTTGAGACAGCCGCATACTTATTGAATATGGTTCCTACCAAATCCGTGCCTACCACTCCATATGAGATATGGAAAGGGAAGAGACCATGTCTTAACTTTATTAAGATATGGGGTTGTTCGGCTTATGTTAAAAAAAAAAACCCAGACAATGTAACGTTTTAGAAATCGTTATGTGAATTTGTCCGTTTTAGGGTTAAATTGTCGGTATTTTCCGTTTTGACCCGACTGTGATCAAACGACCATATAGACTTTCCAGCAACTAGTCTATCTAAAATAAAGCTAGTGCACGAGCTTTGGGGGTATATGGGACGTTTTGGTTCAATTTGAATTTTTCCCAATTTTAATGTTATTTTAATGCGGTATTCACATTTTGGGAAATTTCTCTTTATGCGATCTTTTTATCAAATTATTCTTGAGTAACCTAACCCACATGTATCTAGATATTTGTGTGGAGGTTAGGTTTATTGGATTAAAGAAAAGAAAAGAAAAGATGTAGATGCATGCATGTGTGCATATATGTGTATGAATGCATTAACTATGCATTTAATGTGGTAATTGCTAGGAAACCCTCACAAAACACTCACCTCCTTCCCTTGGCCGAGATCCCTTCATTTCCTACTGCCCTTGCTCATTTCCCTTTCATATTTTATCAACCCTAACTCAAAAATCTCCAAATATTCCAATTATATCACAAATTTTGCACAAAATCCTTGTTCTTGCTTCTTGGATCACTTGGAGCTAGGGAAAGCTTGAATCTTGTAAGCAAGATTGTTAGGTATAATCCCTATACTGATAATTATAGTTTTTATGTTGTTTTGTTTGTTGGTTGTAGCGTAGAACGCTTTTTATGACGATTTGTGCAATATCGGGTTTTTAGTGCCTTTATAGAGCTTTTATACCTGCTGTGACATGGAGTTTTTAGTGTTTGACCAAACAAATTTATAGAGATGTACTAGTAGACCTGAGACACCACCTGAGAGACGGGAACCACCTCACCGGCCCGGGCCGGCGACCCCTAGGGCGAAATCCGGCGACGCCGGCTTGGTAGGAGAGGGTTGGGGTTGGTCTTCTGTGGGTAGTTGTCTGCTGTTGGCTAAATGTGTTTGGTACTGTTTATTTTTTTAGTAAATTCAGTATGCAAAATCTGGGATCGATTACCTATAATCTAGTGTTTTGAGTCCGCGTGATCCGTACTGCGACACGAGTCGTGAGCTTGTGCTGCTGCTGTACTCAGTTTGGTTTTGAGGTATCGCAACGCGTGTTAGCCACTAGACATGCACTCGCGAGTTAGTTTAGTGTGTTGGTGCGTTGTTTAATACGTATTTTTACGTTATATTGATCGATTCTGAGATGTTCGCATTATTTCTTGTGTTTGTGAAATTATAGCGTCGCAAGCAGGGACTTCGGACGCTGCGAACAAGGGGAAGCAGGTGGTCGGATTTTCATAGCTGGAGATCATTGGTGAGTAGATTTAACATCTACGGGGAAATCGCCCGTATGGCGTTATGCGTCGGGGCGAATATGATATGTTAGCTGCATAGTATTTGCATATTAGTTACTTTCATATGAATGTCATTGCATAGCATTATCTGTTGTACCTGACTCGTACCTTTAGATATAACACATTACTGACGGTTCATGTTGCACGAACACTAAATATTATGCTACACCCACATTGTCAGTAATTGCCATGACACGCACAAACTACCTACATACGTGATATAGTAGTGGATAGGAATGATTGGAGTAGTAACTCTTATTCTATTGTGCATATGATATATTGTTGATATCTACATACGTGATATGGTAGTGGATAGGAATGATTGGAGTAGTAACTCTTATTCCCTTGTGCATATGAGATTTTGTTGATACATACATACGTGGAATTGCATTAGGCAAGAATAGTTGAGGTAGTAACCCTTATTCCATTTCATGTATACCTTACTATAGCTATATTGTACATCTTGCATACATATTGACATGTACACCCACATAGTCTAGTATAGTTACATGTATATCATGCACTCATATTGACATGTACACAGCATATGCTTGCTATAGTTGTATAGACCCTGAGAGGTATCGTTTTATATGTGATATTGAGTTGTTGATCATTGCGCTTATGAAATGCATCATACCCACTTGCCTACATGTAGTAAACCTTGCTACACTTACATGTACACTTCATATGATGCTGCATTTATTTTCGGAGGATTTTGGGAACCGCAAGATATATTTTAAAAGCCGGATTCATTTAAAAGAGCGATTTTCCCTTTATATGCTCATATTGATGTTTTATGTTGCATATATCAGTTTTATATGGATTTTACGTATTGTGATATGGATTTCATATGATTTATGGATTTGAGAACCGCGGGGGTATTTTCAAGAAACTATGTACTGTTTGAAAACCCGGTTTCTCTTGATATGATATTTTAGTGCGTCCACCATGTGATTTCTCGGTTATGAGATTTGGCTTATGATACCCGATTCGAGGAGCGGGAGGCACCGTCTGCGGGTACATGGTGGACCCGGTATGGTACCCTGGGGCGAGTGGTGATTTCATGGTGTAGATGATAAGCCTGGCAGTGGGACCACTACCTACCGGTGATTGTATTTGGACTCGGCGGTTTTCGTGGGGATACCGACCGGAGTGAGGTATGACATATCGTCAGGGCCAGTCATGGTGACAGCGCCTGAGTTATGAGGATTTACGTGTCGATGTTAGACACTGGTTTCATGATGTTTCGAGTGTCGGTGTTAGACACTCAGGTTTTCATGATTTTTCCGTATCGTCGGTGGACATACGGGGTTGATATCCTTATATATATTTACTTACAGGTATATGTTTTCATGATGTTTCGGGTGTCGATGAAGAACACTCAGGTTCCATGAGACTTACAGGATGTGAGGGCCGATCTGAGGATGCGGTGCCTGAGGATTTGGGATTTGATGTGTCAGTGAGGGACACTGGTGTTTTCCATGCTAATGATTTTGCATGAGATTTTATTGTATCATCCCACACACTCAGGATTATTGTTATTATGCATTGTTTCATGTAGTTGTAGTACCCTGATGATGTACCTTTACATGATTGTTGCATATTCACTTATCATACTTATGCTATCGGATTACATGTGATAGATAGATCGCTGTTCGTGCATACCTGCGATTACAGTATGATGTTAATTACTATTCACGAGTTGGCAACTCACCCGTGTTGTGCCACAGTGTTTTGCAGAACTTACCCTCAGAGTAGTTGGGGCAGGGCATCTTATCATCACTACTTTTGCAGATACCGCTACGTTAGGCAGTGAGGCATTTGCTCTTAGGTGGGTTTGCGATTATCTGCTTGTACATTATATATCCTTTTTGTTGGATCTAGTACTCTCCATCTACCACTGTTTGTATATGACTTAGAGACGACTTGTGAGGATTTGGTGTTGTATTATTTTGGTGACTTTGGGATGCCGTGCTCGTGGGAGCCAGTGTGTTGGAAAGTTTACTTCTTATTATAGTCGTTTCTTTGATATTTCTTCGCTTCGGCGTCGTATACTTGTTGTGGTGATTGTCTCTACCGTTGGGCGTGATTTTTCTCCCATTTGGGATGCTTTCTATATTATCTGTGTTGTACCCGTTTTCGGGGCTAGTTTTTACAAAGGAGGTGCTGCCAAATTTTTTTTCAAGAAAGAAAACTAGAGTTAGAGTTTTTACTTGTGATTTTCTAAATGTTAAAACTATGTTTTTCTCCGTTGATCCAGATTTGGGTGGTTTAGATTTCTGGGTTTCGGCTTACTTGGGTTGCGTACGCCTGTAGACGTTACGTATCTTAAGTGCTGCACTAGTAAAATAAGGGGTTGCCCCTACGGATAATATCATCCGTAGGGGCAATAAAAGTTTGGCCCTACGGATTAATCCGTAGGTCAAAGTGGTTGCCCCTACGGTCATTCAATATTTATTTAAAATTTATTAAATCTTAAAGTGTTTTTTGCCCCTACGGTGGCGCAAACCAAGCACCTACGGGTATATCCGTAGGGGTATATAAATAGGGATTTAATAGATCGATCCCTACGCTGATTATTTCTCTTTCCTATTCTCGCGCGAAACCAAATTTCCCAAATCGAGATCGTCGTCGCCGCCGCCGCCGCCGCAGTGATCTCGTCGTCACCGAATCCAAGCCGAATCGTCGTCGCCACACCTGCGCAGTGATCTCGTGGTCGCCACCGTGCTCCGTTCTCGTTGTCGCCACCGCCCTTGTCGTCGCCGATTGCGTCTCCGTCATCGCCTACAGGTAATTACTTAAACATTATTATAATGATGTTAGGGTAGCGATCAATGAGGGTTAGGATTAGGTATCGGTTGTGGTTAGGGTTAGGATTAGGGTTAGGGTACGGGTTCGATCGGCGGTTGGGGTTCGACGACTGGTGTTGGGGTTAGGGTTAGGGTTAGGGTTTCGGTTGGGGTTTGGTGTTGGGGTTGGGGTTCGGCTGGGGCTGGGTTGGAGTTAGGGTTAGGCCGGGTTAGGGTTTGGTGTTGGGTTGGGGTTCGGCTGGGGCTGGGTTGGGGTTAGGATGAGTTGGAGAGATTGAAGGCGAGCTGGGTTTTGGGAGAAGAGAAGGAAATGGCACTGCTTAATTGCTGCTTCAATTTTTTGATATAGATAGATAATTAGTTCTCCGAGTTAAAATTTAGGGGGAATTGGATACCTCATGTCAAATAGAAAACAGACTAGGTCCATGCTTGCATACGCACACCAGGCATCTAATTTCAAAAGATCCGATGGTATATAGGATTATGGCTCATACAAGACTAGATCAAGAAAGTTAGTATAAAATGGAGAATGCTCTGTTGCTCCCCTCTACTTCAGCTTACATACAATCCATATAAGGTTCTTTTGGGATTTTGGAGGGGTTTTAATTTGGGGGAAATAAATAGCTTTGGAGATGAAATGGGGCATTTCGGTAATTTGATTCTCTGTTGCAAATATTATTTATCAATATATTTAATTATATATATTAAATAAAATAAAGTAAACTATAAATAATATGAAACCAATATATGATACTCGATGATAATACGAAACCTTCATATTCCCATCGATACCCATATATGAAACTAAAAGCGCCACTTAGTCCCCGTCTATCGGTTAACATACGTGTGATGCTCGTCGTGACCTAGAATTATACGAAAGTTGTTAAATATCGGACAGTATAGCTCGATACTAACAACCGCCGTATAGTCTACGCGACGAGAAAATTCAATCGTATGGTAACCCATAGATTTGTCCCGTGTGGACAAGTTAAGAATGTATAAAGCAAACGCCTTCATTCACTTGTGTTTTCATCCGTTTCGAGATATTTCGTCGGTACCTTTCCGCTGGTTCTCCGTGTACAAAGATAGATTAGATGTTCATTTCAACGTTGTTTCACAGCTTTGAAATGATTATCTATTCTATTACAGTGTACTCGGAGAACAGCGGGGAGGTGCTGCCGAAATTTACTCGAAACGGTTGAAAGCACAAGTGATGGGCGTTCGCTCTATACATTCTTAATGGGATAGAAGCCTACCCTCGACAGCCGGAACACATACATACAAACGCATAATTAGAGAGCGACTCGAGATGTTCGGGTTAAAACCAATATATGATACTCGATGATGATATGAAACCTTCATATTCCCATCGATACCCGTATATGAAACTAAAAGCGCCACTTAGTCCCCGTCTATCGGTTAACATACGTGCGATGCTCGTCGTGACCTAGAACTATACGAAGGTTGTTAAATATCGGACAGTATAGCTCGATACTAACAACCGTCGTATAGTCTGCGCGACGAGAAAATTCAATCGTATGGTAACCCATAGATTTGTCCCGTGTGGACAAATTAAGAATGTATAAAGCAAACGCCTTCATTCACTTGTGTTTTCATCCGTTTCGAGATATTTCGTCGGTACCTTTCTGCTGGTTCTCCGTGTACAAAGATAGATTAGATGTTCATTTCAACGTTGTTTCACAGCTTTGAAATGATTATCTATTCTATTACAGTGTACTCGGAGAACAGCGGGGAGGTGCTGCCGAAATTTACTCGAAACGGTTGAAAGCACAAGTGATGGGCGTTCGCTCTATACATTCTTAATGGGATAGAAGCCTACCCTCGACAGCCGGAACACATACATACAAACGCATAATTAGAGAGCGACTCGAGATGTTCGGGTTAAAACCAATATATGATACTCGATAATGATATGAAACCTTCATATTCCCATCGATACCCGTATATGAAACTAAAAGCGCTACTTAGTCCCCGTCTATCGGTTAACATACGTGCGATGCTCGTCGTGACCTAGAACTATACGAAGGTTGTTAAATATCGGACAGTATAGCTCGATACTAACAACCGTCGTATAGTCTGCGCGACGAGAAAATTCAATCGTATGGTAACCCATAGATTTGTCCCGTGTGGACAAATTAAGAATGTATAAAGCAAACGCCTTCATTCACTTGTGTTTTCATCCGTTTCGAGATATTTCGTCGGTACCTTTCCGCTGGTTCTCCGTGTACAAAGATAGATTAGATGTTCATTTCAACGTTGTTTCACAGCTTTGAAATGATTATCTATTCTATTACAGTGTACTCGGAGAACAGCGGGGAGGTGCTGCCGAAATTTACTTGAAACGGTTGAAAGCACAAGTGATGGGCGTTCGCTCTATACATTCTTAATGGGATAGAAGCCTACCCCCGACAGCCGGAACACATACATACAAATGCATAATCAGAGAGCGACTCGAGATGTTCGGGTTAAAACCAATATATGATAATATGAAACCTTCATATTCCCATCGATACCCATATATGAAACTAATTAAAAGCGCCACTTAGTCCCCGTCTATCGGTCAACATAACGTGCGATAATTTATTCTTTTCAACGACAAACGCACACACAAAGCATATACATGGATTTTCTCCTTTGTCAGTAACTATCCCGTTCTTATATTTCTCAATATAGTCAGCATAACCTACAATTTATATGTTATTCAGTCTAACATGGCCCATGAGTACGTCAGAGTTAAGGACTGGATGTATGTGGATTGGAAACAACGTATGCAACCTAAGTTTGTCGCAGGGGTTGCTGCTTTCCTTGAATTTGCACGAGCACATAATAAGATCATAATAGAGAAGATTCTCTGTCCGTGCGATAGATGTGGCAATAAGTACTGGCAGAAGGTAGAATTGGCAGAGCTTCATATTGTAAAACATGGGTTTACTAGACTTTATTCAATTTGGAAATATCACGGGGAAGGAGAAGAATGCAGTACTGCGGTAGAAGAAGGAGAACACGATAATGCGGCAGGAGAAGAAGAAGAATTCGGTAATACGGCAGGATACGGAAATTTATTTCCATCAGAAGAAATGGAGGATATGGTAGAGGCTGCCCTAGGTGAATCTATTCGTACCGAAGATGACATTCCTTCCGGTCAAGGACCGCGTGCGGATAAATATGAAAATTTCATGAATGATGCTAGGAAACCAATTTATGAGAATGCGAAGTATTCCACCCTCTCATGGTTCGTCCAACTTTTCCAAATTAAGTGCCTAAATGGATGGAGCAACAAGTCATTCACAATGCTTCTTTCGTTCTTGAAAGATTCTATGCCTCCGGGAAATAATGTGCCCGAAAGCTGGTACGAAGCCCAGAAAATGATGTCTGATTTGGGTCTAAAGTGCGAGAAGATTCAAGCATGTCCTAAAAATTGCGTGTTGTACCGGAAAGAGAATTCAGATTTGAAAGATTGTCCAACATGCGGAGAGGCCAGGTATAAGCCGAAAGATTCTGATAAGAAGCCTGATATACTTGTGAAGATAGCACGATATTTTCCCATAACACAGAGGCTACAGAGGCTATTCAGGTGCAAGAAAACAGCCGAGGCAATGATTTGGCATCATCGTGCTCCTCCAAGCGAAAATGGAAAAATGAGCCATCCAAGAGATTCACCGGCATGGAAGGATTTCGATAGGAGGCACACAATATTCAGTAGCGATCCCCGCAATGTCCGGCTCGGACTAGCTGCCGATGGCTTCTGCCCATTCAACTATATGGCTGGAAGTCACAGTACATGGCCCGCTGTAATGATAATTTATAATCTGTCGCCTTGGTTGGCTATGGACCAATCATACTTTATGATGCCTCTTCTTATCGACGGACCAAACTCACCGGGGAACAATATCGACGTTTATCTCCGACCTCTGATTGAGGAGCTGAAAACTTTGTTTATTGATGGTGTAGAGACATATGATTCAAACACAAATACAACCTTCATACTGCGTGCGGCTTTAATGTGGACAATTAATGACTTTCCTGCATATGGAATGCTTTCAGGTTGGTCCGTACATGGTCACAAAGCATGTCCTCATTGCCATGAACACACAACATCAAAATTTTTGAATTTTAGCAGGAAGGTTTGTTATTGCGGCCATCGACGTTTTCTGCCTCCAGACCACCCCTACAGGTTAGACACGGTTCACTTTGATGGTCATCAGGAGCTTCTTGGGCCTCCATCCCCATTGTCCGGAGAGGACGTGACTGCTAAATGGGATGGTTACAATAACGTGACCTTCGGGATGGATCCGACGAGACAGGTCAAACCACAATATTGGAACAAGTTAAGCATTTTCTTCGAGCTTCCGTACTGGTCTACAAATTCAGTGCGTCATTGTCTGGACGTCATGCATATAGAGAAGGGAGTATCAGAGCACATACTTAACTTGCTTCTGTGTAAAGACGGGAAATCGAAAGACAATATGAATGCCCGGATGGATCTACAAGAGTGGGGAATAAGAAGTGAACTGCACCCTAAACCGGTAGCGGGTAAACCGGGCAAGTTTGTACTTCCCAATGCCGCTTATCATATGTCACAACCGGAGAAGAAAAGATTCCTGCAGGTGTTGCATGATTTGAAAGTCCCCACAGGTTTCTCAGGATCATTCAGCAAGAAAATAAAAATTGTGAAGGGCAAGATCGATGGGCTGAAAAGTCATGACCACCATGTTATCGTGGAGCACCTTCTTCCATTAGCCCTCAGGACTTCTCTCCCCGACTCGGTTGGTCTAGTAATCAACGACCTATGTTGTTTTTTCAGGGAGTTGTGTGCTAAAACGCTGGAGGTTGCGACGCTGGATAAACTAGAAAATTCTATTGCGTTGATACTTTGCAAGTTTGAGCGTATTTTCCCACCGTCATTCTTCGATATCATAATACACTTGACGGTTCATCTTGCAACTAAGGCGAAGTTAGCCGGACCGGTACAATATCGATGGATGTATCCCGTCGAGAGGTACGTGTAATTTTTCGTTTCGCGCAATTTATAAATTTATTTTTGTCATGTATGCCCGTGTTTATTTATTCAACATATTCTCATTAGGTACCTTTACACTCTTAAGAAGTATATACGCAATAAAAATCGACCAGAGGGTTCTATCATGCAAGGTTATCTTCTTGATGAAGCAACCACATTTTGTTCCCGCTATCTGGACGAGAACATTGAGACAAGGCTTAACCGACCTCGAAGAATTCAAGACGGGCCATATGGTAAAGCCGAGTATAAGAGGGTAGACACTATGTTTATCAACAAGATATACCGGTTTATCTTGCTTAATTGCGAATGTCTTGAACAAATTAGAGAGTAAGTTCTTTTGGATTAATTGTTATATCTGTGTTTGTGTGTGTATGAAATGACATAATATTAATGTCACAATTATTTGTCGAAAACAGAACTCATTTTAACGAGGTACGTGAGGGGCATCCTGATTGGAACGAAGAGCGTTTGGAAAAATACCATCAGGATAATTTTTGTAATTGGGTCACAGAGCATGTAAGTTATTCGAATTACATTTTATTGCTATCAGTTTTAATCTAAACTTGTATCGTTATGTATTTATCGTAAAATTTGTTTTGTTAGATCCACGATCCGAACTTGTCTGCATCATTTGAGAGTGATTCAAGATGTTTAGCTCAATTTCCTAGTATGGAGGTTGCACATTACAAAGGATTTGGTGTCCTTGGATACAAATTCGAAATTAAGGACATAGAAACATCTAGAATCACTCAGAATAGTGGTATTGCGACGGTAGGATCGGACGGTGTGATTTACTATGGGTACTTAAATTGTATACTCGGCATCCACTATCCCGGACGATCAGAACCCTTTTATATATTCCACTGTACTTGGTACGATCCGCGAACCGATACAGACAGGTGGAGAAGCAGTCTTGGGACTTGGAAAGATGAATATGGATTGACCAGTGTGAACACACTTCGATTTTACGGTCAAGACGATCCGTTTATCTTTCCTAACCAAGCGTTCCAAGTATACTACTCACAGTGTTTGAAGCATCCGGGGTGGAGTGTTGTATGCCGATGGAAACCTAGAGATGTCTACGATGTCCCAGAATACGAGGACAGCGATGAGGACGAAGAAGAGAGAAGGCTTAAAGTGCTCCGACCGTCTGTTTCGAAGGACGGGTTGTCTTCGACCGATCATGAAGTTACGTGGGTTAGAAATGACATCGACGATGAAATCCAAGTAGATATGTATGATGCGCCCACGAAACGAAAAAGGTTATCAGTAATGTTATATTATTACTTCACATTTTACGCTCTAGATCATATATAGTCAATACTTTTAATGATTGTCTAATGCGTCCACGAACCGTTTATCTAGATTGGATGACGATGTCGGGAGCAGCGAGGGGCGGCAGGAGCTCCAGCCGCGGCAGAGGCAGAGGCAGAGGCAGAGCGGTTCTGCCGCCCGGAGAGCTCCGTAGGGAGCTTCAGAGGGCCGGTCTTGCACCCAGATCGGAGACCCCTTCGGATGCCTCCTTCCGTGTGGATTTTGCCACACCTCCAGGTATACTGCACGCATATCCATTTTCAATTTAATATTACAGATATTCATGCCTGTTTATGTCAAAATTACTTATATTGTCAATGTTTGATTGTCTAGTTGTTGGTCCTGCGTCCACATCTGGGACAGAGGCCACCCCCGCTCCTCCAGGTATGTTCATATATCATATAGTGTATGTATATTGATTTAGAATGCTATATCATAAATATACACATTCCTTTTGCTCTTACTTAGCAATTTTTATTATTGTCTAGCTGTAGGTGGTGACACCACCGCACCTGCGGGTATGTTTATATGTCCTATAGTGCATGCATATTGATTTAGAACGTTATATTATTGATCTACACATTCTTTTTGCAATTACTTATCAAATCTATTTTTAATTGTCTAGTTGTTGGTCCTGCGTCCACATCTGGGACAGAGGCCATCCCCGCTCCTCCAGGTATGTTCATATATCATATAGTGTATGTATATTGATTTAGAATGCTATATCATAAATATACACATTCCTTTTGCTCTTACTTAGCAATTTTTATTATTGTCTAGCTGTAGGTGGTGACACCACCGCACCTGCGGGTATGTTTATATGTCCTATAGTTCATGCATATTGATTTAGAACGTTATATTATTGATCTACACATTCTTTTTGCAATTACTTATAAAATCTATTTTTAATTGTCTAATTATAGGTGGTGCGTCCACACCTTCCACAGGGGCCACTCCTGCCGCTTCCGTACCCTCCGCATCGTCTGCAGGTTAGTATGAATAAATTTAAAATATTTATTTATTTTACATATGCTCTATAGAATAAATATGAACTTCATGGAGATTTAGCGTCGATGTTTATTTTATAGTTGGAGGGGATGCGTCCGGGTCCGGGACCCCGGTTGTTCCTCACCGGAGGAACTATCGTCCCGCTCGTGCTGCTGCTCGGGCCCAGGCTCGTGCGTTATTCACCGGAGGTATATATCACACTTGAATTTTTGTTTAACCTTGATTTCTTAATACAACTTTGTCTTATTATTGATTGTCTTGATATTTCGTGCAGACGCAGGGCCTCTCCATCCCCAGAGGGGGACTCGAGGCCCGAATCAGTCCCATAGGCTGAGGCCTAATAGTGCTAGGGGGGAGGCAGCATTCCCCCTATTTTTTACCGTTGACTATCGCTATACCGGTCCTCATGCCGAGAGGTTCGGCCGGTATTTGGGGGACGAGAGCCGGATCGTGAAGAACTATCCACTTCACGTTGAGTGGGGCGAGCAGCACCAGCGCTCATTCGCCCTCTTCTTTGAACAGGCTCGGGTATGTATTAATATATATTTTCATTTGATCTATCCAATATATTTATTATTAACACTTGCAATCTAATAACAATGTTTTTTTTTGTATTTTCAGTTGGATTACGATTTTCAGCCTGTAGCCGACCCTGATCACTCGGGGAGGGTGCTCGACCTTCATGCTCTGTACAATGGCCTGATGAAGAACATGCAGGCCAAGGTCCGATACAACAGGAATGAGCTGAAGGCCGACTGCTACTCCCTGTGGATAGCGACCCCCGAGGCAGAGAGAGCGGCCCTCCTATCTACTCCGGCGTTTGCGAGAGTCGACGTAGAGACATGGCCTCTATTGTGCGCTTATTTCGACTCCGAACGCAAACAAGTATGTATTTTAAATTTAATTCATTATTTATGATATAATTTATTTCTTTGTGTTTCTTAATTAGAAAACTAAATGTTAATGCGTTGTGCAGAAACAGGCCGCTCAGAATACGGAGAACAGGAAGTCGGCGAAGAGGGGTCGCCCCACTTACACAGGTGGCTCGAGGAACATTACTCGAGCCATGGAGTTATCGGTAAATTAAGTGTTATTCTCTAATATTCTGCAATATTAAGAGTTATTCTCTAATATTTCTAATATTAAGAGTTACTTTCTAATATTGCAGACATCTCGGACCGTGGCGTCAGGTGGTACACCGAGCGTGTTGTCCGCATATCTTGCCGTCCACGGCACCTCGACAGATCCCGCCACGGGCGAGCTTCGATGTCCCGACGTCGCTACCCAGGAGTACTGCGTAAGTGTTAATATTTTTTCTACCCAAATTTGAAATTTTAGTTTTGGAAGGTTCAAGTTTAAATTTTATACTTATACTTTACTGCTTAATGTGGGTGTAGGAGCGGGTGGTTGAGCAGGCCCAGGCCTCGGGGATCGATTTTACCGGACAGAACGATACGAGGCTGCTGACCCCAGTTCTGGACGCCGCACACGGAGGGCACCACGGAGGTTGGGAGAGAGGCCGGGGATTGGGCCCTAGCAGGGCCTATATGAGGTTGGACTCCACCCCGGCGGTTACTTCCTCCGTCTCCAGTGGCCGGCATGTCCATCAGGAACTGGATAGCTTGAGGGCCACCGTTCAGGAGTTGAAGAAGATGCTGGTATGTATACTACTTTATAGTAAAATATCATTTCATATTATATACATATCAACATATCCATAATTAGTACGTAGGTTGAGCTTATTTGGTTTTAGACTTAAGTCTGATTAATCATACATACATATGTAATTAAAATAAACAACGCTTTTCCAAACTAGATATCCAAACAGGGTTTCGAAATAACTTAATAATGAAACGAATTCGAATAATACACAGTTCTTAGACGCTTCTTACACACGTTATGTCCAGACGCGACAGGGTAGATCGGCCGAGCCTCCACATGCATCTCCTTCGGCTGCGGCTCCGCAAGCCACTACATCGGCTGCGGTTCCGCAGACAGCTCCTGTAGCTCCACCGCCCACTCAGACTCCCGCAGCCGCGGCTCCGCAAGCGACTACCTCGACGGCGGCTGCGCAGACCACATCGCCAGCTCCACATGCCGCTCAGACTCCCTTATATGCAGCATTGGAGAGTGTATTTACCGAGGAGCAGGCGCGCGTTATTCGAACGTTATTCGGAGGTGGAGCTGGACCGAACTAGGGTAGCTTTTTGGTTCTTATTTTTTGAAACATGTATTTATTTATATCACATTGTACTACATTTTGAAACGATATTGATATTGGTTTGTATTTATATCATATTCAGTTTTTGGGTTTCTTTTGTATATTATATATATGCGTGAGATGTGATTATGAATACTGCAATATATGATTTGATTGATGTATATAGTATTGTGCACAGGGCGGCAAAAAATCTGGCAGCCCATTTTTAAAAAAAAAACACAGACATTATGTACCTACGGATTAAGCCGCAGGTACATACTCTAACCCTACGGGTATATCCGTAGGGGCAAACTATCAGGAAACCTGATATTTTCCCACCTGATATCAGCGTAGGGTGTTGGGTTTGTCCCTACGGATATGTCCGTAGGGGCCAGTGTTTATCCCCTACGAATTTATCCGTAGGGGAAAATATCAGGTTTCCTGATATTTTCCCACCTGATATCAGGCTAGGGTGTTGGGATAAGCCCCTACGGACTTAACCGTAGGAACTACTGTATATCCCCTACGGATATATCTGTAGGGATATAAAGGGGACCTACGGGTATATCCGTAGGTATATACAATATATTCAAAAAAAAATTACATATATGATTTTATTACCCCTACGGGGTACTCCGTAGGAGCTATAACACCTACTGATATATCCGTAGGGGCTTAAATTTGTCCGTAGGGGCACGTTCAGGGCCTCAACTTGCACCTGCGGCCTTTGCACCTACGGGGTCTTTTTTCGCCCCTACGTATATATCCGTAGGGGCAGTGGGTTTCCCCTACCGATAAATCCGTAGGGGCAACCCTTATTTGTAGTAGTGCTGGTTACGGGACAAATTTCGGGTCGTGACAATGTTGGTTTCAGAGCGTTAGGTTTTACCTTTCGGAGTATAGGATGACCTTAGTATGATGGAGTAGGTACCTTAAGCAGAGTAACGTAGCGTGTGTATGTTCCGCGGCATACTTATGACACGGTACTCCGCCTAAGCGGCCTTAGGACTTATTGATTGATATTCTTTCGTGATAATATACATCTTTGTGATTCGATTCCTGTTTCCTTATCAAATCTTGTTTCAATTTCCAGCCCATATGCCGCCGAAGACTACTAGGGCACAGAGAGCGGCCGCGAGGGCCGAGGTCAGAGTTGACTCGTCAGAGGCGAGGACTGACCAGGGCGGTACGCCTGTTGTACCGGAGCACATTGCTATGATTGGAGCTGGTATGCAGGATCTATGCCAGATAGTGGGGACCTTGGTAGAGACCATCCGAGCGCAGGGGCAGGCAGTTGTTCCACCCGCTGCAGGGACCACGATGGTACCTACTTTTCCGTCAGTTGCAGTTACAACTCCGGAGATTATTACTGTGTCGCTGATGGATTTCATGAGGCTGAGGCCTCCGGTGTTTACGGGCACAGATGTTACTGAGGATCCGCAGTCGTTCATCGACCAGATGGCCAGGATTTGTCGCTCACTCCGATGCTCCGATGAGAGATGGGTGGAGTTTGCCAGTTTTCGTCTGGAGGGTCTGGCCCAGAAGTGGTGTGAGTCGTTGGAGAGGGGCAGAGCCGCTGGTCTTCCTCCTATGACCTGGGCTGAGTTTGTGACGGTGTTTTTCACCCGTTTTCTTCCACCGAGCGTCAGGGATGCACGAGCGCGCAAATTTGAGTCATTACGTCAGACTCCGGGGATGACGGTGTCTGAGTATGATGTGCTGTTTACCGAGCTGTCGGTGTATGCTCCGTACCTGGTGGCGACTGAGGAGATGAGGGTGAAGAGGTTTGTTCGAGGCCTGCTTACCCAGTTGTTCCTAGCCATCAACATTCAGCATTGCGACATGTATGCGGCAGCTGTCGATGCAGCTCTATTGGTGGAGGAGCGTCTAGCTGAGTCATCGGTTGTTCCGGAACCGAAAAGGACTCGTACGGATGTACCAGCACGGAGACAGAGGTTTGCATGCTGAGGCAGAGTTCCTTTAGACTCGGGGAGTAGCAGAGATGTGAGACGTGGCCATTTATTCAGTTCTTGTTCCCAGGAGGGCCAGCGACAGTCTTATGGATGCTTCGGGTGTAGCAGTCTACATCACCTTGTTCGGGATTGTACCGTGGTGCGTCAGAGAGGGCCAGCAGTACCCCAGGTTACCTTACCACCTTCTCCGCCTCAGAGAGCGTTGCCTCTTATTCCTGTTGTTGCGCTGCGTCAGCCTCCTGCTCAGAGAGGTCGTGGTCGCGGTGGTTTTATGCCGAGAGGATGAGGTGGTAGAGGCAGGGGACAGCCAGTAGCCGGTAGAGGGCAGGCACGGGTTTTTGCCTTGACTCACCAGGACGCTCAGGCGTCCAATGCTGTGGTTTCAGGTGCCCTTTCTGTATGTTCTTTTGATGCACATGTTCTTTTTGATCCGGGATCTACGCATTCGTATGTTTCTACGCACTTCGTGCCGAGGTTAGGCCGAGAGTCGTGTTTGCTGGATCAGCCACTTGTCGTGACTACTCCGGTGGGAGAGTCGTTTGTTGTGCGACATGTGTTTCGATCGTGTGCTGTCCGTTTAGGAGACAGAGATCTGTCCGTCGACTTGATCCTTCTTGAGATGTTGGACTTCAATGTTCTGTTAGGCATGGACTGGCTAGCTACTTGCTATGCGTCCGTGGACTGTCGTGAGAAGACAGTTAGATTTTGTTTTCCCGGCGAGTCAGTGTTTGTGGTGCAGGGGGACCGTGGTGCCGCCCCTCACAGTTTGATTTTTGTTCTATGCGCTAGTCGGCTTTTAAGGAGGGGATGTCGGGGATTCTTGGCGTTCATTCTTGATACTGGAGCCACAATGGAGTCGTTGGACCTGGTTTCTACCGTGTGAGAGTTTCCCGACGTCTTTCCCGATGAGTTACTTGGGTTGCCACCAGAGCGCGATATTGAGTTCTGCATTGATCTGATTCCTGGCACGGAGCCTATTTCTATACCGCCTTATCGGATGGCTCCGGCAGAGCTTAGAGAGCTTAAAGATCAATTGCAAGAGTTGCTTGATTTGGGACTTGTGCTTCCGAGTGTTTCGCCGTGGGGAGCTCCTGTTTTGTTCGTCAAGAAGAAGGACGACAGTTTGAGGTTATGTGTGGATTATCATCAGTTGAACCGAGTTACGGTGCGGAACAGGTATCCTTTACCCTGCATTGACGATTTATTTGATCAACTCCAGGGTGCGAAACATTTTTCAAAGATTGATTTGCATTCGGGATATCATCAGTTGCGGGTTCGGAATGATGACATTCCGAAGACTGCTTTTCGTACGTGCTATGGGCATTATGAATTTTTGGTGATGTCGTTCGGACTCACCAATGCGCCAGCAACGTTCATGGATCTGATGAACCGGATTTTCAGGCCGTTCCTCGACCAGTTTATTATAGTGTTTATTGATGACATACTGGTCTACTCTAGGAGTCGTGAGGAGCATGAGCAACACTTGAGGATTACTTTGCAGATATTGAGAGAGCACCAGCTGTATGCTAAATTCTTAAAGTGCGTATTTTGGCTTGATAGAGTTGACTTCCTGGGTCATGTGGTGACTGGTGATGGTATTCTTGTGGACCCGAGGAAGATCGAGGCTGTACAGCTTTGGCCCAGACCTGTATCGGTGACTGAGGTCCGCAGCTTTTTGGGTTTAGCTGGTTATTATTACCGTTTTGTGCAGGATTTCTCGAGTATCGCTGCACCGCTGACGGGACTGACCCGGAAGGGAGTTCCTTTTCTTTGGACTGATGCGTGCGAGCAGAGTTTTCAGCAGTTGAAGACTCGGTTGAAGACAGCACCAGTTCTATCTTTACCTTCTGGATCAGGCGGCTATGTTGTTTATTGTGATGCTTCTCGAGTGGGGCTCGGCTGTGTTTTGATGCAGCATGATAAGGTGATTGCGTATGCTTCTAGGCAACTGAAGAAGCACGAGCAGAATTACCCCACTCACGATCTTGAGATGGCCGCGGTAGTCTTTGCGTTGAAGATTTGGAGACACTACTTGTACGGAGCGTCGTGTCAGATCTTCACGGATCATAAGAGTTTGAAGTATATTTTCCAGCAGCGAGATCTGAACCCGAGACAGCGCCGATGGATGGAGCTAGTGAAGGATTATGATTGTGAGATCCTTTATCACCCGGGCAAGGCGAACGTGGTGGCTGATGCTTTGAGTCGTAGGCCCGGGGATAGCTTGTCCCAGTTGAGCGCAGTTCAGCGTCAGTCGTCTGCAGATTGGAAGCTCTTGTGTGATTGTAGAGTGCAGTTCGAGTTTACCTCCACTGGGGGACAGTTTTCTCATGTCCGCGCCTGTCCACAGTTATTTGATCGTATCCGTGAGGCGCAACCCAGTGATGCCCGTTTGTCCGAGATTCTTGAACTTGTTCGACAGGGTACAGTTTCGAAGTTCATGATAGATGACCAGGGTGTGCTACGATGCGGGACTCGCTTGTGTGTACTAGATGCTGCTGGGTTAAGACGCGAGATCCTAGAGCAGGCACATCAGTCAGCCTTTAGCGTTCATCCAGGTTCCACCAAGATGTACCGTGACTTGAGAGACTTTTACTGGTGGAAAGGGATGAAACGCGATATTACGGACTTCGTTTCAAGGTGCCTGACTTGTCAGCAAGTCAAGGCAGAGCATCAGAGACCGGCTGGAGAGTTACAGCCTTTACCCATTCCGGAGTGAAAATGGGAGCAGATTTCCATGGACTTCATTGTGGGTCTACCTAGGACCAGTAAGGGATATGACTCCATTTGGGTGATTGTTGACCGGTTGACGAAAGCGGTTCACTTCCTTCCAGTGAAGACTACTTTCGGTTATGCTCAGTATGCTCAGTTGTATATAGATGAGATTGTGCGTTTGCACGGTGTTCCCACATGCATAGTATCCGACAGAGGCACCCAGTTTACTAGCCGTCTATGGCAGAAGCTTCAGGAAGCTTTGGGTACCCGGTTGAGTTTTAGCACCGCTTTTCATCCGCAGACCGATGGTCAGACGGAGCGGACTATACAGACTCTGGAGGATATGCTCCGTGCATGTGTGCTTGATTTTGGTGGCAGTTGGGATCATCACTTGCCGTTGATTGAGTTCTCCTACAACAACAGCTTTCAGGAGACTATTCAGATGGTATCTTTTGAGGCTTTATATGGTAGGAAGTGTCGATCACCAGTCTGTTGGACCGAGCTTAGTGAGAGTCTAGTTTTGGGACCCCAGCTAGTTCAGGAGACCACGGAGAAAATCCAGCTGATTCAGGACAGGATGAGAGCAGCCCAGTGCAGGCAGAAGTCTTATGCCGACCGTCGTCGTCGAAGACTTGAGTTCGCAGTGGGGGATCATGTATTCCTGATGATTTCTCCGATGAAGGGCGTTATGCGATTTGGGAAGAGGGGGAAGCTCAGTCCCAGATTTGTTGGTCCTTTCGAGATCCTTGAGCGAGTGGGTTCTGTTGCTTATCGTTTGGCGCTCCCGCCCAGTTTTCCCGATGTTCACCCTATGTGTCGATGCTTCGTAGATACCTTCATGATCCTTCTCACATGATTCAGCACGAGACCGTTCAGCTTGAGCGTGATCTTTCGTTCACCGAGCAGCCGGTAGTTATTTTGGATCGGCAGGTGAAGAAACTTCGGTCAAGAGTCTTGCCGTCTGTGAAGCTTCTATGGCGTAGCCCTACTAGTGAGGAGATCACTTGGGAGGCCGAGAGCTAGATGCAGAAGAAATTCCCTCATCTCTTTGAAGGTACGCTTAGTAAGAAATTTTAATTCGGGGACCGAATTTCTATAAGGGGGAGATTGTAACGTTTTAGAAATCGTTTTGCGAATTTGTCCGTTTTAGGGTTAAATTGTCGGTATTTTCCGTTTTGACCCGACTGTGATCAAACGACCATATAGACTTGCCAGCACCTAATTTAGCTAAAATAAAGCTAGTGCGCGAGCTTTGGGGGTATATGGGACGTTTTGGTTCAATTTGAATTTTTCCCAATTTTAATGTTATTTTAATGCGGTATTCACATTTTGGGAAATTTCTCTTTAAGCGATCTTTTTATCAAATTATTCTTGAGTAACCTAACCCACATGTATCTAGATATTTGTGTGGAGGTTAGGTTTATTGGATTAAAGAAAAGAAAAGAAAAGATGTAGATGCATGCATGTGTGCATATGTGTGTATGAATGCATTAACTATGCATTTAATGTGGTAATTGCTAGGAAACCCTCACAAAACACTCACCTCCTTCCCTTGGCCGAGATCCCTTCATTTCCTACTGCCCTTGCTCATTTCCCTTTCATATTTTATCAATCCTAACTCAAAAATCTCCAAATATTCCAATTATATCACAAATTTTGCACAAAATCCTTGTTCTTGCTTCTTGGATCACTTGGAGCTAGGGAAAGCTTGAATCTTGTGAGCAAGATTGTTTGGTATAATCCCTATACTGATAATTATAGTTTTTATGTTGTTTTGTTCGTTGGTTGTAGCGTAGAACGTTTTTTATGTCGATTTGTGCAATATCGGGTTTTTAGTGCCTTTATAGAGCTTTTATACCTGCTGTGACATGGAGTTTTTAGTGTTTGACCAAACAAATCTATAGAGATGTACTAGTAGACCTGAGATACCACCTGAGAGACGGAAACCACCTCACCGGCCGGGGCCGGCGACCCCTAAGGCGAAGTCCGGCGACGCCGGCTAGGTAGGAGAGGGTTGGGGTTGGTCTTCTGTGGGTAATTGTCTGCTGTTGGCTAGGTGTGTTTGGTACTGTTTACTTTTTTAGTAAATTCAGTATGCAAAATCTGGGATCGATTACCTATAATCTAGTGTTTTGAGTCCGCGTGATCCGTATTGCGACACGAGTCATGAGCTTGTGCTGCTGCTGTACTCAGTTTGGTTTTGAGGTATCGCAACGCGTGTTAGCCACTAGACGTGCACTCGCGAGTTAGTTTAGTGTGTTGGTGCGTTGTTTAATACGTAGTTTTACGTTATATTGATCGATTCTGAGATGTTCGCATTATTTCTTGTGTTTGTGAAATTGTAGCGTCGCAAGTGGGGACTTCGGACGCTGCGAACAAGGGGAAGCAAGTGGTCGGATTTTCATAGCTGGAGACCATTGGTGAGTAGATTTAACATCTACGGGGAAATCGCCCGTATGGCGTTATGCGTCGGGACGAATATGATATGTTAGCTGCATAGTATTTGCATATTAGTTACTTTCATATGAATGTCATTGCATAGCATTATCTGTTGTACCTGACTCGTACCTTTAGATATAACACATTACTGACGGTTCATGTTGCACGAACACTAAATATTATGCTACACCCACATCGTCAGTAATTACTATGACACGCGCAAACCACCTACATACGTGATATGGTAGTGGATAAGAATGATTGGAGTAGTAACTCTTATTCCATTGTGCATATGATGTATTGTTGACATCTACATACGTGATATGGTAGTGGATATGAATGATTGGAGTAGTAACTCTTATTCCCTTGTGCATATGAGATTTTGTTGATACATACATACGTGACATTGCATTGGGCATGAATAGTTGAGGTAGTAACCCTTATTCCATTTCATGTATACCTTACTATAGCTATATTGTACATCTTGCATACATATTGACATATACACCCACATAGTCTAGTATAGTTACATGTATATCATGCACTCATATTGACGTGTACACAGCATATGCTTGCTATAGTTGTATAGACCCTGAGAGGTATCGTTTTATATGTGATATTGAGTTGTTGATCATTGCGCTTATGAAATGCATCATACCCACTTGCTTACATGTAGATACTTAAACCTTGCTTCACTTACATGTACACTTCATATGATGCAGCATTTGTTTTCGGAGGATTTTGGGAACCGCAAGATATATTTTAAAAGCCGGATTCATTTAAAAGAGCGGTTTTCCTTTTATATGCTCATATTGATGTTTTATGTTGCATATATCAGTTTTATATGGATTTTACGCATTGAGATATGGATTTCATACGATTTATGGATTTGAGAACCGTGGGGGTATTTTCACGAAACTATGTACTGTTTGAAAACCCGGTTTCTCTTGATATGATATTTCAGTGCGTCCACCATGTGATTTCTCGGTTCTGAGATTTGGCTTGTGATACCCGATTCGAGGAGCGGGAGGCACCGTTTGCGAGTACATGGTGGACCCGGTATGGTACCCCGGGGCGAGTGGTGATTTCGTGGTGTAGACGATAAGCCTGGCAGTGGGACCACTACCTACCGGTGATTGTATTTGGACTTGGCGGTTTTCGTGGGGATACCGACCGGAGTGAGGTATGACATATCGTCAGGGCCAGTCATGGTGACAGCGCCTGAGTTATGAGGATTTACGTGTCGATGTTAGATACGGGTTTCATGATGTTTCGAGTGTCGGTGTTAGACACTCAGGTTTTCATGATTTTTACGTATCGTCGGTGGACATACGAGGTTGATATCCTTATATATATATTTACAGGTATATGTTTTCATGATGTTTCGAGTGTCGATGAAGTACACTCAGGTTCCATGAGACTTACAGGATGTGAGGGCCGATCTGAGGATGCGGTGCCTGAGGATTTTGGATTTGATGCGTCAGTGAGGGACACTGGTGTTTTCCATGCTGATGATTTTACATGAGATTTTATTGTATCATCCAACACACTCAGGATTATTGTTATTATGCATTGTTTCATGTAGTTGTAGTACCCTGATGATGAACCTTTACATGATTATTGCATATTCACTTATCATACTTATGCTATCGGATTACATGTGATAGATAAATCGCTGTTCCTGCATACCTGCGATTACAGTATGATGTTAATTACTATTCACGAGTTGGCAACTCACCTCCGTTGTGCCACAGTGTTTTGCAGGACTTACCCTCAGAGTAGTTGCAGCATGGCATCTTATCATCACTACTTTTGCGGATACCGTTACGTTAGGCAGTGAGGCCTTTGCTTTTAGGTGGGTTTGCGGTTATCTGCTTGTACATTGTATATCCTTTTTGTTGGATCTAGTACTCTCCGTCTACCACTGTTTGTATATGACTTAGAGACAACTTGTGAGGATTTGGTGTTGTATTATTTTGGTGACTTTGGGGTGCCGTGCTCGTGGGAGCCGGTGTGTTGGAAAGTTTACTTCTTATTATAGTCGTTTCTTTGATATTTCTTCGCTTCGGCGTCGTATACTTGTTGTGGTGATTGTCTCCACCGTTGGGCGTGATTTTGCTCCCATTTAGGATGCTTTCTATATTATCTGTGTTGTACCCATTTTCGGGGATAGTTTTTACAAAGGAGGTGCTGCCGAATTTTTTTTCAAGAAAGAAAACTAGAGTTAGAGTTTTTACTTGTGATTTTCTAAATGTTAAAACTATGTTTTTCTTCGTTGATCCAGAATTGGGTGGTTTAGATTTCTGGGTTTCGGCTTACTTGGGTTGCGTACGCCTGTAGACGTTACGTATCTTAAGTGCCGGTTACGGGCCAAATTTCGGGTCGTGAAAGACAAGCTTGAGACAAGGTTAGTTCTGTGCAAGTTTGTAGGATATCCTAAACATTCGCGAGGGTATATCTTCTACCACAGCGAGGAACAAAAGGTGTTTATTTCTCGACATGCCACCTTTTAAGAAAATGAATTTCTTGTTAAAGAAATTAGTGGCAATAAGATGGAACTGGAAGAAGTTCCAGCAACACAAACTATAACTAATAATTTGGTAGAACCGGAGGATTCGATAGTCCCCGACGAAGCTCAGCCACTCCGCAGATCTAGTAGGGTTCCTCATCCACCTGAGAGATACTACGGTTTTCTCATAGAAGGTGGGAGCGAGAATTGAATCATGGAAGATGATGACCCAACTAGTTTCGAGCAGGCCATCACAAGTGGAGACTCTGTGAAATGGCTAGATACTATGCTATTTGAGATGTAATCCTTGTACACCAACAAGGTATGGACTTTGGAAGTTGCTCCTGATGGGGTATTGGGAGCAAGTGGATCTTTAAAATTGGTATAGATGGAAAGGTTGAGACCTTCAAAGCTAGACTTGTAGCAAAAGGTTTTCGTCAACGACCAGGTGTCAACTATGATAAAACCTTTTCTCCAGTGGCTATGCTTAAGTCCATCAGGATCCTACTTGCCATTGCTGCATAGCATGACTACGAAATATAGCAGATGGACGTCAAGACCGCTTTTCTAAATGGTGATTTAGAAGAAAGCGTATACATGACATAGCCAGAGGGCTTCATAGACAGTGGGAGTGATTGAAAGAATTAAAAGTTAACCACAATTAGGACGATGTCGCTTTGCAGATAGCCGCGATGAGCACGGGTCGGTCCGCAGGGAGACGGAGCATTTTAATGTTCTAGTTCTCATGAGTTAATGCACGTGGGCGAAAAGTTCTTTATCTACCCTAAGTGTTATATGCAAGTATAAAGCTTGTTAGGAAACGATAGGATAATGTAAGTCAAAGGATTCCGTATTCAAGTCCTTTGAGCCAAACTTAACTATTGAAGCTAGAGCAATCGGCAACAACATGGATTAGGGGATTTAAGCACGGTATTCATAGAATCCAGCTTATTGACCCTTGTCCTTCCGTTCTTGTCTCTTGCTTTCGCCTCTGGTCAAACCGAACGCAACCGGTCACGGTTAGGAATCACCGTTACCTTGGTAGGGTAGGGTGCCAAACGGAGCGCTTGTGTAACATTTGGATGGAGTTCAATGGAAAATACGGGAAAAGGAAATGGGAAACGGAAACCTTAACTTATAAGATCGTATTTATTCCTAACAACACCATATTAACAACCATTCACAACACAAACCAAAAAGAGAGACAAAAGAACAAAGAAAAGAAAAGAAAACTTTACAAGTAAGTAAGTGCATGGAATTTAAGTGCATGAGAGTAAAGCAAGGTAATAAATTGCATGAATGTAAAAGAGCAAGAAAGAAAAGTGCAAGAAATATTAAAGAGCAAGAATGAGAACCAAAGATCACATGACAAACCATGGGTTTAATAGCCCAATCTTAAACTTGCAAGCGCAATTAAGAGGTTGCAAGATCAAGAAAGAGCTAAGAACTCAAGGCAAATGAAGGCACAAAAGAGAAGGCTTTATTAAACTTCAAGAATGATACAACTCCTTAAGATCAATGACCAAAGCTTAAACTTGCAAGCTCAATGAAGAGGTTGCAAGATCAAGTTAAGGTAGAGAGCTCAAGGGGGATTAGCTATGTACAAGAACTAAAAAGAAAACTTTGAAAAAGAATGATAAAACTTGGACAAAAGTGAGACCCTTCAACCCTTGCCCACTGCCTGCTTTTATAGGCTCAAAAACTAAATAAACAAACAATAAAAATAGGGCTATGTGGCAGAAATGGAGGGCCCACTGAAAGATGGGACCCAATGGAGCACATGGGCCGGCGAGCTCGGATTTTGGGGGCATGTGCTCGGCCAAAATCTGAGCCCTGGTGCTCGTGCTTTCAGTGTGGTCTTGTGTTGTCTCCTTCAGTCCACCGGTGTTGTTTACTTGGTCTAAAAAGTTCTGTGTTGCACTCAGGGCTTGGAGGGAACAATATAGCTTTGCATCACATCAACATTTTATTGCATTTAATGCACATCACACCATGCCCACTTGCTCTAGCCTACTTGCCATGGCTACCCCCTAGGTCCATGGTCCAAGCCCCAAGAGTTAGTGTGTACACATGTTATGTGTTGGACCAAAATGTTGTGCATACACTATTTGCAAAATAACTCTTGGGATATCGGTCGGTTTCCAGTTCTGGCTGCAGTGTCGGCTCATAAATGATATATCCATGATTCTGGATGTATTTCTAGTATTTTGTCACGGACACCTATAATCTGTATTACTGAGCAAACACCGGTTAATAGTACCGATATATACAAAAAATAGATAATGAATGAGAGGTATTAAAATGCAATATTCTGGTCTGAACAAGGAGCGCCATAAGGTGTGCAAGCTGCTAAAATCAATTTACGGATTAAAGCAGGCATCGAGGAGCTGGAACATTTGTTTTGATGTAGTGGTCAATGAGTTTGACTTCATCAAAAACGTAGATGAATCTTGTATATACAAAAAGGTTGTAGAGAGTAAGGTTGTCTTTCTCGTATTGTATGTGGATGACATACTCTTGATAGGAAATGATGTTCTTATACTATACTCGGTCAAGCTCTTCTTATCACAAAAGTTCTCCATGAAAGATCTGGGTGATGCCTCCTACATCCTGGGGATAAAGATCTATAGGGATAGATCTAAACGGATGTTGGGATTGTCCCAATCCAGATACATTGACATCATACTAAATAGGTTTAGTATGGAAGATTCTAAGTGTGGTAATTAACCCACTTGTTCAGGAATCACTCTTCAAAGAGATGTCTCCCAAGACTGATTTGGAGAGGGCTCGCATGCAAGGGATACCATATGCTTCTGCAGTTGGGTCAATCATGTATGCTATGTTATGCACTAGACCGGATGTAGCTTACGCACTTAGTGTGGTAAGTAGGTATCAATCAGATCCTGGAGAGAAACACTGGACAGCTGTGAAGAACATTCTTAAGTACTTGAGAAGGACTAAAGAGATGTTCTTGGTGTATGGTAACGGAGAACTCTAGGTGGAATCCTTTACCGATTCAAGCTTCCAGGATGATAAGGACAACGGTAAGTCGTTCTCAAGTTTTGTATTCACCCTCAATGGAGGGATGGTATGTTAGAAAAGTTCCAAGCAAGATACCATAGCAGACTCGACGATGAAGGCTGAATACATCGCTGCCAACGATTCCGCCAAAGAGTCTGTCTGGATGAAGAAGTTCATTGCTGAACTTGGTGTGGTTCCATCCATTGAGCATCCAATACCTTTGTATTGTGATAACAATGGAGCAGTGGCTTTGGCCAAGGAACCCCGGTCCCATCAGAGATCCAGACATATTCTTAGGTGGTATCACCTGATCCGGGGGATAGTAAATCGACGGGAGATCGAGGTCAGGAGAGTTGACACGAAGGATAATGCAGGGATCCACTCACGAAGGCCCTCCCCCAGACGCAGTTTGAGATATTTTTTCGGATGTTGGGTATGGGATACTACAACAACTGGGCTTAGTGCAAGTGAGAGATTGTTAGGAATATGTATGCCGTAGAGGCCATTATTGTATGATATAGTGGATGCTTAGACATATATATAGAGGATATTCTTGCTCGACATGATAATATGCAATCTGGTTGCTCTTTATCTTAACATGTACACTTGTATTATTATACTGTCTCTCTGATACATGTTGATAAAGCCCTTAGGATGTTTGCTTGACTACCAGGACTATGATGCAGATCATGTTAGTCATATCTATGCCCTAGAGGCCATTACTGTACATACGATGTATATTGTAGTGGATGCTTGGACATATATAGGGAGGACTTTCTTGCTCGACATGATGGTATGCTATCTGGTTGTACTTTATCTTAACATGTACTCTGATTGTCTCTATGTTACATATTGATAAAGCCCTTAGGATATGTACTCGACTACTGGGACTATGATGAGATCATACTAGTGGGGCCACTGTAGTCGATGAGTACATCCTATAACTGTTCCTAGTCGAGGGTGTATCGAGATAGGGCATCGATACGCCAGAGTAGACTAGCGTATACGCATCATGACCCATATGATGGGCGATGGATGATCCTATATCCATCGGTGTTTGACATCAAGGATGTGTACGGGTGCTCAGTAGAGACTGGGTACATTGGACGGACTCGCCGAGAACTCCCAGATGGTATTATACCTCACGTCAGATGGCAGTTCTCCGGTGACATTGGTACAGAGTAGTTTATTGACCCGAGATCGTCATAGAGTCTTGTGTGATTCCCACTGTGCTTTGATTTCCATCATACCACGTCCAAAAGGGCGTGAAAAATGTGGCTTTTGGGTACAGTCCCGAATCACATGGAGGCAATGAGCGATAGGAGGGGATTCGTCTCTCCCGGTATAGGGAGTTGATGTTGTGCTTTGTTCGGTTGGCTATAACTGGAAATCCCTAGCCAGGTTGCTGAGATTTACTGGTAAGTGTTATCAGTAGTTTCTCGAACTGTTATAGACCTCATATCGACACGACTTATCAAGCTAATGGGGTCTGAAGTTGACCACCCCTAGACGAGATATGCGACATATCAGACGACGAGACCGGACTGTACGGGAGTGTTACTGATTGGATTCACAAGAGAATGTACAGGCTTACTTGTTGATCTTCTGAGCGCTCAATACCTGGGTAGCTGTTACGTTTAGCTGACCGCTTGCAGCTTGTGGGTGTTTGATATGATCATCACCTACTGCCGGCGTATTGACGATTCTTTAGAGTCCTACAGAGAGGTTTCTTGACTCAGGCAAAATGGAGTAGGAGCACATATGTGATATGTGCAGGACCGAGGATAATGCGATATGAGATACCGTATTATATTCTTGCGATATTTGATATCAGCCGGATCATCGGATCAAGTGTTGATTCGATGAATCTGTAAATGATATATTAGTCGGTTATATGCGATATAGCCGGATTGTCGGATCAAGTGTTGATTCGATAATTTAATGTATAATAATATATATGATATATTAAATTACATTAACTAATATTAGCTCACTAAAAGATTCTTTTTCTCACTCGGGTAATACATTGATATATATGCGAAATATGTTAATTGTATTATTTTATTTTGTTACAATAAATATTATATATGTGATATATAATATTGTAAGATGATATGATTACTAATGCAACATGTTTAGTGGAGATTAAACAAGATTAGGGTTTGATTTGGGTTATTTCATTCTTGAAGATTCTAAAAGGTTTTTCTTTTGTCTTGAATTAAGATATTATGTTGATATTTATGTGTGACTCATTCTTAACGCAACCCAAACCCTAGCCCTAGTTAAATCTCTACAAAGGTTTAGTTAACCATGGTTGCATTATTCATCATTATTATCTTTTCATTCTTCATCACAAAAGGATTCAATTTCATGATTCATCTTCTTCTTGCTTGAGTTCTTCATGAAAAGATTTCTTGCTTTGATTTTGTGATGAAAAATGAGTGATAATAAGAAAACAAATGAGAGAAAAAATCCTACTTCATCATCCTCATCTACCCTTGCCCTTTAGATGAGAGTGTTCACTTCATTTAGTGAGTGAGAGCTTGTGTTAATGAAACTTCAAGGTAGATCATCTTTGTTATCGAAGATCGGAAGCAAGCTTGCATCTTTCTTTTCGTGGAGCCTCTCGAGAGTCCGGAACACAATGATCGCAACGAAGGGACCTCAACACGGAGCTTAAGAAGTGAAGGACCGGATCTAGAAAGGTTGTAATCCCTCTCACTTAGTGTTAAAGTGTTTAACATGCTTGTTTTCACCCAATCTCTAGTTTAAAGATCCGGCTTTGGGTTGTTCGGCACGACTAAATTTTAAATCGGGCATGGTTGATGCCTCGTAGACCCTTGTGGCAGTGCCTAGCATCCCTACATTGGTATCAGAGCCAAGCTAGAGCTTTAGGCGAAGTCTTGACGAAGTTTAAAGTCCGATCGAACCCGGAAACCCCGATATATACCCTTCTCTGGACATTTTTTAAAAATATGATTTTTTATGAATTAAAAATGCTCAGAAAAATGAGCAGGGAAATCTAAGAATAACTATAGAATACGACCTCCTAACTCCACTGTAGCGCCGCGGAACCGCTACTGTACCCTGGTTTTGGCGGCGGTTCCGCGGCCGTATGTGGAGATTAGGGACTCGTTTTTCTACAGTTACCTCCGTAGGTGTTTCCTGATTCTTCTGGGAATTTTAATTCTTGCTCAATTGTTGAGTTTTCTGGGTTGTATTGGGGACTCGTTGATTCGATCGGATAATTTAACTTCGTTTAGTTTGTCCGGGTAATTTTTAGAACGTGTTAAAAAGTTCGAACGGATATCAATAACTCACATTTTCCCCTGCCGGAAAAATTTCCAAGCGTTGGACTTTTCTGTTATTTAAGAACGTTCTAAGTCGTGCAAGTAACGCGGTGGACCCTCTAGAAGACAACAAACCTTAACTCGATTTTGTGACCGTCTTGAACTGCCTCTGAACCTTAGGGTTTGGGGCAGTACGGCGTGCCACATGTGAGGCGTTGGCTTAACCCTTCTACGGCTGGACCATTGATACTGTGGTATGTGATGGATGTTTTAAAACTAATTTCAAGTGTTGAGAACTATTTGGGAAAACTTGGGTGTTTGATTATTCGATCGGAAAGTTTAACATTGTCTATTTATCTGGAATGTGATACAATATTTAGAATCCACAAGTAGTTATGAGATAACTAATTTGAATGTTATAAATCTAGCACTTCAGTCTCAGATGATCGGTTGCCACGGAATTTTGATGTGATCAAAAGTCTGTCGCAATCACGTAGCGTACGCGGATACTCGCCGGGTAAACTTAATAGATAGCCACGCCCCATAGCCCCGACCAAGTGACTGTAGGAGAACCCTGTCGCCGAAAGCATCCATTCGGGTGCTCGCGGCAGCGGTGTTCCGCCTTAGTGCACTTCGTCGATGGCTTCTGGGGGTGCGGCCGTCTACTAAAGTTTGCGACAAGCATTCAACCAGGATGTCGGGAATCTTGTTGAATTGCCCGACTTGATATTGAAAAGAGTTTTCGATAATGAGACTAAAATGCGGGGTTTATAATTGTTAGGCATGCGATGTCTAAGGAATTCATTTGGTTAGGCATGCGATGTTTAAGGAGGTTGCGGATTCCAACTGTTGTAGTTTTACACTTTCTTTTCTGTGACCATAAGCGTAGTATGTGGTGTATCGCCAGTTTCGTTGCTATACATCAACGACAATCGGGATACGCATGCTTGCTTATGTTGATGATATGAGATATTATGTGTTGCTGTGATATGTTATGTTGGATCGTCGCGTTCTGAATAGCCGGGGGTTTTATGTCAGATGAGAGTTTTTTCTTTTTCATTCATGTAAAATTCATTTGTATGTAATATTCTTTTATTGGGGAACTTCCGAGCTGAGGATGATGTCACCATTGTATATTATTTACTTTTCCGCATTATGTAGACCCAAGGCGGGGAGCACAAGTAACCGGGTTCTAGGGTCCAGTGGGAGACCATCTCGAGGAGTCGAGACCGGGTCTCCTAACCCTAAAATTGGCAGTGTTGCTTGCCGCTCTCGTAGGCGTCTAGGGATGTGGGTTTGGCTATTCAACGCGACCGTGGAATCCGTGTTTTATACAGGCTCGTATTGAAAACATGGACGTCCTAGTATATCCAATATTTCATATATGTTCTTCTGCTGCAATGTTCTGTAATGAGATCATATTACTTCATGAGACGAATGTTTATATTATATATATGAGATATATGTTATATTGCAGATTTCGTTCCAAATGTGATGCTTGTGAAGCATAATAAAATGGGACTTCATTAATGAGATTAATGAAATAGAAGAAAACTAAAGATATTGTAGAAACTTGTTTAAAAACTGGTAGCTCTAGTTCTTGTTTTGCATAGCGGTGTTCCTTGTAGAACATCCAGCACCTTATTCGACAAGGAAAGAGCCGAGATCCCTTCACCGGGAGTGACCTCTTTAGTGAAACTAGCATATGCTACAAACTCAGTCTGTCTTTTGATTGCTTCTATAGTTCTTACTTTGCACAGCGGTATTTGTGAAATATCCTGCACCTTATTCGATGAGGAAAGAGCCGACGATCCCTTTACCGGGAGTGACCTCTTTAGCAAAACTAGAAAGGCCTCAAAAACATTCCTTTTAAAAATCACTCGATTCTGCAACGATATCAAGTTCATTACGCAAAAGGTTTTCTTAAAAACCTGTCGTAGCCTTCTGTCATTTCAGATAAGTACTAGTTAGTATTCGTGCTACGTTTGTTGACCATGTTAAGGCGTTGTGTGCGGTAGCTGATTAGTGCTTATCTGTATAAGCATATGATGCGATTGGATTAGGGTAGTCGTGCGACTTTGTTGACCATGTTAAGGGTCGTGCGGGTGGGTTTAATTCAATCGGGAAATGACGGGTTGAACTTGACTAGCACTTATGATTTGTTGACCCTGTTAAGGTCATATAGCTGCTAGGGGTAAAATATTATTGGGAATTTCAAGTGTTGAAATTTGCAATGAGATTGCATACCTTCTATGAGATAGTTGGATCCCGATACCCGCTGCGAGTAAGAGTTACTCTTGGGAGAGTTTTACACATTACAATTAGCCGATCAAGTAGGTGTCTAGAAAGGTGTTAATGGGGTTACGCCCCTGGGAAAATGAGGTTTATTTTAATTAGGTCCGTGCGAAAGCGCGGGGAACCTCCCTCAAAGTACCGGCACTAGCCTGGCTGAAAGATTGGCGAACTTGTAGAGTGTAATTAATCCCGGCTAGTCTTTCCTTTTAGGGTTTGAAGGAAGATTTGAATAAAACAGTAGGAAACATCCTAATTAGATAAATTGATAACCAATCTAATCTTGTAAAAGCGCACGCTGAGTGTTTTCTTCTCTCTCTCTCTCCTGGTTACGACTATGTCACGCCTTAATCAAGATAATAATACGGATATATTGACCGAACCCGCTTGTTATACTGCGCTAAGGAACGTTGGTCCCGCTCTAACTTATAAATGTTATAAGACAGAGCAGGAAATAGGGGATTACCAGAATTCCCGTGCCGCCCAAACGAAGAAAGTGCATGCTGATGCATCTTCTTCGGTTGTGTTCATTATAGAGAACTGTTTCTCAATATCCTTTACGTCCTGGGTATTTGATACCGGATCATGATCCCACATATGTAATTTGTTACATGGGCTACAGATAGGTAGAGAACCGAGAACGGGTGATAAATTTCATGAGATAGAAACGGTGCAAGTGTTGCAGCCAAGTCTGTTGGTAGTTATCACCCTGTAATACCAGAATACATTGATTCTGAATGAATGTTATTAGATACCGAACCTGATATACAACACCATATCGGTCTCTTTATTAGTAAAGAAAGGATATAATTTTGTATTATTGGATAATGTTTTGAACATTTCCTATATCAAGTGTTGATCGGTTCAGGCACGTTATCTAAAAGCATAGACGTTCTAAATCAAACCACAGTTCTAAACGTACAGAACACACACAAGAAGAAGAGTTCAGAAATGAATGAATCCTTATTGAGGCATTGTAGACTAGGTCATATCAATGCGACCCGACTAGCTGAAGTTACATTTAGATGCATATTTAAATGAGTTTAAATTTACATCTTGTGAAACTTGCCGGTCATGTCACAGAGATAAGATGACCACAGCTCCGTTTATTAGAAACAGAGAAAGAGTTAGTGAACTCTTAGGATTGATACATGATGATGTATGTAAGTCCCCTGTCTACACATGCCAGGACTGGTTCTTTGTACTTTATTATATTCACTGATTATCTCTCGTGATTCGAACATATGTTCCTGTTGAAACACAAGTCTGAACCTTTTGAGATATTCACAGAATATAAGTTAGAAGTAGAGAACCAAGAATGGGTAAATGTATTATGTCCTTTGATGAGATCAAGGAGGAGAATACTTGAGCACGAGATTCCTGGGCTATTCTAAAGGAGAATGAGATTCTCTCTCAGCATTACTCCTCCGTATACACAACAACACATTGGTGTATCGGGGCGGAGCAATCACACCCTATGTGATATGGTGTGCTCTATGATGAGTACTACTGAGTTGCCTATTTTCTTTTGGGAGTTATGCACTTGAGAAGCTGCATACCTATTGAATAGGGTTCAAATCAAATCAGTTGCCTACCACTTCATATGTGATATGGAAAGGGAAGAGCCCATATCTTAAGTTTGTTAAGATTTGGGGTTGTCCGGCCTATGTCTAAAAAGCAAAATCCGGAAAAGCTCGAGGCAAAGTCAGTTCTGTGGAAATTTGTTGGATATCCCAATCATTCGCAAGGGAATATCTTCTACCAAACCGAGGAACAAAAGATGTTTTGTTTCTCGACATGCCACCTTTGTGAAAGGGAATTTCTTGTGAAGAAATTATTGGTCATGAGGTAGAACTGGAAAGAGTTCCAGCTATACAAACTGCAGCTGATGATTTGGCAGAACCAAAGGATTCAATAGTTTCCAACGAACCTCAGCCTCTCCGCTGATCTAGTAGGGTTCTTCACCCATCTGAGAGATACTTTAGTTTTCTCTATGACAGTGGGAGCGAGGATTGCATCATGAGATGATGACCTAACTAGTTTCGAGCAGGCTATCAAGAGTGGGACTCTGTAAGAATGGCTGGATGCTTATCGATCTGAGATGGAATCCTTATACACCAACAAAGTATGGACTTTGGTTGCTTTATCTGAAGGGTTAAATCCCCATCAGGAGAAAGTATATCTTGAGAAGATTACTTGGTGTACATGGAAAAGTTGAGACTTTCAAAGCTATGCTTAAGTCCATCCAGATCCTACTTACCACGGCTACATACCATGACTACGATATCTGGCGGTTGTGTGTCATGACTGCTTTTCAAAATGTTGATTTGGAAGAGAGCGTCTATAAGTACACAGCCAGAGGTCTTCGTAGACAGTGGGAGCAGCGGAAACGTGTGCAAGATGTTTTATGTGATAAAGCAAGCATCGCGGAGTTGGAACGTCTGTTTTGATGTGATGGTCAAAGAGTTTGACTTCATCAAAATGGTAGATGAACCTTGTATATACAAAAAGGTAGTAGGGAGTATGGTGGTGATCCTCGTAAAGTACGTGGATGACATACTCTTGATAGGAAATGAGTTTCCTATGCTACGCTCGGTCAATCTCCTCTTATCACAAAGATTCTCCATATAGGATCAAAGTGATACCTCCTAAATCCTGGGTTTAGGATCTATGAGATAGTTCTAATTGGATGTTAGGATTCTCACTAGTTGTAGTGAGATGGTATCAATAGATCCTGGAAAGAATCACTGGAAAGGTTCCAGGGTGATAAGGACGACTGAATGTCAGTCAAAGGCATTGTCTATACCCTCAGTGGAGGGACGGTATGTTGGAAGAGTTCCAAGCTAGATACCGTGACTTACTAGACGATTAAATGCAAGATACATCGTTACCAAGGATGCTACCAATGAGGCAGTCTTGATATATATAAGTTCATGAGATGAACTTCGTTCCTACCATTGTGTGACAATGGAGTTGTGGCTTATTCCAAGGAACCCCTGTCCCATCAGAAATCCAGATATAATTCTTAGGCAGTATCACCTGATCAAGGAGATGGTTGATCTCCAGGGAGATCGAGGTTAGGAGAGTAAACACAGAGGACAACAGCGTGGATCCACTCACAAAGCCCTTTTTCCCAGTAGAGACATTTTATTGGATGGTTGAGTATGAGATACTTCAACCACAGCTAATTGTTGGGTATGTGATACCACAACAGATGGCCCTAGTGCAAGTGGGAGATTGTTAGTTATATGTATGCCCTAGCGGCCATTACTGTACATACGATATATATTGTAGTGGATGCTTGGACATATATAGGGAGGACTTTCTTGCTCGACATGATAGTATGCTATCTGGTTGTACTTTATCTTAACATGTACTCTGATTGTCTCTATGTTACATATTGATAAAGCCGTTAGGATATGTACTCGACTACTGGGACTATGATGAGATCATACTAGTGGGGCCACTGTAGTCGATGAGTACATCCTATAACTGTTCCTAGTCGAGGGTGTATCGAGACAGGGCATCGATACGCCATAGTAGACTAGCGTATACGCATCTTGACCCATATGATGGGCGATGGATGATCCCATATCCATCGGTGTTTGGCATCAAGGATGGTGTATGGGTGCTCAGTAGAGACTGGGTATACTGGACGGACTCGCCGAGAACTCCCAGATGGTATTATACCTTACGTCAGATGGCAGTTCTCTGGTGACACTGGTACAGAGTAGTCTGTTGACTCGAGATCGTCATAGAGTCTTGTGCGATTCCCACTGTGCTTTGATTTCCATCATACCACGTCCAAGAGGGCGTGCAAAAAGGTGGCTTTTGGGTACAGTCCCGAATCACATGGAGGCAATGAGCGATAGGAGGGGATTCGTCTCTCCCGGTATAGGGAGTTGATGTTGCGCTGTGTTCGATTGGCTATAACTGTAAATCCCTGGCCAGGGTTGCTGAGATTTACTGGTAAGTGTTATCTGTAGTTTCTCGAACTTTTATAGATCTCATATCGACACGACTTATCAAGCTAATGGGGTCTGACGTTTACCACCCCTAGGCGAGATATGCGACATATCAGACGACGAGACCGGACTGTACCGGAGTGTTACTGATTGGATTCACAGGAGAATGTATAGGCTTGCTTGTTGATCTTCTGAGCGCTCAATACCTGGGTAGCTGTTACGTTTAGCTGACCGCTTGCAGCTTGTGGGTGTTTGATATGATCATCATCTACTGCCGGCGTATTGACGATTCTTTAGAGTCCTACACAGAGGTTTCTTGACTCAGACAAAACGGAGTATGAGCACATATGTGATATGTGCAGGACTGAGGATAATGCGATATGAGATACCGTATTATATTCTCGCGATATTTGATATCAGCCGGATAATCGGATCAAGTGTTGATTCGATGAATCGGTAAATGATATATTAGTCAGTTATATGCGATATAGCCGGATTGTCGGATCAAGTGTTGATTCGATAATTGAATGTATAATAATATATATGATATATTAAATTACATTAACTAATATTAGCTCACTAAAAGATTCTTTTTCTCACTCGGGTAATACATTGATATATATGCGATATATGTTAATTGTATTATTTTATTTTGTTACAATAAATATTATATATGTGATATATAATATTGTAACATGATATGATTACTAATGCAACATGTTTAGTGGAGATTAAACAAGATTAGGGTTTGATTTGGGTTATTTCATTCTTGAAGATTCTAGAAGGTTTTTCTTTTGTCTTGAGTTAAGATATTATGTTGATATTTATGTGCGACTCATTCTTAATGCAACCCAAACCCTAGCCCTAGTTAAATCTCTATAAAGGTTTAGTTAACCATGGTTGCATTATTCATCATTATTATCTTTTCATTATTCATCACAAAAGAATTCAATTTCATGATTCATCTTCTTCTTGCTTGAGTTCTTCATGAAAAGCTTTCTTGCTTTGATTTTGTGATGAAAAATGAGTGAGAATAAGAAAATAAATGAGAGAAAAAATCCTACTTCATCATCCTCATCTACCCTTGCCCTTTAGATGAGAGTGTTCACTTCATTTAGTGAGTGAGAGCTTGTGCTAATGAAACTTCAAGGTAGATCATCTTTGTTATCGAAGATCGGAAGTAAGCTTGCATCTTTCTCTTCGTGGAGCCTCTCGAGAGTCCGAAACACGATGATCGCAGCGAAGGGACCTCAACACGGAGCTTAAGAAGTGAAGGACCGGATCTACAAAGGTTGTAATCCCTCTCACTTAGTGTTAAAGTGTTTAACATGCTTGTTTTCACCTAATCTCTAGTTTAAAGATCCGGCTTTGGGTTTTTCGGCACGGCTAAATTTTAAATCGGGCATGGTTGATGCCTCGTAGACCCTTGTGGCAGTGCCTAGCATCCCTACAGATCATACTACTGGGACTTTTGTAGTCCACAAGCATATCCTTTAACTGTTTCTAGTCGAGGGAGTATCGTGACAGGGCATCGATATTCCAGAGTAGACTAGTGTGAACTTTTCTTGACCCTGTAGGGGGCGATGGTTGATCCCATAACCATTGGTGTTTGACATCAAAGATTGTACACATGTGCTCATTAGAGAATGGGTATAGCGAACTGTTGGAGATTGTGCCCTCAGAGTCAATTATTGGATCACAGGCACGTGATTATAATGATTGAGGGAGGACCTGTCCCAGTAGGACAGTCTTACTCGAGATGATAGTATGCTATCTGGTTTATCTTTATCATCGTGTACTGCTTAGGTGACCTGACAGGTCGCTATTACACGTTGATAGAGCCCTTAGGATTCTTGCTTGACCACCAGCAGTATGAGGGCGATCATATAAGTGGGAGCTGGGGTCTATAAGCACATCCTTAAAAGGTCCCTAGTCGTGCGAGTTTCGAGACAGGGCATCGATACTCCAGAGTAGACTAGTGTATACAGTCGAGACCCCGACGAGGGGCGGTGGCCGGTCTCACAAGCCATTGGTGTCAGTTGGATCACCTAAGATGTATACAGGTGCTCATTGGGTTATGAGTACACCGGACAGGACTCGCCGGGAACATGCTAGTTGGTCTTATACCAGACGTCAGATAGCAGTTCCCAGGTGACATGTGTACAGGTTAGTTCATCGACCTGTGGATCGTCATTTGTTTCTTGTGAGTTCCCACTGTACTTTGATTACTACCCTACCACGCTCAAAGGAGACGTGCAAACAGGTTTTAGTTGGGTACAGTCCCGAGCCACATGGAGGCAGTGAGCGTATCTTCAGGGGTTCGTCTCTCCCGGTATTGGGGGTAAGGTCGCGCTGTGTCTAGGAGAGCTACTACACAAAGCCCTCGGCCGAGGCAGGAGATTTACTGGTAGGTATTCCAGTTGTATCTCAGGGTGTTCTGGGCTACACTCCGACACGACTTGTACCGCTTTTGGGGGTCTGACTTTTACCAACCCCCTAGGCCCACCATGCGATGCTCATAGACGAACGGACCGGACTGTACGGATATTGTCACTGACAGGCTCAGTAGGGTGTCAGGATGAGTTCGCTCATCGACGTCCCTTTTGGTCAATACCTGGTAGCCCGTTATGTATTGGCTTATACCTATGACGTGCTAGTGGTTAAATCCACAACCAAGGTGTTGATGAGTCTTTAGAGTCCCTCACATTCAGTTACTCAAGTTTCGGGCAAAATGCTGTAGAGGCCGTATGGAGATATGGCAGGGTCCGATCTAATACGTGCGGTATTGCACGGATCAGGATCGGACAGTTAGTACTAGAGGCCGTATGGATATATGGCAGAGTTCGATCAGATACGTGCGGTATTGCACGGATCAGGATCGGACGGATTTTACTGGCCGGCTTTGGTTTAAGCCAGATCCTAGTATAGTACAGTGTAGATTTTGTCTCATTGCATTTGTATTTCGGTCGGAATACAAATGCGGGTGTGTATACACAGTATCGGGGTTTTCCTGTAATTTATTACGGTACCAGTTTTCTGGAGTTGCCAGTTTGCTTTCCGTTTCGGCCATATTTCTTTGTATCGTTCATTGGCCGAAGATTGGTGGAGGAGGGCTTATTTGCATTTGTGCAAATAAGCTTTTATGGAGGGTGTTCTTTGCATATATTAGTATCATGATGGTTTCATGATGGAGCCCCATCCCTTGACCTTTCTTGAGTTCATGATTGCTTGACTTTGTGAGGTGATGATGGTGGTGTTGGAGTGTTGTTTTATTAGCTATCATGGTTGTTGGTTGTGTATTGGAATTGTTGTGATGATGATTCTTTGCATGATAGCCTTCTCTCTCTCTCCCTTGGATTATTGGATCACTCTCTTGATTCACTCTCATTCTTTTGGTCACCCCCTCATTTTTCTCTCCCCTCCTATGAGTATGGCCGGCCATTCCCCTTATTGGGCTGTCCAAAAATTTGAGAGAAGAAAATGGTGTCTCATTCCCATGCCAAAAATCCCTTTGTTCATCAAAAGATATATATGGTTCATTTCCTCCACCAATGGCAATTCCTACAACCCCAAATGAGACTTGCTCACTACACATTCTACAGCAAACCTTGGGCACGTCGACTAGCCAGCTTCGTGCCCGAGTTTCCTCGGCATTGAGGTGGGAGCCCGTAAAAGATGTAGGCGATGTGGTGCACTTCCGGCGACGAGGTGGAGACAGGACATTCCGCGGGAGATCGGGACGATGACGAGAAGACCGGAGGACTCGGATCAGTCGGTATATCTCTATTCCCCATCTTGTAGTTAGCTAGGACTAGTTAATGGTTCGATCCGGGTGTTTAGTGCGCGGTGGTGCCAGTTTGCTAGTTTGCAAAATTAAAGTTTATCACCGCTTCCGCATTTGGCCTCGGGATGGAGGCCGGGGCGCCGCTGTGCACTTACAGTGGTATCAGAGCCTCGCCATTAACATAGTCTAGCTTTGTCTAATGTGTTTTACATTTCCGATCGAACAAAATTCCAAAAACCCGCGTTTTCTTCACATCAGTTTTCTGTCGAATTTTTTCTGGCTCGAAATTTTTTTCAGGTTGTAGAAAATTGATGTACTGGAAATTCTAAGAACACTGTAGAAATTCGATACAGTGACTCCATAGTGGGAGCGCGGAACCACGGCCAAACCTCCCTTTGGGCCGCGGTTCCGCCGCACTATGTTGAGATCACTGCATGAAATTTCTGCAGTTGCTCTCTGGGTTGATTTTAGGGTTTCTGGAATATTAATTTTGGGCCCAGAATTTCTTGATGTGCTACAGTAGTACTTTGGGGCCCACTTGTTAAAATTTGATCGATCGGATATTTTAAACACATTGGTTCACAGTATTTACATTATATCTGCGACCGTGAATGTCACTCGATCGGTAAATCCTGTCTAACTACTATAGCCCGGTTAGACGGATTTGCGGACGTGACTTTCACGTTGATGTTCTGTGTATTTGCTGTGATGTTGCGGATCGGTCGTGGGGGATAGCCTGGATGCAATGCTAGTACAGTTTTGTTGTATCATGTACATTTGATATTGCGGGGCGAGCGTCCGACATGTGGACTGCCGTCACTGCCTGTTTGTATTATTATTTTGGGGCACGGCCACGTTGCGGTCGATGTACCCGTTGTATGTATATTTTTCTTTCTGTACTAGGATTGCCCCGCGGAGGGGTGCACGGATGGCCGGATTCTGGAGGGCTACAAGCCCGCATCTCATGGCATTGAGACGGAGGGGGCTTCACTCTAGGATTGGCGGGCTATTCGCCGCACTCGTAGGGGGTACAGGTTGACCCAGAAGGGGTGCCCGAGTTACCGGATTCCGTGAAGTGCTGGGTGGTCCATTCACGTTGTTGAAGGGGGCTGCCTCGCTTCAGGTTTTGGCGGGTAACTTGCCGCGCCCGTAAGGGTCTAGGATTTCATTGCACAGGCTATCCACACGACCAGGGGAACGTCGGGTTTCAGTAGTGGCTCTGTGAAACCCGGGGATCCCAGATATCTGTATTGTTCTGTGATGCTGTACATTTCTGTGATGTTGCATTTTATCACGCCTTGAGCGAAATATAATATATTGGTATATATATTAGTAGATGTTGTATATGTTTTACATCCGCGCTAGTCCAGTCCCCGCTCTGTCGTTAGTTAGCTAACCTAATGGGTAATGACGGGACCCAGTGGCGAATGCGGATGGCATATACGTACATCAGTATATTTTCGTTCTTTGTGGTGTGATCAATTGATGGGACTGCGTTGATTCGGATCAATGCAAGTTAAAAACAAACCTAATCTGATGTTGTTGGAACACTTTTTCAAAAATCTGTTATTGCAAGGATGTTCACTTTTGTTTTGCATCGTGGTATTCAGTTGGAATATCCTGCTCCTCAGTCGACGAGGCAAGGGCCGAGATCCCTTCACCGGGAGTGACCCCTTGAACAAAAGTTTACGTCAGGGCAATAACTTCACTATAGCCGATTACTTTTTCTTTGCACCGTGGTATTCAGTTGGAATATCCTGCACCTCATTCTACGGGGAAAGAGCCGAGATCCCTTCATCGGGAGTGACCTCTTTAGCAAAGGTTTTCGTTACTATATTTTCTAAAAGCTATCCGTTCCTTCAGCGATATCAAGTTCATTACGTTAAAGGTTTTCGCCAGAAACCATTCGTAGCCCTCCGTCGTTTCATATGGGTAGTCAATAGTATTCAAGCTGTGTTTGTTGGCCAAAGTCAAGGCACAGTGTTTGGTAGCTGTTGGTTATTCATATGCAGCATAGATAGATGCGTTGGTTTGGAACAGTCGTACTGTCTTGTTGGCCAAAGTCAAGGGTAGGTACGGGTGGATTCAAATCAACCTGGAGAATGACGGGTAGAACTTGACATGTGACTTATGATTTGTTGGCCAAAGTCAAGGTCATAAGAGCATGGGGTAAAAATCACATCGGGAGTTTCAAAAGAACTGAAACTTGCCAGATATGCGCATACCTTCTGGAGTGTGATGATGTGAGCGGATTCCGTCACGTTATCATGCGATGATAGTTGGATCCCGATTCCCACTGATGAGTTAGTTTACTCCTCGGGTGACCCCGACTAATTCTTCTTTCCGGTTTGGAGGTGAATTTGACGGTACAGTGGGAGGTTTCCAGATTAGATAAATTGGTAACCATTCTGTTCTAGGTTAGAGTGCACGCTGAGTGTTTCTTTTCTCTCTCTCTTTGGCAGCGACCATTGACCCGACCCTAAGACTATGACTCAGAAACCAAAATTAACCGAACCTTCTTAAACACTGGCTTTTGGATTGTCAGAGTTGCAGACCTCATTGCCACTCCTACTTTTACCCTTTTCTCCAGGACACCCCGTATTACTACGGACGTCCACTTCCATTGGACTAAACCATCGTATGGTTAGATACGAACTCTAAGGAATTTATTCGAGGATGGTTTCAGGTTCTGGAGGAAACGGATAGGACTATTCAGTTGTCTTTTTCTTTTACCTTCTCTCAGGTTGCGAGTACTCCTTGGTTTAGGAGTAGTACACCTATTACGCAAATTGGATAGTCTTCTTCCAAACCATAGGCAGGTGCCGACTGGTAGGGAATGAAGAAAACCAATTAGCCTAACGATGGTATACAGAAGGTATTAAGTTAAGACAAAGCAAGGAATTAGTAAGAGGGCAAAGTAAATTGCGACTGATATTCACGACCAAACCAGGTATTTCATTACCACTCCCACTTCACCTTTGTATTTCTCCAGGACACTCCGTATCACTACGAAGATCCACAGTTTATTGGATACTCCATCGTATGGTTATATACGAACTCGAAAGGAACTTGTTCCAGTTCGGGGATGGATTCTGGTTCAGGAGAAATAGGAATAAGGTTTATTCGGTTGTCTTTTATCTTCACCTTCTCTCGCATTGCGAGTGCTCCTAGGATTAGGACAGCATACCCATTATGCTTATTGGATAGTCTTCTTCCAAACCATAGGCTGGTGCCGAACGGTAGGGAAGGAAGAAAACCATTTGGCCTAAAGGGGTGTGCAGAAGGTAATGACTAAAGACATATAAAGGGATTTGGAGAGGTGGCAGAGAATTATACAGTTACAGTCGTGAATCTGGAAGAGGCATTGTTAGGAATACCGGGATACCCCATCGAAACATTTCAATGTTTCAGTTTCACTGTGTACTGTTAATGGAAAACTGATTTCCCAATTAGACACTTGCTCCACGGTATGTATTTACCAGGTATGATTCTCACATCTGTTTGGTTTTACAGATGATGAGTGGGAGTAATCTATTGGGAATTAGGTAATTGTCCTCATTATATCGGGATTCGTTGTAATCGATGATATTTGAGGAAGTCACCTGGGTTGTTTGCCAGACGGCAAATATTTGGTTTTGAATATCCGCTGTTGTGCACCAATTTCAAATTGATATATCTGTACGTTTATTTTCATAGAGTGAGATATACCTTTTGAAATTATGTCTACGACATTTACCTATATCAGTGGATGGTTAGGTAAGGAGCATTAAACAACGGTGTAATTCTTCTTAACCATAAGTACAGTTTTCAACCTACGACACACAGTGAATGAGTTATTAGACTCAAAGGACTTATACAGGGTATTGTATGTTGTCCAGGGTCCATCAGGACAGAGGGGTTGGTCCTCGTACTATATTCGGTTTACTTATAACTTCTCTAGTTTTTAGACAGGTGTTTCGTGGAAACACAGGGTCCGAATTTTGAGAAGTTATAGGTATTTGAATAAAGTAGAGAACCAGGTATTGCAAGTATCGGGATTCTTCAAAGAGATCGAAGATATAAATACTTGTGTATGGTATTCAGTTAATAGTAATGATAAAGAGAACTTGCTTCTCTTTCAGGTTACTCATAATTGGAAGCATTCCTAAGTTGAGTAACGCTGATCGGCCTCCTTCCATTTAGTTGACATGCACTGGAGACAGCTGCATGATTTGAATCTGGTTCAATTAAATCAGTGCCTCTGGTTCTATATTGGATATAGAACAGTTCATATCTTAACGATGTTAAGGTACGGGGAGTTGTCTGGCTTATGATTAAAACCAGACTCTGGATAACTCAAGGCACGTTTCTGTAATGGCTGTTTGTGGGTTGACCTAGGCTATGACGAGGGTTGACTTTCTACCATCTGGATGAACAATAGCGATATTGTTCTAGACTCGCCACAGTTTTATTAAAAATGGGTTTTTTCAGAAAACAGTAGTGGGAGTATGGTAGAACTGGAAGTGATTCCAGAACCGCAAACGATTACTGAAGATTTGATAAGGAACCTAAAGATTCAATCTGGTTTGACATTCCATTGGCCACTCCGCAGATACGGTGGGTAACCTCAGGCACCCGAGAGGTACTCCGGTAGCCTCAAGGATGGTGACAGGGAGGTTCTTGTTTACCCAGACTTGCCATTGCTGTTGTTCCAGGCTGCGAGACCCGGCAGGAGGATGAGTATAGCGTCGTTCTAAACTTGCTTTAGAAGTGTACGTGTATATGACTCTGCCAGAGGGTTGTCGTAGTCAGTGGGAGCAGCGGAAGCATTGGTGGACAGGTGGCTTATGTCTATTTATAGACTAAAGCAGATGTAGCGGAGATAGATCATCTATTTCTGACGTGACAGTCATAGGTTTGACTTCATCAGAATAGGGGATGAATCTGTTGAGAAGGAAGTAGGGTGTGTTATCATGGTATTTGGATGACATACACAGAGTAGGAAAAGATATTCCTATACTACGATCGGTTATATTTTGGTCGTCACACAGTGGTTTCTCCACATGGGACTTGGACATTATATCAGACATACTGGTCACTAGATCTATGGTTTTAGATCTAGATTTGGGTGGTTTCCCAATCAGGGTACATAGACAGCATTCTATGAGTATTTAGAATGGACGACTCCTAGCACGGTAATGTACCTGCAGGTGATGGAGTCACCCTCTCTAAAGGTGTCTTACAGACTAAAGGGGAGAGGGATGTGCATGATTGACAGATCACTTGCTTAGGCAATTGAGTCAATCATGAGATGTCAGGTACCACACCAGATGTTTTTCTTGCAGTAGATGCAATAAGTTGATATTGATCCAATCCTGGAGAAACAATCGGAAACAGCTTTAGAACATAAGTGGATGTTCTAGGGATATGATAACGACAGCCTCATTCAGGAGACAGTTATCATTCCAGGCTTCCAAGGTGACTTGGACGACAAGGAGGTTGTCAGAGTTATAGTTTTCCTTCTGACGAGGGGCAGTACTTTGGACACGTGGTCTAAGGCAATACTGAGGGTGGCATGGCGCAGGATACTGATTAAGTTCGGTTGACGATACAGTCTAAGAAGTTTGGATTTGGAGTTCATTTATGAGCTAGGTCCCATCAGACATCCAGACACATTCTAAGACAGGTATTGCTCATTTCGGGAGATGGCTTTCTCCGCGAACTTGAGATATAGAGTGACATAGAAAGAAACATCAAAGCGGATCCACTCACTGGGGCTATTCCTCGAACGCGACAGTTTCGCAAACGAGCTTTGTGAGACTGACAAGTAGAGGAGTTGGGTGTTCGGTATCACACAGGCTGTGAGTATGCGACATCGCAATAATTAGCCTTGAGTGCAAGTGGGAGATTGTTGGAGATTGTGCCCTCAGAGTCAATTATTGGATCACAGGCACGTGATTACAATAATTGAGGGAGGACCTGTCCCAGTAGGACAGTCTTACTCGAGATGATAGTATGCTATCTGGTTTATCTTTATCATCGTGTACTGCTTAGGTGACCTGACAGGTCGCTATTACACGTTGATAGAGCCCCTAGGATTCTTGCTTGACCACCAGCAGTATGAGGGCGATCATATAAGTGGGAGCTGGGGTCTATAAGCACATCCTTAAAAGGTCCCTAGTCGTGCGAGCTTCGAGACAGGGCATCGATACTCCAGAGTAGACTAGTGTATACAGTCGAGACCCCGACGAGGGGCGGTGGCCGGTCTCATAAGCCATTGGTGTCAGTTGGATCACCTAAGATGTATACAGGTGCTCATTGGGTTATGAGTACACCGGACAGGACTCGCCGGGAACATGCTAGTTGGTCTTATACCAGACGTCAGATAGCAGTTCCCAGGTGACATGTGTACAGGTTAGTTCATCGACCTGTGGATCGTCATTTATCTCGTGTGAGTTCCCACTGTACTTTGATTACTACCCTACCACGCTCAAAGGAGACGTGCAAACAGGTTTTAGTTGGGTACAGTCCCGAACCACATGGAGGCAGTGAGCGTATCTTCAGGGGTTCGTCTCTCCCGGTATTGGGGGTGAGGTCGCGCTGTGTCTAGGAGAGCCACTACACAAAGCCCTCGGCCGAGGCAGGAGATTTACTGGTAGGTATTCCAGTAGTATCTCAGGGTGTTCTGGGCTACACACCGACATGACTTGTACCGCTTTTGGGGGTCTGACTTTTACCAACCCCCTAGGCCTGCCATGCGATGCTCATAGACGAATGGACCGGACTGTACAGATATTGTCACTGACAGGCTCAGTAGGGTGTCAGGATGAGTTCGCTCATCGACGTCCCTTTTGGTCAATACCTGGTAGCCCGTTACGTATTGGCTTATACCTCTGACGTGCTAGTGGTTAAATCCACAACCAAGGTGTTGATGAGTCTTTAGAGTCCCCCACATTCAGTTACTCAAGTTTCGGGCGAAAAGCTGTAGAGGCCGTATGGAGATATGGCAGGGTCCGATCTGATACGTGCGGTATTGCACGGATCAGGATCGGACAGTTAGTACTAGAGGCCGTATGGATATATGGCAGAGTTCGATTAGATACGTGCGGTATTGCACGGATCAGGATCGGACGGATTTTACTGGCCGGCTTTGGTTTAACCCGGATCCTAGTATAGTACAGTGTAGATTTTGTCTCATTGTATTTGTATTTCGGTCGGAATACAAATGCGGGTGTGTATACACAGTATCGGGGTTTTCCTGTAATTTATTACGGGACCAGTTTTCTGGAGTTGCCAGTTTGCTTTCCGTTTCGGCCATATTTCTTTGTATCGTTCATTGGCCGAATATTGGTGGAGGAGGGCTTATTTGCATTTGTGCAAATAAGCTTTTATGGAGGGTGTTCTTTGCATATATTAGTATCATGATGGTTTCATGATGGAGCCCCATCCCTTGACCTTTCTTGAGTTTATGATTGCTTGACTTTGTGAGGTGATGATGGTGGTGTTGGAGTGTTGTTTTATTAGCTATCATGGTTGTTGCTTGTGTATTGGAATTGTTGTGATGATGATTCTTTGCATGATAGCCTTCTCTCTCTCTCCCTTGGATTATTGGATCACTCTCTTGATTCACTCTCATTCTTTTGGTCACCCCCTCATTTTTCTCTCCCCTCCTATGAGTATGGCCGGCCATTCCCCTTAGTGGGCTGTCCAAAAATTTGAGAGAAGAAAATGGTGTCTCATTCCCATGCCAAAAATCCCTTTGTTCATCAAAAGATATATATGGTTCATTTCCTCCACCAATGGCAATTCCTACAACCCCAAATGAGACTTGCTCACTACACATTCTACAGCAAACCTTGGGCACGTCGACTAGCCAGCTTCGTGCCCGAGTTTCCTCGGCATTGAGGTGGGAGCCCGTAAAAGATGTAGGCGATGTGGTGCACTTCCGGCGACGAGGTGGAGACAGGACATTCCGCGGGAGATCGGGACGATGACGAGAAGACCGGAGGACTCGGATCAGTCGGTATATCTCTATTCTCCATCTTGTAGTTAGCTAGGACTAGTTAATGGTTCGATCCGGGTGTTTAGTGCGCGGTGGTGCCAGTTTGCTAGTTTGCAAAATTAAAGTTTATCACCGCTTCCGCATTTGGCCTCGGGATGGAGGCCGGGGCACCGCTGTGCACTTACACGAACATGACTCGCCGAGAACTTCTAGATAGTACTATACCTATCGTCAGTTAGCAGTTCTCTGGTGACACTGGTACAGGTTAGTCTGTAGACCCAAGATCGTCAGTGTCTTGTGTGGTTCCTACTGTGCTTTGATTTCCTCCCTACCACGGCTCAAAGGAGTCATGCAAACAGGTGGATTTTGGGTACAGTCCCGAGTCACATGGAGGCAGTGAGCGATAAGAGGGGTTTCGTCTCTCCCGGTATATGGAGTTGATGTTGCGCTATACTCGATTGGCTATAACAGTAAGTCCCGGGCCAGGGTTGATGAGATTTATTGGTAAGTGTTATCAGTAGTTTCTCGAACAGTTATGCGCCAAACATCGACATGACTTATCAAGTTACTGAGGTCTGACGATTCCACCCCTAGACTCGATATGCAACATATGAGATGAAGAGACCGGACTATACGATAAGTGTTACTTATAGGCTTCATGGGAGTTTGGACAAGTTTGCTTGTTGATCTTCTAATCGCTCAATACCTGGGTAGCCGTTACGTCCAGCTAGTATCGCTGACGGCTTGTGGGTAACTGATGTGATCATTACCTACTGCTAGCGTATTGACGAGTTTTTAGAGTCCCATACAGAGGTTTCCTAGTTCAAGCGAAACGAAGTATGGCACATATCCTGATATGTGCGGAAGCCTGATTAAATACGAGTATGTGATACCGTATTCTAATCTGGCGACATTTAATATCGGTTAGGTTATATATGATATAACCCGATTATTGAATCAAGTATTGATTTGATAATGTGATATACAGATAAATGATATTAGTCGGTTATATATGATATAACCAGATTATTAAATCAAGTGTTGATTTAATAATTTCATATATATTTATATTTGATATAATTATATATAGTAACTAATATTAATGCTCACTAATTAATTTCTTCTCTTAATATATATATATATATATATATATATATATTTGGATTTTCTATTTTGAGAAAATAGAATAAAGAAATGGAAATTGGAGAGATATTTGTGGTATGGTGTAAAGCATGGCTTGTTCATTTTTTTATTCATTTGCATTCACTATTGAAGCATGGTTGGATTTGTTGGATATAGTAGTTAGTTGTATGTATGCCCTAGAGGCCAGTATTGTACAGATGATGAATATTATATTGGATGCTTGGACATATATAGAGATGACTTTCTTGCTCGATATGATAATATGCTATCTGGTTGCTCTTTATCTTAACATGTATACTTGTCTCTTTATACTGTCTTATAGTTACATGTTGGTAAAGCCCTTAGGATGTGTACTTGACTACCTGGACTATGATGCGGATCATACTAGTGGGGATATGGTAGTCCATAAGTACATCCTTCAAGGTCCCTAGTCATGGGTGTATCGAGATGGAGCATCGATATACCAGTGTAGACTAGCGTATACGCATCTCGACCCATGATATGATTTTGTATTACAGGATAATGTTATGAACATTTTCCTTAACCAAAAGTTGGTTGGATCAGGCATGTTGTGCAATGGCATTTATGTTCTAAATCAATCAACAGTTCTGAGTATAACAAACACACACAATAGGAAGAGTTCAGAACTGAACGAATCCTTCTTGTGGCATTGTAGACTGGGTCACATCAATGCGACACGACTAGCTAAGTTGCATAAGGATGGATATTTGAATCCGTTTGAATTTTCATCTTATGACACTTTCCAGTCATGTCTCAAGGGCAAGATGACCAAAACTCCGTTTACGGGACACGGAGAAAGAGTTACGGAACTTTTGGGACTGGTGCATAGTGATGTATGCGGTCCAATGTCTACACATGCCAGGAATGGTTCTGCGTACTTCATTACATTCACTGACGATCTCTCTAGATTCGGATATGTGTTCCTGATGAAACACAAATCAGAAGCTTTTGAGAAATTTAGAGAATATAAACAAGAAGTCGAGAACCAAACAGGAAAAGTATTAAAATCCTTCGATCTGATCGAGGAGGTGAATACTTGAGCAATGAATTCCTGGACTTCCTAAAAGAGAATGGGGTTCTCTCTCAGCTGACTCCTCCATATACACCACAGCACAACGGTGTATCGGAACGGAGGAACCACACCCTATTAGATATGGTGCGCTCTATGATGAGCACAGCTGAGTTACCTATTTCCTTCTGGGGGTATGCGCTGGAGACAGCAGCAAACCTATTGAATCAAGTTCCATCTAAATCTATACCTACCACACCATATGAGATATGGAGTGGGAAGATGCCATATCTTAAGCGAGTTAAGATATAGGGTTGTCCGGCATATGTAAAAACATAGAATCCGGACAAACTCGCGGCAAGGTCCATTCTGTGTAAGTTTATTGGATATCCTAAACATTCGCGCGGGTATATATTCTACCACACCGAGGAACAAAAGGTGTTTGTTTCTCGACATGCCACCTTTTTAGAAAAGGAATTTCTTGGAAAAGAGATTAGTGGCAAGGAGGTAGAACTGGAAGAGGTTCCAGCAATACAGACTACGACAGAAGATTTGGTTGAACCGGAGGATTCGGTAGTTCCCAACGAACCTCAGCCTCTCCGCCAATCTAGTAAGGTTTCTCACCCACCTGAGAGATACTATGGTTTTCTCATGGATGGTGGGAGTGAGGACTGCATCATGGAGGATGATGACCCAACTAGCTTCGAGCAGGCTATCACGAGTGGGGACTCAATGAAATGGCTGGATGCTATGCGGTCCGAGATGGAATCCATGTACACCAACAAAGTATGGGCTTTGGAAGTTGCTCCTGAAGGGGTAAAACCCTTTGGGAGCAAGTGGATCTTCAAGAAAAAACTTGGTGTAGATGGGAAAGTGGAGACTTTCAAAGCTAGACTTGTAGCAAAGGGTTTTCGTCAAAGACCAGGTGTGGACTATGACGAGACCTTTTCTCCAGTGGCTATGCTTAAATCCATCCGGATCATGCTTGCCATCGCTGCATATCATGATTACGAAATCTGGCAAATGGATGTTAAGACCGCCTTTCTAAACGGTGATTTAGAAGAGTGCGTGTACATGACTCAGCCAGAGGGCTTCGTAGATAGTGGGAGCAGCGGGAAGGTGTGCAAGCTGCTTAAATCCATTTATGGATTAAAGCAAGCGTCGCGGAGTTGGAACATCTGCTTTGACGTCGTTATCAAAGAGTTTGATTTCGTCAAAAACGTAGATGAACCTTGTATCTACAAGAAGGTAGCAGAGAGTAAGGTTGTCTTCCTCGTATTGTTCGTGGACGACATACTCTTGATAGGAAATGACATTCCTATGCTGCAATCGGTCAAGCTCTTCTTATCACAAAGATTCTCAATGAAAGATCTTGGTGATGCCTCCTGCATATTGGGAATTAGGATCTATAGAGATAGATCCAAACGGATATTGGGATTGTCCCAATCGAGGTATATTGACACCATACTAAAGAGGTTTAGTATGGAAGAATCCAAGCATGGGAACTTACCCACGATCTTTGGAGTCACTCTCTCCAAAGAGATGTCTCCCAAGACTGATTTGGAGAGAGCTCGCGTGCAAAGGATACCCTATGCTTCGGCTGTAGGCTCTATCATGTACGCGATGCTATGTACCAGACCCGATGTAGCATACTCACTAAGTGTAGTGAGCAGGTATCAAGCTGATCCTGGAGAGAGTCACTGGACAGCTCTGAAGAGCATTCTCAAGTACTTACGAAGGACTAAAGAGATGCTCTTGGTGTATGTTAACGGAGAACTCCAAGCGGAGTCCTTTACCGATTCGAGCTTCCAGAGTGATAAGGACGACTCTAAGTCGCCGTCGGGATTTGTCTTTACCCTTTACGGAGGGGCGTTTAGCTGGAAGAGTTCCAAGCAGGAAACCGTGGCGGACTCGACGATGGAGGCTGAATACATCGCTGCCAACGATGCTGCCAAAGAGGCTGTCTGGATCAAGAAGTTCATTACTGAACTTGGAGTGGTTCCATCCATTGAGAATCCAATACCTTTGTATTGCGATAACAATGGAACGGTGGCTTTAGCCAAGGAACCCAGGTCCCATCAGCGATCCAGGCATATTCTGAGGCAGTATCACCTGATCCGGGAGATAGTTGATCGCCGGGAGATCGAGGTCAGGAGAGTTGACACGAAGAATAACACAGCGGATCCACTCACGAAGGCAATTCCCCAGATACAGTTTGAGAGACTCTTCGGGATGCTCGGTATGCGATACTACAGCAGCTGGCCCTAGTGCAAGTGGGAGATTGTTAGTTGTATGTATGCCCTAGAGTCCAGTATTGTACAGATGATGTATATTATATTGGATGCTTGGACATATATAGAGATGACTTTCTTGCTCGATATGATAGTATGCTATCTTGTTGCTCTTTATCTTAACATGTATACTTGTCTCTTTATACTGTCTTATAGTTACATGTTGGTAAAGCCCTTAGGATGTGTACTTGACTACCTGGACTATGATGCGGATCATACTAGTGGGAACATGGTAGTCCATAAGTACATCCTTCAAGGTCCCTAGTCGTGGGTGTATCGAGATGGGGCATCGATATACCAGTATAGACTAGCGTATACGCATCTCGACCCATGAGATGGGCGATGGATGATCCCATATCCATTTGTTTTTGACATCAGAGATGGTATACGGGTGCTCAGTGGAGACTGGGTACACATGACGGACTCGTCGAGAACTCCCAGATGGTATTATACCTCACGTCAGATGGCAGTTCTCAGGTGACACTTGTGCAGGTTAGTCTGTAGACCCGAGATCGTCATTGAGTCTTGTGTGATTCCCACTGTGCTTTGATTTCCACCTTACCACGTCCATGAGGGCATGCAAAATGGTGGTTTTTGGGTACAGTACCGAGTCACATAGAGGCAATGAACGATAGGAGGGGTTTCGTCTCTCCCGGTATTGGGGGTTGATGTTGCACTGTGCTCGATTGGCCGTAACAGGGAAGTCCCTGGCCAGGGCTGATTAGAGATTTACTGGTAAGTGTTACCAGTAGTTTCTCGACCCATTATGAGCCTCACATCGGCATGACTTATCGGTTATTGGGGTCTGACGTTTACCACCCCTAGACTTGATATGCGACATATCAGACGAGGAGACTGGACTGCACGGGTAGTGTTGCCGGTTGGCTCGATGGGAGTTGTAGCATGTTCGCTTGTTTTTCTTCTGATCGCTCAATACCCGGGTGGCCGTTACGTTTAGCTGACCGCTTGCGGCTTGGGGGTGCTTGATATGATCATCACCCACTGCCGGCGTATTGACGAGTCTTAGAGTCCCACAAAGGAGTTACCTAGTCCAGGTGAAACGTTGTGGTGCGCGTATGCGATATGTGCATGGACCCGGTTAAATTGCGCGTATGAGATATCGTATATTAATCGGTCGGTTTGCTTTTGGTTGGGTCGTATGTGATATGGCCGGACTGATAAATCAAGTGTTGATTTATCATTTAACCATTAATTCTCACTAGAAATCCTTTCTTGTATTTTTGGGATGTATGCATGCATGTATGCATTCTTTCTTGTTTCATGCACATATGGATGTGCATGCACACATACATTCATACATCATCCTTCATGGTTGTATATACATAGAAAATGGTGGCAATATAAAACTCACACCATGGTTATATATATATATGAATTATTATTGCATTTGTTTTAAAACAAAAAGAAAAAGGAAAGGATAATTCATGGTTTCTTTCTACACTCTTCTTTGACCTAACCATGCTCACCTACCATTTAACCATGGATTAACTTTCCTTTTGTGTTTTAACTCAAGTTCAATAATATCATTATTGTTTAACCATGGTTTGAGATGAGAAGTGGAAAATATATATTCATATATTTTCTATTTTTCAAAAGGGATTATCTTTTCTCTTCTTCTTAAAAAGCCATCATCTTCTTCAACCTTGCTCTTTTGCTCTCTAGATCATTCAAGTGAGCAAAATACTCAACAAGATAGGATTTTGAAGTGAGAAAAAGAACAACAACACCATTCTACACAAGTCTTGCCCACTTGTTTAGAGTGTTAGCTTCATTTCATTCTGTTGATAAAGTGAAGTTGCAAGCTTGGACAAAGCGGACTCCGGGTGGATCATCGTGGACCTAGAGGAGATCAAGCGGACTTTTTCCAAATCCCAAGTGGCCGAGGAGTCTAGCATAGGGAGCTACAAAGGTTGTACTCTCAAAACCCTAGCTTTTCTTACTTGTGATGAAGTGTTGTTTTAGAAACCCTAATTTTCTAGGATTGATTCTTTGTATGCTTACTTAGCACCCTAAAATTTTAATCTTTGGTACATGTGATGCTTCCAATCCCTTCATGAGGTGCTAAGTAAACCCAACAATAGTGCCCTCAAAGTCAATTATTGGATCGCATGTACGTGATTGCAATGATTGAGGGATGACCTATACCGGTAGGACAGTCTTACTCGAGATGATAGTCTGCTATCTGGTTTGTCTTTATCATCATGTACATGTTTTAGGTGACATTACAGATCATTATTACATATTGATAGAGCCCTTAGGATTCTTTCTTGACTACCAGCAGTATGATGGCGATCATATATGTGAGAGATGGGTAGTCTATAAGAACATCCTTAAAGTGTCCCTAGTCGTGGGAGTTTCGAGACTAGGCATCGATACTCCATCAGTAGACTAGTGTATACGGATCGAGACCCCGACTAGGGGAGATGGCCGGTCTTACAAGCCATTGGTGTCAATTGGTTCACCTAAGACGTATACAGGTGCTCATTGGGTTATGAGTACACTGGACGGACTCGCCGGGAACATGCTAGTTGGTACTATACCTAGCGTCAGATAGCAGTTCCCTGGTGATATGTGTACATGTTAGTCTATCGACCTGAGATCGTCATTTGTCTCGTGTGAGTTCCCACTGTGCTTTGATTACTACCCTACCACGGCTCAAAGGAGTCGTGCAAACAGGTTTTAGTTGGGTACAGTCCCGAGCCACATGGAGGCAGTGAGCGGATCGACAGGGGATTCGTCTCTCCCGGTATTGGGGGTGAGATCGCGCTGTGTTTAAGAGAGCCATTACACGAAATCCTTGGCCAAGGAAAGTGAGATTTACTGGTAGGTATTCCAGTACTATCTCAGGATGTTCTGGGCTACACTCCGACATGACTTATACCGCTATTGGGGGTCTGACATTTACCAGCCCCCTAGGCCCGATATGCGATACTCATAGACGAATGGACCAGACTGTACGGATATTGTCACTGACAGGCTCAGTAGGGTTTCATGATGAGTTCGCTCACCAGCCTCCCTTTTGGTCAATACCTGGACGGCCGTTACGTATAGCTAGTACCACTGACGTGCTTGTGGTTAAACCCACTCCCAGCATATTGACGAGTCTTTAGAGTCCCCCACAGAAAGTTTTCCATGTTCGGGCGAAACGTTGTAGAGGCCGTATGGTTTTATGGCAGGGTTCGATCATATACGTGCACTTGTGCACGGATCATGATCGGACGGATTATACTAGTGGGCTTTGGTTTAAGCCGGATCCTAGTATTAGATTTGTTGGATTACTTTTCGTCTCTTTGCATTTGTATTCAGTCGGAATGCGGATGCAGGTATGTATATACAGATGAGGGGTATTCTTGTGATTCGTCACGAGTTTACTTTAGTTGATACCATATCTTTTTGTTGGATTAAACATTTAGTTTAAATGTTTAATGGAGGAAAATGTGAGTGAAAGTTTTGTCCATAAGCATCTTTTCATGTCACATGCACATGGTGACTCATGGACTTGGTATATGCGACCATTATTGTGACATGGATTGATTTTAGGGCTAATTATGATGAGTGGGGATATTTTGGAGAGAGAGGGGCTGCCATGTGATGGCTTGGGGTTTGGTTTTGAGTAATTGATATATCTCTCTCTCAAAAATATCTCATACAACACATAAGTTTTTTTCTTGCTTCTCATTCTTGAGCTCACATTCTGCTCTAATGGATGCTTCTTCAACCTCCACCCATCTCTCTCATGAGTTGAGAATCCATGGGTGTATTGAGAGAAAGTTATCACACACATTCTCTACTTCACCTTAGACATGTTGGCTAGAAAACTTCATGTCCGAGTTGCTTCGGTTTTGAAGCGGGAGCCCGTAAAAAGATTTCTTGATGTGGTGCCACTTCGACGAGGAGACCGGAGATCAAGCAAAATCGAAGATGCCGCGAGGAGCTTAGGATGGTGGCTAAAGACTGAAGGACATGGATTGATCGGTATAGCCATTCTAACTTCTTGTAGTTATCTAGTTTAGTGTTAATGGTACGATCTAGGTAAAAGCCTACGTTAGCGTCCGTTTTATAAAAGTTTTTGTACCGCGTTTGGCCTCGGATTGACGGTCGGGGCGCTACCGTAGACTTATATGGTATCAGAGCCACGCCATTAACCCCTTTCTAGCTTGTTCTAACATGTTTAAAACATCGATCGAACGAAATTTCCAAAACCGCAATTCCATTATCAATGTTTCTGTCGAAATTTAAAAGTGGTCGAAAAATTATTTTCAGTATGTCAGAAAATCGTGCAGGCTTTTTTAAGACTACAGAAGAAAATTGGGCGACTGAACCCACAAGAACCCCACGGAACCGCGGCATAACCCACGTTTTGGCCACGGTTCCGCCGCCGTTTTGGGGCAATAGTGTGCAATTTTTCTTCTGGAGCTCTTAATTATGGAATTATGGTTTCTGGAATAATTTGTTTTGGCCCAGATTTGTTTGAGTGCTGGGTTTTTCACTTGGGGCCATTTCGGGAAGTTTTGTCGATCGAAATTTTAAATATGTTAGTTCACAGTACTTACATTACTATCTGCGACCGTGAATGTCATTCGAGCGGTACAACTTATTTAATTGCTATATGTTCTTTTCGACAAGTTTGCGAACGTGACATTCACGTTGATGTTCTGTGTTGTGCTGTGATGTTGCGGATTTGTCGTGGTGAATAGCTTGGATGTAATGTTAGTACAGTTTAATTTTATTTGTACATTTGATATCGCGGGGCAAGCATTCGACATGTGGAATGCCGTCACTGCCTGTTTGTATATTATTCTTTTGGGGCATGACCGGGTTGAGGTCGATGTCACCGTTGTACAAATTTTCTTTTCTGTACTAGGATTTGTAGGGTTACTAGGCACACTAAGGAGGTTCCACAAGGCATCGACCATGCCAAATTCAAATTTTCCGGTGCCGAGAAACCCTAAACTAGATCGTTAACTAGAAGTTAAGGCGAAAACTTTGTAAGCTAAACACTTTAACCCTAAGTGAATACGAAAATACAACCTTTGTAGATCCGCTCCACCATTTCTTTAGCTCCGTGTTGACGTCCCTCCGCTGCGATCATCGGAATCCCGGACTCTAGCGATGGTTTCGTCGGAGAAATAATCGGGCTAGGTCGTTAACTTCGATGCCGAAGATGATCTACGTCGAGGCGACTCAAACTCAAGCTCCATCTTCACTAGGTCAAGAAACTTATGAAGAAAACACCCTCTACTACATGGCAAGTGATAGAGAATGAAGAAATAGGAAATGGGTTCACTTTGGATTTGGATTTCTCACTTGGAATCATCACTTAGAATTTTCTAGCAAGATTTTTCTCTCTTCATGAAGAAGATGAAGAAGAAGGAAAAAATTTATTAATTAGAAAATTCAAGTGATTCTTATCATATAGAAACCATGGGTTAGTTTAACTCATGTAGAGAATAAACTAGGGTTTAGATAATGGTTAGGTTTGAGAATAAAAACAAAATGGTGAAGCTTCATGAAACTCCAAGAATAAACCAAAGAAAGCCACCATATTTGTTTTTGCCCAAAAAAATAAATGAATAAATAAATGGGTAAATCGAACCCTAACCATTAACCTAATCATAGTTTAAAGCATACACACACCCAAGTTTGCATGTATCATCAAACATGATACAAACAAGTGCACAAAAATATATCATATATACAATGTGCACAATCTAGTGAGAAAATAATCTTAAGTGAACCAATACTAGTTAATGTAAAGTAATATATTAAATATATAATTATACATTAAATCACTAAATCAACACTTGATTTAATGATCCGGTCATACTGCATATAACCGACAAATATCAAGTGTATCAATGTATCGAATCAACACTTGATTCGGTAACCCGGCTATATCTCATATAACCGTCTAATGATACAAATCGTGAGAATAGAATACAGTATCACATACTGGTATTATTCTCGGTTCCGCACATATCTCATATGCGCTCCTATTTCGTTTTGCTTGAGTCAGGAAACCTCTGTGTAGGACTCTAAAGACTCGTCAATACGCCGGCAGCAGGTGATGATCATATCAAACACCTACAAGCTGCAAGCGGTCTGCTAAACGTAACGGCCACCCGGGTATTGAGCGATCAGAAGATCAACGAGCAAGCCCGCTCACACTCCTATGAATCCAACCAGTAACACTTACCGTACAGTCCGGTCTGTTCGTCTGATATGTCGCATATCTCGTCTAGGGGTGGTAAACGTCAGACCCCAATAACTCGATAAGTCGTGCCGATATGAGGCTCATAACGGGTCGAGAAACTACTGGTAACACTTACCAGTAAATCCCTAAAGCAGCCTTGGCCAAGGACTTCCTGTTATAGCCAATTGAGCACTGCGCAACATCAACTCCCTATACCGGGAGAGACGAAACCCCTCCTATCGCTCATTGCCTCCATGTGATTCGGGACTATACCCAAAAGCCACCTTTTTGCACGCCCTCTTGGACGTGGTATGATGAAAATCAAAGCACAGTGGGAATCACACAAGACTCTATGATGATCTCGGGTCTACAGACTAACCTGCACCAGTGTCACCAGAGAACTGCCATCTGACGTAAGGTATAATACCATCTGGGAGTTCTCGGCGAGTCCGTCCAGTGTACCCAGTCTCCACTGAGCACCCGTATATCATCTCTGATGTCAAACACCAATGGATATGGGATCATCCATTGCCCATCTATATGGGTCGAGAAGCTACACGCTAGTCTACTCTGGTATATCGATGCCCCGTCTCAATACACCCATGACTAGGGACCTTGAAGGATGTACTTATGGACTACCATGTCCCCACTAGTATGATCCGCATCATAGTCCAGGTAGTCAAGTACACACCCTAAGGGCTTTACCAACATGTAACAGAGAGACAATCAGTGTGCACGTTAAGGTAAAGAGTAACCAGATAGCATACTATCATATCGAGCAAGAAAGTCATCCCTATATATGTCTAAGCATCCACTACAATATACATCCTATGTATAGTAATTGCCTCTAGGGCATACATATAACTAACAATCTCGCACTTGCACTAGGGCCATCTGACAGCAGTGGTTGTAGTATCTCATACTCAACCATCCCATAAAAGTCTCTCTCTGGGAAAAGGCCTTTGTGAGTGGGTCCGCCGTGTTGTCCTCTGAGTCTACTCTCCTAACCTCGATCCCCTGGAGATCAACCATCTCCACGATCAGGTGATACTGCTTAAGAATATGTCTGGATCACTGATGGGACGGGCGTTCCTAGGCATAATTCACAACTCTATTGTCACACAATGGGAGGAACAAAGTTCATCTCATGAACTAATATACACCCAGACTGCCTCTTTGGTAGCATCTTTGGCAGCGATGTATCCAGCCTTTATCGTCTAGTATGCCACGGTATCTAGCTTGGAACTCTTCCAACATACCGTCCCTTTACTGAGGGTAAAGACAATGCCTGCGACTGACATTCAGTCGTCCTTATCACCCTGGAACCTTTCCAGTGATTCTCCCCAGGATCAATTGATACCATCTCACTACAACTAGTGAGTATCCTAACATCCAATTAGATCTATCTCATAGATCCAAAAGCCAGGATTTAGGAGGTTTCACTTTGATTCTTTATGGAGAATCCTTGTGATAAGCGGAGATTGACCGAGCGTAGCATAGGAAACTTCTTCCCTATCATGAGTATGTCATCCACGTACTCTACGAGGATCACCAGCATACTCCTTACTACCTTTTTGTATATACAAGGTTCATCTACCATTTTGATGATGTCAAACTCTTTGACTAATCTCATCAAAACAGATGTTCCAACTCCGCGATGCCTGCTTTATCACATAAAATATCTTGCATACGTTTCCGCTGCTCCCACTGTCTACGAAGCCCTCTGCCTGTGTACTTATAGACGCTTTCTTCCAAATCATCATTTAGAAAAGCAGTCAAGACACCCAACCGCCAGATATCATAGTCATGGAATGTAGCCGTAGCAAGTAGGATCTGGATGGACTTAAGCATAGGTACTTAGAAAAGGTTTCATCACAATCCATAGCTGGTCAATGATGCAAACCTTTAACAAGTCTAGCTTTGAAAGCCTCAACTTTTCCATGTACACCAAGTAATCTTCTCAAGATATACTTGCTCCTGATGGGGATTTAACCCTTCAGATAATGCAACCAAAGTCCATACTTTGTTGGTGTATAAGGATTCTATCTCAGATCGCTAAGCATCCAGCCATTCTTACAGAGTCCTACTCCTGATGGCCAGCCCGAAACTAGTTGGGTCATCATCTCATGATGCAATCCTTACTCCCACTGTCATAGAGAAACCGAAGTATCTCTCAGGTGGGTAAGGAACCCTACTAGATCGGCGGAGAGGCTGAGGTTCGTTGGTTGATATTGAATCCTTTGGTTCTACCAAATCATCAGCTGCAGTTTGTATAGCTGGAACTCTTTCCAGTTCTACTTCATGTCCACAAATTTCTTCATAAGAAATTCCCTTTCACAAAGGTGGCATGCTGATTAACAAACCATTTTTGTTCCTCGGTTAGGTAGAAGATATTTCCTTGCGTATGCTTGGGATATCTGATCAGTCGAAAATATTGTATATTTTAGCCGGCAATTTCCTTAACATTTGCATACATTTAGAAGTGTTCGGCATTCATATTCTACATATTAGCAAATCTGTCACAAAATATGAGACTTTTAAACCGTCACTTTAAAGGAAATTAACCGCATTTCATGATATCGCATCATTTCTGTATTTGCGCAACACTTGTCTTGAGTCTGTGCAGGAAAATACGGAAGAAAAACCCAAGAGCTGATCAACATTAAGCCAATTCAATCATTTCAGATCTGGTAGAAATTCAGAAGGAATTATACAATTCTATACATCAAAAGAAAGCCCATACATCAGCCCAAGAGAGCACCAGAGAAACAAAGGCCCAAGACTCCAAGTCAGCCGCGGATCCGCGGCAGGAGCTTGCATGTGCCGCGGATCCGCGCCTCTTATGCCACGTCAGCATTGCAATTTTACTGCAAAATTCTTACAGCGGGACCCACACCTCATTGTGATACATCAAGTTCCAGAATACCCTCGAAGATACTGCCAGATCAGCAAAGAAGATTAAGAAGGCTAATCCTAATTAAGCTCCTAAACTAATCCTCTTCTAGAAGCTCCTCCTAACTAATCACATCTAGAAGCTTCTCTCCTAACTAACTTTTGGAGGGAAATTTGAATTCCCTCAACAAACTTTTGGAGGGAAACTTACAATTTGAAATCCTAGATCTAGGGTTAGTTATCTATAAATAGGAACCTAGACCTAGGGTTAAAGGCTAATCAATAATCATTGGTTCATTCTACACCATCTTCTTCCACAAGTCTAGTGACAAGGCTTGTGCGAAACCCTAACCCTAATTCCACTCCAAATCCAAGATCTTGAGTACCAAATCAAGCGAGAAGCCTTCAACCTTTTAGGAGCCGAGCCGATCTTCAATCGGGCAAGTGATCCAAGCCGATCCGCGATCCACGGAGACGAGCGAAGCCAAGTCGACGATCGAATTCTTCCTCTTGTAGTTCTTGAGCGAATGTAATGGAATTGTTGATATAAATAAAATGTGAAATTCTTTAATCTTGCTTTCTTTTAATTCTTGCATCATGATTAGATCTCAATTTGTAATTGTTGTTCTTGTTGTGATGTTTGAGTAAAACTCCGCTCGTAAAGGAGTCGAGACGATTGTAGAATGATGATGTAACAAATCTTTATACGATTTTTATGTCCTACGAGTTTTGAAAACCCTAGCAAGTTCAAGAATCGATGACCTAGTTTCGTAGCGATGCTTTCTTGATTGTGATCGCTCGAAATTAGGGATCTACGATCGTTTCTTGAATTTACTAGAGGCTAGAATATGAATGATATCAATGAAAGAACAAGAGATAAGATGAAACCCTAGTTTCACAAGAAGTCTCTAATTCTCATCGATCATCATCGATCTAGTATCAATCCATCGAAGGATAAGAATACGTAATTGTAAGATTACATCACATCTATAGATCCGATCGATTCCCACGAGCCTCATTTCGATTCTTGAGATTTGGTTTGGAAAAATCAACAAACGATCAATTCTTGATTCTATCTTTTAATGCTTTCTTAGATCTAGATTTTTCTCATTTCTTGAACTTCAACTTGAAATCTTGAATTGTTTGTTTTCTTTTCCTTAAAGTTTCAACTCACCTAAATCGAAAGACGAACGATTACACTTTCCCTGTGGACGATCCGCACTCACTAACAATCTACATCCGACACCGTAGTTGATTGCGGTCAAATAATTTTTGGTTGTGATTTCTTTACAATTTTCATACTACACATCAAGAATTCTTTTCAATCAAATGGCGCCGTTGCCGGGGATAGTGCGCTAATAGTTCGTATTTTGAAATTTGAGTTGAACAATTTATTCCATTATAATTTTTAGATCTAAACTCGTACAAACCCTAATACGTGTTGTTGTGGTTTGATTGCGAGGAAATCTGGAATCATAGGAGCTTTGGGAAAATTTTTGTGAATATTCCAGAGAGCTGAGGAATTGTACAGGAGCTTGCTGAAGAAATTCTGTGCACTGAACAGTAAATCCAACCGCCCTTCCGCGGCAATACCCCTTCAAACGCGGCGGATCCGCGGCAACCCTAGCTCTTCACTGCACCAATTTTGCTCAGTATCTCTCTAACTTTCTTATCTCTTACCTCATCTGCTCCAATAACAATTTTGCTGCAGGATTCTTTGCAAATAAATCGCAGCGCCGCAAAAGCAAAATAAATTTGTGCGTGTTTTTGATTTTTGGTTGTTTGCATATTAATACGGAAATTAAGGGGCACGACCAAATCCAAATTAGGTGGGGATTTCATTACCCTTCCTAGGCCCCGAAAATCGCAAAACTTGCATCCGCATTGACCCTCATTAATTAAAAGAAATCTAGAGATGACTCTAAGGACCGTCGCGCTCAATTAGGACAAGAGAAGGCCGTGGGTAATTCATTGCTTATCCGAGTTTTCTTGTGGTGCCTAAGGCGAGTGTGTCTAAGGCTAGTGGTTTTTAATTAGGCCCACTACTTACGTAGTGGAGTACCTTCCCACTTACCTGGCACTTATCCGGCCACAGGGAGACAAAGAGGCAGTGGAGGATTTATCCCGCGACTTGTCTTTTGGCAGTTAGGAGCGGTCTAGAGTTTGACCTAGGTGACCACTAGATTCTAGGGTTTGTGTGTTGCATTTGTTTTGTTGCATCATATTTTTCAAAAATCCGTATCTTTTCAAAACAAACACCGCATACATCATTTCCTCTAATTATACCAACGCTGCCACTTGTGCTACAACCATTTAGCACAATGTTAGGCTGGACACGGGATTCCATTTCCCGTCTTGTCCGCGTTTCTTTTATCGACCCCAGAGTCGGTAATTCTTCATCTTCTCCCCCACCACCCACCACACCCGCGATGGACCCAAATCCATCAAACTTTAACACTACTCTGCCACCGCCCGCAGGTGCGCAGAATCTTCCACGCATTTCTCTCCAAGAGAGATGCTATCCTACACGTGTTACCCTCCCCACCTGTCTTTCTATACCACCTGCCATCGGGGAAAATTTTGAAATCAACCCTAAATTCATCAAACTTTTACCCAAATTTCACGGTCTTGATTCTGAAAACGCATACATGTTTATTTCCAAATTCGAAAATGTATGTGCTTTAATGGGGAATTCACAACTGTCTGTGGATGCTCTGCGTTTACGTCTTCTCCCATTCACTTTGTGCGATTTAGCCGAGAAGTGGCTTTACATCACACCCGCACATTCTATTTCAACATGGGACGAATTCGTTGCAGCATTCCTTAAGAAATTTTATCCCAATCATAAGACCGCCCGTGTTCGGAGCGAAATCTCTAAATTTACCCAACTTCCCAATGAACCATTTTGGAAATGCTTTGAACGATTCAAGGATCTTCTTATCCAATGCCCTCATCACGGAATCCCCAGATGGGATTTGTGTCGAATTATCTATGAGGGTGTTGATCTCACTACTAGACAGATGCTTGAAACTATGTGTCATTGCCAATTCCTATCTAAAGATGATGGGGAAGCTTGGAAATACTTAGAAGATTTAGCTCAAAACACATCACAATGGGAAAGTGTTAGACCACCGCCATCTAGGGAAGATGTCAATCAGCTCGATGTTTCCGTCACCTTGAAAGCCGAAATGGCCACAATACAAAGGAAACTCGACGCTATAGAAAACAAAATCTCTTCAGCCTCCCTAAACCAATCCACACTTCCCAAAACCATGTGTGGCTGCTGTTCAAACCCTTCACATTTGACGGAAGAATGTCCTTTGAATATACCGTTTCAAGGTCACACTAATGCTACACTTCAGCAAAGACCTGGAAACTATCCCTCTTCTTCCTCATATAATCAAGATTGGAGGAATCACCCGAACTTTGCTTGGAACCAATCACAATCTCAAAACACGGTTCCAATCCTAAACAATTTTCAAAGGGTTCCTCCACCACAACAGCAACCACCACTTCAATTGAGTCAGCACCCCTTCCAACCACAAAATTTTCAAAATCCTGCCAACACTTTTGCACTACATGAAAACTCTTTGCAATTGGCCGGTAATGATAATATCTCTGCATTGGTGCAAACCTTGGTTACTTTCATGAAACAATCCACCCAAGAGTCGGCAAGTTTTCAATCTTCCATTGATAATATGATAAAGATCATTCTCACTCAAAATGAGAATATCAAATCAATGGAAGCACAAATTGAACGAATAACAGCCGAAATAAGTGCTAGAGAAGAAGGGAATCTTCCATCTCAACCCGTACCTGATCCTAGACCTTCACATTGCACTAATGTGGACGCTTTTACAACGTTGAGATCTGGAAGAGTGCTAGACAATCATTCGGGTGAACAAATTGATAATGATGAATTGATCATTAACACCCCGGCTTCAACTTCCACTTCCACTCACACTTCTATTTCTTACCCTATTTCGTCTAACTTACCTTCTTTTTCCGAGCCTATTCTCCGTATTCCCAAAGGCTCGAACCCTCCACCCACCTCATTTTTTCCACCCCCACAAACTTCTCCACAAATGTTGGACCCAACACTTATTGATAGAGCTCCATTTCCAAATAGGTTGAGGCCCAAGAAACATGATGCCCAAATGGAGAAGATTGTGGACATGTTTAAGGAAGTTAACATCAACATCCCTCTCCTAGATGCTATTCAACAAGTTCCGTCCTATGCAAAAACTCTTAAGAACTTGTGCACTAGGAAGAGGAAGACTCAAGTGCCTAAAAAAATCTTCATGTCGAGTACTGTAGACATGGCTTTTCCCCAACAATTACCACGGAAACGTAAGGACCCTGGCTGTCCTATTATTTCCATTTTTATTGGGGAGAAACACATCAACCGTGTGTTACTTGACCTTGGCGCTAGTGTTAACTTACTTCCTTACTCGGTATACGAGCAACTAGGTATCGGAGTGTTAAAGCCTTCGAGCATAACTCTCCAGATGGCTGACCGATCAATCACCAAACCTAGGGGTAAACTGGAGGATGTGTTAATAAAAATCGGGGAATTTGTATTTCCTGTGGATTTTATTGTACTTGATACACAGCCTGTAGCGAACCCACGGAATCAAATTCCGGTGATTTTAGGTCGCCCCTTTTTGGCCACTTCCAACGCAATAATCAACTGTCGTAATGGTTCTATGACCTTATCTTTTGGGAATAGGTCAATAGAGCTGAACATTTACAAGTTGGGAAGTGTACCCTCCGAACCTACTGCTCAAGTCTGTTCTGTCGACTTAATGGATGTCGACAGCAGCGAATTTGATGATCCTCCTGATATCAATCTTGACTCTTTTCATTTGTTGTTTGACCCAACTATGTATCATACACATACGGACTCTTCCACTGAGATGTCCGGGTCAACAATTAACATGGATCATGAACTGCTTTTAGAGTCTGAAGATCACGCCGTACTTTGTGATGACATTATTCATCGGGGTATGGATGGTACTTTTGAGGAAATCTTCGCTGAAAAACTTGCATTTCTGAACAACACGGGTGTTGAGATGAATCATCTCCCAGTCATTGAAATTGAACCTCCACCCCTTCTTCTGAATTGTAAAAAGAATGCGAGTAATCCATCACATTCACTGCATCGTCTCTCCAAAATGAGACGCACACAATTTCTCTTCCACCCCTTACCCTTTCCCCACTTTTTCTTCCACCAACCAGAGCACTGCATTGATAAAATTTTTGAATGGTTGGTGTTAACATTCGGTCTTTGCAAAGCTTGGCATCGACCACTGATTTTTGACCCCCTCATATGATTTTGAAAGCTTAACATTGCATAAGTTTGGGGGGGGGACATTTTTTCTGGCTCTTGAAAAGAAAGTTTTACAAAATGATGAGCCAAAAACAAGTTTGGGGGAGATTCTTCACTTATATATTTTGCCCCCACTAATAAATTCCTCCCAAGCTTACAGGTTTTTCGAGATTTAGCAGATGGCAACAGTGAGGACACTGTTGAAAACAAGTTTGGGGGAGGTTTGTGCTTATTTTCGCATCATTTGCATATCATTTGCATAAGCACAAAACATTTTTTTTTTGAAAACCTATAAAAATTTAAAAATTTTCAAAATTATAAAAAAGATAATAAAAGTTTAGATAGTGAAAAATTACATCCATGAGATTAGAAAAATTTAAGAAAACCAAGAAAATTAGAAGTTTTCTTATACGAACTAGTAATAAGTAGTTATGAGCCGTTGTCCCAAGGGTTAGTAAGATGAAAGACGTCACTAATCTGAGGATAAAAATAAGTCTGAAAAATAGTTTCTATTCTGGAAGCCAAACATTTTGAACGTTGATACCCTGCTATTCGCACTTACACACGTCTTAAAGCCTGGGATAGTAGAGGATACCTTGAAATGCTCTTGTCTTAAAGCCAAAAGTATGAAGAATAAAAAAAAAAAATGAAAAGTGGTGATAAAAATGGACACTGGTTTTGTTATCACCAAAGGCAATAAAAATATATAGCAAAGGGTGCCTCTTCACCTAGTGCCCTAAGGCCAACTGGTCTGGGAGTCACTGCTATGTCTGAGGTGGTGCAAGACGAGGAAAATACACCAAGCATGCAAGCACAGGAGTAATCGGTCGGTTAGTACCTCAAGAAGTATTAACGGTCGCATGAAAGTGTGTGAGCAATCTCATTTATCCAAAAAAAAAAAAAGTACTGAGGCTGATGGGCAAGAGTATGATAGCTTGAATTGAATTCTCCGGGTGTAGGGATGTCTTTACACACACGCAGGGTTATATGATCGATGTTTGGAAGAAAGATATGAATGAAGAATAAGACGATGTTTTATTGAGGGAGGACGTGATTTCTGACATCTTTTCATGACCATTAAGATAGGGCTCATGAAAACCGAAAATCTAGCTTAGTTGGAAACCCTAATTTTCGAAGTTTTTCTTTTACAATTCTTGTCTTTAAATGTAATATTCATGATCTTTCTTTTATTATTGGATTTTGTGGGTGCAATCCGCTGAAAACCCTCAGGAGACAACACTCTTCCTACTAGGGACACCTAGAGGTTTAAAGGCTTGTTGCACGTGCTCAGTGCAATCGTGTTGCCTACGAAAGTGTGCTAGTTAGTTTTTCTCTTTCTTTATTTTCTCCTTCGCTTTTTAATAAAACATTCGCTCGAGACGATCGAAATTAAGTTTGGGGGTATTTGATCAGTCGAAAATATTGTATATTTTAGCCGGCAATTTCCTTAACATTTGCATACATTTAGAAGTGTTCGGCATTCATATTCTACATATTAGCAAATCTGTCACAAAATATGAGATTGCATGTGTTAGACTTTTAAACCGACACTTTAAAGGAAATTAACCGCATTTCATGATATCGCATCATTTCTGTATTTGCGCAACACTTGTCTTGAGTCTGTGCAGGAAAATACGGAAGAAAAACCCAAGAGCTGATCAACATTAAGCCAATTCAATCATTTCAGATATGGTAGAAATTCAGAAGGAATTATACAATTCTATACATCAAAAGAAAGCCCATACATCAGCCCAAGAGAGCACCAGAGAAACAAAGGCCCAAGACTCCAAGTCAGCCGCGGATCCGCGGCAGGAGCTTGCATGTGCCGCGGATCCGCGCCTCTTATGCCACGTCAGCATTGCAATTTTACTGCAAAATTCTTACAGCGGGACCCACACCTCATTGTGATACATCAAGTTCCAGAATACCCTCGAAGATACTGCCAGATCAGCAAAGAAGATTAAGAAGGCTAATCCTAATTAAGCTCCTAAACTAATCCTCTTCTAGAAGCTCCTCCTAACTAATCACATCTAGAAGCTTCTCTCCTAACTAACTTTTGGAGGGAAATTTGAATTCCCTCAACAAACATTTGGAGGGAAACTTACAATTTGAAATCCTAGATCTAGGGTTAGTTATCTATAAATAGGAACCTAGACCTAGGGTTAAAGGCTAATCAATAATCATTGGTTCATTCTACACCATCTTCTTCCACAAGTCTAGTGACAAGGCTTGTGCGAAACCCTAACCCTAATTCCACTCCAAATCCAAGATCTTGAGTACCAAATCAAGCGAGAAGCCTTCAACCTTTTAGGAGCCGAGCCGATCTTCAATCGGGCAAGTGATCCAAGCCGATCCGCGATCCACGGAGACGAGCGAAGCCAAGTCGACGATCGAATTCTTCCTCTTGTAGTTCTTGAGCGAATGTAATGGAATTGTTGATATAAATAAAATGTGAAATTCTTTAATCTTGCTTTCTTTTAATTCTTGCATCATGATTAGATCTCAATTTGTAATTGTTGTTCTTGTTGTGATGTTTGAGTAAAACTCCGCTCGTAAAGGAGTCGAGACGATTGTAGAATGATGATGTAACAAATCTTTATACGATTTTTAAGTCCTACGAGTTTTGAAAACCCTAGCAAGTTCAAGAATCGATGACCTAGTTTCGTAGCGATGCTTTCTTGATTGTGATCGCTCGAAATTAGGGATCTACGATCGTTTCTTGAATTTACTAGAGTCTAGAATATGAATGATATCAATGAAAGAACAAGAGATAAGATGAAACCCTAGTTTCACAAGAAGTCTCTAATTCTCATCGATCATCATCGATCTAGTATCAATCCATCGAAGGATAAGAATACGTAATTGTAAGATTACATCACATCTATAGATCCGATCGATTCCCACGAGCCTCATTTCGATTCTTGAGATTTGGTTTGGAAAAATCAACAAACGATCAATTCTTGATTCTATCATTTAATGCTTTCTTAGATCTAGATTTTTCTCATTTCTTGAACTTCAACTTGAAATCTTGAATTGTTTGTTTTCTTTTCCTTAAAGTTTCAACTCACCTAAATCGAAAGACGAACGATTACACTTTGCCTGTGGACGATCCGCACTCACTAACAATCTACATCCGACACCGTAGTTGATTGCGGTCAAATAATTTTTGGTTGTGATTTCTTTACAATTTTCATACTACACATCAAGAATTCTTTTCAATCAATATCCAACAAACTTCTACAGATCTGACTTTGCCTCGAGCTTGTCCGGATTTTGCCTTTTAGACATAGGCCGGACAACCCCAAATCTTAACAAACTTAAGATATGGGCTCTTCCCTTTCCATATCTCATATGAAGTGGTAGGCAACTGATTTGATCGGAACCCTATTCAATAGGTATGAAACTTCATAAGTGCATAACTCACTAAAAGGAAATAGGAAACTCAGTAGTACTCATCATAGAGCACACCATATCATATAGGGTGCTATTGCTCCATCCCGATATACCATCGTGCTATGGTGTATACGGAGGAGTAATGCTGAGAGAGAATCTCATTCTCCTTTAGAATAATCCAGGAATTCCGTGCTCAAGTATTCTCCTCCTTGATCACATCAAAGGACATAATACTTTTACCCGTATTTTGGTTCTCTACTTCTAACTTATATTCTGTGAATATCTCAAAAATTTCGGACTTGTGTTTCAACAAGAACATATGTCTGAATCTTGAGAGATTATCAGAGAATGTAATTAAGTACAAAGAACCGGTCCTGGCATGTGTAGACAGGGGACCTTACATACATCACTATGTATCAATCCCAAGAGTTTACTAACTCTTTCTCTGTTTCCAATAAACAGAGCTATGATCATCTAATCTTTATGACATGACCGGCAAGTTTCATAAGATGTAAATTCAAACTGATTTAAATATGCATCTAAATGTAACTTCAGCCAGTCGGGTCGCATTGATATGACCTAGTCTACAATGCCTCAAGAAGGATTCGTTCATTTCTGAACTCTTCCACTTGTGTCTGTTCTGTATACTAGGAACTGTAGTTTGATTTAGAACGTCCATGCTTTTAGATAACGTGCCAGAACCGATCAACTATTGATATAGGAAATGTTCAAAACATTATCTAATCAATACAAAATTATATCCTTCTTTATCTAAATAAAGAGACTGATATGATTTTGTATATCAGGTTCGGTATCTAATGACATTTGTTCAGAATCAATGTATTCTGGTAATACAGGGTGACAGTGACCAACAGACTTGGCTACAACATTTGCACCGTTTTCTGCCTCATGAAACTTATCACCCGTTCTCAGTTCTCTACCTTTCTGTAGCCCATGTAACAAATTACATATGCGGGATCCTGATCTGGTATCACATACCCAGGACGTAAAGGATACTGAGAAACAGTTCTCTGTAATGAACACACCCGAAGATGATGCACCGGTATGCACTTTCTTCGTTTGGGCGGCACGGGAATTCTGGTAATCCCCAATTTCCTGCTCTGTCTTATAACAATTATAAGTTGGAGCGGGACCAACGTTCCCCAGCTCAGTATAACAAGCGGGTTCGGTCAATATATCCGTTTTATTATCTTGATTAAGGCGTGATATGGTCGCTACCTGGAGAGAGAGAGAAGAAAACATTCTGCGTGCGCTCTTGCAAGATCAGATTGGTTATTATTTTATCTAATCAGGATGGCTCCCACTGTTTTTATCAAATCTTCCTTCAAACCCTAAAAGGAAAGACTAGCCGGGATTAATTACAAGCTACAAGTTCGCCAATCTTTCAGCCAGGCCGGTGTCGGTAATTTGAGGGAGGTTCCCCGTGTTAGTTATATGTATGCCCTAGAGGCCATTACTATACATAGGATGTATATTGTAGTGGATGCTGGGACATATATAGGGAGGACTTTCTTGCTCGACATGATAGTATGCTATCTGGTTGATCTTTACCTTAACGTGTATACTGATTGTCTCTCTGTTACATGTTGGTAAAGCCCTTAGGATCTGTACTTGACTACCTCGACTATGATGCGGATCATACTAGTGGGGACAAGGTAGTCCATAAGTACATCCTTCAAAGTCCCTAGTCGTGGGTGTATCGAGACGGGGCATCGATATACCAGAGTAGACTAGCGTGTACCTTCTCGACCCATACAGATGGGCGATGGATGATCCCATATCCATCGGTGTTTGACATCAGAGGAGATATACGGGTGCTCAGTAAAGACTGGGTACACTGGACGGACTCGCCGAGAACTCCCAGATGGTATTATACCTCACGTCAGATGGCAGTTCTCTGGTGACACTGGTACAGAGTAGTCTGTTGACCCGAGATCGTCATAGAGTCTTGTGTGGCTCCCACTGTGCTTTGATTTCCATCTTACCACGTCCAAGAGGGCGTGCAAAACGGTGGTTTTTGGGTACAGTCCCGAGTCATATGAAGGCAATGAGCGATAGGAGGGGATTCGTCTCTCCCGGTATAGGGAGTTGATGTTGTGCTGTGTTCGATTGGCTATAACAGGAAATCCCTGGCCAGGGTTGCTGAGATTTACTGGTAAGTGTTACCAGTAGTTTCTCGAACAGTTATAGACCTCATATCGACACGACTTATTGAGCTATTGGGGTCTGACGTTTACCACCCCTAGGCGAGATATGCGACATATCAGACGATCAGACCGGACTGTACGGTAGTGTTACTGGTCGGATTCACTGGAGTGTGAGCGGGCTTGCTCGTCGATCTTCAGATCGCTCAATACCCGGGTGGCCGTTACGTTTAGCAGACCGCTTGCGGCTTGTGGGTGATTGATATGATCATCACCTGCTGCCGGCGTATTGACGAGTCTTTAGAGTCCTACACAGAGGTTTCCTGGCTCAAGCGAAACGAAATAGGAGCGCATATGAGATATGTGCGGGACCGAGAATAATGCGTGTATGTGATACCGTATTCTATTCTCGCGATAAATATATCGAATGGTTGTATGCGATATAACCTAGTTATCGATTCAAGCGTTGATTCGATAAGCCGATATATTGTATACTAGTCGGTTGTGTGCGACATAACCGGGTCATTGAATCAAGTGTTGATTTAATGATTTAATGCATTTTTATATATTTGATATATTACTTTGCATCAACTAGTATCGGTTTACTTAAGATGGATTTTCTCACTCGGATGTGCGCATTGTATATGCGATATACTTTTGTGCACTTGATTGTATCATGTTTGATGATACATGTCATGCTAGGGTTCAAGTGTAAAGGTTAAACCTTGGTTAATGAAATGGTTAGGGTTTATTATTTATTATTCATTTATCTTATTTAATTATGCTTTTTATTTATGATAAATGAATAAAAGAAATGAGAAAAAGAATGGTGGCTTCTTTTGTTCTTTAGTTGAAGCTTCATGAAGCTTTGTTCAAGTCAACCATACTTATCTCATCCTTAACCCTAACCATTCCCACTAACCATGATTCATTCTCTACACTTAACTCTAGTTAAAATTATGATAAGAATTCATTTTTCTTTTCATTTTTCATTTAACTTATCATAACATTTTCCTTTCTTCTTCTTCATTCTTCAAGTGAAGAAAAGCAAGGTCCATCAATGGTGATTGTTGGAAAAGAGTGAGAAATCCAATTCTAAAGTTAACCCACTTCCTATTTCTTCATCCTCTACCTCTTTCCAAGTAGTAGAGTGTGTTTACTTCACAAGTTTCATGACTTGGTGAAGTTGAGAGCTTGATCTTGCGATGCTTCGACGTAGATAATCTTCGGCATGGACATCGACGACCTAGCTTGCCCATTCTCCGACGAAGCCGACTCTAGAGCCCGGATTTGATTTGGACAGCGGAGACGACCTCGTTGCGGAGCCGTGGAGGTGGAGGACCGGATCTACAAAGGTTGTATTTCCGTATTCTCATTAGTTAATTTGTTAACTAGTTCTTTTCGCCTAGACATCTAGTTATCGATCCGTAGTTTAGGGTTTGTAGGCACCATAATTTTTGAAATTGCCATGGTTGATGGCTTGGGAGATCTCACTAGTGTGCCTAGGAACCCTACAGTGGTATCAGAGCCTAGCTAGAGCCTTAGGCGAAGCGTAGACGGAGTTTGAAGTCCGATCGAACCGAAATCCGATTTCCAAATTGCTCTCTGTACTTTTTTGTAAAATGTGGATTTTTGCAAATTAAAAATATGCAGAAAAATCAGCAGGTAAATCTAAGAATTACGATGCAAAAATTACCTAATGATCTTTCTAAAGTGCGGCGGAACCACGGCATTAGCGTGCTAATGCGGCCCTTCCGCCGCCGTTTTGTCTTATTAGGCACTCAATTTTGCACAGTAACTCCTATTTTTCAGTGCTGGTTTTCCTGGGAATTTTTAATCTGAAATAAAGAGTTGAGTATTTTGGGTTGTATTGGGAGTTCATATATTCGATCGGATTGTCAAACTTTGTCTATGTGACGTTCCGGATAATTTTTTGAATATGTTAAAAAGTTCGACCGGATATAAATACCCAATTTTTCCCCTGTCGGGAAATTTCCAAGTGTTGGATTTTTCCGTAGTTTAACGACGTTCTAAGTAGTGCAAGTAACGCGATGGTCCCTCTAGAAGACACAAACCTTAACTCGATTATGTGACCGTCTTGAACTGCCCTTTGAACCTTCGGGTTTGGGGCAGTACGGCGTGCCACATGTGAGGCGTTGGCTTGACCCTTCTACGGCTGGACCGTTGGTACTGAGGCACGAACGGAATGTTGTTATACTTGTTTCATGTGTTGATCAGTTTCGGGAAAACTTGGGTGTTAGAATGTTCGATCGAAAAGTTTAGCATTTTCTATTTATCTGGAATGGGATACAATAATTGGAATTCACAAAAGTTATGTGATAACTGAATGAATGTTATAAACATAGCAGTTTAGTCTCACTTGATCGGTTGCCACGGAATTTTGATGTGATCAAAAGTCCGTCGCAATCACGTAGCGTACGCGGATACTCGCCGGGTAAACTTAATAGACAGCCTCACTCCATAGCCCCGACCAAGTGACTGTAGGAGAACCCCGTCGCCGAAAGCATCCGTTCGGGTGCTCGCGGTAGCGGTGTTCCGCCTTGGTGCACTTCGTCGACGGTATCGGGGGTGCGGCCGTCTACTGAAGTTTGCGACGAGCATTCGATCAGAATGTCGGGAATCCTGTTGAATTGCCCGACTTGACATTGAAAAGAGTTTTCGATAATGAGACTAAAATGCGGGGTTTATAATTGTTAGGCATGCGATGTCTAAGTAATTCATTTGGTCAGGCATGCGATGTCTGAGGTGGTTGCGGATTCCAACTGTTGTAGTTTTACATTTTCTTTTCTGTGACCGTAAGTGTAATATGTGATATCGCCGGTTTCGTTGCTATATGTCAACGACAATTGGGATGGACATATTTACTTACGTTGATGACATGTGATGTTATGTGTTGCTGGATATGTTATATTGGATCGTCGTGTTTGAATAGCCGGGGGTTTTTATGTGAGATGAGTGTTTTTCATTTTCATTCATGTAAAAACTTGTATGTAATATTCTTTTATTGGGGCGCTTCCAGGTTGCGGGAGTTGTCACCTGTTGTATATTATTTACTTTTCCGCACTAGGATAGACCCAAGGAGGAGGGCACAAGTAACCGGGTTCTGGAGTCCAGTGGGAGACCAACTCGAGGAGTCGAGTCCAGGTCTCCTAACTCCAGAATTGGTAGGGTTGCTTGCCGCTCTCGTAGGGGTCTAGGGGTGTGGGTTTGGCTATTCATCACGACCGTGGAATCCGTGTTTTATACTGGCTCGTATTGAAAACACGGACGTCCTAGTATATCCAATATTTCATATATTTCTTCTGCTGCGATATCTGTGATGAGATCATGTGATGTTTCTGTGATGGATATAGTATATTGTATATATGATATATTATATAGACGTTACTTATGTTTTACACCCGCGCTAGCCCTGCCCTGCTCTGTCGTTAGTTACCTAACCTAACGGTGCACGAGGGGACATCGAGGCGAATGCGGATGGCAAAAGTGTTCGTCGTATTTATCTGTGATGTTTAGGTAATTAAATGATGGGACTTCATTAATGTGATTAATGAAATAAAAGAAACCTAAGATGTTGTAGAATCGAATTTCAAAATAAAACAGGTAGCTACAGTTCTTGCTTTGCACAGCGGTATATGTGATATATCCTGCACCTTATTCGATGAGGAAAGGACCGAGATCCCTTCACCGGGAGTGACTCCTTTAGCAATAACTGGCAGATGCTACATACTCGGTTTGTCTTTTGATTGCTTTTAAGAGTTTTTGCTTTGCACAGCGATATATATGATATATCCCGGACCTCATTCGACGAGGAAAGGACCGACGATCCCTTCACCGGGAGTGACTCCTTTAGCAAAACTAGAAAAGCCTCAAAAGCACTCCATTTCAAAATTCATTCGATCCTACAACGATATCAAGTTCATTACGCAATAGGTTTTCAGAAAAACCTGTCGTAGCCCTCTGTCATTTCAGATAAGTAGTAGTTAGTATTCGTGCTACGTTTGTTAGCCTGCGTCAAGGCGTAGTGTGCGGTAGCTAACTGGTGCTTATCTGTATAAGCATATGATGTGATTGGATTAGGGTAGTCGTGAGACTTTGTTGGCCTGCGTCAAGGGTCGTGCGGGTGGGTTTAATTCAATCAGGAAATGACGGGTTGAACTTGACTAGCGGACTATGGTTTGTTGGCCTGCGTCAAGGTCATAGGACGCTAGGGGCAAAATATTATCGGGAATTTCAAGTGTTGAAATTTGCAATGAGATTGCATACCTTCTATGAGATAGTTGGATCCCGATACCCGCTGCGAGTAAGTGTTACTCCTGGGAGAGTTTTATACATTACAATTAGCCGATCATGTAGGTGTCTAGAAAGGTGTTAACGAGGTTACGCCTCTGGGAAAACGAGGTTTACATTAATTAGGTTCGTACGAAAGCACGGGGGACCTCCCTCAAAGTACCGACACTGGCCTGGCTGAAAGATTGGCGAACTTGTAGTGTGTAATTAATCCCGGCTAGTCTTTCCTTTTAGGGTTTGAAGGAAGATTTGATAAAAAGCAGTGGGAGCCATCCTGATTAGATAAAACAATAACCAATCTATTCTTGACAGAGCGCACGCTGAGTGTTTTCTTCTCTCTCTCTCCAGGTAGCGACCATATCACGCCTTAATCAAGATAATAATACGGATTATTGACCGAACCCGCTTGTTATACTGAGCTGGGGAACGATGGTCCCGCTCCAACTTATAATTGTTATAAGACAGAGCAGGAAATTGGGGATTACCAGAATTCCCGTGCCGCCCAAACGAAGAGAGTGCATGCTGATGCATCATCTTCGGGTGTGTTCATTACAGAGAACTGTTTCTCAGTATCCTTTACGTCCTGGGTATGTGATACCAGATCAGGATCCCAGATATGTAATCTGTTACATAGGGCTACAGAAAGGTAGAGAACTGAGAACGGGTGATAAGTTTCATGATGCAGAAAACGGGGCAAGTGTTGCAGCCAAGTCTGTCGGTCACTGTCACCCTGTACTACCAATACATTGATTCTGAACGAATGTTGTTAGATACCGAACCTGATATACCAAATCATATCACTCTCTTTGTTAGAAAAGAAAGGATATAATTTTGTATTGTTGGATAATGTTTTGAACATTTCCTATATCAAAAGTTGATCGGTTCAGGCACGTTATCTAAAAGCATTGATGTTCTAAATCAAACTGCAGTTCTTACTATACAGAACACACACAAGAGGAAGAGTTCAGAAATGAACGAATTCTTCTTGAGGTATTGTAGACTAGGTCAGATCAATGTGACCCGACTGGCTAGAGTTACATATAGATGTATATTTAAATCAGTTTGAATTTACATCTTGTGAAACTCGCCAGTCATGTCACAAAGATAAGATGACCACAGCTCTGTTTATTGGAAACAGAGAAAGAGTTAGTAAACTCTTGGGATGATACATGTTGATGTATGTAGGTCCCCTGTCTACACATGCCAGGACTGGTTCTTTATACTTCGTTATATTCTCTGATAATCTCTCAAGATTCAGTCATATGTTCCTGTTGAAACACAAGTCCGAACCTTTTGAGATATTCACAGAATATAAGTTAGAAGTAGAGAACCAAAATACGGGTGCAAGTATTATATCCTATGATGAGATCAAGGAGGAGAATACTTGAGCACGGAAATCCTGGACTATTCTAAAGGAGAATGAGATTCTCTCTCAGCATTACTCCTCCGTATACACCATAGCACGATTGTATATCGGGGCGGAGCAGATACACCCTATTTGATATGGTGTGCTCTATGATGAGTACTACTGAGTTACCTATTTCCTATTAGGGGGTTATGCACTTATGAAGCTGCATACCTATTGAATAGGGTTCAAATCAAATCAGATGCCTACCACTTCATATGTGATATGGAATGGGAAGAGCCCATGTCTTAAGCTAGTTAAGATTTGGGGTTGTCCGGCCTATGTCTAAAAGCAAAATCCGGACAAGCTCGAGGCAAGATCTGTTATGTACAACTGGAAATGTTCCAGCTATGCAAATTGCAGGTGATGATTTGATAGAACCAAAGGATTCAGTAGATTCCAACGAACCTCAGCCTCTCCGCCGATCTAGTAGGGTTCCTCACCCACCTGAGAGATACTTCGGTTTCTCTATGACAGTGGGAGCGAGGATTGCATCATGAGATGATGACCCAACTAGTTTCGAGCTGGCCATCGAGAGTCAGACTCTGTAAAAATGGCTGGATGTTTATCGATCTGAGATGGAATCCTTATACACCAACAAAGTATGGACTTTAGTTGCTATATCTGAAGGGTTAAATCCCCATCAGGAGCAAGTATATCTTGAGAAGATTACTTGGTGTACATGGAAAGGTTGAGACTTTCAAAGCTAGACTTGTTAAAGGTTTTCGTCATCGACCAGGCGTGGATCATGATGAAACCTTTTCAAGTGACTATGCTTAAGTCCATCCAGATCCTACTTGCCACGGCTACATACCATGACTACGATATCTGGTGGTTGGGTGTCTTGACTGCTTTTCTAAATGACGATTTAGAAGAGAGCGTCTATAAGTACACAGCCAGAGGGCTTCGTAGACAGTGGGAGCAGCGGAAACGTGTGCAAGATGCTTTATTGGATAAAGCAGGCATCGCGGAGTTGGAACATCTGTTTTGATGAAGCGGTCAAAGAGTTTGACATCATCAAAATGGTAGATGAACCTTGTATATACAAAAAGGTAGTAGGGAGTATGGTGACGATCCTCGTAAAGTACGTGGATGACATACTCTTGATAAGAAAGGAGTTTCTTATGCTACGCTCGATCAATCTCCGCTTATCATAAAGATTCTCCATATAGGATTAAAATGATACCTACTAAATCCTGGGTTTTGGATCTATAAGATAGATCTAAATGGATGTTAGGATACTCACTAGATGTAGTGAGATGGTGTCAATCGATCCTGGGGAGAATCACTGGAAGTGTTCCAGGATGATAAAGACGACTGAATGTCAGTCACAGGCATTGTCTTTACCCTCAGTAAAGGGACGGTATGTTGGAAGAGTTCCAAGCTAGATACCGTGACACACTAGACGATAAAGGCAGGATACATCGCTACTTAAGATGCTACCAAAGAGGTTGTTTGGGTATATAATGGTTCATGAGATGAACCTAGTTCCTCCCATTGTGTGACGATGGAGTTGTGGCTTATGCCAAGGAACGCCGGTCCCATCAGTGATCCAGACATATTCTAAGGCAGCATCGCCTGATCATGGAGATGATTGATCTCCAGGGTGATCGAGATTTGGAGAGTAGACTCAGAGGACAACACAGCGGATCCACTCACAAAGGCCTGTTCCCAGAGAGAGACACTTTTATGGGATGGTTGAGTATGAGATACTTCAAACCACTGCTACAGATGGCCCTAGTGCAAGTGGGAGATTGTTAGTTATATGTATGCCCTAGAGGCCATTACTATACATAGGATGTATATTGTAGTGGATGCTGGGACATATATAGGGAGGAATTTCTTGCTCGACATGATAGTATGCTATCTGGTTGATCTTTACCTTAACGTGTATACTGATTGTCTCTCTGTTACATGTTGGTAAAGCCCTTAGGATCTGTACTTGACTACCTCGACTATGATGCGGATCATACTAGTGGGGACAAGGTAGTCCATAAGTACATCCTTCAAAGTCCCTAGTCGTGGGTGTATCGAGACGGGGCATCGATATACCAGAGTAGACTAGCGTGTACCTTCTCGACCCATACAGATGGGCGATGGATGATCCCATATCCATCGGTGTTTGACATCAGAGGAGATATACGGGTGCTCAGTAAAGACTGGGTACACTGGACGGACTCGCCGAGAACTCCCAGATGGTATTATACCTCACGTCAGATGGCAGTTCTCTGGTGACACTGGTACAGAGTAGTCTGTTGACCCGAGATCGTCATAGAGTCTTGTGTGGCTCCCACTGTGCTTTGATTTCCATCTTACCACGTCCAAGAGGGCGTGCAAAACGGTGGTTTTTGGGTACAGTCCCGAGTCATATGAAGGCAATGAGCGATAGGAGGGGATTCGTCTCTCCCGGTATAGGGAGTTGATGTTGTGCTGTGTTCGATTGGCTATAACAGGAAATCCCTGGCCAGGGTTGCTGAGATTTACTGGTAAGTGTTACCAGTAGTTTCTCGAACAGTTATAGACCTCATATCGACACGACTTATTGAGCTATTGGGGTCTGACGTTTACCACCCCTAGGCGAGATATGCGACATATCAGACGATCAGACCGGACTGTACGGTAGTGTTACTGGTCGGATTCACTGGAGTGTGAGCGGGCTTGCTCGTCGATCTTCAGATCGCTCAATACCCGGGTGGCCGTTACGTTTAGCAGACCGCTTGCGGCTTGTGGGTGATTGATATGATCATCACCTGCTGCCGGCGTATTGACGAGTCTTTAGAGTCCTACACAGAGGTTTCCTGGCTCAAGCGAAACGAAATAGGAGCGCATATGAGATATGTGCGGGACCGAGAATAATGCGTGTATGTGATACCGTTTTCTATTCTCGCGATAAATATATCGAATGGTTGTATGCGATATAACCTAGTTATCGATTCAAGCGTTGATTCGATAAGCCGATATATTGTATACTAGTCGGTTGTGTGCGACATAACCGGGTCATTGAATCAAGTGTTGATTTAATGATTTAATGCATATTTATATATTTGATATATTACTTTGCATCAACTAGTATCGGTTTACTTAAGATGGATTTTCTCACTCGGATGTGCGCATTGTATATGCGATATACTTTTGTGCACTTGATTGTATCATGTTTGATGATACATGTCATGCTAGGGTTCAAGTGTAAAGATTAAACCTTGGTTAATGAAATGGTTAGGGTTTATTATTTATTATTCATTTATCTTATTTAATTATGCTTTTTATTTATGATAAATGAATAAAAGAAATGAGAAAAAGAATGGTGGCTTCTTTTGTTCTTTAGTTGAAGCTTCATGAAGCTTTGTTCAAGTCAACCATACTTATCTCATCCTTAACCCTAACCATTCCCACTAACCATGATTCATTCTCTACACTTAACTCTAGTTAAAATTATGATAAGAATTCATTTTTCTTTTCATTTTTCATTTAACTTATCATAACATTTTCCTTTCTTCTTCTTCATTCTTCAAGTGAAGAAAAGCAAGGTCCATCAATGGTGATTGTTGGAAAAGAGTGAGAAATCCAATTCTAAAGTTAACCCACTTCCTATTTCTTCATCCTCTACCTCTTGCCAAGTAGTAGAGTGTGTTTACTTCACAAGTTTCATGACTTGGTGAAGTTGAGAGCTTGATCTTGCGATGCTTCGACGTAGATCATCTTCGGCATGGACATCGACGACCTAGCTTGCCCATTCTCCGACGAAGCCGACTCTAGAGCCCGGATTTGATTTGGACAGCGGAGACGACCTCGTTGCGGAGCCGTGGAGGTGGAGGACCGGATCTACAACGGTTGTATTTCCGTATTCTCATTAGTTAATTTGTTAACTAGTTCTTTTCGCCTAGACATCTAGTTATCGATCCGTAGTTTAGGGTTTGTAGGCACCATAATTTTTGAAATTGCCATGGTTGATGGCTTGGGAGATCTCACTAGTGTGCCTAGGAACCCTACACCCCGTGCTTTCGCACGGACCTAATTACAGTAAACCTCGTTTTCCCAGAGGCGTAACCCCGTTGACACCTTTCTAGATACCTACTTGATCGGCTAATTGTAATGTGTAAAACTCTCCCAGGAGTAACAATTACTCGCAGTGGGTATCGGGATCCAACTATCTCATAGAAGGTATGTAATCTCATTGCAAATTTCAACACTTGAAATTCCCGATAATATTTTGCCCCTAACCTCCTGTGACCTTGACAAAGGCCAACAAACTATAGGATGCTAGTCAAGTTCAACCCGTCATTTCCGGATTGAATTAAACCCACCCGCACGACCCTTGACAAAGGCCAACAAGGTCGCACGACTACCCTAACCCAATCTGCATCATATGCATAAGCAGATAAGCACCAGTCAGCTACCGCACACTACGCCTTGACAAAGGCCAACAAACGCAGCATGAATACTAACTACTACTTATCTGAAATGACGGAGGGCTACGACAGGTTTTTCTGAAAACCTATTGCGTAATGAACTTGATATCGTTGTAGAATCAAATAATTTTAAAATGGAGTGTTTTTGAGGCTTTTCTAGTTTTGCTAAAGAGGTCACTCCCGGTGAAGGGAACGTCTGCCCTTTCCTCATCGAATAAGGTGCAGGATATATCATATATACCGCTGTGCAAAGCAAGAACTATAGGAGCAATCAAAAGACAAACCGAGGGTTGTAGCATCTGCCAGTTATTGCTAAAGGGGTCACTCCCGGTGAAGGGATCTCGGCCCTTTCCTTATCGAATAAGGTGCAGGATGTTCTACAAGGAACACCGCGATGCAAAGCAAGAACTGTAGCTACCTGTTTTTGAAAATTCGATTCCACAACATCTTAGGTTTCTTTTCTTTCATTAATCATATTAATGAAGTCCCATCATTTAAGTTACATAAACATCACAGATAGATACGACGTACACTTATGCCATCCGTATTCGCCTCGATGTCCCCTCGTGCACCGTTAGGTTAGGTAACTAACTGCAGAGCGGGGCAGGGCTAGCGCGGGTGTAAAACATAAGTAACGCCTATATAATATATCATATATACTATATACAGTATTTATCACAGAACATCAAATGATCACATCACAGATATCGCAGCAGAAGAATCATATGAAATATTGGATATACTAGGACGTCCGTGTTTTCAATACGAGCCTGTATAAAACACGGATTCCACGGTGGCGATGAATAGCCAAACCCACACCCCTAGACCCCTACGAGAGCGGCAAGCAACCCTACCAATTCTAGAGTTAGGAGATCCGGACTCGACTCCTCGAGTTGGTCTCCCACTGGACTCCAGAACCCGGTTACTTGTGCTCTCCTCCTTGGGTCTATCCTAGTGCGGAAATGTAAATAATATACAATGGTGACCTCTTCCGCAACCTGGAAGTGCCCCAATAAAAGAATATTACATACAATAAATTTTACATAATGAAAATAAAAACTCTCATCTCACATAAAACCCCCGGCTATTCAAAACGCGACGATCCAATATAACATATCCAGCAACACATAACATCACATGTCATCAACGTAAGTAAATGTGCGCATCCCAATTGTCATTGACATATAGCAACGAAACCGGCGATATCACATATTACACTTACGGTCACAGAAAAGAAAGTGTAAAACAACAACAGTTGGAATCCGCAACCCCTTTAGACATCACATGCCTAACCAAATAAATTCCTTAGACATCGCATGCCTAACAATTATAAACCCCGCATTTTAGTCTCATTATCGAAAACTTTTTTCAATATCAAGTCGAGCAATTCAGCAAGATTCCCGACATCTTGATTGAATGCTCGTCGCAAACTTTAGTAGACGGCCGCACCCCCGGTTGCCATCGACGAAGTGCACCAAGGCGGAACGCCGCTGCCGCGAGCACCCGAACGGATGCTTTCGGCGACGGGGTTCTCCTATAGTCACTTGGTCGGGGCTATGGGGCGTGGCTGTCTATTAAGTTTACCCAGCGAGTATTCGCGTACGCAACGTGATTGCGACGGACTTTTGATCACATCAAAATTCCGTGGCAACCGATCAAGTGAGACTAAAGTGCTAGATTTATAACATTCATTCAGTTATCTCATAACTACTTGTGGATTCCAAATATTGTATCACATTCCAGATAAATAGACAATGTTAAACTTTCCGATCGAATAATCAAACACCCAAGTTTTCTCGAAAAGCTCAACACATGAAATAAGTTTAAAAACATCCACTTCATGCCACAGTACCAACGGTCCAGCCGTAGAAGGGTCAAGCCAACGCCTCACATGTGGCACGCCGTACTGCCCCAAACCCTAAGGTTCAAAGGGCAGTTCAAGACGGTCACATAATCGAGTTAAGTTTTGTTGTCTTCTCGAGGGTCCATCTCGTTACTTGCACTACTTAGAACGTTCTTAAACTACGGAAAAATCCAACACTTGGAAATTTCCTGGCAGGGGAAAAAATGGGTATTTATATCCGGTCGAACTTTTTAACAGTTTCTAAAATATCCGGAAAAACATAAACGAAGTTAAATTATTCGATCGAATTAACGAGTCCCCAATAAAACCCTAGAAAACTCAACACTTGAGTGGAATTAAAAAATTCACAGAAAAAATGACAAGAAAGGACCTAAGAATAAATATATGAAGTTTGAGGGACTAATTAACAATTTGGGCCGCGGAACCGCTGCCAAACCTTTGGTTTGGCCGCGGTTCCGCGGTCAAATTTTTGAGTTAGGGGTCCGTACTTCACAGTAATTCTTATATTTTCCTGCTTAATTTTCTGAGCATTTTTAATTCACAAAAATTCACAGTTTGAAAAAATGTACAGAGAAGGGTTTTGATCGGGGTTTCAGGGTTCGATCGGATCCCTAACTTCGTCTGCACTTCGCCTAAATCTCTAGCTAGGCTCTGATACCACTGTAGGGGTTACCAGGCACACTAAGGAGGTTCCACAAGGCATCGACCATGCCAAATTCAAATTTTCCGGTGCCGAGAAACCCTAAACTAGATCGTTAACTAGAAGTTAAAGCGAAAACTTTGCAAGCTAAACACTTTAACCCTAAGTGAATACGAAAATACAACCTTTGTAGATCCGCTCCACCATTTCTTTAGCTCCGTGTTGACGTCCCTCCGCTGCGATCATCGGATTCCCGGACTCTAGCGATGGTTTCGTCGGAGAAATAATCGGGCTAGGTCGTTGTCTTCGATGCCGAAGATGATCTACGTCGAGGCGACTCAAACTCAAGCTCCATCTTCACTAGGTCAAGAAAGTTGTGAAGAAAACACCCTCTACTACATGGCAAGTGATAGAGGATGAAGAAATAGGAAGTGGGTTCACTTTGGATTTGGATTTCTCACTTGGAATCATCACTTAGAATTTTCTAGCAAGATTTTTCTTTCTTCATGAAGAAGATGAAGAAGAAGGAAAAGAATTTATTAATTAGAAAATTCAAGTGATTCTTATCATATAGCAATCATGGGTTAGTTTAACTCATGTAGAGAATAAACTAGGGTTTAGATAATGGTTAGGTTTGAGAATAAAAACAAAATGGTGAAGCTTCATGAAACTCCAAGAATAAAACAAAGAAAGCCACCATATTTGTTTTTGCCCAAAAAAATAAATGAATAAATAAATGAGTAAATCAAACCCTAACCATTAACCTAATTATAGTTTAAAGCATACACACACCCAAGTTTGCATGTATCATCAAACATGATACAAACAAGTGCACAAAAATATATCATATATACAATGTGCACAATCTAGTGAGAAAATAATCTTAAGTGAACCAATACTAGTTAATGTAAAGTAATATATCAAATATATAATTATACATTAAATCACTAAATCAACACTTGATTTAATGATCCGGTCATACTGCATATAACCGACTAATATCAAGTGTATCAATGTATCGAATCAACACTTGATTCGGTAACCCGGCTATATCTCATATAACCGTCCAATGATACAAATCGCGAGAATAGAATACAGTATCACATACTGGTATTATTCTCGGTCCCGCACATATCTCATATGCGCTCCTATTTCGTTTCGCTTGAGCTAGGAAACCTCTGTGTAGGACTCTAAAGACTCGTAAATACGCTGGCAGCAGGTGATGATCATATCAAACACCCACAAGCCGCAAGCGGTCTGCTAAACGTAACGGCCACCCGGGTATTGAGCGATCAGAAGATCAACGAGCAAGCCCGCTCACACTCCTGTGAATCCAACCAGTAACACTTACCGTACAGTCCGGTCTGTTCGTCTGATATGTCGCATATCTCGTCTAGGAGTGGTAAATGATTAATCCAAAAATTTGAGTTTACCACAATCAAGAAACGGCGTCGCTTCGCAGCTAGCCGGTGAGTGCGGGTCGATCCACAGAGATGGGTAAATTCCTTTAAAGTGTCTTAACGAGTTGATTCTATTTGTCGTTTTGGTTTTATAAAAATCTAGATCTAAAACTTAATTAATCTAATTTAAATTCTTGCTAGGGTTAGGATTAGGGGAAGTTTTGGAAATTAATGTTTTTCCTCACCACTTTCAATACCTTCCTTTTTTTTAGATCTATTAGGTGTTAAGTTAATTATCAATAAAGTGGATACAAATCTTTTGGGAAGATATTTCTTCCTCTAGATTTGTACCCTACCTTTGTTGATAATTATCCTAACCCTCACGGAAAACGCGCGGAACCGGCCCTTTATACTACGGTTCATCGTTACCTCGAAGGGTAGGATGCCGCAGGGAGCGGTTGTGCTCGTATGCGTGAAGTTCTAATTCATTAAGTGAAGGTGGCATTGAAAGGGGCGAGAGATTTCATCTCTCAACCCTTTCCCTAAGGCTAACCCTAACAAGCGAGGAGACTACTCGCTCATTAGGGGATGAGAAGACAATATAATTAAAAGAAATAAAAGACTTACTAGGTTGACGGCTCCCTTCAAACAAGAAGAACAGATCTGAATTTTACTCCCAGAAATTCTGAATTTTATTGATTGAAAAGAGGCATACATTTTCCAGATCTAAAACTACAATTTATAGGAAAATATAAAAACTAGGGTTACAGACTCTCGCACACGTGAATTTACAGATTTGACCCCTGAGAATCCCAACACCAGAATCGTCGCAACAACCCAGAGAATCTGCACCGACACGTGTTCTTGATGGCCGCGGATCCGCGGCGCCATGTAGGGTTTGGCCGCGAATCCGCGGCCAAACTGAGGAATTGGGCTATGAGCTTTCTGGGCTTTGTTCAAGGAATCTTGGGCCTTTAACTTTTATGCATATTTTCTATTTTTGGCTTCTGTTTCTTTTCCAGATCTTCAGTGAAGATTGGTCTTTTAACCGTTTCATCTTGACTTGCGTTGTCTTGCACCCATATGAACTGGGCTTGACTGAGATCCGTCTAATTGTTGGTCAAAAGTCCATTTTCTGTTGTTTTGTGTCTTTTTCACTGTAATTGCTCCAGAAACCTGTAACCTGTAATATGCAACAAACGTGCGTCAAGAGTACCTGTTTATTTATAAAAAGGATAAGAATAGGGGAATGATAAATGCAATATTATGGTCTGAACAAATACCCCCAAACTTACCTTTTGCTCGTCCTCGAGCAAACTTATTATTTATTCACTACAAAAAACCTAACCGCACTTTCGCAGGGAAACGCGATTGCACTGAGCACGTGCAACAAGCCGTTAAACCTCTAGGTGTCCCTAGTAGGAGGAGTGTTGTCTCCTGAGGGTTTTCAGCGGATACTACCCACAAAATCCTATCAACTCGGCCCACTGACTTTTGTTCTCCAATTAGGTCTTCTAATAAGGAATTCTATTATCTTCTACTTGTAAATCATCCACCCATATTCTTCACACTTCCTCATCATTTAACTTAAGATTATACATATCCTGCAGATCTACTTAGCTTTCGGCATTTCTTAAGTTTTTCTTCTAGGGTTTTATCTCCACTTAGGAATTTCTATCAACTCTACTAAAGATACAAGTTCTATTCTTCATTCCTCTCTCTTATCTAAATTCCAATCACATACCCCTACGTGTGTGTATAAATCACCCCTACACTCGGAAATTCAATTCAAGCAATCATGCCCTTGTCCATTGTCCAAAGTACTAATTAATTGGTGAATGAAATTTGCTTACACATCCTTCATGCGACCGTTAATACTTCTTGAGGTACCAAACGACCGATTACAAAATGCGTTTGCACTTTAAAGCGTACTTCCTAGTCCTTGCAACACCCAAGGCTTTAGCAGTGACTCCCAAACCAGTTGGTCTAAGGCACTAGGTGATAAGGCACCCTCGCTAAATATTTTTCTATTTTTGCAGCCTTAAGTAATCACAAAAATCAGTGTTCATTTTTTTTCTTTTCTTTATTCACTTTTTTTTTTCTTTTATTTTCATTGTACTAAGGACTTTAGACAAGAGCATTTCAAGGTCTCCTCTACTATTCCAAGTTTCAAGGTGCGTGATTGTGCAAATTGTAGGGTATACGTTTTCAGAATCTAGACTTAAGTTAGGAACTATTTTTCAAACTTATACTCTAATAAGAACATCAATACTCTTCCCTTGTTTCGACTTAGCCCAAAAAGTGAACCCAAAATTTGCCTATTTCTAAATAAACTATAAGGCATATACTTTCTACCGTTAAACTTTAAGGAAGGTTATTTTTAGGGTTTTTAATTTACTAAGTCTAAGATCTAGTTGTTCCTAGCCAGTTAACCTATTTGTCAAACTCTAGTCAATTAGCCAAAATTGAATACATTTATTTATAATTTTTTGAAATTTTTCAAATTTTTATAGGTTTTCAAATAAGTATGCAAATGCAAAAATATGTACAAATGAATGCGAAGGAAGAAGACGTACCGAGCATACCCCCAAACTTGAACTTGACAGTGTCCTCACTGTCATACTAAACCAAGAGGGTCAAAATACTGGCACTCCCCTGTTTATTATTATTATTATTTTTTTGTTTTGAAATTTTTATTTTTATTTTTTTTTAGAGAAAAAGAAAACAAAAATATATACAAAAAGACCCTCCCCCAAACTTCAATTAAACTATGTTAGACAATACTGCCCAACTTTGCATCGGCCAAAAGTCAACACCAACCATTTGAAAAATTTATCAGTAAAGAATATTGATGGGTGAAAAAATAAGTTGTGGTGGTCCGCAAAGAATTGGGGAAGATAGAAGTAATGGAATGGGAGGTGTGGAGGTGAATATACAGGTGATGGTGATGCATCGATACGAGAATGTAAATGATCAGCAATCAGTGGAGTGTTGGCATTCTCGTACCTAATTAAAAGAAATGGAGGTATTTCAACTTCTAAGGGAGGAAGTTGGCTCACCACAATACCCCCAAGATGTCCCTGTGGGTCCTCTATTGACATGGCATCATCCATCAATTGTGTATGATATTCACTTATGAGGGAACTGATCTCCTCGATGTCCGCCATAGTCCAACTGAAAACTTGCCGCCCATCTTGTAAGACTTTTAAAATAGCGTTCTCTTGCTCGAAGGCTAGAGAGGCTGATATGATAATGGGAAAAGTCTCATTCTCACCTATGTAAGCATATCTACGGTGAGACGGCAAGGGCATGAGTTCGAATTTCTGAGGCGAAAGAACCATTGCGGAATCTACCTCGAACTCAAAGGACTCTAACACAGGTTCGAAATCACTGCAAACAACCGATTCGGATGGTTCGACTGACTCATCCAAAAATTCAAACGACTCATATTCAGGCTGTGAGTCGTCGTCATCCGAAAAAGTGAAACATTCATAATCCGCATCGGTTGTGTCAACGGTAGTAGGCTCAAGGAGGGACGCACTAGTGGCGTCAAAACTGTTTTCATCAAATAGAAAACTTTCGAGCTCGCAGTCCTCCTGCGTGATTTCGTGAATAGAGCAAACATCTCGTGTACTACTTTTAGGCACGGGGGGCAGACTTCCCATCTTATAAATATTGAACTCACTAGACCTCTTTCCGAAGGATAGAGTCATGGATCCATTGCGACAATTTATTATGGCATTGGAAGTGGCCAAAAATGGTCGACCAAGAATCACCGGAATTTGGTTTCTTGGGTTAACAACAGGTTGTGTATCCATAACGATAAAATCAACGGGGAATATGAATTCCCCGACTTTGATCAACACATCCTCTAGTTGACCCCTTGGATAGGTGATTGATCGATCAGCCATTTGGAGAGTGCAACGAGTGGGTTTCAACTCTCCAACCCCTAATTGTTCGTACACGGAGTAAGGAATCAGGTTAACACTAGACCCAAGATCTAAAAGTGCACGATTAATTTGCTTATCCCCAATTATGATTGAAATAGTAGGACAGCCGGGGTCCTTTCGTTTTTGGGGTAAGGTTTGATGGTGGTTAATAGCATTGCTCACTGCACTAGCCACTAGCACTTTCTTGGGTACTTGAGATGCCTTTCTCTTTGAAGTGCATAATCCCTTTAAGATTTTTGCGTATGAAGGGACTTGTTGGATAGCATCCAAGAGAGGTATATTTATGCTAACCTGCTTAAAGATCTCCACAATCTTCTCCACTTGTGCATTTGGTTTATTAGGACTCAACCTATTTGGAAATGGTGCATTCTGAAAATTTGCTGAGTCAAAAGTCTGTGGAGTAGAATGTGGAATAGGAACGGATCCCAGTGTGGATGTGTTCGTGTTGTTAGAAATGGGTCCGTTCGAGTCAGAAGAAGTAGAGCCGTGTGAAGGGTGGAGAATAGGCTCTAAAGAAAAAGGTGAAGAAGGAAGTGAAGAAAATGAAGAAGGGGAAGAAGAACCACCGGCGGGGATGTCATCACTAGTTTCCACATTATTTTGCAACTCTCTTCCGGATCTCAACGTGGTCACCGCATTTACATTGTGATTGTGATATGCGTTTTGTGGGTGACCGGGATTGGGCAATGGTTGAGATGGAAGCTTTCCCTTTTCTCTCTCGCTCAACGCAGCAGTTAATTGTGCAATTTGTGCCTCAATAGATTTGATACTTTGATCGTGTGAGGCATTGTTATTGATTAAAGATTGCACATAACTTTCAAATCTTGCTGCGGATTCTGTCGTTTGCTTGAGAAATGCTTCAAGACTTTTCTCGAGCGAGCTAACCTTATCATCATTAGGTTGAACCAAATTGTTCGTTTGATTTGTATAAGGTTGTTGTTGGAAAGGTTGCTGGTTTTGAGTTTGTAAGGGTGCTTGTTGTTGTTGTGGAGGAGCTCTTTGAAAATTGTTATTCCCTTGGATTTGTTGATTTTGGTTCCAAGCAAAATTCGGGTGACTCCTCCACCCCTGATTGTATGTCGAAGAGTAAGGATCATTTCTTTGTCGTTGCTGAAATGCAGCATTGACTTGATCCTGTCCTTGAATAGGTGCATTATAAGGACACTCTTCGGTTAAGTGCGACGGGTTCGAACAACAAGCACAAGCAGTTCGTGTGGGTAGAGTAGGGGCAGGAGAAGACGATGAGATTTTGGTCTCAATGGCTTCTAGCTTTTTCATAAGTGAGGCCATCTCGGCCTTCATAGCAATTGACATATCTATTTGATGTATGCCTGCCCTAGATTGACCAACTGAAGAAGATGATGTGGTCTTGGTACTCTCCCACTAAATTGTTTGCTCACTTAGGTCCTCAAGAAACTGCCAAGCTTCGTCGCTAGACTTGGAGAGAAAATGACCTTGACAAATTGTTTCTAGCAACTGCTTCGTTGCTGCGTTCAATCCCTCGTATAATGTTTGGCAAAGTTGCCAATTTTCTATCCCATGATGAGGGCATTGAACAAGTAGGTCTTTAAATCTCTCGAAGCATTTCCAGAATGGTTCGGACGGAAGCTGTGAAAATTGTATGATCTCGTTTCGGATTCTAGCAGTTTTATGATGAGGGTAGAACTTTTTCAGAAAAGCTCTCACAAACTCGTCCCAATTTCTAATGGAATGTGATGCGGTGCTGTATAGCCACTTCTCAGCTAGGTCACATAAGGTAAAAGGAATGACCCTTAGCCTTATTGCGTCATCACTTAATTGGGTTGTCTTCATCATGCCGCAAACGTTTTGGAATTTATTAATAAAAATATATGCATCTTCGGATTCCAAACCATGAAACTTAGGCAGCATATTGATGAAATGTGGTTTTATTTCAAAATTATCCCCATTCGCCGGTGGGGGTGAAAGACATGTGGGTAAAGAAGTGCGGACGGGGTAGAAGAGATCCTGGAGCGCAACTCGTGCGGGCGCTACAACAGGCGGAAGATTCGGGTTATTCGCACCTGGCGGAGGTGGAATCATTCCCGTCGGTAAGGTATAGTTGGGGTCGTGTCCCGACATACCTTCGAAAGAAGAATTTGAAGATGGAGGTAAGGAGATGAAGGGAACGTCGACGAAGGGTTCGTCGAAGGTACCAACGAAACACGGACTAATCGGGCGTTAGTATCCCTAGTCCAAAATGACATACACTAAAGGGTAGTGCAGTCAGAAAAAAGAGAAAAACAGAATGTGGGGGTAAGATAACGTCAGTGAGAGGAAGTGGTGGAAGTGAGTTTCAAGTTTCTTCGCGACAAGTTGCAAGTTTTGAAAAGATTTTTTTTTATTTTTTTTTTGTGTGAGTTTTGCAAAGAAGTTTTTTTTTTGAAAACGGACTCGTGACACAACTGACTCAACCACACATGCACAATCAGGCCTAGATCTAGGGTCGCCTAGGTCTGCTAGACAGCTCCTAACTAGGGCTAGAAATAGACCTCAAACCGCCTCTTCACGGACAAATACGGCCAGGTAAGTGGGAAGGAACCACCACTACAGTGGGCCTAATTAAAAACCACTAGCCTAGACACCGCAATGTCGGTTAGGATAAACGGCCGATGCCTACCCTAGTCCTTTTCCTATTGAGCTCGCTGTCCTTAGGTCTGAGTCTAATCTTTTTTAATTAAAGGTGGTTGATGCAAAATGCTTAGGTGTTTTCTGGGGTCCTGGGAAGGGTGATGAAATCCCCACCCAATCTGAATTTGGTCAAATAGCCCCTTAGAATCCGGTTAAATTATGCAAAACAGATAAAATTTCACTTGCAATAAGAATTTTTTAGCGCGGCGCAAAGAAACCTGCAGAAATCTGTTATCGAGAAGGGGGAGAAAGACTCTTTACGCAAAGAAATCCTGCAGAAAAATTTTTAACAGTGGATATATGGAGGTTACAGAGGGGAAGAAAAGAGAGCAAACTGTGCAAAATTGATGCGCTGACGTGGCATCCAGAGCGCGGATCCGCGGCTTGAGGGCCTATTTTGCGGCGGAAGCGCGGTCAACTTAGGGTTTCAGGTTCTACAAAATTTTGTGCTGCTCTGTTGGACAATTTCTTCTCTGTTCCTATATACCAATTTCTGTTTTGGCCTCTGTAAAATTCCAGATCCACGATTCGTTGCTGTTCCTGCAAGATCCAAAAGATACACCCTTCAAACAGATCAAATTCGATAATTTTTTTTTGTATTTTTATTTTTTCAGATTTTTATGATTTTTTAAAATTTATATCAACCCGAAAATTCACAAAAAGAAAGATTACGCCGTCCCCGGCAACGACGCCATTTGATTAATCCAAAAATTTGAGTTTACCGCGATCAAGAAACGGCGTCGCTTCGCAGCTAGCCGGTGAGTGCGGGTCGATCCACAGAGACGGGTAAATTCCTTTAAAGTGTCTTAACGAGTTGATTCTATTTGTCATTTTGGTTTTATAAAAATCTAGATCTAAAACTTAATTAATCTAATTTAAATTCTTGCTAGGGTTAGGATTAGGGGAAGTTTTGGAAATTAATGTTTTTCCTTACCACTTTCAATACCTTCCTTTTTTTTTAGATCTATTAGGTGTTAAGTTAATTATCAATAAAGTGGATACAAATCTTTTGGGAAGATATTTCTTCCTCTAGATTTGTACCCTACCTTTGTTGATAATTATCCTAACCCTCACGGAAAACGCGCGGAACCGGCCCTTTATACTACGGTTCATCGTTACCTCGAAGGGTAGGATGCCGCAGGGAGCGGTTGTGCTCGTATGCGTGAAGTTCTAATTCATTAAGTGAAGGTGGCATTGAAAGGGGCGAGAGATTTCATCTCTCAACCCTTTCCCTAAGGCTAACCCTAACAAGCGAGGAGACTACTCGCTCATTAGGGGATGAGAAGACAATATAATTAAAAGAAATAAAAGACTTACTAGGTTGACGGCTCCCTTCAAACAAGAAGAACAGATCTGAATTTTACTCCTAGAAATTCTGAATTTTATTGATTGAAAAGAGGCATACATTTTCCAGATCTAAAACTACAATTTATAGGAAAATATAAAAACTAGGGTTACAGACTCTCGCACACGTGAATTTACAGATTTGACCCCTGAGAATCCCAACACCAGAATCGTCGCAACAACCCAGAGAATCTGCACCGACACGTGTTCTTGATGGCCGCGGATCCGCGGCGCCATGTAGGGTTTGGCCGCGGATCCGCGGCCAAACTGAGGAATTGGGCTATGAGCTTTCTGGGCTTTGTTCAGGGAATCTTGGGCCTTTAACTTTTATGCATATTTTCTATTTTTGGCTTCTGTTTCTTTTCCAGATCTTCAGTGAAGATTGGTCTTTTAACCGTTTCATCTTGACTTGCGTTGTCTTGCACCCATATGAACTGGGCTTGACTGAGATCCGTCTAATTGTTGGTCAAAAGTCCATTTTCTGTTGTTTTGTGTCTTTTTCACTGTAATTGCTCCAGAAACCTGTAACCTGTAATATGCAACAAACGTGCGTCAAGAGTACCTGTTTATTTATAAAAAGGATAAGAATAGGGGAATGATAAATGCAATATTATGGTCTGAACAGTAAACGTCAGACCCCAATAACTCGATAAGTCGTGCCGATATGAGGCTCATAACGGGTCGAGAAACTACTGGTAACACTTACCAGTAAATCCCTAAAGCAGCCTTGGCCAAGGACTTCCTGTTATAGCCAATCGAGCACTGCGCAACATCAACTCCCTATACCGGGAGAGACGAAACCCCTCCTATCGCTCATTGCCTCCATGTGATTCGGGACTGTACCCAAAAGCCACCTTTTTGCATGCCCTCTTGGACGTGGTATGATGGAAATCAAAGCACAATGGGAATCACACAAGACTCTATGACGATCTCGGGTCTACAGACTAACCTGCACCAGTGTCACCAGAGAACTGCCATCTGACGTAAGGTATAATACCATCTGGGAGTTCTCGGCGAGTCCGTCCAGTGTACCCAGTCTCCATTGAGCACCCGTATATCATCTCTGATGTCAAACACCAATGGATATGGGATCATCCATCGCCCATCTATATAGGTCGAGAAGCTACACGCTAGTCTACTCTGGTATATCGATGCCCCGTCTCGATACACCCACGACTAGGGACCTTGAAGGATGTACTTATGGACTACCATTTCCCCACTAGTATGATCCGCATCATAGTCTAGGTAGTCAAGTACGCATCCTAAGGGCTTTACCAACATGTAACAGAGAGACAATCAGTGTGCACGTTAAGGTAAAGAGTAACCAGATATCATACTATCATATCGAGCAAGAAAGTCATCCCTATATATGTCCAAGCATCCACTACAATATACATCCTATGTATAGTAATGGCCTCTAGGGCATACATATAACTAACAGGATTACCCCACGGTGGAGTGCATAGATAGCCTGGTTCTAGAGGGTAACGGGCCCGCATATCATGGCTTTGAGATGGAGGGGGCTTCACTCTAGAATTGGCGGGCTATTCGTCGCACTCGTAGGGGGTATAGGTTGACCTAAGGAGGGGTCCTCAAGTTACCGTATTCCATGAAGTGCCGGGTGGCCCATTCATTTTGCTGAAGGGGGCTGCCTCGCTTCTGGTTTTGGCGGGTAACTTGCCGCGCCCGTAGGGGTGTAGGTTTTCATTGCACAGGCTATCCACACGACCAGGGGAACGCCGGGTTTCAGTTGCGGCTCAAAAGAAACCCGGGGCTCCCAGATTATCTATATTGTTCTGTGATGCTTAATACATTTCTGTGATGTTGCATTTATCACGCCTGGAGCGATTGTTATATATACACACACTAGTATATGTTGTATATGTTTTACACCCGCGCTAGTCCAGCCCCGCTCTGTCGTTAGTTATGTAACCTAACGGGTGATGACGGGACCCAGTGGCGAATGCGGATGGCATATACGTACATCGTATTTTCTCTTTTTATTGGTGTGATTAATTGATGGGGCTGAATTGATTCGGATCAATGCAAGGAAAACAAACCTATTCGATCTTGTTGGAACAAATTTTACAAGGACGTTTTCTTTTGTTTTGCACAGTGGTTTTCGGTTATGAATATCCAGTACCTCATTCGACGAGGCAAAGTCCTAGATCCCTTCATCGGGAGTGACCCTTTGGACAGAAGTTTGCATCAGGGTAATAACTGTTAGTGTATATGCCCTAGGGGCCATTATTGTATCATACTAGTTTGTATATTACTTAATGGAAGCTTGCGATATTCACAGTTATATATTAACAGTCTCGCTCAACATAGTAGTATGCTACTTGGTTTATATCTATCTTAATATGTGTATATGTTAGTATATCGCGAATACATATTGATAGAGCCCTTAAGATCATGCTTGACTACCAGCGTTGTGATGGCAGTCACACTAGTGGGGGCTGGGTAGTCTACAAGCACATCCTTTTTCAGGTCCCTAGTCGTAGGATTGTCGAGAAATGGCATCGATACTCCGGAGTAGACTAGTGTGTACGCTTCTCATCCCAGTTGGGGAGATGGTTTGTCCCACAGCCATCAGTACGTTGTACTGGAGATAGTATACAGGTGCTCGTTGGGTTACGGGTACACCGGACGGGACTCGCAGGGAACTGTTGGTTGGTATTATACCCGTCGTCAGTTAACAGTTCCCAGGTGACATGAGTACAGCATAGTCCGCAGATTTGACACTGCTGCTTTGTCTCGAGTGTGTTCCCACTGTTCTTAGATTGCTACCCTACCACGGTTCAAAGGAGTCGTGCAAACAGGTAGCAGTTGGGTGCAGTCCCGAAGCACTTGGAGGCAGTGGCGGTTAGATAGGATTCGTCTCTCCCAGTATTGGGAGTTGATATCGCGCTGTGTTTGGAGAGCCTTTACGCAAAGTCCCTGGCCAGGGCAAACGAGATTTGCTGGTAGGATTTCCAGTAGCTTCTCAAGGTGTAATGGGCTTTACTCCGACTCGACTTATACCGCTTTTAGGGGACTGACGCTTGCCGCCCCTAGGCCCGATATGCGATAGTCCTAGATGAACAGACCGGACTGTACGGAGATTGTCACATCAGGCTCAGTAGGAGTTCAGATGGGTTTCCTCATCGGCCTTCTTATCGACATCTACCTGGGGACCGTTACGTACAGCTAGTACCGCTTGCGGCCTGTGGTTAAACCCACTGCCAGCGTAGTGTCGAGTCTTTAGAGTCCCACACAGAGAGTTTCCCTGCTTCAGGAGAAACGATATAGAGGTCGTTTGGTTTTACGACAGGGTTCGGACACATACGTGTATTTATTCACTACAATGTTCGGACAGTTTTTACTAGCAGGCTTTAGTTTAAGCCAGATTCTAGTATTGGATTATTGGATTTATACAGTCTCAGTATTTCCGTGTTTTCATAGATGGGAGGGGAATTCTCGTAATTAGTCGAGAAGCTTCTAGAAGAAAGATGAGGTGGAGAGCTTAGGTGGAATTTGCATTAAATGGATAAGTGACTCATGGAGTGATTCATCCAAATGAGTTAATGAAGCATTTATTGCTTAATGACTCATGAGCTAATTCATCCAAAGTGAATTAATGAAGCATGGTTGATATTATTATATGTTATTCATTTAGATAATTATCATGCTTCATATATTCACAAATGAGACATAATTCATTTCATTCTCACAGACACATTCTCTCTCCTTAAGCTCTCTCTCTTCAAAGACTTAACCCTAATCCTCTCATGTGTTGAGATCCCAAGAGTTAGCAAGACTAATAGATCCCTAATCCATCTCTATATCCTCTAGGTTACCTTGATTAGCAATCATAGCCAACTAGTTAGCTCAAGTGAGAGGTTAAAGTTTGGAGAAGGAACTCTCGGGTGGATCTTCTATCACATCGAGGAGGCCGACGAGGAGGTGAACAACAAGAATAAGAAGGACTAGAATCTTGAGGTATAATCATCTATCATAGTAGTTAATCACTTCAAGATAGTTGTTAGTTAGGGTTTAGCAAAGATCTGTAAAGTTAGTCGATATTAACTTGAACAAACATGATTGTTTTACCTATTCCGCCTCTCCGCATCATGTGGGGTGTCTAACATCGAATTACAGTGGTATCAGAGCCTAGCTAAACCATAACTAACATGTTAGCAAAGTCGTTAGAAATTCGATCGCAAAACGAACCCGAAAAATATCATTTTCACATAGTTTCTGCCGTTTTTAAAACGGGGTCTAAAATTTTTTCAGGGACCCTTAAAAATACATGCAGGGTTTTTTAAGAATTGTGAAGAAATTTAGGACTGTGAATCGGCCATACCACCGCGGAACGGCCGCCGATCCAAGCGATCCCCCATGGATCCACGGCCGAGTTGACTCCGAGTCAACCCAAATTTGCTCAGTTATTCTTCTGTGTTGATGTTGTATTTTCTGGGATGTTTTGTTTCTGCTCAGGTTTTATGTGCACAGAGAATTGTTTGGAGTAGATTCATATGTGTTGCTTGATCAAAATTCTAAGATGCTTGGATAACTGGATTATATATGTGTTGTGTTTTATGTGTTCGTAAACATCCCCTAACTGCTAGTATGTCGGTTAGCAGGGGGTGCACATTTCTGTAATGGATTTTACTGGTTTGTGAATGTGGACTTCTTGGATTGTCGTGAATGGATAGCCGGGGATGTGAGTGTTAGTGTATATGCCCTAGAGGCCATTACTGTATCATACTAGTTTCTATATTACTTAATGGAAGCTTAGGATATTCAGCTTGTATAGACAATCTTGCTCAAAATAGTAGTATGCTACTTGGTTTGTTTCTATTTTAATGTGTACATGTGTTTATTTTAGTATATCACCTATATACATTAGTGGAGCCCTTAGGATCTTTGCTTGATTACCAGCGTTGTGATGGCAGTCACACTCGTGGGGGCTGGGTAATCCACAAGCACATCCTTATGCAGGTCCCTAGTCGTAGGACTATCGAGACAGGGCATCGATACTCCGGAGTAGACTAGCGTATGCACTTCTCATCCCAGCAGGGGAGATGGTCTGTCCCACAGCCGTCAGTACGTCGTACTTGAGATAGTATGCGGGTGCTCGTTAGGTTATGAGTACACTGGACAGGACTCATCGGGAACTGTTGGTTGGTACTATACCTATCGTCAGTTATCAGTTCCCAGGTGACATGAGTACAGCTTAGTCCGCTGACTTGACACTGTCACTTCGCCTCGAGTGTGTTCCCACTGTACTTAGATTACTACCCTACTACGGCTCAAAGGAGTCGTGCAAACAGGTAGTAGTTGGGTGCAGTCCCGAAGCACTTGGAGGCAGTGACGGTTAGATAGGATTCGTCTCTCCCGGTATTGGGGGTTGATATCGCGCTGTGTCTAGGAGAGCCATTACACAAAGTCCCTGGCAAGGGCAAGCGAGATATACTGGTAGGTTTCCAGCATTATCTCAGGGTGTTCTGGGCTACACTCGGACACGACTTGTACCGCTATTAGGGGACTGAAGTTTACCGCCCCCTAGGCCCGTCATGCGATATTATCAGAAGAACAGACCGGACTGTACGCAGATTGTCACATTCAGGCTCAGTAGGAGTTCAGATGGGTTTCACCTCGTCCTTCTTCTTATCGGCATCTACCTGGGGGCCGTTACGCACAGCTAGTGCCGCTTGCGGTCTGTGGTTAAACCCACTACCAGCGTAGTGTCGAGTCTTTAGAGTCCCACACAAAGAGCTATTCTCCTTTAGGCAAAAGAGTAGAGGTCGCATGGTTTTGCGACAGGGTTCGGTCACATCCGTGCACTTGTGCATGTTTAGTGTTCGGGCAGTTAACACTAGCGGGCTTTGGTTTAAGCCAGATCCTAGTGTACATTTTGGGATCAGTTTTATCTCGTTTGTATTCGTGTTCCTCGGAACGCGGATGCGGGTGTGTATGCACAGTTGACAGAGAGACAGAGGCAAAAGATTCTCATTAGGGTTGTTGACTGTTGACTTTTGCTAAACCCTAATGAGAATAAGAAATATGATTAACAATAATATTAATTAAGTATTATTGTGACATGGTTGTTGATGGTTGACTTTGTTGACTTGTTGACTTAGTTGACCGGTTGACTAGGTTGGACTTGTTGACCATCATCATGACAATGGCTATCATTTCTTGGCATTGACCTTGGCTTGCTTATTTGTTTACACATTGCATTTAATGCAAGAAATGAAATGGCCACTTGATATGATAACAACCATCACATAATACTCAATTATTATTATGTGTTATGATGATTTTGGATTATGAGAGCAAGGGTGAGAAAAGTCTTGCTCATTCTATCATTCTCATTCTCTCTCATCCTCAAGCTCTCCCTCTTCCTCTTGCTCTTTCTCTAGTCCATGGTTCTACTTGTCTCATGTGTTGAGAAGCAAGAACCATAGAGATAAAACCGAACACACTCCTCTACTCATCCTAGTACACAAGGTTTAGCAAACCAAGTGTTCTAGTTTCCTCAAGATTGAGGTTGAAGCCAAAGGTAGAAGCTTTCAGGCGGATCCATCTTCGGCACAAAGAGACGACGAGGAGAGAACCATCCGACCACCACAAGGAGACCAAGAGAAGGAGTTCAAGTTAAGGTATAACCCCTAACCGAGTAGGTAAAACTCTTGTTAGGATTGTTAGATAGTTGTTTAACAAAGATCCGTATTTTGAGTCCATGTTACCACCAAAAGAAAAATCGTTTTTCATCATTTCCGCAAGCCCGTAAGTACCGGAAGAGGTAACGTGGACTTACAGTGGTATCAGAGCCTAGTTAAACACTATCTAACATGTTAGCAAAGTAACTAGAAGTTCGATCGGAGAAAAAGTCACGAAACACGCCCGAAATGTATAGTTTCTGCCGATTTTTTTTCCTGTTCAAAAAATAATTAGTCTTGCACTAAAAATCGGCTCAGGCTTTTTAAAACACACCCAAGAAAAATAGTCCATCGACTCGGTCAAAGCGCCGCGGAAACGCGGCGGAAGCATGCTCCCGCCGCGGATCCGCGGCCGAGTTGACTCGGTCATGGGCAATGTTTCCTGCAGTGTGTTTAGTGGGGTGTTTTTGGATTTTTGGAATGTGATTTTTCTGACCAGATTTTCCAGAAAGAAAAATTTGTTTTTGGGGTCTAAAAATCCATATTTTGATCGAACTTCTAAAGACTTAAGCTAACGGGTTATATCTGTGATGTGATATATGTATTGAACGTCTGCTAATCGCTATACGTCGATTAGTGAGGGTTATACATATCTGTGATCTGTAATGTTGATGGTGTGTGTATATGAATTCATTGGATTGTCGCGGATGAATAGCCGGGGGTTGTGAGATGAGAGTTTTCTTTTTCTTTCAATTCATGTAATTTGTAATTGATGTAACATTATTTATATGGCCGCACAACCGGGATGGGGTTGTAGCCGTCATTGTATAATTTCTTTTGCTGTTTTTGCTCCTAGGATAGACCCAAGGTGGGGTGCACAAACTACCGGGTATCTCGAAGTGCCGAGTTGCCTACTCACGGTGTTGAGGGAGGTTGCTTCGCTTCGGGTACTTGGCGGGTAGTTTGCCGCACCCATAGGGGTCTAGGGTGGGGTCTTGGCTATTCATCGCGACCGTGTAATCCGCTCTTCGTTACAGGCTCGTACGGATTGCGGATTCCTAGTATATCCAATGTGTTCATCTGTGATCTGGAATGGCTATCATGCATGCGACGAATGTGTATATCTATATATGATATCTATTTAGGCGTTGCTTATGTTTTGCATCCGCGCTAGTCCAGCCCCTGCTCTGTCGTTAGTTAAGTAACCTAACGGGTAATGACGGGGCCCCGTGGCGAATGCGGATGGCATAAGCGTACGTCATATTTTCGTTGTTTTCTGCAATGGTAGGATTAAATGATGGGACGCATTAAATTAATGCAAGAAAATAAACCAAAGTTGAGTCGTTGGAACACTTTCAAAACCACTCGGTTTCTTTTAAAAAAAACAACTTTTAAATGCGGAGCTTAAGCCACTCCTTTTAAAAGCTATCTCGTTCCATCGATTATATCAAGTTCACTACGTTCACGGTTTCGCCAAAACCATTCGTAGCCCTCCGTCGTTTCACATGGATAGTCAATAGTATTCAAGCTATGTTTGTTGGCCAAAGTCAAGGCATAGTGATTGGTAGCTATTGGGTATTCATGTGCAGCATAGATAGATGTGTTGGTTTGGGACAGTCGTACTGCCTTGTTGGCCAAAGTCATGGGTAGATACGGGTGGGTTCAAATTAACCTGGAGAATCACGGGTAGAACTTGATATGTGACTTATGATTTGTTGGCCAAAGTCAAGGTCATAAGAGCATGGGGCAAAAATCCACATCGGGAGTTTCAAAAGAACTGAAACTTGCTAGCGCTGCATACCATTTTGAGTGTGATGATTCTGGTAGGATTCCTTCAGTTTTGTCACGCAATGATATTTGGATCCCGATCCTACTGTGAGTATATGCCACTCCTCGGGAAATTTCTCACTTAACGATCAATGCAATAAACCAAGTAGGTGTCTAGAAAGGTATTAGCGGGGCTACGCCCATAGGGAAAAGAGGTTATTTAATTAAGGAACTTCGCGAAAGCGTTGGAAAACCCCCCTCGAAGTACCGACACTAGCCTGGCTGAACGGTTAAGCAAGTATTGTACGGTGAGATTGATCCTGACTAATTCTTCCTTTTTGGTTTGAGGAGGGATTCGAGAGACAGTGGGAGCCATCATGTTTAGACAAATTAAAAACCACTCTAAACTTGCAAGAGCATCATGCTAAAGTGTTTCTTCTCTCTCTCCTAATTGCAGCGACCAAACATCATGACTGGACTTAAGTTACTACTAGATAAAAACATACTGACAGGGCCAAACTACAAAGATTGGCTCAGGAATGTCAAAATGGCAATCACTTATGACAAGTTGGGGTATCTCCTCACCACTAAAGCTCCCTCTGTCCCAGGTCCCAAAACCATCGTCGCGGATAGGGAAATCCGTAAGACCTGGGAAATCGATTGCGCGAAGGCCAAGTGCCTCATGCTTTCCTCTATGGACAATGAACATCAGAGGAGGCACGGGAATATAGACCTTGAATCTATATTTCTCCATACAAAAGAACTGTATGGAGAGCAATCCCGTATCGCCAGATACGAAGTCTCGAAATAGATGTTTTCGGCGAGATTGGCTGTCGGATCATCGGTAGCGGAACACGTGCTTAAGATGATTGGCTTCATTGAGGAGCTCGCGGACCTTGAGACCACGTTAGAGAACGATCTCTACACGGACTTGATTCTCCAGTCCCTTCCTTCCACTTACGCCCAGTTTATCCTGAACTTCAACTTACAAGAAAAGGAAGTTGAACTTTCAGAACTTCTCAACATGCTGAGGAGTGCAGAGGGCACCCTACAGAAAGGTAGGGAAACATCCACTTTGTTTGTAGGAGGATCTTCCTCTTCTAGGTCCAAGGCGAAAGCCAAGGGAAAGAAGAAGAAAGCCCCCTCCAAACCAACGGGCGGTGTTAGTAAAGTGGATACGAAGGGAAAGACAAAGGCAACAAAGGTAGCGGGAAAGCTTATGGGAAAGGAAGAATGCTTTTACTGTCACAAGAGTGGACACTGGAAAAAGGATTGCAGGGCTTTGAAGGCCAGAACCCAGGATCTGAAGCAAGTTGCGGCTTCAGCTTCAGGTGTGTATGTTATTGAAAACTGTCTATCAATAAACTCTACATCCTGGGTATTGGATACTGGATCAGGATCTCATATCTGTAATTCTTTACAGGCACTGAGAAGGCGTAGGGTTTTGAAGGCAGGTGATATGACCCTCAGAATTGCAAACGGAGCTGGCATGGATGCTGAGTCCGTGGGGGACTATCACCTGGGGTTGTCAGATGGACAAGTTTTGGTTTTACGTGATTGTTAATTTGTACCCAATGCAACCTGTAATATCATATCTTTATCTTTATTATCTAAAGAAGGTTATGAATTTTCATTTGTAAGTAATGTTGTGAACATTCACCTTAATCAAGTTTTGATTGGGTCAGGTACATTAAGCAATGGTATATACGTATTAAACCAACCACAGATTTTCAATGTCAAGAATACACACAAAAGAAAGTCTCCGGAAACAAATCAGACTTTCTTATGGCATTGTAGACTGGGTCACATCAATGAGAGAAGGTTGACGAAGTTACATACAGAAGGATATTTAGATCCGTTCGAATATCAATCATATGCAACTTGTCAATCCTGTCTCAAAGGAAAGATGACAAAGACTCCGTTCACTGGACACGGAGTAAGAGCGAGCGAGCTCTTGGGACTCGTACACAGCGACGTGTGCGGTCCAATGTCTATGCATGCACGAAGCGGTTATTCTTACTTCATTACTTTTACGGATGACTTTTCAAGGTACGGATATGTCTTCTTAATGAAACATAAATCCGAAGCCTTTGGAAAATTCCAGGAATATAAGAATGAAGTAGAAAAAAAAAGGAAAAAGTATCAAGACACTAAGATCTGATCGAGGTAGTGAATACTTAAGTGCCGAGTTCCTGGATTACTTAAAAGAGAATGGAATTCTCTCTCAGCTTACTCCTCCATACACTCCGCAACATAACGGTGTATCGGAGAGACGGAACCGGACCCTATTGGATATGGTACGTTCCATGATGAGTAACGCTGAGTTACCACGATCATTCTGGGGATATGCACTAGAATCATCTGCATACCTTTTGAACCGAGTTTCAACTAAGACTGTGCCTACCACACCATATCAGATGTGGTGTGGAAAGAAACCCTATCTTAAGCACATTAAGACATGGGGATGTCCAGCTTTTGTCAAAAAGCAGCATGCGGACAAACTCGAGGCACGCTCAGTACAATGCAAGTTTGTAGGATATCCAAAGAACTCCAAAGGATATTTTTTCTATTGCGAAGAGGAACAAAAGGTTTTTGTTTCTCGTCATGCCCACTTCTTGGAAACTGAGTTTTTGGAAAATCAGATAAGTGGGAGCGCAATAGAACTGGAAGAAATTCCAGAACCACGAGCTATTACTGAAAGCTTAGTAGAACCAGAGGGTTCGAAAGATCATGACATTCCTGCGCCGCTCCGCAGGAGTAGTAGGCAGTCTCATCCGCCTGAGAGATACTACGGTTTTCTCATAGACGGGGATAGAGAGGATTGCATCATTGATAGTGATGAGCCGACTAGCTTCCAGCAAGCCATTCAGAGCGTCGACTCGGTAAAATGGCTGGATGCAATGCGGACCAAAATGGAGTCCGTGTACACCAACAAAGTATGGACGTTGGACGTTGCTCCAGATGGGGTAAAACCTGTAGGATGCAAGTGGATCTTCAAAAGGAAGATTGGTGTAGATGGACAGGTTGAGACCTATAAAGCTAGACTTGTTGCAAAGGGTTTTTGTCAAAGACCTGGTTTGGACTATGACGAAAACCTTTTCTCGTGGCTATGCTGAAATCCATTCGGATCCTTCTTGCCATTGCTGCCTTCCACGATTATGAGATTTGGCAGATGGACGTAAAGACCGCTTTTTTGAATAGAAATTTAGAGGAGTGTGTCTATATGGACCAGCTAGAGGGTTTCATTCAGAGTGGGAGCAGCGGAAAGGTGTGCAAGTTGCTTAAGTCCATCTATGGACTAAAGCAGGCATCGCGGAGTTGGAACATCTATTTTGATGAGACGGTCAAAGAATTTGGCTTTATCAAAAATCCAGATGAACCATGCATCTATAGTAGATTTGTAGTAAGAACTGTCGTATTCCTCGTATTGTACATGGATGACATTCTTTTGATAGGAAATGACATTCCTATGCTACAATCTGTCAAGGGATTCTTGTCACACAGGTTCTCCATGAAAGACCTGGGTGATACCTCTTACATTCTGGGGATCCGGATCTATCGTGACAGATCCAAGAGGATATCAGGATTTTCACAGTCTAGGTACATCGACACCATACTGAGAAGATTCAGTATGGAAGATTCCAAGCGCGGTAATCTACCGGCTTGTCACGGGATCACCCTCTCCAAAGAGATGTCTCCCAAGACTGATTTGGAAAAGGATCGCATGTCTATTATACGCTACACTTCTGCGGTAGGCTCTATAATGTATGCGATGTTGTGTACCAGACCAGATGTAGCTTATGCACTGAGTGTGGTAAGCCGGTATCAGTCAAACCTTGGGGAGAAACACTGGATAGCAGTAAAGAATATTCTCAAGTACCTGAGAAGGACTACGGAGTTGTTCTTGGTGTATGGCGGAAAAGACCTCCAGATCGAGGCCTTTGCTGACTCCAGCTTCCAGAGTGACAAGGATGATTCCAAGTCCATGTCGGGTTATGTCTTTACCCTCAATGGAGCGGCGGTGTGTTGGAAGAGTTCCAAAGAGGAAACCGTTGCTGACTCGACGATGGAAGCGGAATATATCATTGCTGCAGATGCCGCAAAAGAAGCCGTCTGGATAAGGAAGTTCTTGACAGAACTTCAGGTGGTTCCGTCCATTGTTGATCCAATACCTCTGTATTATGACAACAACGGGGCTATAGCTTTAGAGAAGGAACCCAGGTCCCATCAGAAGTCCAGACACATCTTGAGGCGGTATCACCTGATCAGGGACATCATGGGTCGCCAGTAGATCGAGGTTCGGAGAGTTGCCATGGAAGAAAACACTGCTAATCCACTCACGAAGGCCTTACCCCAGACTCAGTTCGAGCGGCTGATCGAGATGATAGGTCTTCGATACGCCAGTACATGGCCTTAGTGAAAGTGGGAGATTGTTAGTGTATATACCCTAGAGGCCATTACTGTATCATACTAGTTTGTATATTACTTAATGGAAGCTTGGGATATTCACCTTGTATAGACAATCTTGCTCAAAATAGTAGTATGCTACTTGGTTTGTTTCTACTTTAATGTGTACATGTGTTTATTTTAGTATATCACCTATACACATTAGTGGAGCCCTTAGGATCTTTGCTTGATTACCAGCGTTGTGATGACAGTCACACTCGTGGGGGCTGGGTAATCCACAAGCATATCCTTATGCAGGTCCCTAGTCGTAGGACTATCGAGACAGGGCATCGATACTCCGAAGTAGACTAGCGTATGCGCTTCTAATCCCAGCAGGGGAGACGGTCTGTCCCACAGCCGTCAGTACGTCGTACTTGAGATAATATGCGGGTGCTCGTTAGGTTACGAGTACACTAGACAGGACTCGTCGGGAACTGTTGGTTGGTACTATACCTATCGTCAGTTATCAGTTCCCAGGTGATATGAGTACAGCTTAGTCCGCTGACTTGACACTGTCACTTCGCCTCGATTGTGTTCCCACTGTACTTAGATTACTACCCTACCACGGCTCAAAGGAGTCGTGCAAACAGGTAGTAGTTGGGTGCAGTCCCTAAGCACTTGGAGGCAGTGACGGTTAGATAGGATTCATCTCTCCCGGTATTGGGGGTTGATATCGCGCTGTGTTTAGGAGAGCCATTACACAAAGTCCCTGGCCAGGGCAAGCGAGATATACTGGTAGGTTTCCAGCGTTATCTCACGGTGTTCTGGGCTACACTCAGACACGACTTGTACCGCTATTAGGGGACCGACATTTACCGCCCCCTAGGCCCGCCATGCGATATTCTCAGACGAACAGACCGGACTGTACGCAGATTGTCACATTCAGGCTCAGTAGGAGTTCAGATGGGTTTCACCTCGTCCGTCTTCTTATCGGCATCTACCTGGGGGCCGTTACGCACAGCTAGTGTCGCTTGCGGTCTGTGGTTAAACCCACTGCCAGCATAGTGTCGAGTCTTTAGAGTCCCACACAGAGTGCTATTCGCCTTTAGGCAAAAGTATAGAGGTCGCATGGTTTTGCGACAGGGTTCGGTCACATCCATGCACTTATGCACATTTAGTGTCCGGGTAGTTAACACTAGCGGGCTTTGGTTTAAGCCAGATCCTAGTGTACGTTTTGGGATCAGTTTTATCTCGTTTGTATTCGTGTTCCTCAGAACGCGGATGCGGGTGTGTATACACAGTTGACAGAGAGACAGAGGCAAAAGATTCTCATTAGGGTTGTTGACTGTTGACTTTTGCTAAACCCTAATGAGAATAAGAAATATGATTAACAATAATATTAATTAAGTATTATTGTGACATGGTTGTTGATGGTTGACTTTGTTGACTTGTTGACTTAGTTGACCGGTTGACTAGGTTGGACTTGTTGACCATCATCATGACAATGGCTATCATTTCTTGGCATTGACCTTGGCTTGCTTATTTGTTCACACATTGCATTTAATGCAAGAAATGATATGGCCACTTGATATGATAACAACCATCGCATAATACTCAATTATTATTATGTGTTGTGATGATTTTGGATTATGAGAGCAAGGGTGAGAAAAGTCTTGCTCATTCTATCATTCTCATTCTCTCTCATCCTCAAGCTCTCCCTCTTCCTCTTGCTCTCTCTCTAGTCCATGGTTCTACTTGTCTCATGTGTTGAGAAGCAAGAACCCTAGAGATAAAACCCAACACACTCCTCTACTCATCCTAGTACATAAGGTTTAGCAAACCAAGTGTTCTAGTTTCCTCAAGATTGAGGTTGAAGCCAAAGGTAGAAGCTTTCAGGTGGATCCATCTTCGGCACAAAGAGACGACGAGGAGAGAACCATCCGACCACCACAAGGAGACCAAGAGAAGGAGTTCAAGTTAAGGTATAACCCCTAACCGAGTAGGTAAAACTCTTGTTAGGATTGTTAGATAGTTGTTTAACAAAGATCCGTATTTTGAGTCCATGTTACCACCAAAAGAAAAATCGTTTTTCATCATTTCCGCAAGCCCGTAAGTACCGGGAGAGGTAACGTGGACTTACAGTGAGACGAGTGTTTCTTTCATTCAAATGTAAATTGTAATTTGTTGTAATATTCTTTTGCGGGGCACATCCGGGTTGAGGTTGCAGCCACCGTTGTATTATTTCATTTACTGTTTTCTGCTCTTAGGATAGACCCAAGGTGGGGTACACAAACTACCTGGTACTTTGAAGTTTTTAGTAGCCTGCTCACATCATTGAGGGAGACCGCTTCACTTCGGGTACTTGACGGCTAGTTTGCCGTACCCGTAGAGGTCTAGAGTGGGGTTTTGGCTATTCATCGCGACTGTGTAATCCGTCTTTCTTTGCAGGCTCAAAAGGAATGCAGATTCGTAGAAAATCCAATATGTTCATCTGTGATCTGGAATGCCTATTATTGCATCTGACGAATGTACAATATCTATATATGATATCCATTAGGCGTTACTTATGTTTTGCACCTGCGCTAGCCCAGCCCCCGCTCTGTCGTTAGTTAAGTAACCTAACGGGTGAATGACGGGGACCAGTGTCGAATGCGGATGACATAAGAGGACGTTGTATTTTCGTTGTTTTCTACAATGATAGGTTAATTGATGGGATGCATTATATTAATGCAAAGAAAATAAACCAAAGTTGAATCGTTGGAACAGTTTAAAAGAAACCACTCGGTTATTTTAAAACAGAAGATTTTTTTAATTGCGGAGCTTAACCACTCCTTTTAAAAGCTATCAGGTTCCTTCGATCATATCAAGTTCAATACGTTCATGGTTTCGCCAAAACCATTCCTAGCCCTCCGTCATTTCATTTGGGTATTCAGTAGTATTCAAGATATGTATTTTGTCCACCGCCAAGGCATAGTGTTTGGTAGCTGCTTGGTAATCATTTGTTGCATAGATAGATGAGTTGGTTTGGGACAGTCGTACCATCATTTGGCCAACGTCAGGGGTATGTATGGATAGGTTCAAATTAACAAGATAATGATGGGTAGAACTTGACATGTGACTTATGACATTTTGACCAACGCCAAGGTCATAAGAGCATGGGGCAGAAATTGATATCGGGAATTTCTAAAGAAACTAAAATTTGATAAGAGTTGTATACCATTTGGAGTGTGATAATTTTTGTAGGATTCCTTCAGCTTTATCACATGATGATATTTGGATCCCGATCCTACTGTGAGTATCCGCTACTCATCAGTGTTAGTTATATGTATGCCCTAGAGGCCATTACTGTACATTGGATGTATATTGTAGTGGATGCTGGGACATATATAGGGAGGACTTTCTTGCTCGACATGATAGTATGCTATCTGGTTGCTCTTTACCTTAACGTGTACACTGATTGTCTCTCTGATACATGTTGGTAAAGCCCTTAGGATGTGTACTTGACTATCTGGACTATAATGCGGATCATACTAGTGGGGACATGGTAGTCCATAAGTACATCCTTCAAAGTCCCTAGTCGTGGGTGTATCGAGACGGGGCATCGATATACCAGAGTAGACTAGCGTATACCTTCTCGACCCATACAGATAGGCGATGGATGATCCCATATCCATTGGTGTTTGACATCAGAGATGATATACGGGTGCTCAGTAGAGACTGGGTACACTGGACGGACTCGCCGAGAACTCCCAGATGGTATTATACCTCACGTCAGATGGCAGTTCTCTGGTGACACTGGTACAGAGTAGTCTGTTGACCCGAGATCGTCATAGAGTCTTGTATGGTTCCCACTATGCTTTGATTTCCATCTTACCACGTCCAAGAGGGCGTACAAAACGGTGGTTTTTGGGTACAGTCCCGAGTCACATGGAGGCAATGAGCGATAGGAGGGGATTCGTCTCTCCCGGTATAGGGGGTTGATGTTGCGCTGTGTTCGATTGGCTATAACAGGAAATCCCTGGCCAGGGTTGCTGAGATTTACTGGTAAGTGTTACCAGTAGTTTCTCGAAGTGTTATAGACCTCATATTGACACGACTTATCGAGCTATTGGGGTCTGACGTTTACCACCCCTAGGCGAGATATGCGACACATCAGACGATCAGACCGGACTGTACGGTAGTGTTACTGGTTGGATTCACAGGAGTGTGAGCGGGCTTGCTCGTCGATCTTCTGATCGCTCAATACCCGGGTGGCCGTTACGTTTAGCAGACCGCTTGCGGCTTGTGGGTGCTTGATATGATCATCATCTGCTGCCGGCGTATTGATGAGTCTTTAGAGTCCTACACAGAGGTTTCCTGGTTCAAGCGAAATGAAATAGGAGCGCATATGAGATATGTGCGGGACCAAGAATAATGCGTGTATGTGATACCGTATTCCATTCTCGCGATGAATGTATCGATTAGGTTATATGCGATATGCCCTAGTTGTCGAATCAAGGATTGATTCGATAAACCGATACATTGGATACTAGTCGGTTATATGTGATATGACTGGATCGTTAAATCAAGTGTTGATTTAATGATTTAATGTATAATTATATATTTGATATATTACTTTGCATTAACTAGTATCGGTTCACTTTAAATGGATTTTCTCACTCGGGTGTGCGCATTGCATATGCGATATGATTTTGTGCACATGATTGTATCATGTTTGATGATACATGCTTTTTGGTTAAGTGTAAAGTATTAAACTATGGTTAAGTGGATGATTAGGGTTTTTACTTATTCTTTTATTCATTTATTTGTTTATACATTTTGGAAAATAAATGGAAAAGAGAAAATAATGGTGGCTTTTTTTGTTGTTTAGTTGAAGCTTCATGAAACCTTGACCTAGTCCACCATTTTTGTCTCATCCTAAACCCTAACCATTCCATTTAAACATGATTCATTCTCTACACTAAACCATGGTTTGAATATGATAAGGTTTGATTTTCTTTTCCTTTTTTAATCAACAATTATCATATTCTTCATCTTCTTCTTCTTCTTCACTTCAAGAAAAAGCTTGAAAGCTTTAATGTCAAAGTGAGAAAAAGAGTGAGAAATCCAAAACTAAAGTCTACCCACTTCCTATTTCTTCATCCTCCACCTCTTTCCAAGTAGTAGAGTGTGTTTCCTTCACAAATTTTCATGGCTTGGTGAAGGTGGAGCTTGATCTAGCGATGCCTCGACGTAGATCATCTTCGGCATGGACATCGACGACCTAGCTCGCCATTTCTCCGACGAAGCCGACGCTAGAGCCCGGGAATTCATTTGGACAGCGAGGGGACTTCGTTGCGGAGCTATGGAGGTGGAGCACCGGATCTACAAAGGTTGTATTTCCGTTTAAACTTTAGTTAAGTTGTTAACTAGTTTCTTTTTCGCCTAGACATCTAGCCAACGATCCGTAGTTTAGGGTTTCTCGGCACCGTAAATTTTGAAATTGGCATGGTTGATGCCTTATGAGACCTCTTGAGAGTGCCTAGGAACCCTACAGTGGTATCAGAGCCAAGCTAGAGCCTTAGGCGAAGTCTAGACGGAGTTTGAAGTCCGAACGGACCCGAAAACCCATTTCAAAATTGCTCTCTGTCCTTTTTTCAAAAACTGGGATTTTTCCAAATTAAAAATTGCTAAAAAATTTAGCAGGGAAAAATAAGAATTACGATGCAAAATTTTTTCGATGAACAGTATTTATTGCGGCGGAACCGCGGCAGAAGCCTAGCTTCTGCGGCGGTTCCGCGGCTATCTTGTGACGTCAGCCCTCATTGTTTGCACAGTAATTCCTGATAAATTATGCTGAGTTTTCTGGGAATTTTTAAAATTTATTCAAGTGTTGAATTTTCTGGGTTGTTTTGGGGATTCGAATGTTCGATCAGATTATCAGATTTTGTCTATGTGGCTTTCCGGATAATTTTTAGAATATGTTAAAAAGTTCGACCGGATATAAATACCCAATTTTTCCCCTGTCGGGAAATTTCCAAGTGTTGGATTTTTCCGTAGTTTAACGACGTTCTAAGTAGTGCAAGTAACTCGATGGACCCTCTAGAAGACAACAAACCTTAACTCGATTATGTGACCGTCTTGAACTGCCCTTTGAACCTTCGGGTTTGGGGCAGTACGGCGTGCCACATGTGAGGCGTTGGCTTGACCCTTCTACGGCTGGACCGTTGGTACTGAGGCACGAACTGAATGTTGTTAGACTTATTTCATGTGTTGAGCTGTACCGGGAAAACTTGGGTGTTCGATTGTTCGATCGGAAAGTCTAACATTTTCTAATTATCTGGAATGTGATACAACAATTGGAATTCACAGATAGTTATGAGATAACTGAATGAATGTTATAAACATAGCAGTTTAGTCTCACTTGATCGGTTGCCACGGAATTTTGATGTGATCAAAAGTCCGTCGCAATCACGTAGCGTACGCGGATACTCGCCGGGTAAACTTAATAGACAGCCTCACTCCATAGCCCCGACCAAGTGACTGTAGGAGAACCCCGTCTCCGAAAGCATCTGTTCGGGTGCTCCCGGTAGCGGTGTTCCGCCTTGGTGCACTTCGTCGAAGGTATCGGGGGTGCGGCCGTCTACTGAAATTTGCGACGAGCATTCGATCAAATTGTCGGGAATCCTGTTGAATTGCCCGACTTGGTATTGAAAAGTGTTTTCGATTTTGAGACTAAAATGCGGGGTTTATAATTGTTAGGTATGCGATATCTAAGAAATTCATTTGGTCAGGCATGCGATGTCTGAGGAGGTTGCGGATTCCAACTGTTGTAGTTTTACACTTTCTTTTCTGTGACCGTAAGTGTAATATGTGATATCGCCGGTTTCGTTGCTATATGTCAACGACAATTGGGATGCGCATATTTACTTACGTTGATGACATGTGATGTTATGTGTTGCTGGATATGTTATATTGGATCGTCGTGTTTGAATAGCCGGGGTTTTTTATGTGAGATGAGTGTTTTTCATTTTCATTCATGTAAAAACTTGTATGTAATATTCTTTTATTGGGACACTTCCAGGTTGCGGAAGATGTCACCTTTTGTATATTATTTACTTTTCCGCACTAGGATAGACCCAAGGAGGAGGGCACAAGTAACCGGGTTCTAGGGTCCAGTGGGAGACCAACTCGAGGAGTCGAGTCCGGGTCTCCTAACTCTAGAATTGGTAGGGTTGCTTGCCGCTCTCGTAGGGGTCTAGGGGTGTGGGTTTGGCTATTCATCACGACCGTGGAATCCGTGTTTTATACTGGCTCGTATTGAAAACACGGACGTCCTAGTATATCCAATATTTCATATGATTCTTCTGCTGCCATATCTATGATGTGATCATGTGATGTTCTGTGATAAATGCTGTATATAGTATATATGCTATATTATATAGGCGTTACTTATGTTTTACACCCGCGCTAGCCCTGCCCCGCTCTGCCGTTAGTCACCTAACCTAACGGTGCACGAGGGGACATCGAGGCGAATGCGGATGGCATAAGTGTACGTCGTATTTATCTGTGATGTTTAGGTATTTAAATGATGGGACTTCATTAATGTGATTAATGAAAGTAAAAGAAACCTAAAGATGTTGTAGAATCGAATTTCAAAATAAAACAGGTAGCTACAGTTCTTGCTTTGCACAGAGGTATATGTGATATATCCTGCACCTTATTCGATGAGGAAAGGACCAAGATCCCTTCACCGGGAGTGACTCCTTTAGCAATAACTGGCAGATGCTACACACTCGGTTTGTCTTTTGATTGCTTTTAAGAGTTTTTGCTTTGCACAGTGATATATATGATATATCCCGCACCTCATTCGACGAGGAAAGGACCGACGATCCCTTCACCGGGAGTGACTCCTTTAGCAAAACTAGAAAAGCCTAAAAAACCACTCCATTTTCAAAATCATTTGATTCTACAACGATATCAAGTTCATTACGCAATAGGTTTTCAGAAAAACCTGTCATAGCCCTCCGTCATTTCAGATAAATGGTAGTTAGTATTCGTGCTACGTTTGTTGGCCTGCGTCAAGGCGTAGTGTGCGGTAGCTAACTAGTATTTATCTGCTTATGCATATGATGCAGATTGGATTAGGGTAGTCGTGCGACTTTGTTGGCCTGCGTCAAGGGTCGTGCGGGTGGGTTTAATTCAATCAGGAAATGACGGGTTGAACTTGACTAGCGCACTATGGTTTGTTGGCCTGCGTCAAGGTCATAGGACGCTAGGGGCAAAATTATCGGGAATTTCAAGTGTTGAAATTTGCAATGAGATTGCATACCTTCTATGAGATAGTTGGATCCCGATACCCGCTGCGAGTAAGTGTTACTCCTGGGAGAGTTTTATACATTACAATTAGCCGATCAAGTAGGTGTCTAGAAAGGTGTCAACGGGGTTACGCCTCTGGGAAAACGAGGTTTACATTAATTAGGTTCGTGCGAAAGCACGGGGGACCTCCCTCAAAGTACCGACACTGGCCTGGCTGAAAGATTGGCGAACTTGTAGTGTGTAATTAATCCCGGCTAGTCTTTCCTTTTAGGGTTTGAAGGAAGATTTGATAAAAAGCAATGGGAGCCATCCTGATTAGATAAAATAATAACCAATCTATTCTTGAAAGAGCGCACGCTGAGTGTTTTCTTCTCTCTCTCTCCAGGTAGCGACCATATCACGCCTTAATCAAGATAATAATACGGAATATTGACCGAACCCGCTTGTTATACTGAGCTGGGGAACATTGGTCCCGCTCCAACTTATAATTGTTATAAGACAGAGCAGAAAATTGGGGATTACCAGAATTCCCGTGCAGCCCAAACGAAGAGAGTGCATGCTGATGCATCATCTTCGGGTGTGTTCATTACAAAGAACTGTTTCTCTGTATCCTCTACGTCCTGGGTATGTGATACCAGATCAGGATCCCAGATATGTAATCTGTTACATAGGGCTACAGATAGGTAGAGAACTGAGAACGGGTGATAAGTTTCATGAGGCAGAAAACGGGGCAAGAGTTGCAGCCAAGTCTGTCGGTCACTGTCACCCTGTATTACAATACATTGATTCTGAACGAATGTTATTAGATACCGAACCTGATATACAAAATCATATCAGTCTCTTTATTAGTAAAGAAATGATAAAATTTTGTATTGTTGGATAATGTTTTGAACATTTCCTATATCAAAGGTTGATCGGTTCAGGCACGATATCTAAAAGCATTGATGTTCTAAATCAAACTACAGTTCTTAGTATGTGGAACACACACAAGAGGAAAAGTTCAGAAATGAACGAATCCTTCTTGAGGCATTGTAGACTAGGTCATATCAATGTGACCCGACTAGCTGAAGTTACATGTAGATGCATATTTAAATCAGTTTGAATTTACATCTTGTGAAACTCGCCAGTCATGTCACAAAGATAAGATGACCATAGCTCCGTTTACTGGAAACAGAGAAAGAGTTACTGAACTCTTGGGATGATACATGTTGATGTATGCAGGTCCCCTGTCTACACATGCCAAGACCGGTTCTTTGTACTTCATTACATTCTCTGATAATCTCTCGAGATTCGGATCTATGTTCTTGTTGAAACACAAGTCCGAACCTTTTGAGATATTCATGGAATATAAGTTAGAAGTAGAGAACCAAAATACGGGTATAAGTATTATGTCCTTTGATGAGATCGAGGAGGAGAATACTTGAGCACGGAAATCCTGGACTATTTTAAAGGAGAATGAGATTCTCTCTCAGCATTACTCCTCCGTATACACCATAGGACGATGGTATATCGGGGCGGAGCAGATACACCCTATTTGATATGGTGTGCTCTATGATGAGTACTGCTGAGTTACCTATTTCCTTCTTGGGGGTTATGCACTTATGAAGTTGCATACCTATTGAATTAGGTTCCAATCAAATCAGTCGCCTACCATTTCATATGTGATATGGAAAGGGAAGAACCCATGTCTTAAGCTAGTTAAGATTTGGGGTTGACCGGCCTATGTCTGAAAGCAAAATCCGGACAAGCTCGAGGCAAAGTCTGTAATGTAGAACTGGAAAGGTTCCAGCTATACAAATTACAGCAGATGATTTGAAAGAACCAAAGGATTCAATAGTTACCAACGAACCTCGGCCTCTCCGCCGATCTAGTAGGGTTCCTCACCCACCTGAGAGTTACTTCGGTTTCTCTATGACAGTGGGAGCGAGGATTGCATCATGAGATGATGACCCAACTAGCTTCGAGCTGGCCATCGAGAGTAAGACTCTGTAAGAATGGCTGGATGTTTATCGATCTGAGATGGAATCCTTATACACCAACAAAGTATGGACTTTGGTTGCTATATCTGAAGGGTTAAATCCCCATCAGGAGCAAGTATATCTTGAGAAGATTACTTGATGTAGATGGAAAAGTTGAGACTTTCAAAGCTAGACTTGTTAAAGGTTTTCGTCATCAACCAGGCGTGGATAATGATGAAACCTTTTCTAAGGAGCTATGCTTAAGTCCATCCAGATCCTACTTGTCACGGCTACATACCATGACTACGATATCTGGTGGTTGGGCGTCATGACTGCTTTTCTAAATGATGTTTTAGAAGAGTGCGTCTATAAGTACACAGCCAGAGGGCTTCGTAGACAGTGGGAGCAGCGGAAACGTGTACAAGATGTTTTATAGGATAAAGCAGGCATCGCGGAGTTGGAACGTCTATTTTGATGTGTTAGTCGAATAGTTTGACATCATCAAAATGGTAGATGAACCTTGTATGAACAAAAAGGTAGTAGGGAGTATGGTGCTGATCCTCGTAGAGTACGTGGATAACATACTCTTGATAGAGAAGGTGTTTCCTATGCTACGCTCGGTCGATCTCCGCTTATCACATGGATTCTCCATATAGGATCAAAATGATACCTCCTAAATCCTGGATTTTGGATCTATGAGATAGATCTAATTGAAAATTAGGATACTCAATAGTTGTAGTGAGAAGGTATCAATCGACCCTGGGGAGAATCACTGGAAGTGTTCCAGGGTGATAAAGACGACTGAATGTCAGTCACAAGCATTGTCTTTACCCTCAGTAAAGGGACGGTATGTTGGAAGAGTTCCAAGCTAGATACCGTGGCATACTAGACGATAAAGGCTGGATACATCGCTACTTAAGATGCTACCAAAGTGGCTGTCTGGGTGTATATTGGTTCATGAGATGAACTTAGTTCCTCCCATTGTGTGACAATGGAGTTGTGGCTTATGCCAAGGAACGTCCGTCCCATCAGTGATCCAGACATATTCTAAGGCAGTATCACCTGATCATGGAGATAGTTGATCTCCAGGGTGATCGAGGTTTGGAGAGTAGACTCAGAGGACAACACAGCGGATCCACTCACAAAGGCCTGTTCCCAGAGAGAGACTTTTATGGGATGGTTGAGTATGAGATACTACAACCACTGCTACAGATGGCCCTAGTGCAAGTGGGAGATTGTTAGTCATATGTATGCCCTAGAGGCCATTACTGTACATTGGATGTATATTGTAGTGGATGCTGGGACATATATAGGGAGGATTTTCTTGCTCGACATGATAGTATGCTATCTGGTTGCTCTTTACCTTAACGTGTACACTGATTGTCTCTCTGATACATGTTGGTAAAGCCCTTAGGATGTGTACTTGACTATCTGGACTATGATGCGGATCATACTAGTGGGGACATGGTAGTCCATAAGTACATCCTTCAAAGTCCCTAGTCGTGGGTGTATCGAGACGGGGCATCGATATACCAGAGTAGACTAGCGTATACCTTCTCGACCCATACAGATGGGCGATGGATGATCACATATCTATTGGTGTTTGACATCAGAGATGATATACGGGTGCTCAGTAGAGACTGGGTACACTGGACGGACTCGCCGAGAACTCCCAGATGGTATTATACCTCACGTCAGATGGCAGTTGTCTGGTGACACTGGTACAGAGTAGTCTGTTGACCCGAGATCGTCATAGAGTCTTGTGTGGTTCCCACTGTGCTTTGATTTCCATCTTACCATGTCCAAGAGGGCGTGCAAAACGGTGGTTTTTGGGTACAGTCCCGAGTCACATGGAGGCAATGAGCGATAGGAGGGGATTCGTCTCTCCCGGTATAGGGGGTTGATGTTGCACTGTGTTCGATTGGCTATAACAGGAAATCCCTGGCCAGGGTTGCTGAGATTTACTGGTAAGTGTTACCAGTAGTTTCTCGAAGTGTTATAGACCTCATATCGACACGACTTATCGAGCTATTGGGGTCTGACGTTTACCACCCCTAGGCGAGATATGCGACATATCAGACGATCAGACCGGACTGTACGGTAGTGTTACTGGTTGGATTCACAGGAGTGTGAGCGGGCTTGCTCGTCGATCTTCTGATCGCTCAATACCCGGGTGGCCGTTACGTTTAGCAGACCACTTGCGGCTTGTGGGTGCTTGATATGATCATCATCTGCTGCCGGCGTATTGACGAGTCTTTAGAGTCCTACACAGGGGTTTCCTGGTTCAAGCGAAACGAAATAGGAGCGCATATGAGATATGTGCGGGACCGAGAATAATGCGTGTATGTGATACCGTATTCCATTCTCGAGATGAATGTATCGATTAGGTTATATGCGATATACCCTAGTTGTCGAATCAAGGATTGATTCGATAAACCGATACATTGGATACTAGTCGGTTATATGTGATATGACCGGATCGTTAAATCAAGTGTTGATTTAATGATTTAATGTATAATTATATATTTGATATATTACTTTGCATTAACTAGTATCGGTTCACTTTAAATGGATTTTCTCACTCGGGTGTGCGCATTGCATATGCGATATGATTTTGTGCACATGATTGTATCATGTTTGATGAGACATGCTTTTTGGTTAAGTGTAAAGTATTAAACTATGGTTAAGTGGATGATTAGGGTTTTTACTTATTGTTTTATTCATTTATTTTTTTATACATTTTGGAAAATAAATGGAAAAGAGAAAATAATGGTGGCTTTTTTTGTTGTTTAGTTGAAGCTTCATGAAACCTTGACCTAGTCCACCATTTTTGTCTCATCCTAAACCCTAACCATTCCATTTAACCATGATTCATTCTCTACACTAAACCATGGTTTGAATATGATAAGGTTTGATTTTTTTTTCCTTTTTTAATCAACACTTATCATATTCTTCATCTTCTTCTTCTTCTTCACTTCAAGAAAAAGCTTGAAAGCTTTAATGGCAAAGTGAGAAAAAGAGTGAGAAATCCAAAACTAAAGTCTACCCACTTCCTATTTCTTCATCCTCCACCTCTTGCCAAGTAGTAGAGTGTGTTTCCTTCACAAGTTTTCATGGCTTGGTGAAGGTGGAGCTTGATCTAGCGATGCCTCGACGTAGATCATCTTCGGCATGGACAACGACGACCTAGCTCGCCATTTCTCCGACGAAGCCGACGCTAGAGCCCGGGAATTCATTTGGACAGCGAGGGGAATTCGTTGCGGAGCTATGGAGGTGGAGCACTGGATCTACAAAGGTTGTATTTCCGTTTAAACTTTAGTTAAGTTGTTAACTAGTTTCTTTTTCGCCTAGACATCTAGCCAACGATCCATAGTTTAGGGTTTCTCGGCACCGTAAATTTTGAAATTGGCATGGTTGATGCCTTGTGAGACCTCTTGAGAGTGCCTAGGAACCCTACAATCAGGAGATTGATCACTTAACGATCAATGCTATAAACCATGTAGGTGTCGAGAAAGGTGTCAGCGGGGCTACTGTAGGGTTACTAGGCACTGTCACAAGGTTCTACAAGGCATCAACCATACCCGATTTAACCAAGATCTTTGACTAGAGATTAGGAGAAACAAAGAAAGTAAACAACTTTACTTCTAAGAGTTGTGGATGACAACCTTTGTAGTCCGTTCCTTCACTTCTAAAGCTCCGTGTTGAGGTCCCTTCGCTGCGATCATCGAGTACCCGGATTCTAGAGAGGCTCCATGAAGAGAAAGATGCAAGCTTGCTTCCGATCTTCGATAACAAAGACGATCTATCTTGAAGAAACTCAAACCCAAGCTCTTGCTTTGCTAATCAAGTATTAGCAAAGCAAACACCCTAATCTAAGCGGCTAGAATAGATGAGGATGTTGAAGTAGGAATTTAGCCCTCATTTGTTTTCGATTTCTCACTCATTATCATCACTTATGAAAAAGCTAGTGAAGCTTTTCATCAAGCAAGAAGGAAGAAGAAGATGATCAAATCCTTTTGTGATGAATAATGAATCAAGTGTTAGGTTAGAAATGCAACCATGGGTTAAGTAAGAAGACTTAACCCATGTAGAGATTTAACTATGGTTAAAGGGTTGGGTTGGGTTAAAGAAATATCTTTACAAAATATCACAAAATATCAAGGTCAAAGTCAAAGCTTTAAGAAGCTTCTTGAAAGCTTCATGAAAGCTTAACCCTAATCCAAACCCTAACCTTATTTAAACTCCACAAATCATGTTGCATTTATAACCATAACATGTTACAATATTATATATCACATATACAATATTTATTGTAACAAAATAAAATAATACAATTAACATATATCATATATATATCAATGTATTACCCGAGTGAGAAAAAGAATCTTTTAGTGAGCTTATATTAGTTAATGTAATTTAATATATCAAATATATAATTATACATTAAATTATCAAATCAACTCTTGATCCGATAATCCGGCTATTTCATAAATAACCGACTAATATAATCTGTATCGGTTCATCGAATCAACACTTGATCCAATGACCCGGCTATATCACATATATCCGGCCGATATCTCATATCGCGAGACTCTAATAAGGTATTACATACGTATTGTCTCGGTCCCGCACATATCATATATGTGCTCCTACTCCGTTTTGCCTGAGCCAGGAAACCTCTGTTTAGGATTCTAAAGACCGTCAATACGCCGGCAGTAGGTGATGATCATATCAAACACCCACAAGCTGCAAGCGGTCAGCTAAACGTAACAGCCACCCAGGTATTGAGCAATCAGAAGATCAACAAGCAAGCCTGTACATTCTCCCGTGAATCCAACCAGTAACACTCCCGTACAGTCCGGTCTCTTCGTCTAATATGTCGCATATCTCGCCTAGGGGTGGTAAACGTCAGACCCCAATAGCTTGATAAGTCGTGTCGATATGAAGTCCATAACAGTTCGAGAAACTTCTGATAACACTTACCAGTAAATCTCAGCAACCCTGACCAGGGATTTCCAGTTATAGCCAATCGGACACAGCGCAACATCAACTCCCTATACCGAGAGAGATGAAACCCCTCCTATCGCTCATTGTCGAAAGAACAAAGGAAAACCGGCCGGAACGGAATGCAAACTGGCAACTTCAGAAAACTGATCCCGTAATAAATTACAGGAAAACCCCGCTACTGCATATACATGCCCGCATTTGTATTCCCACTGAATGCAAATGCAAAGAGACAAAATCTACACTATCTCATACTAGGATCCGGCTTAAGCCAAAGCCGGCTAGTAAAATCCATCCGATCATCGATCCGTGCAATACCGCACGTATCTGATCGAACCCTTCCATATCTCCATACGGCCTCTACAGCGTTTCGCCCGAAACCTGAGTAACTGTGTGTGGTGGACTCTAAAGACTCGTCAATACTATGGCTGTGGATTTAACCACTAGCACGTCATAGGTATTAGCCATACGTGACGGGCTACCAGCTATTGACCAAAAAGGACGTCGATGAGCGAACTCATCCTGATACCCTACTGAGCCTGTCAGTGACAATATCCGTACTGTCCGGTCCGTTCGTCTATGGGTATCGCATGGCGAGCCTAGGGGGTTGGTAAAAGTCAGACCCCCAAAAACGGTACATGTCGTGTCGGAATGAAGCCCAGAACACCCTGAGATACTACTGGAATACCTACCAGTAAATCTCCTGCCTTGGCCAAGGACTTTTCATGTACTGGCTCTCCTAGACACAGCGTGACCTCACTCCCAATACCGGGAGAGATGAACCCCTGTAGATCCGCTCACTGCCTCCATGTGGCTCGGGACTGTACCCAACTAAAACCTGTTTGCACGTCTCCTTTCAGCGTGGTAGGGTAGTAATCAAAGCACAGTGGGAACTCACACGAGACAAATGACAATCTCAGGTCGATGAACTAACCTGTACACATGTCACCAGGGAACTGCTATCTGACGTCAGGTATAATACCAACTAGAAGGTTCCCGGCGAGTCCTGTCCGGTGTACTCATAACCCAATGAGCACCTGTATACATCTTAGATGAACCAACTGACACCAGTGGCTTGTGAGACCGGCCACCGCCCCTCGTCTGGGTCTCGACTGTATACACTAGTCTACTCTGGAGAATCGATGCCCTGTCTCGAAACTCCCACGACTAGGGACCTTTTAAGGATGTGCTTATAGACCCCAGCTCCCACGTGTATGATCGCCCTCATACTGCTGGTAGTCAAGCAAGAATCCTAGGGGCTCTATCAACGTGTAATAGCGACTCGTAAGGTCACCTAAAGCAGTACACGATGATAAAGATAAACCAGATAGCATACTATCATCTTGAGTAAGACTGTCCTACTGGGACAGGTCCTCCCTCAATCATTGCAATCACGTGCCTGTGATCCAATAATTGACTCTGAGGGCACTATCTCCAACAATCTCCCACTTGCATTCAAGGATAATTATTGCGATGTCGCATACTCACAGCCCGTGTGATACCGAACACCCAACTCCTCTACTAGTCAGTCTCACAAAGCTCGTTTGCAAAACTATTGTGTTCGAGGAATAACCTCAGTGAGTGGATCTGCTCTGATGTTTCTTTCTATGTCTCTCTTTATCTCAAGTTCGCGGAGAAAGCCATCTCCCGAAATGAGCAATACCTGTCTTAGAATGTGTCTGGATATCTGATGGGACCTAGCTCAAAAATGAACTCCAAATCCAAACTTCTTAGACTGTATCGTCAACTGAACTTAATCAGTGTCCTGCGCCATGCCTTCCCTCAGTATCCACCTGGACTACCTGTCCATAGTACTGCCCCTCGTCAGAGGGAAAACTATAACTCTGACAGTCACTCTGTCATCCAGGTCTCCTTGGAAGCCTGGAATGATAACCGTCTCCTAAAGGAGGCTGCCGTTATCAATTCCTTCGAACATCAACTTATGTTCTAAAACTGCTTCCGATTGTTTCTCCAGGATTGGATGAATATCAACTTATTGCATCTACTGCAAGAACAACATCTGGTGTGGTACTTGACATCTCATGATTGACTCAATTGCCTAAGCAAGTGATCTGCCAATCATGCACATCCCTCTCCCTTTTAGTCTATAAGACACTTTTAGAGAGGGTGACTCCATTACCTGCAGGTACACCACCATGCTAGGAGTCGTCCATTCTAAATACTCATAGAATGCTGTCTAAGTACCCTGATTGGGAAACCACCCAAATCTAGATCTAAAACCATAGATCTAGTAACCAGAATGTCTGATATAATATCCAAGTCCCATGTGGAGAAACTACTGTGTGACATCCAAAGTATAACCGATCGTAGTATAGGAATATCACTTCCTACTCTGTGTATGTCATCCAAATACCAGGACATCACACCCTACTACCTTCTTAACAGATCCATCCCCTATTCTGATGAAGTCAAACCTATGACTGTCACATCAGAAATAGATGATCTATCTCCACTGTATCTGCTTTAGTCTATAAATAGACATAAGCCACCTGTCCACCAATGCTTCTGCTGACTACGACAACCCTCTGGCAGAGTCATATAGATGTACACTTCTAAAGCTAGTTTAGAACGACGCTATACTCATCCTCCTGCCGGGTCTCATACTCTGGAACAACAGCAATGGCAAGTCCGGGTAAACAAGAACCTCCCTGCCACCGTCCTTGAGCATACCGAAGTACCTCTCGAGTGCCTGAGGTTACCCACCATATCTGCGGAGTGGCCAATGGAATGTCAAACCAGATTGAATCTTTAGGTTCTAATCAAATCTTCAGTAATCGTTTGCGGTTCTGGAACCACTTCCAGTTTTACCATACTCCCAATACTGTTTTATGAAAAAATCCATTTTTAATTAAAACTGTGGCGAGTTAAGAACAATATCACTATTGATCTTCCAGATGGTGGAAAGTCAACCCTCGTCATAGCCTGGGTCAACCCACAAACAGCCATTACAGAAACATGCCTTGAGTTGTCCAGTGTCTGGTTTTAAGCATAAGCCGGACAACTCCCCATACCTTAACAATGTCAAGATATGAACTGTTCTATATCCAATATAGAAACAGAGGCGCTGATTTAATTGAACCAGATTCAAATCATGCAGCTGTCTCCAGTGCATGTCAACTAAATGGAAGGAGGTCGATCAGCGTTACTCAACTTAGGAGAACTTCTAATTATGAGTAACCTGAATGAGAAGCATGTTCTCTTAACCATTACTATCAACTGAATACCATACACAAGTATCTACATCTTCGATCACCTTGAAGAATCCTGATACTTGCAACTCCTGGTTCTCTACTTTATTCATACACCTATAACTTCTCAAAACTTAGACCCTGTGTTTCTACGAAACACCTGTCTAAGAACTAGAGAAGTCATAAGTAAACCGAATATAGTACGAGGACCAAACCCTCTGTCCTAATGGACACTGGACAATATACAATACTCCGTATAAGTCCCTTGAGTCTAATAACTCATTCACTGTGTGTCGTAGGTTGAAAACTGTACTTATGGTTAAGAGGAATTGCACCGCTGTTTAATGCTCCTTACCTAACCATCCACTAATATAGGTAAATGTCATAGACATAATTTCAAAAAGGTATATCTCACTCTATAAAAATAGACGTACAGATATATCAATTTGAAATTGGTGCATAACAACGGATATTCAAAACCAAATATTTGCCGTCCGGCAAACAACCCAGGTGACTTCCTCAAATATTACCAATTACAACGAATCCCGATATAATGAGGATAATCATCTAATTCCCAATAACTTGCTCCCACTCATCATCTGAAAAACCATACAGATGTGAGAATCATACCTGGTAAATACATACCCTGGAGCAAGTGTCTAATTGGGAAATCAGTTTTCTTTTAACAGTACACAGTGAAACTGAAACATTGAAATGTTTCGATGGGGTATCCCGGTATTCCTAGTAATGCCTCTTCCATTATCCATATTCACAACTGCAACCGTGTAATTCTTTTCCATCTCTCCAAATCCCTTTATATGTCTTTAGTCATTACCTTCTGTACGCCTCTTTAGGCCAAATGGTTTTCTTCCTTCCCTACCGTTCGGCACCAGCCTAATGTTTGGAAGAAGACTATCCAATTTGCGTAATAGGTGTACTATCTACTAAACCAAGGAGTACTCGCAACCTGAGAGAAGGTAAAAGGAAAAGACAACTGAATAGTCCTATCCGTTTTCTCCAGAACCAGAAACCATCCTCGAATTCCTTCGAGTTCGTATATAACCATACGATGGTTTTGTCCAATGGAAGTGGACGTTTGTAGTAATACGGGGTGTCCTGGAGAAAAGAGTAAAAGTAGGAGTGGCAATGAGGTTTGCAACTCTGACAATCCAAAAGCCAGTGTTTAAGAAGGTTCGGTTAACTTGGTCACTGAGTCATAGTCTAGGGTCGGGTCAATGGTCGCTGCCAAAGAGAGAGAGAGAAAAGAAATACTCAGCGTGCACTCTAACCTAGATCAGAATGGTTATCACTTTATCTAATCAGGAAACCTCCCACTGTAACCTCAAATTCTTCCCCAAACCTGAAAGAAGAATTAGCCGGGATCACCCGAGGAGTAAACCAACTCATCAATGGGAATCAGGATCCAACTATCATCGCATGATAACTTGACGGAATCCACTTAAGTCACCACACTCCAGAAGGTATGCGCATGCCTGGCAAGTTTCAGTTTCTTTAGAAACTCCTGATGTGATTTTTACCCCTAGGACCCAAGTGACCTTGATGAATAATCAACAAATTAGAAGGTCCTAGTCAAGTTCAACCCGTCATTATCTTGATTGCGTTAAACCCACCCGCACGACCCTTGACGAATAATCAACAAAGTCGTACGACTGTCCTAACCAATTGACATATCCATGCGACAGATAAGCACAACTAAGCTACCGCACACTACGCCTCGGCGAATAGCAACGACAAACGTAGCGCGAATACTAAGCAATACTAATCTGAAATGACGGAGGGCTACGGCTGGTTTTTGGCGAAAAACCTTTAACGTAATGAACTTGATATCGTTGAAGGAACCGGATAACTTTTTATAAAAATATAGTGACGAAAACCTTTGCTAAAGAGGTCACTCCTGGCGAAGGGATCTCGGCTCTTTCCCCGTAGAATGAGGTGCAGGATATTCCAACTGAATATCACGATGCAAAGCAAAAGTAATCAGCTATAGTGAAGTTATTGCCCTGACGCAAACTTTTGTCCAAGGGGTCACTCCCGGTGAAGGGATTTTGGCCCTTTGCCTCGTCGACTGAGGAGCAGGATATTCCAACTGAATACCACGATGCAAAACAAAAGAGAACGCCATTGCAATAACAGCTTTTTGAAAAATGTTCCAACAACATCAGAATAGGTTTGTTTAGCTTGCATTGATCCGAATCAACGCAGTCCCATCAATTGATCACACCAATAAAGAACAAAAATAATGATGTACGTATATGCCATCCGCATTCGCCACAGGGTCCCGTCATCACCCGTTAGGTTACTTAACTAACGACAGAGCGGGGACTGGACTAGCGCGGATGCAAAACATATACAATATCTACCAGTATATATATAATATATAATTTTCGCTCAAGGCGTGATAAAATGCAACATCACAGAATAATACAGATATCTAGGATCCCCGGGTTTCATAGAGCCGCTACTGAAACCCGACGTTCCCCTGGTCGTGTGGATAGCCTGTGCAATGAAATCCTAGACCCCTACGGGCGCGGCAAGTTACCCGCCAAAACCTGAAGCGAGGCAGCACCCTTCAGCAACGTGAATGGACCACCCAGCACTTCACGGAATCCGGTAACTTGGGCACCCTCCTGGGTCAACCTATACCCCCTATGAGTGCGGTGAATAGCCCGCCAATTCTAGAGTAAAGCCCCCTCCGTCTCAATGCCATGAGATGCGGGCCCGTTGCCCTCTAGAACCCGGCTATCCGTGCACCCCTCCGCGGGGTAATCCTAGTATAGAAAGTAAAATATACATACAACGGGTACATCGACCGCAACCTGGACGTGCCCCAAAAGAATAATACAAACAGGTAGTGACGGCAGTCCACATGTCGGACGCTCGCCTCGCAATATCAAATGTACATATAAAACAAAACTGTACTAACATTGCATCCAGGCTATCCCCCACGACCGATCCGCAACAACACAGTACAACACAGAACATCAACGTGAATGTCACGTTCGCAAATCCGTCTAACCGGGCTATAGCAGTTAGACAGGATTTACCGATCGAGTGACATTCACGGTCGCAGATATAATGTAAATACTGTGAACTAACATGTTTAAAATATCCGATCGATCAAAAATTACCAAGTGGGCCCCAAGCACTACTGTAGCACTCAAGGAAATCTGGGCCCAAAAAATAACATTCCAAAACCCCATTTTGAACTCAAAAGCTCTCTGGAAAATTTTGGTACAGTGAAGAGTCTAGACGGCGGCGGAACCGCGGCCAATGCGTGGGTTTGGCCGCGGTTCCGCTGTGATAAGGTGGAATCACATGACCAAATTTTTCCAGAATGCTTAAAATTCCCTACACATCATTCTGCAACTTACTGAAAAAAAATTTCGAGCCAAAAATAATTCGACAGAAAACTGATGCATACGATATCGGGTTTTCGGATATTTGATCGATCGAACCTTTAAACATACTAGACCAAGCTAGACTAGGTTAATGGCGAGGCTCTGATACCATGTTGCGCCACGGCAGCGCCCCAGCCTTCTACTCGAGGCCAAAATGTGGAATCAAAAATTTTCTTAACTTTAAACCGGCGCTACCACGGACAATAAACCCGGATCGTGACCATTAACCTAGTGCTAGCTATCAAGAGAAAGGGTGAGAGATATACCGAGTGATCCGTGTCCTCCGGTCTTCTCGTCATCGTCCCGATCTCCCGCGGAATCTCCAGTCTTCATCTCCTCGCCGGAAAGGGGCACCACGTAGCCGGATTCTTTTACGGGCTCCCACCTCTGGACCAAGGCAACTCGGGCGCGAAGTTGGCTAGCCGACGCGTCCAAGGGTACTGTAGGTTGTAGTGTAGAACCTTTGTCTCATTGGGGTTTATGTTGCCATTGGTGATGGAGGAATGAGGGAAGAACTTTGGAGAGGGGTTTGGAATTTTTCAAGCAAGCAAAGTGAGATGAACAAATTTCCCTCATCAAAATGAACCTCTCTCTCTCTCTCAAAAGTGGCCGGCCCCCTCATATCTCAAAATGGTGGAGGGAAAAAACAGAACAAGAAGGAAGGTGAGTGTAGGAAAAGAGAATGGGTGATCATAAGCAAATGTGATGATAACAAAGTCATCTCAATTTCAAATCCTTTCTCATCTCAAAAAGCAAAGGAAAAAAATAATAAAGAATCTCATCATGATGAAGCTACAAATGCAAGAAACCCCCTTCCACAAATGTTATTTGCAAACCTGCAAATAACCCCCTCCATCGGAAAGTCCGGCCGCGAAAGAACAAAGGAAAACCGGCCGGAACTGAATGCAAACTGGCAACTTCAGAAAACTGATCCCGTAATAAATTACAGGAAAACCCCGCTACTGCATATACATGCCCGCATTTGTATTCCCACTGAATGCAAATGCAAAGAGACAAAATCTACACTATCTCATACTAGGATCCGGCTTAAGCCAAAGCCGGCTAGTAAAATCCGTCCGATCATCGATCCGTGCAATACCGCACGTATCTGATCGAACCCTGCCATATCTCCATACGGCCTCTACAGCGTTTCGCCCGAAACCTGAGTAACTGTGTGTGGTGGACTCTAAAGACTCGTCAATACTATGGCTTTGGATTTAACCACTAGCACGTCAGAGGTATTAGCCATACGTGACGGGCTACCAGCTATTGACCAAAAGGGACGTCGATGAGAGAACTCATCCTGACACCCTACTGAGCCTGTCAGTGACAATATCCGTACAGTCCGGTCCGTTCGTCTATGAGTATCGCATGGCGGGCCTAGGGGGTTGGTAAAAGTCAGACCCCTAAAAGCGGTACAAGTCGTGTCGGATTGAAGCCCAGAACACCCTGAGATACTATTGGAATACCTACCAGTAAATCTCCTGCCTTGTCCAAGGACTTTTCATGTACTGGCTCTCCTAGACACAGCGCGACCTCACCCCCAATACCGGGAGAGACGAACCCCTGTAGATCCACTCACTGCCTCCATGTGGCTCGGGAATGTACCCAACTAAAACCTGTTTGCACGTCTCCTTTGAGCGTGGTAGGATAGTAATCAAAGCACAGTGGGAACTCACACGAGACAAATGACGATCTCAGGTCGATGAACTAACCTGTACACATGTCACCAGGGAACTGCTATCTGACGTCAGGTATAATACCAACTACCAGGTTCCCGGCGAGTCCTGTCCGGTGTACTCATAACCCAATAAGCACCTGTATACATCTTAGGTGAACCAACTGACACCAGTGGCTTGTGAGACCGGCCACCGCCCCTCGTCGGGGTCGCGACTGTATACACTAGTCTACTCTGGAGAATCGATGCCCTGTCTCGAAACTCCCATGACTAGGGACCTTTTAAGGATGTCCTTATAGACCCCAGCTCCCACGTATATGATCGCCCTCATATTGCTGGTAGTCAAGCAAGAATCCTAGGGGCTCTATTAACGTGTAATAGCGACTCATAAGGTCACCTAAAGCAGTACACGATGATAAAGATAAACCAGATAGCATACTATCATCTTGAGTAAGACTGTCCTACTGGGACAGGTCCTCCCTCAATCATTGCAATCACGTGCCTGTGATCCAATAATTGACTCTGAGGGCACTATCTCCAACAGCTATGGGGTGTGGCTATCTATTAAGTTTACCCGGTGAGTATCCGCGTATGCTACGAGATTGCGACGGACTTTTGATCTCATCAAAATCCCGTGGAAACCGATCAAATGGGACTAAACTGCTAGATTTATAACATTCAAATTAGTTACCTCATAACTACTTCTGGATTCCAAATATTGTATCACATTCTAGATAAATAGACAATGTTAAACTTTCCGATCGACTAAACAAACACCCAAGATTTCCCAAATAGCTCAACACTTGAGCGGAGTTCAAAAAATATCCAACACATGCCACAGTACCAATTGTCCAGCCGTAGAAGGGTCAAACCAACGCCTCACATGTGGCAACGCCGTACTGCCCCAAACCCTAAGGTTTAGAGGCGGTTCAAAAGGTCACATAATCGTGTTAAAGTTTGTGTTCTTCTAGAGGGTCTACCGCGTTACTTGCACGACTTTGAATGTTCTTTAACTAAGGAAAAATCCAACACTTGGAAATTTTCCGACTGGGGAAAAAGTGAGTTATTGATATCCGTTCGAACTTTTTAACATGTTCTAAATTACCCGGAAAAACTTAAACGAATTCAAACTTTCAAATTGAATCAACGAATACAAAAGATCTCAAGAAAACTCAACACTTGAGTAGAATTAAAAATTCCCAGAAGCATGCAAAAGTACCTACGGATATTACTGTAGCAAAATCTAACCCTAATTGCCCTTTTTGGCCACGGAACCGCCGCGCAAGGCAGGGTATTGCCGCGGTTCCGCGGCGCTTTAAAGGTATTATGGGCTCGTTTTTTACAGTAATCCTTAGAATTCCCTGCTTAATTTTCTGAGTATTTTTAATACAGAAAAAATCAACATTTTTAAAAATTTCCAGAGAGGGGTGTAAAATGGGGTTTCGGGGTTCGACCGGACTTTAAACTTCGTCTAGACTTCGCCTAAAACTCTAGCTTGGCTCTGATACCACTGTAGGGTTACTAGGCACTGTCACAAGGTTCTACAAGGCATCAACCATGCCCGATTTAAAATTTAGACATGCCGAACAACCCTAACCAAGATCTTAGACTAGAGATTAGGCGAAACAACGCAAGTAAACAACTTTACTTCTAAGAGTTGGGGATTACAACCTTTGTAGTTCATTCCTTCACTTCTAAAGCTCCGTGTTGAGGTCCCTTCGCTGCGATCATCGAGTACCCGGACTCTAGAGAGGCTCCATGAAGAGAAAGATGCAAACTTGCTTCCGATCTTCGATAACAAAGATAATCTACCTTGAAGAAACTCAAACCCAAGCTCTTGCTTTGCTAATCAAGTATTAGCAAAGCAAACACCCTAATCTAAGTGGCTAGAATAGATGAGGATGATGAAGTAGGAATTTATATCTCATTTGTTTTCGATTTCTCACTCATTATCATCACTTATGAAAAAGCCAGTGAAGCTTTTCATCAAGCAAGAAGGAAGAAGAAGATGATCAAATCCTTTTGTGATGAATAATGAATCAAGTGTTAGGTTAGAAATGCAACCATGGGTTAAGTAAGAAGACTTAACCCATGTAGAGATTTAACTATGGTTAAAGGGTTGGATTGGGTTAAAGAAATATCTTTACAAAATATCATAAATATCTAGGTCAAAGTCAAAGTTTCAAGAAGCTTCTTGAAAGCTTCATGAAAGCTTAACCCTAATCCAAACCCTAACCATATTTAAACTCCACAAATCATGTTGCATTTATAACCATAACATGTTACAATATTATATATCACATATACAATATTTATTGTAACAAAATAAAATAATACAATTAACATATATCACATATATATCAATGTATTATCCGAGTGAGAAAAAGAATCTTTTAGTGAGCTTATATTAGTTAATGTAATTTACTATATCAAATATATAATTATACATTAAATTATCGAATCAACTCTTGATCCGATAATCCGGCTATTTCACAAATAACCGACTAATATAATCTGTATCGGTTCATCGAATCAACACTTGATCCGATGACCCGGCTATATCACATATACCCGGCCGATATCTCATATCGCGAGAATCTAATATGGTATGACATACGTATTGTTCTCGGTCCCGTACATATCATATATGTGCTCCTACTCCGTTTTTCCTGAGCCAGGAAACCTCTGTGTAGGACTCTAAAGAATCGTCAATACGCCGGCAGTAGGTGATGATCATATCAAACACCCATAAGCTGCAAGCGGTCAGCTAAACGTAACAGCCACCCAGGTATTGAGCAATCAGAAGATCAATAAGCAATCCTGTACATTCTCCCATGAATCCAACCTGTAACACTCCCGTACAGTCCGGTCTCTTCGTCTGATATGTCGCATATCTCGCCTAGGGGTGGTAAACGTCAGACCCAATTAGCTTGATAAGTCATGTCGATATGAGGTCCATAACAGTTCGAGAAACTACTGATAACACTTACCAGTAAATCTCAGCAACCCTGGCCAGGGATTTCCAGTTATTGCCAATCGAACACAGCGCAACATCAACTCCCTATACCGGAAGAGACGAAACCCCTCCTATCGCTCATTGCCTCCATGTGATTCGGGAATGTATCCAAAAGCCACCGTTTTGCATGCCCTCTTGGACGTGGTATGATGGAAATCAAAGCACAGTGGGAATCACACAAGACTCTATGACGATCTCGGGTCTACAGACTAACCTGTACCAGTGTCACCAGAGAACTGCCATCTGACGTGAGGTATAATACCATCTGGGAGTTCTCGGCGAGTCCGTCCAGTATACCCAGTTTCCACTGAGAACCCGTATACCTTCTCTGATATCAAACACCAATGGATATGGGATCATCCATCGTCCATCATATGGGTCAAGAAGCGCATACGCTAGTCTACTCTGGAGTATCGATGCTCTATCTCGGTACTCCTACGACTAGGAACATTTGAAGAATGTACTTGGCGACTACACTGTCCCCACTAGTATGATCTGCATCATAGTCCTGGTAGTCAAGTACTCATCCTAAAGGCTTTATCAACATGTGACATAGAGACAATCGGAGTACATGTTAAGATATAGAGTAATAAGATAGCATACTATCATGTCGAGCAAGAAAGTCCTCCCTATATATGTCCAAGCATCCACTACTTTATACAACGTATGTACAGTAATGGCCTCTTGGGCATACATATAACTAACTGCTACGCCCCCAGAGAAAAGAGGTTATTTAATAAAGGAACTTCATGAAAGCGTCGTAAAACCTCCCTCGAAGTACCGACACCGGCCTGGCTAAACGGTTAAGTAAGTATTGTACGGTGAGAATAGTCCTGACCAGTTCTTCCTTTTTGGTTTGAGGAGGGATTCGAGAAACAGTGGGAGCCATCCTGTTTAGATAAACTAAAAACCACTCTAAACTTGCAAGAGCATCATGCTAAAGTGTTCCCTCTCTCTCTCTCATTGCAGTGACCCAGAACATGACAGGCCTTAAGTTATTATTAGATAAAAATATTTTGACAGGGCCAAACTATAAAGATTGGTTCCGGAATGTTATGATGGTTATTACCTATGACAAATTGGGGTATGTCCTTACTATAAAGGCCCCTGCCGTCCCAGGTCCTGAATCCAGTGTCGTGGATAAGGAAATCCGAAAGACCTGGGAGTTAGATTGCGCGAAGGCCAAATGCATGGTGGTTGCCTCTATGAATAATGAACATTAGAGGAGGCACGAGAATATGGATCTTGAATCCATATTTCTCCACACCAAGGAACTGTATGGAGAGCAATCTCGTATAGCTAGATACGAGACCTCGAAGAACTTGTTTTAGTCGAGGATGGCCGTCGGATCATCTGTAGGGCAATATGTCCTTAAGATGATTGGCTATATTAAAGAGCTCGTAGACCTCAGGACAACATTAGAGAACGAGCTATATACAGACTTGGTTCTTCAGTCCCTTCCTTCCACCTACGCCCAATTTATCTTGAATTTCAACATTCAAGGTAAGGAAGTTGAGCTTCCAGAACTCCTTAACATGTTGAGTAGTGCAGAGGGCACCTTGCAGAAGGCAAGGGAAACACCCACTATGTTTGTTCGTGGTGCTTCCTCTTCCAGGTCCAAGGAAAGGGCCAAAGGAAGGAAGAAGAAGGCCGCTATCAAACCAAGAGGCGGTGTTGGTAAGGTGGGAGTTAAGGGAAAGGCAAATGTTGCGGTGCTAGTAGTGGCAAAGGACGGGTGCTGCCACTGTCGTAGGAAAGGCCATTGGAAGAAAGATTGCAAAGCTTGGATTGCCAAGAACCAGGACCCGAAGCAAGCTGTGGCTTCGGCTTCAGGTGTGTTTGTAATTGAAAATTATCTGTTAATTTACTCTACTTCCTGGGTATTAGATACCGGATCAGGATCTCATATATGCAATTCATTGCAGGTACTGAGAAACCGTAGAGTGCTGAAGGTTGGTGATATGACCCTTCAGGTTGCTAACGGAGCTAGCGTGAATGCTGTTTCCGTAGGGGATTATCACCTTGGATTGACAAGTAGACATATTTTGGTTTTGCGCAACTGTTTTTGTGTACCTAGTTTAATGTGTAATATCATATCAGTATCGTTGTTATCAAAAGAAGGTTATGATTTCACGTTTGTAAGCGAAGTTGTTAACATCCACCTTATTCTTGGTTTGATTAGGTCCGGTACACTAGATAATGGTATATACGTGTTAAACCAATTACAAATTTTCAATGTCCAGAACACACTAAAAAGAAAGTCTTCAGATATAAATCAGGCTTTCTTATAGCATTGTAGACTAGGTCACATCAATGAGACAAGGTTAACTAAGTTACATAGAGAAGGATATTTGGATCCGTTGCAATATCAATCTTATGCCACTTGTCAATCATGTCTCAAAGGAAAGATGACAAAGACTTCATTCACTAGACGTGGAGTAAGAGCGAGCGAGCTCTTAGGACTCATACACAGCGATGTATGTGGTCCAATGTCTACACATGCAAGAGGCGGTTTTTCATATTTCCTTTCTTTTACGGATGATTTTCTAGGTATGGATTCATTTTCTTGATGAAACATAAATCCGAGGCCTTTGAGAAATTTCGAGAATATAAGAATGAAGTAGAAAACCAAACCGGCAAAAGTATCAAGACATTAAGATCTGATCGAGGTGGTGAATACTTAAGTGCCGAGTTCCTGGGTTACCTAAAAGAGAATGGAATTCTCTCTCAACTTACTCCTCCATACACTCCACAGCATAACGGTGTATCGGAAAGACGGAACCGAACCCTATTAGATATGGTGCGTTACATGATGAGTAATGCTGAGTTACCGCGATCTTTCTGGGGTTATGCACTAAAATCAGCTGCATATCTTCTGAACAGGGTTCCTACCAAGATTGTGCCTACCACACCATATCAGATGTGGAGTGGGAAGAAACCCTATCTTCAGTATCTGAAGATATGGGGATGTCTAGCTTTTGTTAAAAAGCAGAATACGGACAAACTCGAGGCACGATCAGTACAGTGTAAGTTTTTGGGATATCCAAAGAACTCCAAGGGGTATTTTTTCTATTACGCAGAGGAACAAAAGGTTTTTGTTTCTCGTAATGCCCATTTTCTAGAACAGCAGTTTTTAGAAAAGGAAACAAGTGGGAGCGCAATAGAACTGGAAGAAATTCCAGAACCACAAACTACTACTGAAAGTTTGGTAGAACCAGAAGTTCAAGAAAAACCGGACATTCCCACACCCCTCCGCAGGAGTAGTAGGCCGTCTCATCCGTCTGAGAGATACTACGGTTTTCTCATCGACGGGAATAGAGAGGATTGTGTCATTGATAATGATGAACCTACTAGCTTCCAGCAGGCCATCCAGAGCGGCGACTCAGTAAAATTGCTGGATGCAATGCGGACCGAGATGGAGTCCATGTACACCAACAAAGTATGGACTTTGGACTTTGCTCCAGATGGGGTAAAACCCTTAAGATGCAAGTGGATCTTCAAGAAAAAGATTGGTGTAGATGGACAGGTAGAAACCTATAAGGCTAGACTTGTTGCAAAGGGTTTTCGTCAAAAACCTGGTTTGGACTATGACGAAACTTTTTCTCCAGTGGCTATGCTCAAATCCATTCAGATCCTTCTTCCCATTGCCGCCTTCCATGATTATGAGATCAGGCAGATGGACGTAAAGACGGCTTTTCTAAATGGTAATTTAGAAGAGTGCATCTATATGGATCAGCCAGAAGGTTTCAATCAGAGTGGGAGCAGCGGGAAAGTATGCAAGTTGCTTAAGTCCATTTATGGACTAAAGCGGGCATCGCGGAGTTGGAACATCTGTTTTGATGAAACGGTCAAAGAATATGACTTTATCAAAAATCCAGATGAACCATGTATATATAGTAAAATTGTAGCACGAACTGTCGTATTCCTCGTCTTGTACGTGGATGACATTTTATTGATAGGAAATGATATTCCTATGCTACAATCTGTCAAAGGATTCTTGTCACACAGGTTCTCCATGAAAGACCTGGGTGATGCCTCTTACATTCTGGGGATCCAGGTCTATCGTGATAGATCTAAGAGGATGTTGGGACTTTTGCAGTCCAGGTATATCAACACTATACTGAAAAGATTCAGTATGGAAGATTCTAAGCGCGGTAATTTACCGGCTTGTCACGGAATCGCCCTCTCCAAAGAGATGTCTCCCAAGACTGATTTGGAAAGGGATTGCATGTCAGTTATACCTTACGCTTCTGCAGTAGGCTCTATAATGTATGCGATGTTGTGCACCAGACCCGATGTAGCTTACGCACTGAGCGTGGTAAGCCGGTATCAGTCAGGCCCAGGGGAGAAGCACTGGATAGCAGTAAAGAACATTCTCAAGTACCTGAGAAGGACTAAGGATATGTTCTTGGTTTACGGCGGAAAAGACCTCAAGATCGAGGCTTTTGCTGACTCCAGCTTCCAGAGTGACAAGGATGACTCCAAGTCCATGTCAGGTTATGTCTTTACCTTCAATGGTAGGGCGGTGTGCTGGAAGAGTTCCAAGCAGGACACCGTTGCTGACTCGACGATGGAAGCAGAGTATATCGCTTCTTGCGATGCCGCAAATGAAGCAGTCTAGATAAAGAAGTTCCTCACAGAACTTCAGGTGGTTCCATCCATTGTTGATCCAATACCTCTGTATTATGACAACAATGGGGCTATAGCTTTAGCAAAGGAACCCAGGTCCCATCAGATGTCCAGACACAACTTAAGGCGGTATCACCTGATCAGGGAGATCATAGATCGCCAGGAGATCGAGGTCTGGAGAGTTGCTATAGAGGAGAACACTGCAGATCCATTCACAAAGGCCTTACCTCAGATTCAGTTTGAGAAGCTACTCGAGATGATAGGTCTTCGATATGCCAGTACATGGCCCTAGTTCAAGTGGGAGATTGCTAGTGTATATGCCCTAGGGGCCATTATTGTATCATACTAGTTTGTATATTACTTAATGGAAGCTTGGGATATTCACAGTTATATTAACAGTCTCGCTCAACATAATAGTATGCTACTTGGTTTATATCTATCTTAATATGTGTATATGTTAGCATATCGCGAATACATATTGATAGAGCCCTTAGGATCATGCTTGACTACCAGCGTTGTGATGGCAGTCACACTAATGGGGGCTGGATAGTCTACAAGCACATCCTTTTTCAGGTCCCTAGTCGTAGGATTATCGAGACAGGGCATCGATACTCTGGAGTAGACTAGTGTGTACGCTTCTCATCCCAGTTGGGGAGATGGTCTGTCCCACAGCGATCATTACGATGTACTGGAGATAGTATACAGGTGCTCGTTGGGTTACGGGTACACCGGATAGGACTCGTAGGGAACTGTTGGTTGGTATTATACCCATCATCAGTTAACAGTTCCCAGGTGACATGAGTATAGCATAGTCCGCAGACTTGACACTGCTGCTTCGTCTTGAGTGTGTTCCCTCTGTTCTTAGATTGCTACCCTACCACGGCTCAAAGGAGTCATGCAAACAGGTAGCAGTTGGGTGCAGTCCCGAAGCACTTGGAGGCAGTGGCAGTTAGATAGGATTCTTTTCTCCCGGTATTGGGAGTTGATATCGCGCTTTGTTTGGAGAGCCATTACGCAAAGTCCCTGGCCAGGGCAAACGAGATTTGCTGGTAGGATTTCCAGTAGCTTCTCAAGGTGTAATGGGCTTCACTCCGACATACTTATACCGCTTTTAAGGGACTGACGCTTGCCACCCCCTAGGCCCGATATGCGATAGTCCTAGACGAACAGACCGGAATGTACGGAGATTTCCACATCAGGCTCAGTAGGAGTTCGGATGGGTTTCCTCATCGTCCTTCTTATCGACATCTACCTGGGGACCGTTACGTACAGCTAGTACCGCTTGTGGCCTGTGGTTAAACTCACTGCCAGCGTAGTGTCGAGTCTTTAGAGTCCCACATAGAGAGTTTCCCTGCTTCAGGAGAAACGATATAGAGGTCGTTTGGTTTTACGACAGGGTTCGGACACATACGTGTATTTATGCACAACAATGTTCGGACAATTTTTACTAGCAGGCTTTAGTTTAAGCCGGATTCTAGTATTGGATTATTGGATTTATACAGTCTCAATATTTCCGTGTTTTCACAGATGGGAGGGGCATTCTCGTAATTAGTCGAGAAGTTTCTAGAAGAAAGATGAGGTGGAGAGCTTAGGTGGAATTTGCATTAAATGGATTAGTGACTCATGGAGTGATTCATCCAAATGAGTTAATGAAGCATTTATTGCTTAATGACTCATGAGCTAATTCATCCAAAGTGAATTAATGAAGCATGGTTGATATTATTATATGTTATTCATTTAGATAATTATCATGCTTCATATATTCACAAATGAGACATAATTCATTTCATTCTCACAAACACATTCACTCTCCTCAAGATCTCTCTCTTCAAAGACCTAACCCTAATCCTCTGAGATCTCAAGGGTTAGCAAGACTAATAGATCCCTAATCCATCTTTATATCCTTTAGGTTACCTTGATTAGCAATCATAGCCACCTAGTTACCTTAAGTGAGAGGTTAAAGCTTGGAGAAGGAACTCTCGGGTGGATCTTCTATCACATCGAGGAGGCCGACGAGGAGGTGAACAACAAGAACAAGAAGGACTAGAATCTTGAGGTATAATCATCTATCATAGTAGTTAATCACTTCTAGATAGTTGTTAGTTAGGGTTTAGCAAAGATCCGTAAAGTTAGTCGATGTTAACTTGAACAAAAATGATTGTTTTACCTATTCCGCCTCCCCGCATCATGTGGGGTGTCTAACGTCGACTTACAATAACTTCATTATAGTCCATTACTTTTTGCTTTGCATCGTGGTATTCAGTTGGAATATCCTGCACCTCATTCTACGGGGAAAGAGCCGAGATCCCTTCACCGGGAGTGACCTCTTTAGCAATGGTTTTCGCCACTATATATTTGTAAAAAGCTATCCGGTTCCTTCAACGATATCAAGTTCATTACGTTAAAGGTTTTTCGCCAAAAACCATGCGTAGCCCTCTGTCATTTCAGACGGGTAGCACTTAGTATTCATGCTATGATTGTTGGCCTTCGTCAAGGCATAGTGTATGGTAGCTTCTTGTTACCTTCCTGTTGCATAGATACATGCGTTGGTTTGGGACAGTCGTACAACCATGTTGGCCCTAGTCAAGGGCTTGTACCGGTGTGTTCAAATTAACCTGGACAATGACGGGTAGAACTTGATATGTGATTTATGATTTGTTGGCCTTAGTCAAGGTCATAAGAGTATGGGGTAAAAATCACATCGGGAGTTTTAAACATAAAGGAAACTTGCCAGGCATGCGCTTTCATGACCCGAAATATTAGCTCGTGACCAGTACTTAAATCACGCAACGTCTAAAGGTGTAACGTGATTCAAGTAAGCTAAAACCCAGAAATCTAAACCTTTTTAAGAAAATAAAGGAGGTGAAGTTTTGAAATAAAGGTATAATGAAATCAAGTTTTCTTAATGCATAGAAAAGGAACATGAATGCTGCAAGTAAAATTTACTAGCTTGATAACATGTTTCGTCTTTTAAAATTCTGGGCAGCACCACCTTTGTATATTTTGATCCAAAACCATAAATACAAAACAAGAATAATGGCATCCCCAAGCGGGAGCTAGCTCTTCGCCAACCGGCGGATCACAACCACGCAAAGCAGTATAAGTATGTATACGATGCCCAACGGCGAAGTTCACCACAAAAGGTAAAGAAATAAGCAAGACATCAAACCACAAGTAGCAGAAATACCCTCGCTCTAAGTCTCGCAACCACAAATCTCACCAAGTCTCATTACTTATACAAATACTAATTTTGAATGATGGAGTTGACTATATACAATATGAAATACAAATACAAGAGTGGGTACGATACAAATGTCCCACCCACCAAATGCAAAACACCCAAATGAACCTATGTGCCAGCGATGCCGCTACGGATCCATGCGGTCAACCTGCAAGAACTGTGGCATAACGGGGGTGAGTTGCCAACTCGTGAGTAGAAAAACATCAACAAGTAGAAATCGAATAAACAACGACTCCTAGGTCAACTATATCATAAAGGTAATACTATGATATCTAGGATGACCGGGTCTGTATATGTGCCAAAAAGGTAGTCAATGCCTATAAGCATGTGGATAACATCCAACAGCATAATCAATGTATGTATGCAGGGGGATCTCGTCCAACCATAAAATCAATGTATGTATGCATGTGGGTCTCGTCTATGTGTCAACCACTGACACAAAAACATCATACATGTAAATATCATAAGAGCATATGCATGAAAGTATGGGGATATAAATCAACGTGTGTCCCTCGCGACACATCAAAATCATGGAACCTGAGTGCCCAGCATCGACACTCGAAACATCATGAAAACCCGTGTCCAGCATCGACACGTAAATCCTCATATCTCGGGCTCCGTCAATCCGGATCGGCCTTTGGGCTTCGTCAGTCCGGATCGGCTCATATCATCTCTCGACTCTGGTCGGTATTCTCCGGATATCCACCAGGTCCAACCAATCACCGGTAGATAGTAGTCCCTCTGCCAGGCTCACTGTCTACTGCACAGCAGATCCGTTCTCTCCTCGGGGTACCATACCGGGTCCACCATGTTGTTGGGCCACGGCGGCGCCCCGGCCGTCAAACCGATGCCAAATGCGGAACAAAAAGTTTTTACAAAAAACGGCGCCACCGCAACCCAAATACCCGGATCGTTCCATTAACCGTAAACTAGCAATACGTAAAAGGAGTTGAAAAGATTATACCGGTCGATCCGTGTCCTTCGGTCTTTAATCTCCGTACCAAGCTCCCCGCTGCTGCGCCGACGAAGTCTGCTCTCCGATCTCGCTCGTCAAGGTGGCACCACGTCGTTGAATCTTTATACGGGCTCCCGCCTCTAGATCGAGGCAACTCGGATATGAAGTTTGCTAGCCGACATGTCTAAAATTGATGTAGAGAGAGTGTAGAATACTTTATCTTAAAGCACCCATGCGATTGGGTGGAGGTAAATTGGAGTTGCCAAGGAGGTGAATATGTGAGCATAGGATTTTCCATTGCCAAGGAAAGAATCAAAAAACCCACTGCCTAAAGAGCTCGGCCAGAACAAGAAAAAGAATGGGCTCTGTGGTTTTTTTAAAGAATGAAGTGATGATATTTCTTTTAAGTTAGAGTGTCAATCTCTCACCACAAAAAACCCCTTGCATTTTCAAAGCATGCCAAATTGCAAGGAACCCTCCCACTGCAGAATTCAGCCACCATGCAATAGCCCCATGTTGCCCCATGTCCAAGGATTTCAGTGCATGCATGAATTTCAGTGAAGGAAAAGCCAAAAGAAAATAGTCAAGGTCAAAGCTCACAATGATCAAACAAGGTGTTTGAGGCGGAAAAAGAAACTGGCAACTCCGAGAGTGATCCCATAACGAATTACGAGATAAACCCTCAACTGTAAAGACATACCCGCATTTGTATTCCGACCGAATACGAAATGCAACGAGACAAAAATATTCCTACAGTATAATACTATGATCCGGCTTAAACCAAAACCCGCTAGTATTATCCGTCCGACCATGATTCGTGTGCACGGATATGATCAAACCCTGCCATACAACCATACGACCTCTATAATGTTTCGCCCAAACTTGGGAAACTGTCTGTGGGGGAATCTAATGACTCATCAATACACTGGCACTGGGTATAACCACTAGCACGTCAGAGATACTAGCTGTACGTAACGGTTGCCTATGTATTGAACGAAAGGGAAGCTGATGAGCGAACTCATCCTAAAACCCTACTGATCCTGACAGTGACAACATCCGTACAGTCCGGTCCGTTCGTCTATGAGTATCGCATATAGGGCCTAGGGGGCTGGTAAACGTCAGACCCCCAATAGCGGTATAAGTCGTGTCAGAGAGTAGCCCAGAACACCCTGAGAAACTACTGGAATACCTACCAGTAAATCTCGATTATCCTGGCCAGGGATTTCATGTAATGGCTCTCCTAGACACAGCGCGATCTCACCCCCAATACCATGAGAGACGAATCCCTGACGATCCGCTCACTGCCTCCATGTGGCTCGGGACTGTACCCAACTAAAACCTGTTTGCACGACTCCTTTGAGCCGTGATAGGGTAGTAATCAAAGCACAATGGGAACTCACACGAGACAAATGACGATCTCAGGTCAACAGACTAACCTGTACACATGTCACCTGGGAACTGCTATCTGACGATATGTATAATTCCAACTAGTATGTTCCCGGCGAGTCCTGTCCGGTGTACTCATAACTCAATGAGCACCTGTATACATCTTAGGTGAACCAAATGACACCAATAGCTTGTGAGACCGGCCACCGCCCCTCGTCGGGGTCTCGACTGTATACACTAGTCTACACTGGAGTATCGATGCCCTGTCTTGAAACTCCCACGACTAGGGACACTTTAAGGATGTGCTTATAGGCCCCAGCTCCCAGGTATATGATCGCCATCATACTGCTGGCAGTCAAGCAAGAATCCTATGGGCTCTATCAACATGCAATAGTGAACTAAAGTATGTACACGATGATAAAGACAAACCAGATAGCATACTATCATCTCGAGCAAGACTGTCCTATCGGTATAGGTCCTCTCTCAATCATTGCAATCACGTACCTGCAATCCAATAATTGACTTTGAGGGCACTATATCCAACAATCTCCCACTTGCACCTAAGGCTAATTATTGCGATGTCGCGTACTCACTGCTCGTGTGATACCGAACATCCAACTCCTCTACTAATCAGTTTCACAAAGCTCGTTTGTAAAACTATTGTGTTCGATAAATAACCTCAGTGAGTGGATCCGCCCTGATGTTTCTTTCCATGTCTCTCTTTTTCTCAAGTTCGCGGAGAAAACCATCTCCCGAAATGAGCAATACCTGTCTTAGAATATCTCTGGATATCTGATGAGACCCAGTTCATAAATGAAATCCAAATCCAGCAAACTTCTTAGACTGTATCGTTAACTGAATTTAATCAGTATCCTGCACCATGCCTCCCTCAGTATGCGCTTGGACCACCTGTCCAAAATACTGCCTCTCGTTAGAGGGAAAACAATAACTCTGACAGTCACTCTGTCATCCAGGTCACCTTGGAAGCCTGGAATGATAACCGTCTCCCAAAGGATACTGCCGTTATCAAATCCCTAGAACATCCACTTATGTTCTAAAATTGCTTCCGAACGTTTCTCCAAGATTGGATTAATATTAACTTATTGCATCTAGTGCAAAAACAATATCTGGTGTGGTACTTGACATCTTATAATCAACTCAATTGCCTAAGCAAAGGATCTGCTAATCATGCACATCCCTCTCCCTTTCAGTCTGTAAGACACCTTTAGAGATGGTGACTCCATCACCTGTAGGTATACCACCATGCCAGGAGTCGTTCATTCTAAAATATCTTTAGAATACTGTCTAAGTACCCAGATTGGGAAACTATCCAAATCTAGATCTAAAACCATAAATCCAGTAACCAAAATGCCTGATATTAAATCCATATCTTATGTGGAGAAACCACCGTGTGACAACCATAGTATGACCGATTGTAGTATAGGAATTTCACTTCCTACAAAGTGTATGTCTTCCAAGTATTAGGACATCACACCCTACTACCTTCTTAACAGATCCATCTCCTATTCTAATGAAGTCAAAGCCCATGACCGTCACATCAAAAATAGATGATCTATCTCCGCTATATCTGCTTTAGTTTATAAATAGACCTAAGCTACTTATCCACTATGCTTCCGCTGCTCCTACTTGTCTACAACAACCCTCTGGCAGAGTCATATACACGTCCATTTCTAAAGCTAGTTTAGAACGGCGTTATACTTATCCTCCTGCCGGGTCTCATAGCCTGGAACAACAGTAGTGTCAAGTCTGGGTAAACAAGAACCTCCTTTTCACCGTCATTGAGAATACCGAAGCACTTCTCGGGTGCCTGAGGTTACCCACCATATCTGCGGAGTGGCTAATGGAATGTCAATCCTGATTGAATCTTTAGGTTCTATTAAATTTTCCTTAATCGTTTGCAGTTCTGGAATCTCTTCCAGTTCTACCATACTTCCATTACTGTTTTCTGAAAAAATTCATTTTACTAAAACTATTGCGAGTAAAGAAAAATATCACTATTGATCTTCCAGATGGTAGAAAATTAACCCTCGTCATAGCCCGGGTTAACCCACAAACAGCCATTACAGAAACGTGCCTAGAGTTATTCAGAGTCTGGTTTTAAGCATAAGCCGCACAACTCCCCGTACCTTAACATCGTTAAGATACGAACCATTCTATATACAATATAGAAATAGAGGCACCGATTTAATTGGAATCAGATTCAAATCATACAGCTATCTCCAGTGCATATCAACTAAATGGAGAGAAGCCGATCAGCATTACTCAACTTAGGAATGCATCCAAATATGAGTAACCTGAAAGAGAAGCAAGTTCTCAAAAACCATTACTATCAACTGAATACCAACTACAAGTATTTACATCTTCGATCATCTTGAAGAATACTGATACTTGCAACACATGGTTCTCTAATTTATTCCTGTACCTATAACTTATCAAACTTGGACCTTGTATTTCTACGAAACACTTGTCTAAAACTTGAGAAGTCACAAGTAAACAGAATACGGTACGAGGACCAACCCCTTTGTCCTAATGGACACTGGACAATATACAATACTTTGTATAAGTCCCCTGAGTTGAATAACTCAAACTCTGTGTGTCGTAGGTTGAAAACTGTACCCAGGCGATTTCCTTAAATATCACCAATTACAACGAATTCCGATATAATGAGGATGAACACCTAATTGCCAATAACTTACTCCCACTCATCATCTGTAAAACCATACAGATGTGAGAATCATACCTGGTAAATACATACCCTGGAGCAAGGGTTAATTGGAAAATCAGTTTTCTATTAACAACACACAGCAAAACTGAAACATGAATATGTTTCGAAGGGGTATCCGGGTATTCATAGTAATGCTTCTTCCATTATCAGATTCATGACTGTAACCGTATATTTCCTTACCATCTCTCCAATTCCCTTTATTTGTCTTTAGTCGTTACCTTCTGTACACCATCGTTAGGCTTAATGGTTTTCTTCCTTCCCTACCGTTCGGCACCAGCCTATGATTTAAAAGAAGACTATCCAATAAGCATAATAGGTGTGCTCTCCTAATCCTAGGAGCACTCGCAACCTGAGAGAAGGTAATGATAAAAGACAACTGAATAAAGCTTATTCCTATTTCTCCTGAACCAGAATCCATCCCTGAAAAAGTTCCTTCGAGTTCGTATATAACCATACGATGGATTTATCCAATGGAATTGGATGTTCGTAGTGATACGGGGTGTTCTGGGGAAATACAAAGGTGAAGTAGGAGTGGCGCTGAAATACGTGGTTTGGTCGTGAATGATTGCAGTCGCAATTTACTTTGCCCTCTTTCTGATCCCTTTATTTTGTCTTTACTTATTACCTTCTGTACACCCAACTTAGGCTAATTGGTTTTCTTCATTCCCTACCTTTCGGCACCTGCCTATGGTTTGGAAGAAGACTATCCAATAAGCGTAATAGGTGTGCCCTCTCCTAATCCTAGGAGCCCTCACAACCTGAGAGAAGGTAAAAGGAAAAGACAACTGAATAGTCCTATTCAATCTCTCCAGAACCAGAATCCATTCTCGAAGAAGTTCCTTCGAGTTCGTATATAACCATACGATGGATTTATCCAATGGAAGTGGATGTTCCTAATAATACGGGGTGTTCTGGAGAAACTCAAAGGGTAAAAGAAGGAGAGGCAATGAAGCATGCAACTCTGACAATCCAAAACCCAGTGTTATAAGAAAGTTCGGTTAACTTGGTCATAGAGTTATAATAAAGGGTCGGGCCATAGTTGCAGTCAAAGAGAGAGAGAAAAGAAACACTCTACGTGCACTCTAACCTGAATCAGAATGGTTAATCACTTTATCCAATCAGGAAACCTCCCACTGTATCCTCAAATTCTCCTCCAAACCTGAAAGAAGAATTAGTCGGGATCACCCGAGGAGTACTCCAACTCATCAGTGGGAATCGGGATCCAACTGTTAGTTGTATGTATGCCCTAGAGGCCAGTATTGTACAGATGATGTATATTATATTGGATGCTTGGACATATATAGAGAGGACTTTCTTGCTCGATATGATAGTATGCTATCTGGTTGCTCTTTATCTTAACATGTATACTTGTCTCTTGATACTGTCTTATGGTTACATGTTGGTAAAGCCCTTAAGATGTGTACTTGACTACCTAGTCTATGATGCAGATCATACTAGTGGGGACAGAGTAGTCCATAAGTACGTCCTTTAATGTTCTTAGTCGTAGGTGTATCGAGACAGGGCATCGATATACCAGAGTAGACTAGCGTATACGCTTCTCGACCCATGAGATGGGCGATGGATGATCCCATATCCATTGGTGTTTGACATCAGAGATGGTATACGGGTGCTCAGTGGAGACTGGGTACACTGGACGGACTCGCCGAGAACTCCCAGATGGTATTATACCTTACGTCAGATGGCAGTTCTCTGGTGACACTTGTATAGGTTAGTCTGTAGACCCGAGATCGTCATAGAGTCTTGTGTGATTCCCACTGTGCTTTGATTTCCACCTTACCATGTCCAAGAGGGCGTGCAAAACGGTGGTTTTTGGGTACAGTCCCGAGTCACATGGAGGCAATGAGCGATAGGAGGGGTTTCGTCTCTCCCGGTATTGGAGGTTGATGTTGCGCTGTGCTCGATTGGCCATAACAGGGAAGTCCCTGGCCAGGGCTGATTTAGAGATTTACTGGTAAGTGTTACCAGTAGTTTCTCGACCCGTTATGAGCCTCACATCGGCACGACTTATCGGTTATTGGGGTCTGATGTTTACCACACTTAGACTTGATATGCGGCATATCAGACGAGGAGACCGGACTGTTCGGGAAGTGTTACCGGCATGCTTTTACAGGAGTTGGAGCGGGCTTGCTTGCTGATCTTCTGATCGCTCAATACCCGGGTAGCCGTTACGTCCAGCTAGTACCGCTGACGGCTTGTGGGTGCTTGATGTGATCATCACCTACTGCCGGCGTATTGACGAGTCTTTATAGTCCTACATAGAGGTTTTACTGGCTCAGGCAAAACGAAATAGGAGCACGTATGTGATATGTGCGGGACCGAGAATAATGCGTGTATGTGATACCGTATTCTATTCTCGCGACTTTTTGTATCGTTCGGTTATATATGATATAGCCGGGTTATCCAATCAAGTGTTGATTCGATAAGTCGATACAATGGATGTTAGTCGGTTATATGAGATATAACCGGATTATTAAGTCAAGTGTTGAGTTAATAATTTAGTGTATAATTGTATATTAGATATACTAGTTTACTTTAACTAACACTTGTTCACTTAAGGATTTTTTTCTCACATGTGCACAACTTTAATATATATGTGATATATATTAAAAATGTGTTTTCTTTTTGTATCATGGTTGATGATACACATGACATGGGTGTATAAGACATACACCATTCTAATTTTAGTGAAGGGCTTTTTATATTTAAAGTAAATCTAAATTGATTAATATTTGTTAAGTGCATGAAGATTGTAGAAGCTTTTAGTGCTTTGACAAATTCAACTCAATTTGTTTTACTTAAGATATTTAGTTAACCCAACCATTAGAATTAGCCATGGTTATGTCTCTACATGAGTTAGTATATGATACTCACTCACCCATGGTTAGCTCAGTCACTTGATCATTATCTTTCTCTCTTTATTTTCTTCATCTTCTTCCTTGAGCTAAAGAGCTCTCTAGGGTTTGATCTAAGGTGAGAAACATTGTGAGAAATAAAATTCTAAAGAGAACCCACTTCCTATTTCTCCATCCTCTACTAGACTAGCACTTTAGTTTAGGGTGTTTGCTTCACTAATTCTCTAGTTAGTGAAGTAGCTTGAGTTGGTGTTCCTGTAAGTGCACGGCGGCGCCCCGGCCTCCATCCAGAGGCCAAATGCGGAAGCGATGGTTTACATTAATTTTTCTTGAGCCGGCACCACCGCGCACTAAAAACCCGGATCGTACCATTAACTAGTTCTAGCTAACTACAAGATGGGGAAGGGAGATATACCGAGCGATCCGTGTCCTCCGGTCTTCTCGCCGTCGTCCCGATCTCCCGCGGAATATCCGGTCTCCACCAAGTCACCGGAAGGGCACCACGTCGCCTGCTTCTTTTATGGGCTCCCACCTCTATACCGAGGCAACTCGGGCACGAAGTTGGCAAGTCAACGTGCCCAAGATTTGCTGTAGAATATGTGTAGAACCATGTCTCATTTTAGGGTTCATGGAGTCGCCTTTTGAGTGGAGGAATGATACAAGCTTTTGGAGATTGATCTTGTAGGATTTTTACCAAAGCAAAAGCACAAAAAACCCCACACATGAAATTTGGACAGCCCTCCAATGGCTTGGCCGGCCATGGCTTGGTATGGGAGAGGATAGAATGAATGAGGGAGAGTGTAACAAAACAATGAGGGTCTCTCATAATCCAAGAGAGAGAAAAACAAGATGATGAGAAGAAATCATCACAAGGAATAACCAACACTCAACCAACCTCACCCTTCATCATCATCAACAATCATGTCCTACAAAAGTCAAGCCATGATGAAGATAGAAGTCAGGGTCAAAGAAGAGCTATCATGATACAACAAAATGCAAAGAACATCCTCCACAAATACTTATTTGCACAAATGCAAATAAGCTCTCCTCCACCAATCTTCGGCCATTGAAAGATACAAATGAAAATGGCCGAAACGGAAAGCAAACTGGCAACTCCAGAAAACTGGTCCCGTAATAAATTACAGGAAAACCCCGATACTGTGTATACACACCCGCATTTGTATTCCGACCGAAATACAAATGCAATGAGACAAAATCTACACTGTACTATACTAGGATCCGGCTTAAACCAAAGCCGGCCAGTAATATCCGTTCGATCCTGATCCGTGCAATACCGCACGTATCTGATCGAACCCAGCCATATATCCATACGGCCTCTAGTACTAACTGTCCGATCCTGATCCGTGCAATACCGCACGTATCTGATCGGACCCTGCCATATCTCCATACGGCCTCTACAGCGTTTCGCCCGAAAACTTGAGCAACTGAATGTGAGGGACTCTAAAGACTCGTCAACACCTTGGTTGTGGATTTAACCACTAGCACGTCAGAGGTATAAGCCAATACGTAACGGGCTACCAGGTATTGACCAAAAGGGACGTCGATAAGCGAACTCATCCTGACACCCTTCTGAGCCTGTCAGTGACAATATCCGTACAGTCCGGTCCGTTCGTCTATGAGCATCGCATGGCGGGCCTAGGGGGTTGGTAAAAGTCAGACCCCCAAAAGCGGTACAAGTCGTGTCGGAGTGAAGCCCAGAACACCCTGAGATACTACTGGAATACATACCAGTAAATCTCCTGCCTCGGCCGAGGGCTTCGTGTAATGGCTCTCCTAGACACAGCGTGACCTCACCCCCAATACCGGGAGAGACGAACCCCTGAAGATCCGCTCACTGCCTCCATGTGGCTCGGGACTGTACCCAACTAAAACCTGTTTGCACGTCTCCTTTGAGCGTGGTAGGGTAGTAATCAAAGTACAGTAGGAACTCACACGAGACAAATGACGATCCCCAGGTCGATGAACTAACCTGTACACATTTCTCCAGGGAACTGCTATCTGACGTCAGGTATAAGACCAACTAGCATGTTCCCGGCGAGTCCTGTCCGGTGTACTCATAACCCAATGAGCACCTGTATACATCTTAGGTGAACCAACTGACACCAGTGGCTTGTGAGACCGGCCACCGCCCCTCGTCGGGGTCTCGACTGTATACACTAGTCTACTCTGGAGTATCGATGCCTTGTCTCGAAACTCCCACGACTAGGGACCTTTTAAGGATGTGCTTATAGACCCCAGCTCCCACTTATATGGTCGCCCTCATACTGCTGGTGGTCAAGAAAGAATCCTAGGGGCTCTATCAATGTGTAATAGCGACATGTCAGGTCACCTAAAGCAGTACACGATGATAAAGGTAAACCAGATAGCATACTATCATCTCGAGTAAGACTGTCCTACTGGGACAGGTCCTCCCTCAATCATTGCAATCACGTGCCTGTGATCCAATAATTGACTCTGAGGGCATTATCTCCAACAATCTCCCACTTGCACTCAAGGCTAATTATTGCGATGTCGCATACTCACAGCCCGTGTGATACCGAACACCCAACTCCTCTACTTGTCAGTCTCACAAAGCTCATTTGCGAAACTATTGCGTTCGAGGAATAGCCTCAGTGAGTGGATCCGCTTTAATGTTTCTTTCTATGTCTCTCTATATCTCAAGTTCGCGGAGAAAGCCATCTCCCGAAATGAGCAATACCTGTCTTAGAATGTGTCTGGATGTCTGATGGGACCTAGCTCATAAATGAACTCCAAATCCAAACTTCTTAGACTGTATCGTCAACTGAACTCAATCAGTATCCTGCACCATGCCTCCCTCAGTATTGCCTTGGACCACCTGTCCAAAATATTACCCCTCATCAGAAGGAAAAACTATAACTCTGACAACCTCCTTGTCGTCCATGTCACCTTGGAAGCCTTGAATGATAACTGTCTCCCGAATGAGGCTGTCGTTATCATATCCCTAGAACATCTTCTTATGTTCTAAAACTGCTTCCGACTGTTTCTCCGGGATTGGATCAATGTCAACTTATTGCATCTAGTGCAAGAGCAACATCTGGTGCGGTACTTGACATCTCATGATTGACTCAATTGCCTGAGCAAGTGATCTGCCAATCATGCACATCCCTCTCTACTTTAGTCTGTAAGACACCTTTAGAGAGGGTGACTCCATTACCTGCAGGTATACTACCGTGCCAGGAGTCGTCCATTCTAAATACTCTTAGAATGCTGTCTAAGTACCCTTAATTGGGAAACCACCCAAATCTAGATCTAAAACCATAGATCTAGTAACAAGTATGTCTGATATAATGTCCAAGTCCCATGTTGAGAAACCACTGTGTGACGACCAAAGTATAACCGATCGTAGTATAGGAGTTTCTTTTCCTATTCTGTGTATGTCATCCAAATACCATGACATCACACCCTACTACCTTCTCAGCAGATCCATCCCCTATTCTGATGAAGTCAAACCTATGACTGTCACGTCAGAAATAGATGATCTATCTCCGCTATATCTGCTTTAGTCTATAAATAGACATAAGCTCCCTGTCCACCAATGCTTCCGCTGCTCCCACTGACTACGACAACCTTCTGGCAGAGTCATATACACGTACACTTCTAAAGCTAGTTTAGAACGACGCTATACTCATCCTCCCGCCGGGTCTCGCAGCCTGGAACAACAGCAATGGCAAGTGTGGGTAAATAAGAACTTCCTTGTCACCGTACTTGAGGCTACCGGAGTACCTCTCGGGTGCCTGAAGTTACCCACCTTATCTGCGGAGTGGCCAATGGAATGTCAAACCAGATTGAATCTTTAGGTTCCTATCAAATCTTCAGTAATCGTTTGTGGTTCTGGAATCACCTCCAGTTCTACCATACTCCCACTACTGTTTTCTGAAAAATACATTTTTATTAAAACTGTGGCGAGTCTAGAACAATATCTCTATTGTTCATCCAGATGGTAGAAAGTCAACCCTCGTCATAGCCTGGGTCAACCCACAAACAGCCATTACAGAAACATGCTTAGAGTTATCCAGAGTCTGGTTTTAATCATAAGCCAGACAACTCCCCGTACCTTAACAACGTTAAGATATGAACTGTTCTATATCCAATATAGAACCAGAGGCACTGATTTAATTGAACCAGATTCAAATCATGCAGCTATCTCCAGTGCATGTCAACTAAATGGAGAGAGGCCAATCAGCGTTACTCAACTTAGGAATGCTTCCAATTATGAGTAACCTGAAAGAGAAGCAAGTTCTCTTAAATCATTACTATCAACTGAATACCATACTCAAGTATCTACATCTTCGATCAACTTGAAGAATCCCGATACTTGCAACACTTGGTTCTCTACTTTATTCAAATACCTATAACTTCTCAAAATTCGGACCCTGTGTCTCCACGAAACACCTGTCTAAAAACTAGAGAAGTCATAAGTAAACCGAATATAGTACGAGAACCAAGCCCTCTGTCCTGATGGACCCTGGACAACATACAATACTCTGTATAAGTCCCTTGAGTCTGATAACTCATTCACTGTGTGTCGTAGGTTGAAAACTGTACTTATGGTTAAGAAGAATTACACCGCTGTTTAATGCTCCTTACCTAACCATCCACTGATATAGGTAAATTTCATAGACATAATTTCAGAAAGGTATATCTCACTCTATGAAAATAGACGTACAGATATATCAATTTGAAATTGGTGCATAACAGCGGATATTCAAAACCAAATATTTGTCGTCCGGCAAACAACCCAGGTGATTTCCTCAAATATCACCGATTACAACGAATCCCGATATAATGAGGATGATCACCCAATTCTCAATAACCTACTCCCACTCATCATCTGTAAAACCATACAGATGTGAGAATCATGCCTGGTAAATACACACCCTGGAGTAAGTATCTAATCGGGAAATCAGTTTTCCTTTAACAGTACACAGTGAAACTGAAACATTGAAATGTTTCGATGGGGTATCCGGGTATTCCTAGTAATGCCTCTTCCAGATTCACGACTGTAACCGTATAATTCTTTACCATCTTTCCGAATCCCTTTATATGTCTTTAGTCATTACCTTCTGCACACCCCTTAGGCCAAATGGTTTTCTTCCTTCCCTACCGTTCGGCACCAGCCTATGGTTTGGAAGAAGACTATCCAATAAGCACAATGGGTGTACTGTCCTAATCCTAGGAGCACTCGCAATGCGAGAGAAGGTGAAGATAAAAGACACCTAAATAAACCTTATTCCTATTTCTCCTGAACCAGAATCCATCCCCGAACTGGAACAAGTTCCTTTCGAGTTCGTATATAACCATACGATGGAGTATCCAATAAACTGTGTATCTTCGTAGTGATACGGAGTGTCCTGGAGAAATACAAAGGTGATTTAGGATTGGCGAAGATATACTTGGTTTGGTCGTGAATAGCAGTCGCAATTTACTTTGCCCTCTTACTAATCCCTTGATATGTCTTTACTTAATACCTTCTGTACACCATCGTTAGGCTAATTGGTTTTCTTCATTCCCTACCGGTCGGCACCAGCCTAAGGTCTGGAAGAAGACTATCCAATTTGCGTAATAGGTGTACTATCTCCTAAACCAAGGAGTACTCTCAACCTGAGAGAAGGTAAAAAGAAAAGACAACTGAATAGTCCTATCCGTTTTCTCCAGAACCTGAAACCATCCTCGATTGAATTCTTTCGAGTTCGTATCTAACCATACGATGGTTTTGTCCAATGGAAGTGGACGTTCGTAGTAATACGGGGTGTCCTGGAAAAAAGGGTAAAAGTAGGAGTGGCAATGAGGTCTGCAACTCTGACAATCCAAAAGCCAGTGTTTAAGAAGGTTCGGTCAACTTGGTCACTGAGTCATAGTCAAGGGTCGGGTCAAAGGTCGCTGCCGAAGAGAGAGAGAAAAGAAACACTCAGCGTGCACTCTAACCTAGATCAGAATGGTTACCAATTTATCTAATCTGGAAACCTCCCACTGTACCGTCAAATTCTTCTCCAAACCCAAAAGAAGAATTAGTCGGGATCACCCGAGGAGTAAACCAACTTATCAGTGGGAATCGGGATCCAACTATCATCGCATGATAACGTGACGGAATCCGCTCACGGTGTCACACTCCAGAAGGTATGCGCATATCTGGAAAGTTTCAGTTCTTTTGAAACTCCCGATGTGATTTTTGCCCCATGCTCTTATGACCTTGACGAAGGCCAACAAATCATAAGTCACATGTCAAGTTCTACCCGTCATTCTCCAGGTTGATTTGAACCCACCCGCACAAGCCCTTGACGAAGGCCAACAAGGCTATACGACTGTCCTAAACCAACGCATCTATCTATGCTGCAGAAAGGCAACAAGCAGCTACCATACACTATGCCTTGACGAAGACCAACAAACATAGCATGAATACTACGTGCTACCCGTCTGAAACGACGGAGGGCTACGAATGGTTTCTGGCGAAAACCTTTAACGTAATGAACTTGATATCGCTGAAGGAACTGGATAGCTTTTATGAAAATATAGTGACGAAAACCATTGCTAAAGAGGTCACTCCCGGGGAAGGGATCTCGGCTCTTTCCCTGTAGAATGAGGTGCAGGATATTCCAACTGAATACCACGATGCAAAGCAAAAGTAATCGGCTATAGTGAAGTTATTGCCCTGAAGCAAACTTTTTGTCCAAGGGGTCACTCCCGGTGAAGGGATCTCGGCCCTTGCCTCGTCGACTGAGGAGCAGGATATTCCAACTGAATACCACGATGCAAAACAAAAGTGAACGTCCTTGCAATAACAGCTTTTTGAAAAGTGTTCCAACAACATCAGATTAGGTTTGTTTTTAACTTGCATTGATCCGAATCAACACAGTCCCATCAATTGATCACACCACAAAGAACGAAAATAATATGACGTACGTATATGCCATCCGCATTCGCCACTGGGTCCCGTCATTACCCGTTAGGTTAGCTAACTAACGACAGAGCGGGGACTGGACTAGCGCGGATGCAAAACATATACAACATCTACTAATATATATACCAATATATTATATTTCGCTCAAGGCGTGATAAAAAACAACATCGCAGAAATGTATAGCATCACAGAACAATACAGATATCTGGGATCCCCGGGTTTCACAGAGCCACTACTGAAACCCGACGTTCCCCTGGTCGTGTGGATAGCCTGTGCAATGAAATCCTAGACCCCTACGGGCGCGGCAAGTTACCCGCCAAAACCTGAAGGGGGCAGCCCCCTTCAGCAACGTGAATGGACCACCCAGCACTTCACGGAATCCGGTAACTTGGGCATCCCTCCTGGGTCAACCTGTACCCCCTACGAGTGCGGCGAATAGCCCGCCAATTCTAGAGTGAAGCCCCCTCTGTCTCAATGCCATGAGATGCAGGCTCGTTGCCCTCTAGAATCCGGCTATCCGTGCACCCCTCCGCGGAGCAATCCTAGTACAGAAAGTAAAATATACATACAACGGGTACATCGACCGCAACCTGGTCGTGCCTCAAAATAATAATACAATCAGGCAGTGACGGCAGTCCACATGTCGGACGCTCGCCCTGCAATATCAAATGTACATAATACAACAAAAACTATACTAGCATTGCATCCAGGCTATCCCCCACGACCAATCCGCAACATCACAGCAAAATCACAAAACATCAACGTGAAAGTCACGTTCGCAAATCCGTCTAACCGAGCTATAGCAGTTAGACAGGATTTACCGATCAAGTGACATTCACGGTCGCAGATATAATGTAAATACTGTGAACCAATGTGTTTAAAATATCCGATCGATCAAATTTACCAAGTGGGCCCCCAAGTACTACTGTAGCACATCAAGAAATTCTGGGCCCAAAAAATAATATTCCAGAAACCCTATTTTCACCCCAGAAGCCCACTAGAAAAATTTGACGCATTGATCTCTCCATACTGCGGCGGAACCGCGGCCCCAAGTGGGGTTTGGCCGCGGTTCTGCGCTCCCCTTGAAAGATCAATGTGTCGTATTTCTCCAGAATTCTTAGGACTTTCAGTACATCACTTTTCTACAACCTGAAAAAAATTTCGAGCCAGAAAAAATTCGACAGAAAACTGATGCATGTGTTATTGGGTTTTCGGAACATTTGTTCGACCGGAATTGTAAAACACATTAGACAAAGCTAGACTAAGTTAATGGCGAGGCTCTGATACCACTGTAAGTGCACGGCGGCGCCCCGGCCTCCATCCCGAGGCCAAATGCGGAAGCGATGGTTTACATTAATTTTTCTTGAACCGGCACCACCGCGCACTAAAAACCTGGATCGTACCATTAACTAGTTCTAGCTAACTACAGGATGGGGAAGAGAGATATACCGAGCGATCCGTGTCCTCCGGTCTTCTCGCCGTCGTCCCGATCTCCCGCGGAATGTCCGGTCTCCACCAAGTCGCCGGAAGGGCACCACGTCGTCTGCTTCTTTTACGGGCTCCCACCTCTATACCGAGGCAACTCGGGCATGAAGCTGGCGAGTTGACGTGCCCAAGATTTGCTGTAGAATATGTGTAGAACCATGTCTCATTTTAGGGTTCATGGAGTCGCCTTTTGAGTGGAGGAATGATACAAGCTTTTGGAGATTGATCTTGCAGGATTTTTACCAAAGCAAAAGCACAAAAAACCCTACACATGAAATTTGGAGAGCCCTCCAATGGCTTGGCCGGCCATGGCTTGGTATGGGAGAGGATAGAATGAATAAGGGAGAGTGTAACAAAACAATGAGGGTCTCTCATAATCCAAGAGAGAGAAAAACAAGATGATGAGAAGAAATCATCACAAGGAATAACCAACACTCAACCAACCTCACCCTTCATCATCATCAACAATCATGTCCTACAAAAGTCAAGCCATGATGAAGATAGAAGTCAGGGTCAAAGAAGAGCTATCATGATACAACAAAATGCAAAGAACACCCTCCACAAATACTTATTTGCACAAATGCAAATAAGCCCTCCTCCACCAATCTTCGGCCATTGAAAGATACAAATGAAAATGGCCGAAACGGAAAGCAAACTGGCAACTCCAGAAAACTGGTCCAGTAATAAATTACAGGAAAACCCCGATACTGTGTTTACACACCCGCATTTGTAAACCGAAATACAAATGCAATGAGACAAAATCTACACTGTACTATACTAGGATCCGGCTTAAACCAAAGCCGGCCAGTAATATCCGTTCGATCCTGATCCGTGCAATACCGCACGTATCTGATCGAACCCTGCCATATATCCATACGGCCTCTAGTACTAACTGTCCAATCCTGATCCGTGCAATACCGCACGTATCTGATCGGACCCTGCCATATCTCCATACGGCCTCTACAGCGTTTCGCCCGAAAACTTGAGCAACTGAATGTGGGGGACTCTAAAGACTCGTCAACACCTTGGTTGTGGATTTAACCACTAGCACGTCAGAGGTATAAGCCAATACATAACGGGCTACCAGGTATTGACCAAAAGGGACGTCGATGAGCGAACTCATCCTGACACCCTTCTGAGCCTATCAGTGACAATATCCGTACAGTCCGGTCCGTTCGTCTATGAGCATCGCATGGCGGGCCTAGGGGGTTGGTAAAAGTCAGACCCCCAAAAGCGGTACAAGTCGTGTCGGAGTGTAGCCCAGAACACCCTGAGATACTACTGGAATACCTACCAGTAAATCTCCTGCCTCGGCCGAGGGCTTCGTGTAATGGCTCTCCTAGACACAGCGCGACCTCACCCCCAATACCGGGAGAGACGAACCCCTGAAGATCCGCTCACTGCCTCCATGTGGCTCGGGACTGTACCCAACTAAAACCTGTTTGCACGTCTCCTTTGAGCGTGGTAGGGTAGTAATCAAAGTACAGTGGGAACTCACACGAGACAAATGACGATCCCCAGGTCGATGAACTAACCTGCACACATGTCACCAGGGAACTGCTATCTGACGTCAGGTATAAGACCAACTAGTATGTTCCCGGCGAGTCCTTTCCGGTGTACTCATAACCCAATGAGCACCTGTATACATCTTAGGTGAACCAACTAACACCAGTGGCTTGTGAGACCGGCCACCGCCCCTCGTCGGGGTCTCGACTGTATACACTAGTCTACTCTGGAGTATCGATGCCCTGTCTCGAAACTCCCACGACTAGGGACCTTTTAAGGATGTGCTTATAGACCCCAGCTCCCACTTATATGATCGCCCTCATACTGCTGGTGGTCAAGCAAGAATCCTAGGGGCTCTATCAACGTGTAATAGCGACATGTTAGGTCACCTAAAGCAGTACACGATGATAAAGGTAAACCAGATAGCATACTATCATCTCGAGTAAGACTGTCCTACTGGGACAGGTCCTCCTTCAATCATTGCAATCACGTGCCTGTGATCCAATAATTTACTCTGAGGGCACTATCTCCAACAGTTCCCTCGACGTAGATCATCTTCGGCCTCGAAGACTTCAAGCAAGGACGCTTCTTTCGCCTCGTGAAGCCATGCAAGAGCCCGGAAGAACCATGATCGCAGCGAAGGGACTACAACAAGGAGCTTTAGAAGTGAAGGACCGATCTTTAAAGGTTGTATTTCATATTCACTTAGTTGTAAATGTTATTTACTTGCATGTGTTACCCTCATAGTCTAGCAAAGATCTTGTTTAGAGTGTCTAGTAACCCTACAGTGGTATCAGAGCCTAGCTAGAGTATTAGGCGAAGTGTTTACAAAGTTAAAACTCCGATCGAACTCCGAATCGACGAAATATACCCTTCTCTGGACATTTTTTTAGAACTGTGTTTTTTCTGAATTAAAAATACCTAAAAAATTCAGCAGGGTTTTCTAAGCATAACTGTGAAAAACGATGATGTAATACGTACGGACTGCCGTGGAACCGTGGCCATACCCTGCTTAGGCCGCGGATCCGCGGCCGTACAGTGGAATTTTGTTTTTTGTTTTGCACAGTTATGACCGTATCTGTTAGTGCTTATTTCTGGGTAGTTTTAATCTGACTCAAATGTTGAGTGTTCTGGGGTTTATTTTGTAATCGTAGAGTCGATCGGAAAATTTAATTTCTTTATGTTTTCCGGATAATTTAGAAAGTATTAAATTGTTCGAACGGATATCATTAACTCATTTTTCCGGCACGAAAAACTTTCAAGTGTTGAAATTTTCTTGAGTTTAAATCTTTCGGAAAAACGTGCATGTAACGCGATGGACCCTCTAGAAGAACACAAATCTTAACTCGATTATGTGACCGTCTGAACCGCCTCTAAATCTTAGGGTTTGGGGCAGTACGGCGTGCCACATGTGAGGCGTTGGCTTGACCCTTCTACGGCTGGACCGTTGGTACTGTGATGTATTCTGGAATTTTTAAACTCCGCTCAAGTGTTGTGCTATTTAGGAAATCTTGAGTATTTGATTATCTGTTAGGAAAGTTTAATACTGTCTATTTATCTGGAATGTGATACAATATATGGAATTCATATAGTTAGGCATGAAATGCGAAGTATGTGATATTTCGGATTTAAGATGTCTAAAGAGATTGTGGATTCCAAATATTGTAGTTTTACACTTTCTTTTCTGCGACCGTAAGTGTAATATGTGATATCGCCGGTTTCGTTGCTATATGTCAACGACAATTGGGATGCGCATATTTACTTACGTTGATGACATGTGATGTTATGTGTTGCTGGATATGTTATATTGGATCGTCGCGGTTTGAATAGCCGAGGGTTTTATGTCAGATGAGAGTTTTTATTTTCATTCATGTAAAATTAAATTTATGTAATATTCTTTTATTGGGGCACTTCCGGGATGAGGTTGATGTCACCATTTGTATATTATTTACTTTTCCACATTAGGTAGACCCAAGGAGGAGAGCACAAGTAACCGGGTTCCAAAGTCCAGTGGGAGACCAACTCGAGGAGTCGAGTCTGGGTCTCCTAACTCTAGAATTGGTAGGGTTACTTGCCGCTCTCGTAGGGGTCCAGGGATATGGGTTTGGCTATTCATCGCGACCGTGGAATCCGTGTTTTATAGAGGCTCAAAATAAAACACGGACGTCCTAGTATATCCAATGTTTCATATGTTTCTTCTTCTGCGATATCTATGATGTGATCATTTGATATGTTGTGATAAATACTGTATATAGTATATATGATATATTATATAGACGTTACTTATGTTTTACACTCGTGCTAGCCCTGCCCCGCTCTGCCGTTACTTACCTAACCTAACGGTGCACGAGGGGACATCGAGGCGAATGCGGATGGCATAAGTGTACGTCGTATTTATCTGTGATGTTTAGGTGACTTAAATGATGGGACTTCATTAATATGATTAATGAAAGAAAAGAAACCTAAAAGATGTTGTGGAATCAAATTTTTCAAAAAGGGTAGCTACAGTTTTTTGCTTTGCATAGCGATATATATGATATATCCCGCACCTTATTCGATGAAGAAAGAGCCGAGATCCCTTCACCGGGAGTGACCTCTTTAGAAAAACTGGCAGATGCTACAACACTCGGCTTGTCTTTTGATTGCTTTTGGAGTTTTTGCTTTGCATAGCGATATATATGATATATCCTGCACCTTATTCCATAAGGAAAGAGCCAAGATCCCTTCACCGAGAGTGACCTTTTTAGCAAAACTAATGAAAGCCTCAAAATCACTCCATTTCAAAATTCACTCGATTCTACAACGATATCAAGTTCATTACGCAATAGGTTTTCAGAAAAACCTGTCGTAGCCCTCCGTCATTTCAGATAAGTCCTGCTTAGTATTTGTGCTGCGTTTGTTGACCTTGTCAAGGCGCAGTGTGCGGTAGCTGACCAGTATTTATCTGTTTATGCATATGATGCAGATTGGATTAGGGTAGTCGTACGGCCTTGTTGTCCTTGTCAAGGGTCGTACGGATGGGTTTAATTCAATCAAGAAATGACGGGTTAAACTTGACTCACGGTCTATGGTTTGTTGACCTTGTCATGGTCATAGATCGTTTGGGGCAAAATATTATCGGGAATTTCAAGTGTTGAAATTTGCAATGAGATTGCATACCTTCTATGAGATAGTTGGATCCCGATACCCACTGCGAGTAATTGTTGCTCCTGGGAGAGTTTTACACAGGACAATTAACCGATCAAGTAGGTGTCTAGAAAGGTGTCAACGGGGTTACGACTCTGGGAAAACGAGGTTTACTTTAATTAGGTCCGTGCAAAAGAACGGAGAACCTCCCTCAAAGTACCGACACTGGCCTGGCTGAAAGATTGGCGAAATTGTAGAGTGTAATTAATCCCGGCTAGTCTTTTCCTTTTAGGGTTTGAAGGAAGATTTGATAAAAATAGTGGGAGCCTTCCTGATTAGATAAAATAATAACCAATCTAATCTTGCAAGAGCATACACTAAAGTTTTTTCTTCTCTCTCTCCAGGTAGAAACCATATCATGCCTTAATAAAGATAATAATATGGATGTATTGACTGAACCCGCATGTTATACTGTGCTGGGGAATGTGTAAGTGCACGGCGGCGCCCCGGCCGTCAATCCGACGCCGGAATGCGGAAGCGGTGAATAACTTAAATTTTTGCGGACTTAGCAAACCGGCACCACCGCGCACTATAACCCGGATCGAACCATTAACTAGTCTAAGCTACTTAACAAGATGGGTTAGAGATATATACCATACGATCCAAGTCCTCCGGTCTTCATCTCCAATCCGATCTCCTCGCGGGATCTCCGTCCGTCTCATCCTCGTCGCCGGAAGTGCACCACGTTGCCTACATCGTTTACGGGCTCCCACCTCAATGCCGAGGCAACTCGGGCACGAAGCCGGCTACTCGACGTGCCCAAGGTTCGTTGTAGAATATGTAGTGAGCAAGTCTCATTTTTTTTTGGGGTTTGTGGAATTGCCATTGGTGGAGGAAGAAGAACTTGGAGAGAGGTGAAGGGAAAAAACTTGCATCCAAAAGAATGAGAGTATCATATCTTTTCTCCACACTACAAAAATGAAAATCAATCCCATTCCCACCAAGGAATGGCCGCCCCCCCCCCTTCATGTGTGATTGGAGAGAGAGAGAGAGAGCAAGGTCAAGGGGTGGGTGGAAGCAATGATGCAAGAGGGCATCATGAAAGAATATGATCACAAGCAAAAACCACACACAACCACAACCATCATCAACAACCATGATGCTAACAAAGTCAAGCCATCATGAAGTATGAAGTCAAGCAAGTCAAAGGAGGGTGCTATCATGATACAACAAAATGCAAAGACCCCCTTCCACAAATGCCTATTTGCAACAATGCAAATAAGCCCTCCTCCACCAATCTTCGGCCAATGAACGGAACAATGGAAATCGGCCGAAACGGAAAGCAAACTGGCAACTCCAGAAAACTGGTCCCGTAATAAATTACAGGAAAAACCCCGATACTGTGCATACACACCCGCATCTGTATTTCGACCGAAATACAAATGCAATGAGACAAAGTCTACACTGTACTATACTAGGATCCGGCTTATACCAAAACCGGCTAGTAATATCTGTTCGATCCTGATCCGTGCAATACCGCACGTATCTGATCGAACCCTGCCATATAACCATACGGCCTATAGTACAGACTGTCCGATCCTGATCCGTGCAATACCACACGTATCTGATCCGACCTTGCCATATCTCCATACGGCCTCTACAACCTTTCGCCCGAAAGCTTGAGTAACTGTAAATGTGGTGGACTCTAAAGACTCGTCAATACTATGGCTGTGGATTTAACCACTAACACGTCAGAGGTATATGCCAATACGTGACGGGCCACCAGCTATTGACCAAAAGGGACGTCGATGAGGAAGCTCACCCCGACACCCAACTGAGCCTGTCAGTGACAATATCCGTGCAGTCCGGTCCGTTCGTCTATGAGTATCGCATGGCGGGCCTAGGGGGTTGGTAAAAGTCAGACCCCCAAAAGCGGTACAAGTCGTGTCGGAGTGTAGCCCAGAACACCCTGAGATACTACTGGAATACCTACCAGTAAATCTCCTTGCCTTGGCCAAGGACTTTGTGTAATGGCTCTCCTAGACACAGCACGACCTCACCCCCAATACCGGGAGAGACGAACCCCTGAAGATACGCTCACTGCCTCCATGTGGCTCGGGACTGTACCCAACTAAAACCTGTTTGCACGACTCCTTTGAGCCGTGGTAGGGTAGTAATCAAAGTACAGTGGGAACTCACACGAGACAAATGACGATCCCCAGGTCGATGAACTAACCTGCACACATGTCACCAGGGAACTGCCATCTGACGTCTGGTATATGACCAACTAGCATGTTCCCGGCGAGTCCTGTCCGGTGTACTCATAACCCAATGAGCACCTGTATACATCTTAGGTGATCCAACTGACACCAGTGGCTTGTGAGACCGGCCACCGCCCCTCGTCGGGGTCTCGACTGTATACACTAGTCTACTAATGGAGTATCGATGCCCGGTCTCGAAACTCCCACGACTAGGGACCTTTTAAGGATAAGCTTATAGACCCCCAGCTCCCACTTATATGATCGCCCTCATACTGCTGGTGGTCAAGCAAGAATCCTAGGGGCTCTATCAACGTGTAATAGCGACGTGTCATGTCACCTAAAGCAGTACACGATGATAAAGGTAAACCAGATAGCATACTATCATCTCGAGTAAGACTGTCCTACCGGGATAGGTCCTCCCTCAATCATTGCAATCACGTACTTGTGATCCAATAATTGACTCTGAGGGCACTATCTCCAACAATCTCCCACTTGCACTCAAGGCTAATTATTGCGATGTCGCATACTCACAGCCCGTGTGATACCGAACACCCAACTCCTCTACTAGTCAGTCTCACAAAGCTCGTTTGCGAAACTATTGCGTTCGAGGAATAGCCTCAGTGAGTGGATCCGCTTAGTTGTCTCTTTCCATGTCTCTCTAAATCTCAAGTTCGCGGAGAAACCCATCTCCCGAAATGAGCAATACCTGTCTTAGAATGTGTCTGGATGTCTGATGGGACATAGCTTATAAATGAGCTCCAAATCCAAACTTCTTAGACTGTATCGTCAACTGAACTTAATCAGTATCCTGCGCCATGCCACCCTCAGTATTGCCTTGGACCACCTATCCAAAATACTGCCCCTCATCAGAAGGAAAACTATAGCTCTGACAACCTCCTTGTCGTCCATGTCACCTTGGAAGCCTGGAATGATAACTGTTTCCCGAATGAGGCTGTCGTTATCATATCCCTAGAACATCCACTTATGTTCTAAAACTGCTTCCGACTGTTTCTCCAGGATTGGATTAATGTCAACTTATTGCATCTAGTGCAAGAACAACATCTGGTGTGGTACTTGACATCTCATGATTGACTCAATTGCCTGAGCAAGTGATCTGCCAATCATGCACATCCCTCTCCCCTTTAGTCTGTAAGACACCTTTGGAGAGGGTGACTCCATTACCTGCAGGTACACTACCGTGCCAGGAGTCGTCCATCCTAAATACTCTTAGAATGCTGTCAAGTACCCTGATTGGGAAACCACCCAAATCTAGATCTAAAACCATAGATCTAGTAACCAGTATGTCTGATATAAAATCCATTTCTTTTGTGGAGAAACAACTGTGTGACGACCAAAGTATAACCGATTGTAGTATAGGAGTTTCCTTTCCTATTCTGTGTATGTCATCCAAATACCAGGATATCACACCCTACTGCCTTCTCAACAGATCCATCCCCTATTCTGACGAAGTCAAACCCATGACTGTCACGTCAGAAATAGATGATCTATCTCCGCTACTGGTGCTTCAGTCTGTAAATAGACATAAGCTACCTGTCCACCAATGCTTCTGCTGCTCCCACTGACTACGACAACCCTCTGGCAGAGTCATATAGACGTACACTTCTAAAACTGGTTTAGAACGACGCTATACTCATCCTCCTGCCGGGTCTCGTAACCTGGAACAACAGCAATGGCAATTGTGGGTAAACAAGAACTTCCCTGTCACCGTCCTTGAGGCTACCGGAGTACCTCTCGGGTGGCTGAAGTTACCCACCTTATCTGCGGAGTGGCCAATGGAATGTCAATCCAGATTGAATCTTTAGGTTCCTTATCAAATCTTCAGTAATCGTTTGTGGTTCTGGAATCACTTCCAGTTCTACCATACTCCCACTACTGTTTTCTGAAAAAATCCATTTTTAATAAAACTGTGGCGAGTCTAGAACAATATCGCTATTGTTCATCCAGATGGTAGAAAGTCAACCCTCGTCATAGCCTGGGTCAACCCACAAACAGCCATTACAGAAACGTGCCTTGAGTTGTCCAGTGTCTGGTTTTAATCATAAACCGGACAACTCCCCGTACGTTAACAATGTTAAGATATGAACTGTTCTATATCCAATATAGAAACAGAGGCACTGATTTAATTGAACCAGATTCAAATCATGCAGCTGTCCCCAGCGCATGTCAACTAAATGGAAGGAGGCCGATCAGCGTTACTCAACTTAGGAATACTTCCAATTATGAGTAACCTGAAAGAGAAGCAAGATCTCTTTATCATTACTATCAACTGAACACCATACACAAGTATCTACATCTTCGATCTCTTTGAAGAATCCCGATACTTGCTATACCTGGTTCTCTACTCTATTCAAATACCTATAACTTCTCAAAATTTGGACCCTGTGTTTCCGCGAAACACTTGTCTAAAAACTAGAGAAGTCATAAGTAAACCGAATATAGTACGAGGACCAACCCCTCTGTCCTGATGGACCCTGGACAACATACAATCCTTTGTATAAGTCCCTTGAGTCTGATAACTCATTCACTGTGTGTCGTAGGTTGAAAACTGTACTTATGGTTAAGAAGAATTACACCGCTGTTTAATGCTCCTTACCTAACCATCCACTGATATAGGTAAATGTCGTAGACATAATTTCAGAAAGGTATATCTCACTCTATGAAAATAGACGTACAGATATATCAATTTGAAATTGGTGCATAACTGCGGATATTCAAAACCAAATATTTGCCGACTGGCAAACAACCCAGGTGACTTCCTCAAATATCACCGATTACAACGAATCCCGATATAATGAGGATAATCACCCAGTTCCCAATAACTTACTCCCACTCATCATCTGTAAAACCATACAGATGTGAGAATCGTATCTGGTAAATACATACCCTGGAGTAAGTATCTAATCGGGAAATCAGTTTTCTATTAACAGTACACAGTGAAACTGAAACATTGAAATGTTTCGATGGGGTATCCTGGTATTCCTAGTAATGCCTCTTCCAGATTCACGACTGTAACCGTATAATTCTTTGCCACCTCTCCAAATCCCTTCATATGTCTTTAGTCTTTACCTTCTGTACACCCTTTTAGGCCAAATGGTTTTCTTCCTTCCCTACCGTTCGGCACCAGCCTATGGTTTGGAAGAAGACTATCCAATAAGCATAATGGGTGTACTGTCCGCATCCTAGGAACACTCGCAATGAGAGAGGGTGAAGATAAAAGACAACCGAATAAACCTTATTCCTATTTCTCCTGAACCAGAATCCATCCCCGAACTGGAACAAGTTCCATTCGAGTTCGTATATAACCATACGATGGAGTATCCAAATAAACTGTGGATCTTCGTAGTGATACGGAGTGTCCTGGAGAAATACAAAGGTGATGTGGGAGTGGTAATGAAATATTTGGTTTGGTCGTGAATATCTGTTGCAATTTACTTTGCCCTCTTACTAATCCCTTGCTTTGTCTGAACTTAATACCTTCTGCACACCATCGTTATGCTAATTGGTTTTCTTCATTCCCTACCGATCGGCACCAGCCTAAGGTTTGGAAGAAGACAATCCAATTTGCGTAATAGGTGTACTACCCCTAAACCAAGGAGTACTCGTAACCTGAGAGAGGGTAAAAGGAAAAGACAACTGAATAATCCTATCCGTTTTCTCCAGAACCGGAAACCATCCTCGAATAAATTCTTTCGAGTTCGTATCTAACCATACGATGGTTTTGTCCAATGGAAGTGGACGTTCGTAGCAATACGGGGTGTCCCGGAGAAAAGGGTAAAAGTAGGAGTGGCAATGAGGTCTGCAACTCTGACAATCCAAAAGCCAGTGTTTAGAAGGTTCGGTCAACTTGGTCACTGAGTCAAAGTCTTAGGGTCGGGTCAATGGTCGCTGCCAAAGAGAGAGAGAAAAGAAACACTCAGCGTGCACTCTAACCTAGATCAGAATGGTCACCAATTTATCTAATCTGGAATCCTCCCACTGTACCTCAAATTCTCCTCCAAACCTGAAAGAAGAATTAGTCGGGGTCACCCGAGGAGTATACTAACTCATCAGTGGGAATCGGGATCCAACTCTCATCGCATGATAACGTGACGGAATCCGCTCACGGTATCACACTCCAGAAGGTATGCGCATATCTGGCAAGTTTCAGTACTTTTGAAACTCCCGATGAGATTTCTGCCCCATGCTCTTATGACCTTGGCGTGAGGTCAAAATATCATAAGTCACATGTCAAGTTCTGCCCATCATTATCCAGGTTAATTTGAATCCACCCGTACATACCCTTGACGTAGGCCAAAATAGTAGTACGACTGTCCCAAACCAACGCATCTATCTATGCAACAGATAAATACCCGGCAGCTACCAAACACTATGCCTTGGCGTGAGGTCAAAATACATAGCTTGAATACTACCGAATATTTAACTGAAATGATGGAGGGCTACGAATGGTTTCTGGCGAAAACCTTTAACGTAATGAACTTGATATCGTTGAAGGAACGGATAGCTTTTTGAAAATATAGTGACGAAAACCGTTGCTAAAGAGGTCACTCCCGGTGAAGGGATCTCGGCTCTTTCCCCGTAGAATGGGGTGCAGGATATTCCAACTGAATACCACGGTGCAAAGCAAAAGTAATCGGCTATAGTGAAGTCAATGCCCTGACGCAAATTTCTGTCCAAGGGGTCACTCCCGGTGAAGGGATCTCGGCCCTTGCCTCGTCGACTGAGGAGCAGGATATTCCAATGAATACCACGATGCAAAACAAAAGTAAACGTCCTTGCAATAACAGCTTTTTGAAAAGTGTTCCAACAACATCAGATTAGGTTTGTTTTTAACTTGCACTGATCCGAATCAATGCAGTCCCATCAATTGATCACACCAAAAAGAACGAAAATATACTGATGTACGTATATGCCATCCGCATTCGCCACTGGGTCCCGTCATTACCCGTTAGGTTAGCTTACTAACGACAGAGCGGGGACTGGACTAGCGCGGATGAAAAACATATACAACATCTACTAATATATATACCAATATATTATATTTCGCTCAAGGCGTGAAAAGAAATGCAACATCACAGAAATGTACAGCATCACAGAACAATACAGATATCTGGGATCCCCGGGTTTCACAGAGCCACTACTGAAACCCGACGTTCCCCTGGTCGTGTGGATAGCCTGTGCAATGAAATCCTAGACCCCTACGGGCGCGGCAAGTCACCCGCCAAAAACCTGAAGCGAGGCAGCCCCCTTCAGCTCCGTGAATGGACCACCCAGCACTCCACGGAATCCGGCAACTTGGGCACCCCTCCTGGGTCAACCTGTACCCCCTACGAGTGCGGCGAATAGCCCGCCAATCCTAGAGCGAAGCCCCCTCCGTCTCAATGCCATGAGATGCGGGCTTGTTGCCCTCCAGAACCCGGCTATCCGTGCACCCCTCCGCGGGAAAATCCTAGTACAGAAAGTAAAATATACATACACCGGGTACATCGACCGCAACCAGGTCGTGCCCCAAAAGAATAATACAAACAGGCAGTGACGGCAGTCCACATGTCGGACGCTCGCCCCGCAATATCAAATGTACATAATACAACATCACAGTACTAGCATTGCATCCAGGCTATCCCCCACGACCGATCCGCAACATCACAGCATAAACAAAGAACATCAACGTGAAAGTCACGTTCGCAAATCCGTCTAACCGGGCTATAGCAGTTAGACCGGATTTACCGATCGAGTGACATTCACGGTCGCAGATATAATGTAAATACTGTGAAAAATGTGTTTAAAATTTTCCGATTAATCAAAAATTAACAAGTGGGCCCCAAACCAATACTGTAGCACTCACAGAAATAATTGGCCCAATTTTAATATTCCAAAACACCTAATACTAGCCCAGAAGCCCACTGGGAAATTTTGGCCCATTGATCTCTCTAAGTTGCGGCGGATCCGCGGCCCAATAGAAGGGTGAGACCGCTGTTCCGCGCTCTGGAAGAGGGATCAGTGAGTCGAATTTTCCCAGAGTTCTTAGAACTTTCTGAACATCATTCTGAGACCACCTGAAAAATTTTTAGACACCAAAAATTTCCAACAGAAAACTGATGCTAACAAAATACGGGTTTTGGAACTTTTTGATCGATCGGAAAGGCAAACACATTACACAAAGCTAGACTAAGTTAATGGCGAGGCTCTGATACCACTGTAAGTGCACGGCGGCGCCCCGGCCGTCAATCCGACGCCGGAATGCGGAAGCGGTGAATAACTTAAATTTTTGCGGACTTAGCAAACCGGCACCACCGCGCACTATAACCCGGATCGAACCATTAACTAGTCTAAGCTACTTAACAAGATGGGTTAGAGATATATACCATACGATCCAAGTCCTCCGGTCTTCATCTCCAATCCGATCTCCTCGCGGGATCTCCGTCCGTCTCATCCTCGTCGCCGGAAGTGCACCACGTTGCCTACATCGTTTACGGGCTCCCACCTCAATGCCGAGGCAACTCGGGCACGAAGCCGGCTACTCGATGTGCCCAAGGTTCGTTGTAGAATATGTAGTGAGCAAGTCTCATTTTTTTTTGGGGTTTGTGGAATTGCCATTGGTGGAGGAAGAAGAACTAGGAGAGAGGTGAAGGGAAAAAACTTGCATCCAAAAGAATGAGAGTATCATATCTTTTCTCCACACTACAAAAATGAAAATCAATCCCATTCCCACCAAGGAATGGCCGGCCCCCCCCTTCATGTGTGATTGGAGAGAGAGAGAGAGAGCAAGGTCAAGGGGTGGGTGGAAGCAATGATGCAAGAGGGCATCATGAAAGAATATGATCACAAGCAAAAACCACACACAACCACAACCATCATCAACAACCATGATGCTAACAAAGTCAAGCCATCATGAAGTATGAAGTCAAGCAAGTCAAAGGAGGGTGCTATCATGATACAACAAAATGCAAAGACCCCCTTCCACAAATGCCTATTTGCAACAATGCAAATAAGCCCTCCTCCACCAATCTTCGGCCAATGAACGGAACAATGGAAATCGGCCGAAACGGAAAGCAAACTGGCAACTCCAGAAAACTGGTCCCGTAATAAATTACAGGAAAAACCCCGATACTGTGCATACACACCCGCATCTGTATTTCGACCGAAATACAAATGCAATGAGACAAAGTCTACACTGTACTATACTAGGATCCGGCTTATACCAAAACCGGCTAGTAATATCTGTTCGATCCTGATCCGTGCAATACCGCACGTATCTGATCGAACCCTGCCATATAACCATACGGCCTATAGTACAGACTGTCCGATCCTGATCCGTGCAATACCACACGTATCTGATCCGACCTTGCCATATCTCCATACGGCCTCTACAACCTTTCGCCCGAAAGCTTGAGTAACTGTAAATGTGGTGGACTCTAAAGACTCGTCAATACTATGGCTGTGGATTTAACCACTAGCACGTCAGAGGTATATGCCAATACGTGACGGGCCACCAGCTATTGACCAAAAGGGACGTCGATGAGGAAGCTCACCCCGACACCCAACTGAGCCTGTCAGTGACAATATCCGTGCAGTCCGGTCCGTTCGTCTATGAGTATCGCATGGCGGGCCTAGGGGGTTGGTAAAAGTCAGACCCCCAAAAGCGGTACAAGTCGTGTCGGAGTGTAGCCCAGAACACCCTGAGATACTACTGGAATACCTACCAGTAAATCTCCTTGCCTTGGCCAAGGACTTTGTGTAATGGCTCTCCTAGACACAGCACGACCTCACCCCCAATACCGGGAGAGACGAACCCCTGAAGATACGCTCACTGCCTCCATGTGGCTCGGGACTGTACCCAACTAAAACCTGTTTGCACGACTCCTTTGAGCCGTGGTAGGGTAGTAATCAAAGTACAGTGGGAACTCACACGAGACAAATGACGATCCCCAGGTCGATGAACTAACCTGCACACATGTCACCAGGGAACTGCCATCTGACGTCTGGTATATGACCAACTAGCATGTTCCCGGCGAGTCCTGTCCGGTGTACTCATAACCCAATGAGCACCTGTATACATCTTAGGTGATCCAACTGACACCAGTGGCTTGTGAGACCGGCCACCGCCCCTCGTCGGGGTCTCGACTGTATACACTAGTCTACTAATGGAGTATCGATGCCCGGTCTCGAAACTCCCACGACTAGGGACCTTTTAAGGATAAGCTTATAGACCCCCAGCTCCCACTTATATGATCGCCCTCATACTGCTGGTGGTCAAGCAAGAATCCTAGGGGCTCTATCAACGTGTAATAGCGACGTGTCATGTCACCTAAAGCAGTACACGATGATAAAGGTAAACCAGATAGCATACTATCATCTCGAGTAAGACTGTCCTACCGGGATAGGTCCTCCCTCAATCATTGCAATCACGTACCTGTGATCCAATAATTGACTCTGAGGGCACTATCTCCAACAGAACGTTGCTTCCGTTCTTTCTTATAAAAGTTATAAGACTGAACAGGATATAGGGGAATACCAGGATTCCCATGCCACCCGAATGAAGATAGTACATGTTGATGCATTTTTTTCGGGTGTGTTCGTTACAGAGAACTGTTTCTCCATTTGCTCTACGTCCTGGGTATTAGATATCGGGTCGGGATCCCATATATGTAATCAGTTACATGGGCTTAGGAAAGGTAAAGAACTTGGAGAAGGTGATAAAGACATAAGGGTTGAAAATGGTGCAATTGTTGCAGCTAAAACCGTCGGGGAATATCACCTTGTATTACCAACTGGTAATACATTGATTTTGAACTAATGCTATTACATGCTGAACCTGATATGCAACATTATATCGGTTTCTTTACTAAGTAAAGAGGGATATAATTTTGTATTACAGGATAATGTTAAGAACATTTTTCTGAACCAAAAGTTGGTTGGATCAGGCACGTTGTGCAATGGCATTTATGTTCTAAATCAATCAACAGTTCTGAGCATAACAAACACACACAAGAGGAAGAGTTCAGAACTGAACGGATCCTTCTTGTGGCATTGTAGACTGGGTCACATTAATACGACACGACTAGCTAAGTTGCATAAGGATGGATATGTGAATCCGTTTGAATTTTCATCTTATGACACTTGCCAGTCATGTCTCAAAGGCAAGATGACCAAAACTCCGCTTACGGGACACGGAGAAAGAGTTACGGAACTCTTAGGACTGGTACATAGTGATGTATGCGGTCCCATGTCTATACATGCCAGGAATGGTTCTTCGTACTTCATTACATTCACTAACGATATCTCTAGATTCGGATGTGTGTTCTTGATGAAACACAAATCAGAAGCTTTTGAGAAATTTAGAGAATATAAAAAAGAAGTCGAGAACCAAACCGGAAAAAGTATTAAAATCCTTCGATCTGATCGAGGAGGTGAATACTTGAGCAATGAATTCCTGGACTTCCTAAAAGAGAATAGGATTCTCTCTCAGCTGACTCCTCCATATACACCACAGCACAATGGTGTATCGGAACGGAGGAACCGCACCCTATTAGATATGGTGCGCTCTATGATGAGCATAGCTGAGTTACCTATTTCCTTCTGAGGGTATGCGTTGGAAACAGCAGCATACCTATTGAATCAAGTTCCATCTAAATCTGTACCTACCACACCATATAAGATATGGAGTGGGAAGAGGCCATATCTTAAACGAGTTAAGATATGGGGTTGTCCGGCCTATGTCAAAAGACAAAATCCGGACAAACTCGAGGCACAGTCAGTCTTCTGCAAGTTTGTGGGATATCCAAAGAACTCATATGGGTATTTTTTCTACCATAGAGAAGAACAAAAGGTGTTTGTTGCTCAACATGCCACCTTTTTGGAAAAAGGAATTTCTTGTAAAAGAAATTAGTGGCAAAGTGGTAGAGCTGGAAGAGGTTCCAGATACACAAACTGCGACTGAAGGTTTAGTAGAACAGGAGGATTCGGTAGTTCCCGATGATCCCCAACCACTCCGCCAATCTAGTAGGGTTCCTCACCCACCTGAGAGATACTACGGTTTTCTCATGGATGGTGGGAGCGAGGATTGCATCATGGTTGATGATGACCCAACTAGCTTCGAGCAGGCCATCACAAGTGGGGACTCAGTGAAATGGCTGGATGCAATGCGTTCCGAGATGGAATCCATGTACACCAACAAAGTATGGACTTTGGAAGATGCTCCTGAAGGGGTAAAACCCATTGGGAGAAAGTGGATCTTCAAGAAAAAACTTGGTGTAGATGGGAAAGTGGAGACTTTCAAAGCTAGACTTATTGCAAAGGGTTTTCGTCAAAGACCAGGTGTGGACTATGACGAAACCTTTTCTCCAGTGGTTATGCTTAAATCCATCCGGATGATGCTTGCCATCGCTGCATATCATGACTACGAAATCTGGCAAATGGATGTTAAGACCGCCTTTCTAAACGGTGATTTAGAAGAGAGCGTGTACATGACTCAGCCAGAGGGCTTCGTAGCTAGTGGGAGCAGCGGGAAGGTGTGCAAGATGCTTAAATCCATTTATGGATTAAAGCAAGCATCGCGGAGTTGGAATATCTGCTTTGACGTCGTTATCAAAGAGTTTGATTTCGTCAAAAACGTAGATGAACCTTGTATCTACAAGAAGGTGGCAGAGAGTAAGGTTGTCTTCCTCGTATTGTACTTGGACGACATACTCTTGATAGGAAATGACATTCCTATGCTGCAATCGGTCAAGCTCTTTTTATCACAAAAATTCTCAATGAAAGATCTAGATGATGCCTCCTGCATAATGGGAATTATGATCTATAGAGATAGATCTAAACGGATACTGGGATTGTCCCAATCCAGGTACGTTGACACCATACTAAAGAGGTTTAGTATGGAAGAATCCAAGCGTGGGAACTTACCCACGATCTCTGGACCCACTCTCTCCAAAGAGATGTCTCCCAAGACTGATTTGAAGAGAGCTCGCATGCAAGGGATACCCTATGCTTCGGCTGTAGGCTCTATCATGTATGCAATGCTATGTACCAGACCCGATGTAGCACACTCACTAAGTGTAGTGAGTAGGTATCAAGATGATCCTGGAGAGAGTCACTGGACAGCTGTGAATAGCATTCTCAAGTACTTACGAAGGACTAAAGAGATGCTCTTGGTGTATGGTAACGGAGAACTCCAAGTGGAGTCCTTTACCGATTTGAGCTTCCAGAGTGATAAGGACGACTCTAAGTCGCACTTGGGATTTGTCTTTACCCTTTACGGAGGGGCGGTTAGCTGGAAGAGTTCAAAGTAGGAAACCGTGGCAGACTCGACGATGGAAGCTGAATACATCGCTGCCAACGATGCTGCCAAAGAGGCTGTCTGGATCAAGAAGTTCATTACTGAACTTGGAGTTGTTCCATCCATTGAGCAGCCAATACCTTTGTATTGTGATAACAATGGAGCGGTGGCTTTGGCCAAGGAACCCAGGTCCCATCAGCGATCCAGGCATATTCTGAGGCGGTATCACCTGATCCGGGAGATAGTTGATCACCGGGAGATCGAGGTCAGGAGGGTTGACACGAAGAACAACACAGCGGATCCACTCACGAAGGCAATTCCCCATATACAGTTTGAGAGACTCTTCGGGATGCTTGGTATGTGTTACTACAGCAGCTGGCCCTAGTGCAAGTGGGAGATTGTTAGTTGTATGTATGCCCTAGAGGCCAGTATTGTACAGATGATGTATATTATAATGGATGCTTGGACATATATAGAGAGGACTTTCTTGCTCGATATGATAGTATGCAATCTGGTTGGTCTTTATCTTAACATGTATACTTGTCTCTTGATACTGTCTTATAGTTACATGTTGGTAAAGCCCTTAGGATGTGTACTTGACTACCTGGATTATGATGCAGATCATATTAGTGGGGACAGAGTAGTCCATAAGTACATTCTTTAATGTTCCTAGTCATAGGTGTATTGAGACAGGGCATCGATATACCAGAGTAGACTAGCGTATACGCTTCTCGACCCATGAGATGGGCGATGGAGGATCCTATATCCATTGGTGTTTGACATCAGAGATGGTATACGGGTGCTCAGTGGAGACTGGGTACACTGGACGGACTCGCCGAGAACTCCAAGATGGTATTATACTTCACGTCAGATAGCAGTTCTCTGGTGACACTTGTACATTATAGTCTGTAGACCCGAGATTGTCATAGAGTCTTGTGTGATTCCCACCGTGCTTTGATTTCCACCTTACCACGTCCAAGAGGGCGTGCAAAACGGTGGTTTTTGGGTACAGTCCCGAGTCACATGGAGGCAATGAGCGATAGGAGGTTTTTCGTCTCTCCCGGTATTGGGGGTTGATGTTGCGCTGTGCTCGATTGGCCATAACAGGGAAGTCCCTGGCCAGGGCTGATTTAGAGATTTACTGGTAAGTGTTACCAGTAGTTTCTCGACCCGTTATGAGCCTCACATCGGCACGACTTATCGGTTATTGGGGTCTGATGTTTACCACCCCTAGACTTGATATGTGACATATCAGACGAGGGGACCTGACTGTACGGGATGTGTTACCGGCAGGCTTTTACAGGAGTTGGAGCGGGCTTGCTTGCTGATCTTCTGATCGCTCAATATCCGGGTAGCCGTTACGTCCAGCTAGTACCGCTGACGGCTTGTGGGTGCTTGATGTGATCATCACCTACTGCCGGCGTATTGACGAGTCTTTAGAGTCCTACATAGAGGTTTTACTGGCTCAGGCAAAACGAAATAGGAGCACGTATGTGATATGTGCGGGACCGAGAATAATGCGTGTATGTGATACCGTATTCTATTCTCGCGACTTTTTGTATCGGTCGGTTATATATGATATAGCCAGGTTATCGAATCAAGTGTTGATTCGATAAGTTAATACAATGGATGTTAGTCGGTTATATGAGATATAACCGGATTATTAAGTCAAGTGTTGATTTAATAATTTAGTGTATAATTGTATATTAGATATACTAGTTTACATTAACTAACACTTGTTCACTTAAGGATTTTTTTCTCACATGTGCACAACTTTAATATATATGTGATATATATTAAAAATGTGTTTTCTTTTTGTATCATGGTTGATGATACACATGACATGGGTGTATAAGACATACACCATTCTAATTTTAGTGGAGGGGTTTTTATATTTAAAGTAAATTTAAACTGATTAATATTTGTTAAGTGCATGAAGCTTGTAGAAGCTTTTAGTGCTTTGACAAATTCAACTCAATTTGTTTTACTTAAGATATTTAGTTAACCCAACCATTAGAATTAGCCATGGTTATGTCTCTACATGAGTTAGTATATGATACTCACTCACCCATGGTTAGCTCAGTCACTTGATCATTATCTTTCTCTCTTTATTTTCTTCATCTTCTTCCTTGAGCTAAAAAGCTCTCTAGGGTTTGATCTAAAGTGAGAAACATTGTGAGAAATAAAATTCTAAAGAGAACCCACTTCCTATTTCTCCATCCTCTACCAGACTAGCACTTTAGTTTAGGGTGTTTGCTTCACTAATTCTCTAGTTAGTGAAGTAGTAGCTTAAGTTGGTGTTCCCTCGACGTAGATCATCTTTGGCCTCGAAGACTTCAAGCAAGGACGCTTCTTTCTCCTCGTGAAGCCATGCAGGAGCCCGGAAGAACCGTGATCGCAGCGAAGGGACTACAACAAGGAGCTTTAGAAGTGAAGGACCGATCTACAAAGGTTGTATTTCGTATTCACTTAGTGGTAAATGTTATTTACTTGCATGTGTTACCCTAATAGTCAAGCAAAGATCTTGTTTAAGGTTATTCGGCACGGCTAAAATTTTAATCGGGCATGGTTGATGCCTTGCAGAACCTTATTAGAGTGCCTACTAACCCTACACCAACTATCTTCGCATGATAACGTGATGGAAACCACTCGCATCATCACACTCCAGAAGGTATGCACAAGCCTGGAAAGTTTCCTGTATGTTTGAAACTCCCGATATGATTTTTACCCCCAACGACTTCATGGCCTTGATAGAGACCAACGTGCCATAAGTCGCTAGTCAAGTTCAACCCGTTATTATCCAAGATTGATCAAAACCCACCCGCACAAGCCCTTGATAGAGACCAATGTGACTGTGCGGCTATCCTAGATAATCGCATATCCATGCTACAGACAAGTATCACGCAGCTACCGTACACTATGCCTTGATAGAGACCAACGTATATAGCACGAATACTACAAGATACCTATCTGAAATGATGGAGGGCTACGGCTGGTTTTTGGCGAAAAACCTTTAGCGTAATGAACTTGATATCGTTGAAGGAACCAGATAACTTTTTTATAGAAATATAGTGACGAAAACCTTTGCTAAAAAGGTCACTCCCAGTGAAGGGATCTCGGCTCTTTCCCCGTGGAATGAGGTGCAGGATATTCTAAACTGAATACCATGATGCAAAGCAAAAAGTAATCAACTATAGTGAAGTTATTACCTTGACGCAAACCTCTGTCCAAGGGGTCACTCCCGATGAAGGGATCTCGGCCCTTGCCTCGTCGAATGAGGTGCTGGATATTCATAACCGAATACCACTATGCAAAACAAAAGAGAACGCTATTGTAAAAACAGCTTTTGAAAAATTGGTTCCAACAACATCAAATATAGGTTTGTTTTCCTTGCATTGATAAGAATCAACGCAGTCCCATCAATTGATCACACCAGAAAAGAACGAAAATATAATGTACGTATATGCCATCCGCATTCGCCACTGGGTCCCGTCATCACCTGTTAGGTTACTTAACTAATGACAGAGTGGGGACTGGACTAGCGCGGGTGCAAAACATATACAACATCTACTAGTATATATATCAATATATAATAATCGCTCCAGGCATGATAAATGCAACATCACAGAAAAGTAATAAGCATCACAGAACAATACAGATAATCTGGGAGGCCCGGGTTTCCTTTGAGCCGCAAATGAAACCCGACGTTCCCCTGGTCGTGTGGATAGCCTGTGCAATGAAATCCTAGACCCCTACGAGCATGGAAAGTTACCCGCCAAAACCAGAAGCGAGGCAGCCCCCTTCAGCAAAGTGAATGGACCACCTGGTACTTCACGGAATCCGGTAACTTGAGCACCCTTCCTTGGGTCAACCTATACCCCCTACGAGTGCGGTGAATAGCCCGCCAATTCTAGAGTGAAGCCCCCTCCGTCTCAACGCCATGAGATGCGGACCCGTTGCCTTCTAGAACCTGGCTATCCGTGCACCCCACCGTGGGATAATCCTAGTACAGAAAAGAAAAATATACAACGAGTACATCGACCTCAACCCGGTCGTGCCCCAAAAGAATAATATACAAACAGGCTGTGACGGTAGTCCACATGTCGGACGCTCACCCCGCAATATCAAATGTATAAATAAATCCAAACTGCACTAATATTGCACCAAGCTATCCACCACGACCAATCCGTAACATCACAGCACAACACAGAACATCAACGTGAATGTCACGTTCGCAAAACCCGTCTAAAAGAACTATAGCGATTAGACAAGATTTAGCGATCAAATGACTTTCACGGTCGCAGATAGAAATGTAAGCACTGTGAACTAACTTGTTTAAATTTTCGATCGACAAAAATTTCCCGAAGTGGGCCCCAAGTACAAATCCAGCACTCAAAATAATCTGGGCCAAAACTAAATGTTCTAGAAACGACATTTCCAAGTTGAAGTCCCCCAGAAGAAAATTGGTGCAGCGAACCCACCAAAGTGCCGCACAACTGCGGCAAACATGAGCGTTTGGCCGCGGTTCCGCGGTCTAGCTAGCTCGTGCTACCAAATTTCTTCCAGTGTCTTCAAAAAGCCTGCCTGATTTTCTGACGTAACCAAAAAAATTTTTAGGCCACAAAAAAATTCGACAGAAACTTTGAACTTGAAAATTCGGTTTTGGAAATTTTGTCCCGATCGAGCTTTTAAACATGTTACAACAAGCTAGTATAGGTTAATGGCGTGGCTCTGATACCATGTTGGGCTGCAGCGGCGCCCCGGCCGTCAAACCGACTCCAAATGCGGAATAAAAACCTTTTTACAAAAAACGGCGCTACCGCAACCCAAATGTCACGACCCGAAGTTCGACTCATGACCGGCACTTAACCACGTAACGTCTAGAGGCGTGACGCAACTAAGTAAGCCGAAACCCAGAAATCAAAACCATTAAAAGTAGTGAGTGTAGAAAACATTTGTTTAAAACATTTGGAAAACCTTAAGTAGTTTAATAACAATCTTTAAAGTTTAAGTTCTTATCTTAAAAATTTTGGCAGCATTTCCTTTGTAAAACTAACCCCGAAATCGGGTACAAAACAAGATATGAGTAAAAAATTTTACACAATGAAATAAGGCATCCCAACGGGAGTAATCACGCCCAACGGCGGAAACAAACACCACAAGAGTAATATACGACACCGAAGCGAAGAAATGGGCAATAAGTGAAAAACATCACAGAATGATAACTGCATAAATAAAGTTGGCTCACACGAGCTCGACACCAGAATACAAATAATATACATCCTCGTCCTCACACTGGTCTCTAAGTTAATACATAAAAGCAGATGGAGAGTACTAGATACAAAATTATGTATAATGTAAACAACCGGAATACCATAACCCACCTAACGGCAAAACAGCTCACGCACCAACTGTAGTGGTATCCGTAGCCAAAAAGATACAAGGAAGCAGCCTGCCGTGACTACTCTAAGGGGCAACCTGCAAATACTGTGGCACAACGGGGGTGAGTTGCCAACTCGTGAATAGAAAATAACTTTGTAACATTTTCAAAAATGTAAAATATTAATTTTGGGAATTTTTATAATTTAATATTATTTTATTGATTATTTTAATATTAAATATATAATTAAATGTAAATAAATAGGAAAAATTTGAGGAAAATTATGGAAAATTCTAAAATAGGGTAAATTAGAGAAATATGACATTTTTAAGTTTTTGTGATTAGTTTGACACTAATTTAGTGCTAATCGCGATTAAAAATCGCAAATCGGACTTTTTGACTTTTTGTGCAAAACTTGCACATATCATCTTTTATCACACTTGTGCATTTCTTCATGTTATTTTGGGATCACTATTCTTGTGAGAAGGGTTTTGGAATTAAAAGAAAAGGGGAAAAAGAAAAAGAAAAGGAATAAAGAATGGGGTTGGTGAGAGAGGGGTATGGGTTGCATTTGACCAATAACCCTTAGCCATTTTCCTTCATCTTCCCTCCCTCATACTTGAGCTGCTGCTGCTGCTACTGCCCCCTTTCTCCCCTCCACTAAATCCTCACATTTCATCTCAAAAACATACTCAAAACCTCACACCCATTTCATTAAAATTGTGCACAACCCCTAGATCTACACATGGAGCTAAAGAAGCAAGGATTTTGGCCACTAGGGGCAACTCAAGAAAATTCTTGAGTTGCCAAATGAGGTATTTTTCTGAACCATTAGCTTAGTTATAGCATTCCCTTTACCCCATGTTTAGTTTTGAATCGATAATGTGCGATATTATGGACTTGAGGATAACCAAGTTAGGGTTTGAGGAAACTTGTGTTGTAATAGGAAATTAAGCTCAGTTAAGGTTATACCAACACCCTAGTGTATGAATTGGAACCCAAAACCTGAAGCTAGAAACAGAATATGGATTTTAGAAACCGATACCGGGGAATGTGTGAAATCTGTGCAGGATATATAGAATCTGCTATCACCCGAGACACCCTAAAAGAATATTGAGTGGACAGTGAGATGTGCAGGCACCATTGAACCAACACCCCAAACCCTAGCCCCCAACTCATCCGTACGGCCGCCAATTTCTCCCAATTGGCCGCAATTTGCGGCCTGGGTCCCACCTTCTTGGCTCGTATTGGTTCTGTAGCTCCTACATGTTTATGTTAGACCCCTGGTATATATAGATTTGTATAAAGTGACCTAGGTTGAAATCTGGGACTTATATCCTAAGTTGCTATTTTGGATTCGTGTTTCCGTATTCCGTATTTTTGATTCTGCAATTGTGAATTGTGTTTTGCCTCGACTATTTGGCGTTTATACGACGATATAGAGGATTCATTGATGGTTTTGAAGGCGTGCCATAGGTTCTCACCTATAGGCCCCTTATCGTATCATTTTGGACTTCGTATGCCGTTTTAGCTTTAATCTGGTTTTAATGCGCATATACGATATTTTGATGTGTAGGTACCCTATGAAGACTACGGGACGACGAGCAAACGCGTGGTGACATCGAAAGATGGAGACGCAAGGTGAGTAGATTATATCTACAGGGGGAAGTCGGGTGGATGGCGTATAGCACCCCCGCAGTCCGTAGATAGATTATTATGTAGTTTATTGTGATAGTTAGGTGTATTATGGATAGTGTAGGGTTAGAAGTGACTAGTGTAGTTCATAGTCGCGAACCCTAGGATAGAATTACACCTACACACACACCCTTGCATATTACTTATACTCGCACTGTGTTTGATGATATGGGATGACTTTGGAGATGAGTCGATGATGTGGGCTTTGTGCCGCGAGATCGGTGATTTGATACGATTCATATGTGGGATATGACATGTGATTCTTGCGGGCTTGGGATGTGTGTTTACCCCCGCATGCATACTTTATTGATGGTATCGATTTGTACTAGACATAGAGTAGTACCCCAGATTATATGATCTGATGATAGTGATACCTGTTATGTGATGAGATAGTGAGATGTTGACCCGTACCCAGCTATTGGGATGCCGTACGATGATTTACCGTACGAGCCGATATTGATGATAGATCCGCGCTCATGACTTGAGGGTGTCATATGATATACCGTATCGTACGCGATACTATTGAGGCGGGATCACCGACTATTATATCTATATATATATCGACTCAGATTTAGGTGGTTTCCATACCCCTCCTGATTTACTTGATACTTAGATCTGTAGGTTGCATAGTAGATGTTAGACTAGACCGAGGCATACCTATTTCAAAAGCTATGAATCAGGGGTATCTTAAAAGACAAACAAGGGGATTCTGCGAATACTTAAAAGGCGTATCTTTTCTTAAAAACTTCACATCCCTTATTTTACAAAAACCCTGATTCGTCTTGTTTCAAAAGGCATCACTGCAAGACTTATAACTATTGATGTAATTTGTTCACTGTAGTGTTGATTATTTGACTTCCGCATATTCATGCTATTCATATTGCCTGCATATGTTATTGCTATACTGATATCATGCTGTTATGACACCAGCACCATTATCGATGATGAGTATGTTCCACGTACACTATCTGCCGGCTCACACACTTCATCATCGATAATTGCCATGCCACTACACTGTAGTACCGCCGCATTCATGATAGGATTTCCGCATGGCATATTGTAGCTCATCTATATGTGACTTGATATGCTACTCATACTCGATGCTTATATCACATCTGATCATCATATTGTAGCTCATCTATATGTGACTTAACATGCTACTCATACTTGATGCTTATATCACATCGGATCATCATATTGTAGCTCATCTATATGTGACTTGACATGCTACTCATACTCGATGCTTATATCACATCTGATCATCATATTGTAGCTCATCTATATGTGACTTGACATGCTACTCATACTTGATGCTTATATCACATCGGATCATCATATTGTAGCTCATCTATATGTGACTTGACATGCTACTCATACTTGATGCATATATCACATCGGATCATTATGGTATAGCTCACCTTTATGTAACTTGACATGATATTTATATTTGACGCACATATCATATCGGATTATTGACTTACATTTTGGTTTGGATTATATGTGACTTCTGGATTTGGGAACCGTGGCTATTTCAAATATGTAATCATTTAAAAACCCGGTTCCCTTGATATGATATTTCGGTGCGTCCACCATGTGTTTTCTCGGTGCTAGAGTGATATATGAAAACCCGAATCGAGGAGGCGGTTGAGGCCGATTACGGGTACATGGTGGACCCGGTATGGTACCCCGGGGCGAGAACGGTTTCGCTGTGTAGTAGACGGTGAGCCCGGCAGAGGGACTACTACCTACCGGTGATTGTATTTGAGCTCGGCGGATATCTAGAGGATACCGACCGGAGTTGAGAGATGGATATGGGCTGACCCGTACTGCCGGGGCCGAGGGCCGATACCGTAGACGGAGCTCAGAGATGGACATGGGCTGACCCGTACTGCCGGGGCCGAGGGCCGATACCGCAGACGGAACCCCATATCGTGGATGAGGATTTGCGTGTCGATGCTTGGCACGGGTTTTCATGATGTTTTCCATGATTTTGTTTATATCCTCATATTGCATACATGATGCTTATTGTCATTAGGTGACGGGTGGACGGGTTCCACGTTTATTGTCATTGGGTGACGGGTGGACGGGTTCCACGTATATACAGATATAGATCATATACAGACTGGATTTACACTGATCATACTTCATTTGTATATATAACAGGGTATGAGGGCGCTGTTATATATACCCTTACACCAATATTAGTGGTATGGGATGCTAATATATGTGTATTGATATCATTGATACTTCATCATATTTACTTCATGCAGACATACCTTATACTGATGACATGTTATTACCTGAGTACTTGGCACCACATACCTGTTTAGATGTTGATTTGCCACCTTATCATGTTTCAGGCTTATTCCTTGAGGTTTATTACTGATTGTTGACTTAGGTTTATGTCTTGCATTCGGTTTCTGCTTGTAGATGTTTCTATTCACGAGTTGGCAACTCACCCCCGTTGTGCCACAGTTCTTGCAGGTTCTGCCGTACAGGTTTCATTGCGGCATTTCTGGCACACTACCTTCTTGCGGGTGACTTGCTTTTGGTAGCTGGATTCTTTCGCATCAAGAACCACCATTGTATTTATTTTATTCATTGTATCTAGAATTTCCATCAACCAAAACTTGTATATTGTTTCAGACCTAGACCTTAGTGGTGTATCATTCGACCATAGAGTCGCGCTTAGTAGTATTGCGGTTTTCTTGCTTTTGGAGCTTTCTTTTGAGTTTGATCCTCGCCATTCGGCGTTGTATATTATTGTTGCGTGTGTGGTTGTGACCGTCAATTGACGAAGAGCTAGCTCCCGCTTGGGGATGCCTTTATCATTGCATATATATATATTGTTATCTTTGTTGTACCCCATTCGGGGCCAGTTATACAAAAGAAACTCTGCCGAAATTTTTAGAAAAGACTGTACTGTTTTTAAAATACATATTCGGCTTAGTTATTTAAAAACCTTGATTTCAATCATGTTTTCTTCACTTCTTTAAACCAGTTCTTTACTTATTCTTAAAAATGGTTTTAGATTTCTGGGCTTTTGGCTTACTTGGATCAGATGGAGTCCTATAGACTTCATATGGTTCAAGGGCCAGTCACGTGCTCTTTCGGGTCGTGACAAAGTTGGTATCAGAGCGCTAGGTTGACCTTGGTTCGAGTCTAAGTTTGACTATGTGGAGCCTAGGGTGTCTATATATATACGGAACTTAGGCTTGACCTTACGGAACTTAGACTTAGTCGAGGGGGTATTAGACCCGAACTTTCGTCGTATTAGGATGACCCTTGGTTGATGGAATAGGTGACTAAAGTAGAGTGACGTACCGTTGGTATGTTCCGCGGCATACTTACGACACGCCACTCCGCTTAAGGAACCTTAGGATGTACATACTTTCAAGATCAGTGATTCTCTTTATATCCTGGATTATACATCCGTTTGAGATCCCCGATTCTATTAGTTTCATGATCATACCTTCATTGATGCTGTTCCTTCCTATGATCATGTATCCACTCTGGATCTGTTGTTCTCTTTCTTGCCATTGATATGCTCTCTTTAATACTCGATTGAGGTTCCTGTCACCATGTTTGAGCGCAGTTTGGGCTGCTGCTAGGGTTACGGCCGGTGTGAGCTCGTTTGGTACGAGGGCCGACCATTGTGTTTTCTGGTGACATGGGAACGTCTCGAGTTAGTGTTGGTGATTGTGACCTCTAGTGGAGGCGAGTGCTTGGTCTTGCACCGGATGATCGGGCCATTGTTAGAGCTGCCAGTTGAGAGAGGACTGTTGATGTACAGCATACCTCAGAGATTGTGATGTCGCCTACCATGCAGACAGATGGACCAGCTATTGCTGAGATTGACAGGATGTCGCTTTCGAAGCTTACGAGTTGAGATTGCCGTAGCTTTCAGGCAGATATGAGACAGATGATAGCTAGTCTACCCGATTGAGAGACGAAGGTGATTCGTCCGATTTTGCGCCAGAGCGTGCCCAGTTGAGTTGAAGATTTCCAGTGTGAAGAGTCTTACTCAGATCTAGAGCAGACCGATTCAGAGATGACCGCCTATGTATTGCCTTCCTGGAGGATTGAGGCGATGTTCGGCGTACAGGCGAATGAGCCAGTTGCTGCTGCAAATGATGAGATATCGCCCAGATGGTTGGAGCTACTGCAGCATGAGCATGTTCTTGGAGACGTGATAGTGAGTCGCTAGTCACCTGAGGATAAATGACTAGGACATGTGGTTCGTTCGGTTACCGATGCGACGTCATCAGATAGATTGTTTCCAGCTAGAGACGACTTCACGCAGGTTCGTTGAGAGTCGATAGAGACGATCGAATGTCAGGAGCCCATTTTCCAAGTTTAAAGTATACGGAAGGACATGCAGGTGATTCTATGGACCCTCTAGAAGAATGAAACCCTAACTCGACTTAATGACCGTGTGAAAGCCTTTGAACCTTAGGGTTTGCGGCAGTTCCTCGGCGCCATTAGTGAGGCTTGGGTTTGCCCTTCTACGGCTGGACCACCGACGCTGTGGCATGTACTCGATACTATTAAACTGTACCCGAGATGTGAGCTCTTGGGGGATTATGAGGATCTGACGAGTCGATCGGATGGTTCGACACCTTTCGGATATCGTGATGGGACACTGCTTGGGAGACTCCAGATGCGAGCGTAGCCGTCGGAGCGCAGTTCGTGTAGCCACGATGAGATAAGTCCGAATCAGTCGACATTTGAGCAGAGTGAAGAAAAGAGTTCGTATGAGATTTCGACGAGATGACGTCCCACTCCGCTGACATTAGAGATGTGATGCGCACCCAGAGGCGTGGTATATGGATATATCTTCCCGAGAGAAGCGCGATAAGTATGCAGCCGTTCCGGAATAAGCTTTAGCTTCAGCATTGGATGATGACTTCCGGGCATTTCGGCAGGATGAGATTTGAGAAAGGAATCTCGACAGGACCCTTCTGGAGAACGATACGAGAAGACCTAGACCCGGGAGTGGTCGTTTTGCGCACACCAGCAGGACAGAGTTCGGCATGGTCGACGAGGTAGTTGACCAGGTTCGGATAAAGGGGCTTACCCAGATACGTTGCGAATTGATCAAGGACGGACGGGTGATGAGTACTCCTCCGATGGTTGGGACGTGTTCCCGAGGATCTGTTCGGCCTGACATCTTCTACAGAATGATGAAGCTACAGAATACGCGATTTGAGTCCGTGCGAGAGACTTCAGATTGACCGTGGCCGAGAACAGTGCAGTGCATAGTAGCTTGGCGTGACGTCATAGTGGATGACGATGGGGACAAGTGGAACAAGAGGTTCGTGTGAGACACTGACGAGCTGTCATTGCTTCCCGTCGAGACTAGAGACCTGATTTGCTTACAGAGACGTTGGGATGTGACCAGTTTCTGAGAAATATTGTGCTGAGGACACGGATGTCTTTTGAGCAAGAAGAGGTTATGCAGGAGAGCCAGCCTCTGTACGGTTCGGCATAGGCGAGATCGGAAGAGATCTTGAGCAGGATTCCTTCCCGGACATTGCTGCAATGATGTTTGCACCCAGGATCAGATGTGTGACGTGCATTCAGAAAGCCAGAGGCCGACGCCAGTGATATGCTGCCTTACGAGTGGTCGTGAAGATTGACCGAGAGGTGACCAGAGAAGTGCCAGAACGGAATCGACCCCGTTAGCACACCGGACATGGCCGATGAGCCGATTGACTGCGAGATAGGAAATCCGCAAGGAAAGTAAGGACCCAGAGTCAGAGGACGCCAGACCGTGAGCAAGAGGCAAGTAGATATCCTGCGCTGCTAGCAGTGGATGCACCGACTCCTTCTCGACCCTGAAGGAGGAACTACCGATGACGGTATTTATGATTTGTGATTTTGTGATTCGATGATCACGTATCCGTGATTTTGGATTTCGGTATTTTGGGAGTTCTGTTTGCATGATTTAGTTTTGATGACTGAGTTTCATGATATTTGTTTCATGCACCCATTGGATATTTATATTTTGCGCATAGCTATTACATTCGAGGTATTGATTGTGATTTCACACCTATCTTATGCAGTGATTCGATTTATACTTCCAGCATAGTTTTCATGCACCTCTAGTGTTTTGGTATACGATTCTGGTGCACACCAGATGCACTGAATCGGGATTCTTCGTGCATGTCACATGCACCTGCTTTTGCTGTCCGGCACACACGTTGCCTACGATAGATGTTTCATGCACACCAGTTGCACCTAGATATTGTTTTGTACACCTGTTTGACACATATATGGATTTTGATTCCTTGCGCACCAGACGCATAGGATATTCTTATAATATGCATTTTTGGGGATTGATTTCTAGTAGAGCAGTACATTTTATGATATTCTCTATATATTGATGTTTTCGGAACTCCGACAAATTGGATTATTACAGAAATTGTTTTAAGTATTGGGGGTTTAAATTTAAATTCGGGGACCGAATTTCTTTAAGGGGGGAAGATTGTAACATTTTCAAAAATGTAAAATATTAATTTTGGGAATTTTTATAATTTAATATTATTTTATTGATTATTTTAATATTAAATATATAATTAAATGTAAATAAATAGGAAAAATTTGAGGAAAATTATGGAAAATTCTAAAATAGGGTAAATTAGAGAAATATGACATTTTTAAGTTTTTGTGATTAGTTTGACACTAATTTAGTGCTAATCGCGATTAAAAATCGCAAATCGGACTTTTTGACTTTTTGTGCAAAACTTGCACATATCATCTTTTATCACACTTGTGCATTTCTTCATGTTATTTTGGGATCACTATTCTTGTGAGAAGGGTTTTGGAATTAAAAGAAAAGGGGAAAAAGAAAAAGAAAAGGAATAAAGAATGGGGTTGGTGAGAGAGGGGTATGGGTTGCATTTGACCAATAACCCTTAGCCATTTTCCTTCATCTTCCCTCCCTCATACTTGAGCTGCTGCTGCTGCTACTGCCCCCTTTCTCCCCTCCACTAAATCCTCACATTTCATCTCAAAAACATACTCAAAACCTCACACCCATTTCATTAAAATTGTGCACAACCCCTAGATCTACACATGGAGCTAAAGAAGCAAGGATTTTGGCCACTAGGGGCAACTCAAGAAAATTCTTGAGTTGCCAAATGAGGTATTTTTCTGAACCATTAGCTTAGTTATAGCATTCCCTTTACCCCATGTTTAGTTTTGAATCGATAATGTGCGATATTATGGACTTGAGGATAACCAAGTTAGGGTTTGAGGAAACTTGTGTTGTATTGGGAAATTAAGCTCAGTTAAGGTTATACCAACACCCTAGTGTATGAATTGGAACCCAAAACCTGAAGCTAGAAACAGAATACGGATTTTAGAAACCGATACCGGGGAATGTGTGAAATCTGTGCAGGATATATAGAATCTGCTATCACCCGAGACACCCTAAAAGAATATTGAGTGGACAGTGAGATGTGCAGGCACCATTGAACCAACACCCCAAACCATAGCCCCCAACTCATCCGTACGGCCGCTAATTTCTCCCAATTGGCCGCAATTTGCGGCCTGGGTCCCACCTTCTTGGCTCGTATTGGTTCTGTAGCTCCTACATGTTTATGTTAGACCCCTGGTATATATAGATTTGTATAAAGTGACCTAGGTTGAAATCTGGGACTTATATCCTAAGTTGCTATTTTGGATTCGTGTTTCCGTATTCCGTATTTTTGATTCTGCAATTGTGAATTGTGTTTTGCCTCGACTATTTGGCGTTTATACGACGATATAGAGGATTCATTGATGGTTTTGAAGACGTGCCATAGGTTCTCACCTATAGGCCCCTTATCGTATCATTTTGGACTTCGTGTGCCGTTTTAGCTTTAATCTGGTTTTAATGCGCATATACGATATTTTGATGTGTAGGTACCCTATGAAGACTACGGGACGACGAGCAAACGCGTGGTGACATCGAAAGATGGAGACGCAAGGTGAGTAGATTATATCTACAGGGGGAAGTCGGGTGGATGGCGTATAGCACCCCCGCAGTCCGTAGATAGATTATTATGTAGTTTATTGTGATAGTTAGGTGTATTATGGATAGTGTAGGGTTAGAAGTGACTAGTGTAGTTCATAGTCGCGAACCCTAGGATAGAATTACACCTACACACACACCCTTGCATATTACTTATACTCGCACTGTGTTTGATGATATGGGATGACTTTGGAGATGAGTCGATGATGTGGGCTTTGTGCCGCGAGATCGGTGATTTGATACGATTCATATGTGGGATATGACATGTGATTCTTGCGGGCTTGGGATGTGTGTTTACCCCCGCATGCATACTTTATTGATGGTATCGATTTGTACTAGACATAGAGTAGTACCCCAGATTATATGATCTGATGATAGTGATACCTGTTATGTGATGAGATAGTGAGATGTTGACCCGTACCCAGCTATTGGGATGCCGTACGATGATTTACTGTACGAGCCGATATTGATGATAGATCCGCGCTCATGACTTGAGGGTGTCATATGATATACCGTATCGTACGCGATACTATTGAGGCGGGATCACCGACTATTATATCTATATATATATCGACTCAGATTTAGGTGGTTTCCATACCCCTCCTGATTTACTTGATACTTAGATCTGTAGGTTGCATAGTAGATGTTAGACTAGACCGAGGCATACCTATTTCAAAAGCTATGAATCAGGGGTATCTTAAAAGACAAACAAGGGGATTCTGCGAATACTTAAAAGGCGTATCTTTTCTTAAAAACTTCACATCCCTTATTTTACAAAAACCCTGATTCGTCTTGTTTCAAAAGGCATCACTGCAAGACTTATAACTATTGATGTAATTTGTTCACTGTAGTGTTGATTATTTGACTTCCGCATATTCATGCTATTCATATTGCCTGCATATGTTATTGCTATACTGATATCAGGCTGTTAGGACACCAGCACCATTATCGATGATGCGTATGTTCCACATACACTATCTGCCGGCTCACACACTTCATCATCGATAATTTCCATGCCACTACACTGTAGTACCGCCGCATTCATGATAGGATTTCCGCATGGCATATTGTAGCTCATCTATATGTGATTTGACATTCTACTCATACTCGATGCTTATATCACATCTGATCATCATATTGTAGCTCATCTATATGTGACTTAACATGCTACTCATACTTGATGCTTATATCACATCGGATCATCATATTGTAGCTCATCTATATGTGACTTGACATGCTACTCATACTCGATGCTTATATCACATCTGATCATCATATTGTAGCTCATCTATATGTGACTTGACATGCTACTCATACTTGATGCTTATATCACATCGGATCATCATATTGTAGCTCATCTATATGTGACTTGACATGCTACTCATACTTGATGCATATATCACATCGGATCATTATGGTATAGCTCACCTTTATGTAACTTGACATGATATTTATATTTGACGCACATATCATATCGGATCATTGACTTACATTTTGGTTTGGATTATATGTGACTTCTGGATTTGGGAACCGTGGCTATTTCAAATATGTAATCATTTAAAAACCCGGTTCCCTTGATATGATATTTCGGTGCGTCCACTATGTGTTTTCTCGGTGCTAGAGTGATATATGAAAACCCGAATCGAAGAGGCGGTTGAGGCCGATTACGGGTATATGGTGGACCCGGTATGGTACCCCGGGGCGAGAACGGTTTCGCTGTGTAGTAGACGGTGAGCCCGGCAGAGGGACTACTACCTACCGGTGATTGTATTTGAGCTCGGCGGATATCTAGAGGATACCGACCGGAGTTGAGAGATGGATATGGGCTGACCCGTACTGCCGGGGCCGAGGGCCGATACCGCAGACGGAGCCCAGAGATGGACATGGGCTGACCCGTACTGCCGGGGCCGAGGGCCGATACCGCAGACGGAACCCCATATCGTGGATGAGGATTTGCGTGTCGATGCTTGGCATGGGTTTTCATGATGTTTTCCATGATTTTTTTTATATCCTCATATTGCATACATGATGCTTATTGTCATTAGGTGACGGGTGGACGGGTTCCACGTTTATTATCATTGGGTGACGGGTGGACGGGTTCCACGTATATACAGATATAGATCATATACAGACTGGATTTACACTGATCATACTTCATTTGTATATATAACAGGGTATGAGGGCGCTGTTATATATACCCTTACACCAATATTAGTGGTATGGGACGCTAATATATGTGTATTGATATCATTGATACTTCATCATATTTACTTCATGCAGACATACTTTATACTGATGACATGTTATTACCTGAGTACTTGGCACCACATACCTGTTTAGATGTTGATTTGCCACCTTATCATGTTTCAGGCTTATTCCTTGAGGTTTATTACTGATTGTTGACTTAGGTTTATGTCTTTCATTCGGTTTCTGCTTGTAGATGTTTCTATTCACGAGTTGGCAACTCACCCCCGTTGTGCCACAGTTCTTGCAGGTTCTGCCGTACAGGTTTCATTGCGGCATTTCTGGCACACTACCTTCATGCGGGTGACTTGCTTTTGGTAGGTGGATTCTTTCGCATCAAGAACCACCATTGTATTTATTTTATTCATTGTATCTAGAATTTCCATCAACCAAAACTTGTATATTGTTTCAGACCTAGACCTTAGTGGTGTATCATTCGACCATAGAGTCGCGCTTAGTAGTATTGCGGTTTTCTTGCTTTTGGAGCTTTCTTTTGAGTTTGATCCTCGCCATTCGGCGTTGTATATTATTGTTGCGTGTGTGGTTGTGACCGTCAATTGACGAAGAGCTAGCTCCCGCTTGGGGATGCCTTTATCATTGCATATATATATTGTTATCTTTGTTGTACCCCATTCGGGGCCAGTTTTACAAAAGAAACTCTGCCGAAATTTTTAGAAAAGACTGTACTGTTTTTAAAATACATATTCGGCTTAGTTATTTAAAAACCTTGATTTCAATCATGTTTTCTTCACTTCTTTAAACCAGTTCTTTACTTATTCTTAAAAATGGTTTTAGATTTCTGGGCTTTTGGCTTACTTGGATCAGATGGAGTCCTATAGACTTCATATGGTTCAAGGGCCAGTCACGTGCTCTTTCGGGTCGTGACAAACATATAAAGGTAATCGCGAGCATACACGTACTGTGCTACTCTATCATATGCCAGCAGATAATATCTATATACGATAAGCAGTATGTGCAATAATCATGCAAGTGCTCTATCAGGTAAAATAACTACAGGATGAGATGCATAATAATGAATGCTGAGCATGGGAAATACAACATCTATACGGAATGTCAACGTGGAAAATATAATCGGTGCCCATCAATGCACCCAGATCCCAATAAACTCGGGCGCCGACACTCTCATCGGCCTTCAAATCCTGTAAACCTCTGAGAATCATGAGTGCCCAACATCGGCACTCAAAATATCATGAAATAATCATGTCCAGCATCGACACGCAAATCCTCATATATCGGGCTCCGTCGGTCCGGATCAGCCCACGGGCTCCGTATGCGGTATCGGCCCTCGGCCCCAGCAGTACGAGTCGTCCCGTATCCATTTATCGACTCTAGTCAGTATCCTCCGAATAACAGCCAGGTCCAACCAATCACCGGTAGGTACTCTCCACCCTTATAGGCTCATCGTCTACTCCACGAAAACATTTCTCGCCCCGGGGAACCATACCGGGTCCACCACGAACCCGCAAATGGATCATCCAACTCCTCGAATCGGGTTTCAAGCACACGTCTCAGAACCGAGAAAACGCGTGGTGGATGCACCAAAATATCATATCAAGAGGAACAGGGTTTTCAAATAGTGCATATTTTCTTAAATAATTCCACTATCCTCAAAACCAGAAATCACATGAAATCCAAAGCCAATGTGTAAGTCAATGCGATGTGATATGTGCATCAAGTCATACTATAAGTAAAAGGGAGAAACCGCTCTTTAAAATAGTTCCAGTTTTTCAAAAGGCATCATGCGGCTCCCAGTTTCTACCAAAATCAGCTTATCTAGGTAGGTACAGTTTGAATATGCATAAGTATGTAAATGAGTACGTGCACAAGTAGGAACATGTAAAGGATTACGTGCACGAGTATGAACATGTAAAGGAGTACGTGCATGTAGGGTTCCTAGGCGCACTCATGAGGTTCCACAACTGATCAACCATGCCAAATTCAAAAATTTATGTGCCGAGAAACCCTATGCAAGATCGTTAACTAGAGGATAGGCGAAACAATGCAAGTTAACAACTTAACTACAAGTGAAAGGGACTATAACCTTTGTAGATCCGGTCCTCCACTTATTTAGCTCCGTGATGACGTCCCTCCGCTGCGATCAACCGGATCCCGGACTCTAGCGTTGGTTTCATCGGAGAAATGAACGGGCTAGGTCGTTGACTTCGATGCCGAAGATGATCTACATCGAGGCGACACAAACCCAAGCTCCATCTTCACTAGGTCATGAAACATGTGAAGATAACACCCTATACAACATGGCAAGTGGTAGAAGATGAAGAAATAGGAAGTGAGTTCACTTTGGATTTGGATTTCTCACTTGATTTCATCACTTGAAATTTTCAAGAAAGGTTTTCTTTTCTTCATGAAGAAGAAGAAGAAGGAAATGAAAAAGAATTATCTTAAAAGAAAATTCAAGTGAATCTTATCATAATGCAACCATGGGTGAAGTTAACACATGTAGAGAATAAACTAGGGTTTAGGTTTAATGGTTAGGTTAAGGCATAAAACATAATGGCTAGACTTTTCAAAGCTTCAAGCATAAAACAAGAAAGCCACTATTTTGTTTTTGCAAAAATAAATAAACTAATTAAAAATAAATAAAACCTAACCATTAACCTAAACATGGGTAAAGTGATACACACACCCAAGTTTGCATGTATCATCAAACATGATACAAACTAGTGCACAAAAATATATCACATATACAACTTGTGCACATCAAGTGAGAAAATCAATCTTAAGTGAACAAATACTAGTTAATGTAAAGTAATATATCACATATATAATTATACATTAAATCATTAAATCAACCCTTGATTTAATGATCCGGTCATATTGCATATAACCGACTAATATCTAGTGTATCAATGTATCGAATCAATACATGATTCGGTAACCCGGCTATATCTCATATAACCGTCCGATGATACAAATCGTGAGAATAGAATTCAGTATCACATATTGGTATTATTCTCGGTCCCGCACATATCTCATATGCGCACCTATTTCGTTTCTCTTGAGCCAGGAAACCTCTGTGTAGGACTCTAAAGACTCGTCAATACGCCGGCAGCAGGTGATGATCATATCAAACACCCATAAGCCGCAAGCAGTCTGCTAAACGTAACGACCACCCGGGTATTGAGCGATCAGAAGATCAACGAGCAAACCCGCTCACACTCCTGTGAATCCAACCAACAACACTTACCGTACAGTCCGGTCTGTTCGTCTGATATGTCGCATATCTTGCCTAGGGGTGGTAAACGTCAGACCCCAATAGCTCGATAAGTCGTGTCGATATGAGGTCTATAACAGTTCGAGAAATTACTGGTAACACTTACCAGTAAATCTCAGCAACCCTGGCCAGGGATTTCCGGTTATAGCCAATCGAACACAGCACAACATCAACTCCCTATACCGGGAGAGACGAATCCCCTCCTATCGCTCATTGCCTCCATGTGATTCGGGACTGTACCCAAAAACCACCGTTTTGCACGCCCTCTTGGACGTGGTAAAGTAGAAATCAAAGCACAGTGGGAATCACACAAGACTCTATGACGATCTCGGGTCTACAGACTACTCTGTACCAGTGTCACCGGAGAACTGCTATCTGACGTGAGGTATAATACCATCTGGGAGTTCTCGGCGAGTCCGTCCAGTGTACCCAGTCTCCACTGAGCACCCGTACACCATCCTTGATGTCAAACACCGATGGATATGGGATCATCCATCGCCCATCATATGGGTCAAGATGCGTATATGCTAGTCTACTCTGGTGTATCGATGCCCTGTCTCGATACACCCACGACTAGGGACCTTGAAAGATGTACTTATAGACTACCATGTCCCCACTAGTATGATTTGCATCATAGTCCAGGCAGTCAAGTACACATCCTAAAGGCTTTACCAACATGTAACAGAGAGACAATCAGTGTACACGTTAAGGTAAAGAGTAACCAGATAGCATACTATCATGTCGAGCAAGAAAGTCCTCCCTATATATGTCCAAGCATCCACTACAATATACATCTCATGTGCAGTAATGGCCTCTAGGGCATACATACAACTAACAATCTCCCACTTGCACTAGGGCCATCTGATAGCAGTGGTTGTAGTATCTCATACTCAACCATCCCATAATAGTCTCTCTCTGGGAAAAAGCCTTTGTGAGTGGATCCGCATTGTCGTCCTCTGTGTCTGCTCTCCTAACCTCGATCTCCCTGGAGATCATCCATCTCCATGATCAGGTGATACTGCCTAAGAATTATATCTGGATTTCTGATGGGACGGGAGGGGGGGGTTCCTTGGCAAAAGCCACAACTCCATTGTCACACAATGGTAGGAACGAAATTCATCTCATGAACTTATATATATCCAGACTGCCTCTTTGGTAGCATCCTTGGTAACGATGTATCTTGCCTTTAATCGTCTAGTATGTCACGGTATCTAGCTTGGAACTCTTCCAACATACCGTCCCTCCACTGAGGGTAAAGACAATGCCTGCGACTGACTTTCAGTCGTCCTTATCACCCTGGAACCTTTCCAGTGATTCTCCCCAGGATCGATTGATACCATCTCACTACAACTAGTGAGTATCCTAACATCCAATTAGATCTATCTCATAGATCAAAAATCCAGGATTTAGTAGGTATCACTTTGATCCTTTATGGAGAATCCTTGTGATAAGTGGAGATTGACCGAACGTAGCATAGGAAACACCTTCCCTATCAAGAGTATGTCATCCACGTACTCTACGAGGATCATCACCATACTCCCTACTACCTTTTTTGTATATACAAGGTTCATCTACCAGTTTGATGAAGTCAAGCTCTTTGCCTACAATAAAACAGACGTTCCAACTTCGCGATGCCTGCTTTATCCTATAAAGCAACTTGTACACGTTTCCGCTGCTCCCACTATCTACGAAGCCCTCTGGCTGTGTACTTATAGACGCTCTCTTCTAAAACATCATCTTAGAAAAGCAGTCATGACACCCAACCACCAGATATCGTAGTCATGGTATGTAGCCGTGGCAAGTAGGATCTGGATGGACTTAAGCATAGGTCCCAGAAAAAAATTTCATCATTAGCCATAATCGGTCTATGATGCAAACCTTTAACAAGTCTAGCTTTGAAAGTCTTACCCTTTCCATATACACCAAGTAATCTTCTCAAGATATACTTGCTCCTGATGGGGATTTAACCTTTCAGATAAAGCAACCAAAGTCCATACTTTGTTGGTGTATAAGGATTCCATCTCAGATCGCTAAGCATCCAGCCATTCTTACAGAGTCCCACTCCTGATGGCCAGCTCGAAACTAGTTGGGTCATCATCTCATGATGCAATCCTCGCTCCCACTGTCATAGAGAAACCGAAGTAACTCTCAGGTGGGTGTGGAACCTTACTAGATCGGCGGAGAGGCTGAGGTTCGTTGGTTACTATTGAATCCTTTGGTTCTACCAAATCATCTGCTGTAGTTTGTATAGCTGGAACCTTTCCAGTTCTACATCACAGACCTTGCCTCGAGCTTGTCCGGATTTTGCTTTTAGACATAGTCCGGACAACCCCAAATCTTAACAAACTTAAGATATGGGCTCTTCCCTTTCCATATCACATATGAAGTGGTAGGCAACTGATTTGATTTGAACCCTATTCAATAGGTATGCAGCTTCTCAAGTGCATAACTCCCAAAAGGAAATAGGAAACTCAGTAGTACTCATCATAGAGCACACTATATCACAAGGGTGTTATTGCTCCACCCCGATATACCATCGTGCTATGGTGTATACGGAGGAGTAATATTGAGAGAGAATCTCATTCTCCTTTAGAATGATCCAGGAATTCCGTGCTCAAGTATTCTCCACCTTGATCACATCAAAGGACATAATACTTATACCCGTTTTGGTTCTCTACTTCTAAATTATATTCTGTGAATATCTCAAAAGGTTCGGACTTGTATTTCAACAGGAATGTATGTCTGAATCTTGAGGGATCATCAGAGAATGTAATGAAGTACAAAGAACCGGTCTTGGCATGTGTAAACAGGGGACCTTCATACATCAACATGTATTATCCCAAGAGTTCACTAACTCTTTCTCTGTTTCTACTAAACAGAGCTATGGTCATCTTATCTTTGTGACATGACTGGCAAGTTTTACAAGATGTAAATTCAAACTAATTTAAATATGCATCTAAATGTAACATCAGCTATTCGAGTCGCATTGATATGACCTAGTCTACAATGCCTCAAGAAGGATTTGTTCATTTCTAAACTCTTCCTCTTGTGTGTGTTCTGTATACTAGGAACTGTAGTTTGATTTAGAACGTTAATGCTTTTAGATAACGTGCCTGAACCGATCAACTTTTGAAATGTTCAAAACAATGTTCAACAATACAAAATTATATCCTTCTTTAATAAATAAAGAGGTTGATATGATTTTGTATATCAGGTTCGGTATCTAATAGCATTTGTTCAGAATCAATGTATTCTGGTAATACAGGGTGATAGTGACCAAAAGACTTGGCTGCAACACTTGCACCGTTTTCTGTCTCATGAAACTTATCACCCGTTCTCAGTTCTCTACCTATCTGTAGCCCATGTAACATATTACATATGCGGGATCCTGATCCGATATCAAATACCCAGGACGCAGAGGACACTGAGAAACAGATCTTTGTAATGAACGCACCCGAAGGAGATGCATCTTATGCACTTTCTTCATTTGGGCGGCATGGGAATCCTAGCATTCCCCTATTTCCTGCTCTGTCTTATAACAATTATAAGTTGGAGCGGGATTAACGTTCCCCAGCTCAGTATAATAAGCTGGTTCGGTCAATTCATCCGTATTATTATCTTGATTAAGGCGTGATATGGTCGCTACCTGAAGAGAGAGAGAAGAAAACACTCTGCGTGTGCTCTTGCAAGATTAGATTGGTTATTTATTTTATCTAATCAGGATGGCTCCCACTGTTTTTATCAAATCTTCCTTCAAACCCTAAAAGGAAAGACTAGCCGGGATTAATTACACTCTACAAGTTCGCCAATCTTTCAGCCAGGCCAGTGTCGGTACTTTGAGGGAGGTTCCCCGTGCTTTCGCACGGACCTAATTAAAATAAACCTCGTTTTCCCAGGGGCGTAACCCCGTTAACACCTTTCTAGACACCTACTTGATCGGCTAATTGTAATGTGTAAAATTCTCCCAGGAGTAACTCTTACTCGCAGCGGGTATCAGGATCCAACTATCTCATAGAAGGTATGCAATCTCATTGCAAATTTCAACACTTGAAATTCCCGATAATATTTTACCCCTAGCGTCCTATGACCTTGACGCAGGCCAACAAACCATAGTCCGCTAGTCAAGTTCAACCCGTCATTTCTTGATTGAATTAAACCCACCCGCACGACCCTTGACGCAGGCCAACAAAGTCACACGACTACCCTAATCCAATCCGCATCATATGCATAAACAGATAAATACTAGTTAGCTACCGCACATTACGCCTTGACGCAGGCCAACAAACGTAGCACGAATACTAAGTAGGACTTATCTGAAATGACGGAGGGCTACGACAGGTTTTTCTGAAAACCTATTGCGTAATGAACTTGATATCGTTGTAGAATCAAATGATTTTAAAATGGAGTGTTTTTTAGGCTTTTCTAGTTTTTCTAAAGGGGTCACTCCCGGTGAAGGGATCGTCGGCCCTTTCCTCGTCGAATGAGGTGCAGGATATATCATATATATCACTGTGCAAAGCAAGAACTGTAGAAGCAATCAAAAGATAAACCGAGTGTTGTAGCATCTGCCAGTTATTGCTAAAGGGGTCACTCCCGGTGAAGGGATCTCGGCCCTTTCCTCATCGAATAGGTGCAAGATGTTCTACAAGGAACACCGCGATGCAAAGCAAGAACTGTAGCTACCTGTTTTTGAAAATTCGATTCCACAACATCTTTAGGTTTTTTTTCTTTCATTAATCTCATTAATGAAGTCCCATCATTTAAGTTACTTAAACATCACAGATAAATACGACGTACACTTATGCTGTCCGCATTCGCCTCGATGTCCCCTCGTGCACCGTTAGGTTAGGTAACTAACGGCAGAGCGGGGCAGGGCTAGCGCGGGTGTAAAACATAAGTAACGTCTATATAATATATCATATATACTATATAAAATATCTATCTGAACAAATCACATGATCACATCACAGATAACGCAGCAGAAAATATCATATGAAATATTGGATATACTAGGACGTCCGTGTTTTAATTTGAGCCTGTATAAAACATGGATTCTACGGTCGTGATGAATAGCCAATCCCACACCCCTAGACCCCTACGAGAGCTGCAAGCAACCCTACCAATTCTAGGGTTAGGAGACCCGGACTCGACTCCTCGAGATGGTCTCCCACTGGACCCTAGAACCCGGTTACTTGTGCTCCCCTCCTTGGGTCTATCCTAATGCGGAAAAGTAAATAATATACATCAACGGAGACATCTTCCACAACCTGGAAGTGCCCCAATAAAAGAATATTACATACAAGTTTTTTACATGAATGAAAATGAAAAACACTCATCTCACATAAAAACCCACCGGCTATTCAAACACGACGATCCAATACAACATATCCAGCAACACATAACATCACATGTCATCAACGTAAGTAAATATGCCCATCCCAATTGTCGTTGACATATAGCAACGAAACCGGCGATATCACATATTACACTTACGGTCGCAGAAAAGAAAGTGTAAAACTACAACAGTTGGAATCCGCAAACTCTTTAGACATCGCATGCCTAATCAAATGAATTTCTTAGACATCACAAGCCTAACAATTATAAACCCCGCATTTTAGTCTCAATATCGAAAACACTTTTCAATATAAAGTCGGGCAATTCAACAAGATTCCCGACATCCTGAATGAATGCTCGTCACAAACTTCAGTAGACGGCCGCACCCCCGATACCGTCGACAAAGTGCACTAAGGCGGTGTTAGTTATATGTATGCCCTAGAGGCCATTACTATACATAGGATGTATATTGTAGTGGATGCTTGGACATATATAGGGATGACTTTCTTGCTCGATATGATAGTATGCTATCTGGTTACTCTTTACCTTAACGTGTACACTGATTGTCTCTCTGTTACATGTTGGTAAAGCCCTTAGGATGTGTACTTGACTACCTGGACTATGATGCGGATCATACTAGTAGGGACATGGTAGTCCATAAGTACATCCTTCAAAGTCCCTAGTCGTGGGTGTATCGAGACGGGGCATCGATATACCAGAATAGAGTAGCGTGTAGCTTCTCGACCCATATAGATGGGCGATGGATGATCCCATATCCATTGGTGTTTGACATCAGAGATGATATACGGGTGTTCAGTGGAGACTGGGTACACTGGACGGACTCGCCGAGAACTCCCAGATGGTATTATACCTTACATCAGATGGCAGTTCTCTGGTGACACTGGTGCAGGTTAGTCTGTAGACCCGAGATCGTCATAGAGTCTGGTGTGATTCCCACTGTGCTTTGATTTCCATCATACCACGTCCAAGAGAGCGTGCAAAAAGGTGGCTTTTGGGTACAGTCCCGAATCACATGGAGGCAATGAGCGATAGGAGGGGTTTCGTCTCTCCCGGTATAGGGAGTTGATGTTGCGCAGTGCTCGATTGGCTATAACAGGAAGTCCTTGGCCAAGGCTGCTTTAGGGATTTACTGGTAAGTGTTGTTGGATAGATGTATGCCCTAGAGGCCATTATATGATAATGGATGTATTTGTACATATATATATATATTCAGTATACATTCTTGCTCGACATGATAGTATGCTATCTGGTTCTTCTTTATCTGACATGTTGATTTGATCATGCTTTTATTCATTCATACATGCTGATGAAGCCCTGAGGATATAGGCTTGACTACAGTGATTATGATAGAGATCATACTAGTGGGACATCTGTAGTCTATAAGCATATCCTGGAAAGTCCCTAGTCGTAGGTATATCGAGACGGGGCATTGATATATCATAGTAGACTAGCGCATATGATACTAGACCCATACGATGGGTGATGAATGTTCCCACATTCATCGATGTTTGACATCAAGATCATATACGGGTGCTCAGTGGTGACTGGGTACACTGGACGGACTCACCGAGAACTCCTATATGGAATTATATCTATCGTCGGATAGCAGTTCTTAGGTGACACTGGTACAGGTTAGTCTGTAGACCCGAGATCGTCATAGAGTCTTATGTGTTCTCCCACTGTACTTTGATTGCCACCCTACCACGGCTCTACTGAGTCGTGCAAACAGGTGGCCGTTGGGTACAGTCCCGAGACACACGAAGGCGATGAGCGATAGGAGGGGTTTCGTCTCTCCCGGTATTGGGAGTTGATGATGTGCTGTGCCCGACTGGTTATATCAGTAAGTCCCTGGCCAGGGCTGCTGAGATTTGCTGATAAGTGTTATCGGTAGTTTCTCGATCTGTTATAGACCATTCACCGGCATGACTTATTGAGTTATTGGGGTAGACGTGACCATCCCTAGGCTCGATATGCAGCATATCCGACGAAGAGACCGGACTGTATGGTAGTGTTGCCGGTTGGCTCGACGGGAGTTGTAGCAGGTTCACTTGTTTTCTTCTGATCGCTCAATACCCGGGTGGCCGTTACGTTTAGCTGACCGCTTGAGGCTTGGGGGTGCTTGATATGATCATCACCCACTGCCGGTGTATTGATGAGTCTTAGAGTCCCACAAAGGAGTTACCTAGTCCAGGCGAAACGTTGTGGTGCGCATATGCGATATGCGCATGGACCCGATTAAAATGCGCGTATAGGATACCGTATATGGATCGGGCGGCTTGCTTTTGGTGGGGTCATATGTGATATAGCCGGATTGATAAATAAAGTGTTGATTTATCATTTAACCATTAGTTTTCTCACTTGAAATCCTTTCTTGTAGATGATGGATGTATGCATGCATGTATGCTTTCTTTCTTTTAGTTTCATGCACATATGGATGTGCATACACACATACATACATGCATCATCCTTCATGGTTGCTTATACATGGAATATGATGGCAATATAAGAGTCACACCTTGGTTAAATATATGGATTATTATTTAATTTTTGTTTAAAACAAAATGGAAAAGGAAAGGATAATTCTTGACTAGTTTCTACATCCTTCTTTAACCTAACCATCCTCACCTACCCTTAACCATGGATTAAACTTTCCTTCTATGTTTTAAACTCTAATTAAATAATAACTCAAACATTTAACCATGGTTTGAAACGAGAAGAAATAAATATATATAGATATATTTTCATTTCTTTTCTAGAGTTAATCTTTTCTCTTCTTCTAAAAGAAAAGCCATCATCTTCTTCCTCCTTCTTCCTTTGCTCTCTAGTTTTTTATAGTGAGCAAAACACACATCAAGAAAGGTTTTTGAAGTGAGAATTAGAACCACAACATCATTCTACACAAGTCCAGCCCACTTGTTTAGAGTGTTATCTTCTTTTCTTCTCTTGGAAAGTGAAGTCGATAGCTTGGACGAAGGAGCTTCGGGTGGATCGTCGTGGACACTAGAAGTCTTCAAGAGGACCTTCCTCCAACACTCAAGAGGCCAAAAAGTCTAGCGAAGGGAGCTACAAAGGTTGTACTCTCGAAACCCTAGTCTTTGTTGCCTTTAATATTTAGAAACCCTAATTTTCTAGGATCGATCCTTTGTATGCTTGCTTAGCACAATAAAAATTTGAACTTTGTGACATGTGTTGCTTCCAAACTCTACATAGGGTGCTAGGTAAACTTAACATTGGTATCAGAGCCAACCTAGAACATTAGGCGACACTTTTACGAAGTAAAAATCCCGATCGGATCAAAATACGACGTTTCGAGACCTTCTCTGGACAATTTTTAAAATCTGACATTTTTCAGAATTAAAAATACTTAAAAAATAGAGCTGGAAAATATAAGAAATACTGTGAAAAATGAACCCATGATCCGTACAATCCGCCATGGAACCGCGGCCAATCCTTGCTTAGGCCGCGGTTCCGCGGCCGTACAGAGGCTTCATGGCTTCATTTTTCTACAGTATTTCCTACAACTGCTTGTATATTGTTTTTAGGTATGTTTAATCTGAATCTAGTACTGTATATTCTGGAGATGGTTTTGAACTCGACGATTCGATAGGAATTTTCGTTTCGTTTCTTTTCCGGGTAAATTAGAAAGTATTGAAGTGTTCGAATGAGTATCATTTGCTCACTATTCACGGGGTTTGAATATTTTGGAGATACGTGCAAGTTTTTTTTTTGTGGTGGACCCTCTAGAAGACAACAAACCTTAACTCGATTATATGACCGTCTTGAACTGCCCTTTGAACCTTAGGGTTTGGGGCAGTACGACGTGCCATATGTGAGGCGTGGGCTTGACCCTTCTACGGCTGGACCGTCACTACTGTGTCACACTCCGGGTTTTTTGAACTTCGCCCAAGTGTTGAGCTTTAGGGAATCATGGGTACTTGATTATTCATTCGAAAACTTTAATACTGTCTATTTATCTGGAATGTGATACAATATGTGGAATTCATATAGTTTAGGCATGAAATACGAAGTATGTGATATTTCGCATTTATGATGTCTAAAGAGAATGTGGATTCTAAATATTGTAGTTTTACACTTTCTTTTCTGTGATCATAAGTGTAGTATGTTCGATATCGCCGGTTTCGTTGCTATACATCAACGACAATCGGGATACGCATACTTACTTACGTTGATGATATGAGATATTATGTGTTGCTGAGATATGATGTGCAGGATTGTCGCGATCGAATAGCCGGGTTTTTTTTTATGTGAGATGAGAGTTTTACATTTTCATTCATGTAAATTCAAATGTAATGTAATATTCTTTTATTTGGGGCACTTCCGGGTTAAGGTTGTGTCACCAGTGTTGTTTATTATTTATTTTTCCGCGTTAGGATGGACCCAAGGAGGGGAGCACAGGTGACCGGGTTTTGGGGTTTAGTGGGAGGCCATCTCGAGGAGTCGAGACCGGGTCTCCTAAACTCCAGATTTGGTAGGGTCGCTTGCTGCTCTCGTAGGGGTCCAGGGTGTGGGCTTGGCTATTCATCGCGACTGTGGAATCCGTATTTTCTATTCTGGCTAAATACTAAATACGGACGTCCTAGTATATCCCACATTATATCTATGTTTCTGGTGCCTGTGTTCTGTGATATCTGAGACGAATGACATATTATATATATGATATATAGTAGATGTTGCTTATGTTTTACACCCGCGCTAGTCCCGTCCCGGTATGCCGTTAGTTAAGTAACCTAACGGTGCATAACGGAACATTGCGGCGAATGCGGATGGCATAAGCGTACGTGTTATTTTCGTTTCTTTTCTGTGATTGGCTTAAGGACTTAAATGATGGGATTACATTAATGTGGTTAATGTAAAGAAAATAAACCTAAAAAGATGTTGTAGAATTGGATTTGAAAACCACTCGGCTATTTATGAAAAAGCTATATTTCAAAACTGCAGAGCTTAAGCTACTCCTTTTCAAAACCATTTGATTCTACGACGATATCAAGTTCAAAGCGTTAAAGATTTTCTTAAAAATCATCCGCAACCCTCCGTCATTTTAGGAAGTAGAGTACTTAGTATTCGTGCTACGTTTGTTGACCTTAGCCAAGGCGTAGTGTACGGTAGCTAAGTGATGTCTTCCTACAAATGCATATGATGCAGATTAATTAGGACAGGCATATGACTTTGTTGACCTTAGCCAAGGGTCATGTGAACGGGTCTAATTAATCAAGAAATGACAGGTTGAGCTTGACTAGTACTCGTGATTTGTTGACCTTAACCAAGGTCACGAGTGCTAGGGGTAAAAACCACTTCGGGAATTTCAATAGTTGAAATTTGCAATGAGATTGCATACCTTCCATGTGATGGTTGGATCCCGATCCCACTGTAGGCAATAGTTGCTCCTAGGAGAGTTTTGCAGTTTACAATTAGCTAACTCATTAGGTGTCTAGAAAGGTGTTAACGGGGCTCCGCCTCTGGGAAAACAAGGTTTACTTTAATTAGGTCCGTGCGAAAGCACGGGGAACCTCCCTCAAGTACCGACACTGGCCTGGCTGAACGGTTAGCGAAGTTGTAGACTGTAATTAATCCTGGCTAGTTTTTTCTTTTTAAGATTTGAAAGAAAAACTCGATAAAAGCAGTGGGAAACATCGATTAGACAAGATAATAACCAATCTGATCTATGCAAGAGCTTTCGCTGAGTGTATTCTTTTTTCTCTCTTAATGGCAGATACCCATGACTGGACTCAAGCTTCTACTAGATAAAAACAATCTGAATGGGACCAATTATAAAGACTGGCTGAGGAATCTGAAAATAGCCTTGACTTTTGATAAAGTATCATATGTCCTCACGGCTTCAGCACCGCCCGTCCCAGGTCCAAAATCCTCAGTTGCGGACATTGAAGTCCGCAAGACATGGGACGCTGACTGTGCCAATGTCAAATGCCTCGCGCTTGCATCGATGGATAACACACATCAAAAGCAGCACGGGGATATAGACATTCACGGTATATTGCTCCATACAAAGGAGTTGTATGGAGAGCAATCCCGCGTATTACGATACGAAGCATCAAAGAAATTGTTTCAGATGCGAATGGCCCCTGGCACATCAGTAGGAGACCATGTTTTAAAGATGATAGCTCTTACAGAAGAGCTTGAGGACCTTGGATGGACTATGGACAATGAACAACATATAGATATTATTCTGCAGTCCCTCCCCTCCACCTTTGCTCAATTCATAGTCAACTTCAACATGCATGGCATGGAGAAGGAGCTACCTGAACTCCTTAATATGTTAAGGAGTGCAGAGAGCACTATGAAGTCAGTAAAAACTCCTGTTATGACTGTTGGACAGTCTTCCTCTTCTCGCCCAAAGGCTAAGGCCAAGGGAATGAAAAAGAAGAAACCCACCAATCCTAAGGGTGGAGTTAAGAAGGTGAAGGGAAAGGAAAATTCCAAAGCTGGAGACTCGGGGAAAGGCGAATGTTTTCATTGCCACAAGACAGGACATTGGAAGCGCAACTGCACGGAGTACTTAACTCTCAAGAAGAAGCATGAGGATGCTTCTGCTTCAGGTGCGTTTGTAACAGAAAACTGTTTTTCAATAAACTCTGCTTCCTGGGTATTGGATACCGGTTCAGGTTCTCATATTTGCAATTCTATGTAGGGACTGAGAAATAGCAAAGTTTTGAAGACAGGTGACCATACTCTCCGCGTTGGAAATGGTTCCAATGTACATACAGTCGCAGTGGGAGAGTATCACTTGGGGTTGCCATCCGGATGTATTTTGGTTTTGAATCCTTGTTATTTTGTACCTAGTATGCTATGTAATTTAATATCAGTTTCTTTGTTATACAATGAAGGATATAATTTTGTATTGCAGAACAATGTTATGAACATTCACCTGAATCAAATGTTGGTTCGGTATGGTACGCTTAATAACGGAATATATGTCCTAAATCAACACACAGTTTTCAGTATACAACACACTAATAAAAGAAAACTTTCAGAATTAAATGAAACTTTTCTTTGGCACTGTAGACTTGGTCATATTAACGAAACAAGACTAAAGAAATTACACAAAGATGGATATTTAAACTCTTTTGAATATAAATCTTATGCGACTTGCCAGTCTTGTATCTAGGGTAAAATGACCAAAACTCCGTTTACCGGACACGGAGAAAGAGCTACTGAGCTCATAGGCCTCATACATAGTGATGTATGCGGGCCAATGTCTACACAGGCTAGAGGCGGTTTTTCATACTTCATTACGTTCACTGACGATTTCTCAAGATTCGGTCATGTATTTTTATTAAAGCACAAGTCCGAAGCTTTCGAGAAATTCATTGAATATAAACAAGAAGTAGAAAAACAATCCGGCTTGAGTATCAAGATGCTTCGATCAGATCGAGGTGGTGAGTATCTCAGTACAGAATTTGCAAACTTCCTAAAAGAGAATGGGATTCTCTCTCAGCTCACTCGTCCTTACACACCACAGCACAACGGTGTGTCAGAACGACGGAATAGGACCCTATTAGATATGGTCCGGTCCATGATGAGTGACGCTGAGTTACCCGTCTTGTTTTGGGGGCATGCATTGGAGACTGCAGCATTTTTACTAAACAGGGTTCCAACCAAAGCCGTATCTACCACGCCATATGAGATATGGCATGGGAATAGACCATCTCTTAAGAGAATTAAGATTTGGGGTTTCCCGGCCTATGTTAAAAAGCAGAATCTAGACAAACTCGAGACACGGTCAGTCATGTGTAATTTTGTGGGATATCCAAAGAATTCTTATATATATCTATTCTACCACAAAGAGGAACAAAAGGTGTTTGTTTCTCAACATGCCACATTCTTGGAAAAAGAGTTTTTCACAGATAAAGATGATGGCAAGGTAGTGGATCTAGAAGAGGTTCTAGAGACACAAACTACAAATGACGATTTGGTTGAACCGGCTGTTGCAATAGAAAATGAGGAACCTCGGCCACTCCGAAGGTCTGGTAGGACTTCTCGCCCACCGGAGAGGTACTACGGTTTCCTCATTGATGGTAACGGAGAAGATTGCATCATGGATGATGATGATCCTACCAGTTTTCAGCAAGCTATCACGAGTGGAGACTCTGTGAAGTGGCTGGATGCCATGAGATCCGAAATGGAGTCTATGTACACCAACAAAGTATGGACTTTAGATGTTGTACCCCCTGGGTAAAACCTGTAGGGTGCAAATGGATCTTTAAAAGAAAGATTGGTGTAGATGGGTAGGTAGAGACCTATAAGGCAAGACTTGTGGCGAAGGGTTTTTGTCAAAGACCAGGTTTGGACTATGACGAGACTTTTTCTCCCGTGGCCATGCTTAAATCCATTTGGATCCAACTTGCTATTGCTGCTCACTACGACTATGAAATCTGGCAGATGGACGTTAAAACCGCATTTCTAAATGGAAATTTAGAAGAATGCGTTTATATGGATCAGCCAGAGGGCTTCATTGACAGTGGGAGCAGCAGGAAAGCATGTAAACTGCTTAAATCCATATATGGGTTAAAGCAGGCATCACGGAGTTGGAACATTTGTTTCGATGATGTCATCAAAGAGTTTGATTTCATCAAAAATCCAGATGAACCTTGTGTTTATAAGAAGGCTGTAGGGAAAGCTGTCACATTTCTCGTATTGTACGTGGACGACATTCTTCTGACAGGAAATGATATTCCTATGCTACAGTCGGTCAAAACTTTCTTATCACTAAGGTTCTCCATGAAGGACCTGGGTGATGCCACATACATTCTGGGCATAAGGATCTGCAGGGATAGATCCAAAAGGTTATTGGGATTGTCCCAAACCAGGTACATTAACACCATCCTAAAAAGGTTTAGTATGGAAGACTCCAAGCGGGGTGCCTTACCCGCTTGCCATGGGGTCACTCTCTCCAAGGATTCTTGCCCAAAGACCGATGAAGAGAGAGCTCGCATGAGTGTTATACCCTATGCTTCGGCAGTAGGATCTATAATGTATGCGATGTTATGTATACGCCCAGATGTAGCTTATGCACTTAGTGTTGTAAGCAGGTATCAATCAAACCCAGGGGAGAATCACTGGACAGCTGTGAAGAACATTCTTAAGTACTCACGAAGGACTAAAGAATTGTTCTTGGTGTATGGTAATGGAGATCTCCAAATGGATGCCTTTACTGATTCGAGCTTCCAGAGCGATAAGGACGACATCAAATCTATCTCTGGGTTTGTATTTACCATCAATGGAGGGGCGGTAAGTTGGAAGAGTTCCAAACAGGATACCATTGCAGACTCTACGATGGAAGCTGAGTACATTGCTGCAAATGATGCCGCCAAGGAAGCCGTCTGGATGAAGAAGTTCGTCTCGGAGCTAGGAGTAGTTCTAACCATTATTGATCCAATACCTTTAGATTGTGATAATAATGGGGCTATGGCGTTAGCCAAGGAGCCCAGGTCCCATCAGCGGTCCAGACACATCCTGAGGCGTTTTCATTTGATCCGGGAGATTGTAGATCGCCGCGAGATCGAGATTAGGAGAGTAGACACAAAGAATAATGCCGCGGATCCATTCACCAAGGCCCTCCCTCAGCCGCAGCATGAGCGACTTTTTGAGATGTTGGGTATGAGATACTCCAATAACTGGCCTTAGTGCAAGTGGGAGATTGTTGGATATATGTATGCCCTAGAGGCCAATATATGATAGTGGATGTATTTGTACATGTATATATATTCAGTATACATTCTTGCTCGACATGATAGTATGCTATCTGGTTCTTCTTTATCTGACATGTTGATTTGATCATGCTTTTATTCATTCATACAAGCTGATGAAGCCCTGAGGATATAGGCTTGACTCCAGTGATTATGATAGAGATCATACTAGTGGGACATCTGTAGTCTATAAGCATATCCTGGAAAGTCCCTAGTCGTAAGTATATCGAGACGGGGCATTGATATACCTGAGTAGACTAGCGTATATGATACTGACCCATACGATGGGCGATGAATGTTCCCACATTCATCGATGTTTGACATCAAGATCATATACGGGTGCTCAGTGGTGACTGGGTACACTGGAAGGACTCACCGAGAACTCCTAAATGGAATTATATCTATCGTCAGATAGCAGTTCTCAGGTGACACTTGTACAGGTTAGTCTGTAGACCCGAGATCGTCATAGAGTCTTGTGTGTTCTCCCACTGTACTTTGATTGCCACCCTACCACGGCTCTACTGAGTCGTGCAAACAGGTGGCCGTTGGGTACAGTCCTGAGACACACGAAGGCGATGAGCGATAGGAGCGGTTTCGTCTCTCCCGGTATTGGGAGTTGATGTTGTGCTGTGCCTGACTGGTTATATCAGTAAGTCCCTGGTCAGGGCTGCTGAGATTTGCTGATAAGTGTTATCAGTAGTTTCTCGATCTGTTATAGACCATTCACCGGCACGACTTATTGAGTTATTGGGGTCGACGTGACCATCCCTAGGCTCGATATGCAGCATATCTGACGAAGAGATCGGACAGTACGGTAGTGTTGCCGGTTGGCTCGACGGGAGTTGTAGCAGGTTCGCTTGTTTTCTTCTGATCGCTCAATACCCGGATGGCCGTTACGTTTAGCTGACCGCTTGCGGCTTGGGGGTGCTTGATATGATCATCACCCACTGCCGGCGTATTGACGAGTCGTAGAGTCCCACAAAGGAGTTACCTAGTCCAGGCGAAACGTTGTGGTGCGCGTATGCGATATGCGCATAGACCCGATTAAAATGCGCGTATAGGATACCGTATATGGATCAGGCGGCTTGCTTTTGGTTGGGTCATATGTGATATAGCCGGATTGATATATCAAGTGTTGATTTATCATTTAACCATTAGTTTTCTCACTTGAAATCCTTTCTTGTACATGATGGATGTATGCATGCATGTATGCTTTCTTTCTTTTAGTTTCATGCACATATGGATGTGCATACACATATACATACATGCATCATACTTCATGGTTGCTTATACATGGAATATGATGGCAATATAAGACTCACACCTTGGTTAAATATATGGATTATTATTTAATTTTAGTTTAAAACAAAATGGAAAAGGAAAGGTTAATTCTTGACTAGTTTCTACATCCTTCTTTAACCTAACCATCCTCACCTACCCTTAACCATGGATTAAACTTTCCTTCTATGTTTTAAACTCTAATTAAATAATAACTCAAACATTCAACCATGGTTTGAGATGAGAAGAAATAAATATATATAGATATATTTTCATTTCTTTTTTCTAGAGTTAATCTTTTCTCTTCTTCTAAAAGAAAAGCCATCATCTTCTTCCTCCTTCTTCCATTGATCTCTAGTTTTTTATAGTGTGCAAAACACACATCAAGAAAGGTTTTTGAAGTGAGAATTAGAACCACAACATCATTCTACACAAGTTTAGCCCACTTGTTTAGAGTGTTATCTTCTTTTCTTCTCTTGGAAAGTGAAGTCGATAGCTTGGACGAAGGAGCTTCGGGTGGATCGTCGTGGACACTAGAAGACTTCAAGAGGACCTTCCTCCAACACTCAAGAGGCCAAAAAGTCTAGCGAAGGGAGCTACAAAGGTTGTACTCTCGAAACCCTAGTCTTTGTTGCCTTTAATATTTAGAAACCCTAATTTTCTAGGATCGATCCTTTGTATGCTTGCTTAGCACCATAAAAATTTAAACTTTGTGACATGTGATGCTTCCAAACTCTACATAGGGTGCTAGGTAAACCTAACAAGTGTTACCAGTAGTTTCTCGACCCGTTATGAGTCTCATATCGACACGACTTATCGAGTTATTGGGGTCTGACATTTACCACCCCTAGACAAGATATGCGACATATCAGACGAACAGACCGGACTGTACGGTAGTGTTACTCGTTGGATTCACAGGAGTGTGAGCGGGCTTGCTCGTTGATCATCTGATCGCTCAATACCCAGGTGGCCGTTACGTTTAGCAGACCGCTTGCGGCTTATGGGTGTTTGATATGATCATCACCTGCTGCCGACGTATTGACGAGTCTTTAGAGTCCTACACAGGGGTTTCCTGGCTCAAGCCAAACGGAATAGGAGCGCATATGTGATATGTGCGGGACCGAGATTGATACGATATGAGATACCGTATTCGATTCTCGCGATTTGTGACATTCATCGGTTGTATGGATATAGCCAGGTTATCGGATCAAGTGTTGATTCGGTAAGTTGTTACTTTTGATATTAGTCGGTTATAGCCGGATTATTAAATCAAGAGTTGATTTAATAATTTAATGTATAATTATATATTTGATATATTACATTACATTAACTAATATTAGCTCACTTAAGATTTATTTTCTCACTAGTTTGTGCACATTGTTTATATGTGATATATGCAAGTGTACATGTATGTATCATGCTTGATGATACACACAAGATGGGTGTATGAGACTTATACTAAGATTAGGGTTAAGATTAGGGTTATTGGATTATCTTAAGATTTAACAAATGAGTTAAACTTAGTCAAAGTTGTCAAGCTTGAAGAAGCTTGGAGAAACTTTGACAAAGTCCACTCTTTTGTCAATTCTCTTGATATTTCTTTAACCTAACCCTTAAACCTCATACCTTAGTTAATTATCTACATGAGTTAAGCATGAGGGCTTAACTCAACCATGGGTGAATTATTCAAGAGGATAAGTTTTCATTTGGATGAATAATTCACTTCTTCTTCTTCATCAAGTTCCTTGAAAAGCTTTCTAGCTCTAATGGTGCCTTGAGGAAAAATGTGAGAAAATCAATTTGAAATTGAGCAACCTTCCTACTTCATCATCCTCTACTACTTGCCATTTAGTAGAGGGTGTTCTCTTCACAAAGTTCTTGACCAAGTGAAGGAATAGCTTGAGTTTGAGTCTCCCCGACGTAGATCATCTTCGGCCTCGAAGTCAATGACCTAGCCCGATCATTTCTCCGACGAAACCATTGTTAGAGTCCGGGATCCCGATGATCGCAGTGGAGGGACGTCAACACGGAGCTAAAGAAGTGGAGGACTGGATCTACAAAGGTTGTAATCCCTTTCACTTGTAGTTAAGTTGTTAACTTGCATGTTCTTTCGCTTTAACTTCTAGTTAACGATCTATATTAGGGTTTCTCGGCACAGTAAAATTTTAAATTTGGCATGGTTGATGCCTTGTGGAACCTCTTGAGTGTGCCTAGTAACCCTATAGTGGTATCAGAGCCTAGCTAGAGCCTTAGGCGAAGTGTAGACGATGTTAGAAATCCGATCGAACCCCGAAACCCTAACTTTTAACCCTCTCTGGACATTTTCTGAAAATGTGGATTTTTCCAAATTAAAAATATCCAAAAAATACAGCAGGGTATTATAAGAGTTACTGTGAAGCACGTGAGCCCAATTCAACTAAAGCGCCGCGGAACTGCGGCCCCACCCTAGCATGTGCGGCGGTTCCGCGGCCAAAAAGTTGGTTCTTGGCACGTGCTTTGCACAGTAATGTCCTATATTGATTCCTGTATTTTCTGGGAATTTTTAAAGTTTTCTCAAGAGTTGAGTTTTCTGGGTTGTATTGGGAGTTCGACGATTCGATCGGAATCCTTAACTTTGTCTGTGTTTTTCCGGATATTTTTGAATATGTTAAAAAGTTCGACCGGATATAAATACCCACTTTTTCCCCTGCCGGGAAATTTCCAAGTGTTGGATTTTTCCGTAGTTTTAGAACGTTCAAAGTAGTGCAAGTAACGCGATGGACCCTCTAGAAGACAACAAACCTTAACTCGATTATGTGACCGTCTTGAACTGCCCTTTGAACCTTATGGTTTGGGGCAGTACGGCGTGCCACATGTAAGGCGTTGGCTTGACCCTTCTACGGCTGGACCGTTGGTACTGTGGCTTGAAGTTAATGTTTTAAAACTTATTTCAAGTGTTGAGCTATTATCGGGAAAACTTGGGTGTTTGATTGTTCGATCGGAAAGTTTAACATTTTCTGTTTATCTGGAATGTGATACAATATTAGGAATCCACAAGTAGTTATGAGATAACTAATTTGGATGTTATAAACACAGCAGTTTAGTCTCAATTGATCGGTCGCCACGGAATTTTGATGTGATCAAAAGTCCGTTGCAATCACGTAGCGTACGCGGATACTCGCCGGGTAAACTTAATAGACAGCCATGCCCCATAGCCCCGACCAAGTGACTGTAGGAGAACCCCGTCGCCAAAAGCATCCGTTAGGGTGCTCGCGGCAGCGGTGTTCCGCCTTAGTGCACTTCGTCGACGGCATCGGGGGTGCGGCTGCCTACTAAAGTTTGCGATGAACATTCGATCAGTATATCGGGAATCTTGTTGAATTGCATGACTAGATATTGAAAAGTGTTTTCGATATAGAGACTAAAATGCGGGGTTTATAATTGTTAGGCATGTGATGTCTAAGGAATTCATTTGATTAGGCATGTGATGTCTAATGAGTTTGCGGATTCCAACTGTTGTAGTTTTACACTTTCTTTTCTGTGACCGTAAGTGTAATATGTGATATCGCCGGTTTCGTTGCTATATGTCAACGACTATTGGGATACGCATGTTTACTTACGTTGATGACATGTGATGTTATGTATTGCTGGATATGTTATATTGGATCGTCGTGTTTGAATAGCCTGGGTTTTTTATGTGAGATGGGTGTTTTTCATTTTCATTCATGTAAAAACTTATATGTAATATTCTTTTATTGGGGCACTTCCAGGTTGTGGAAGATGTCACCTTTTGTATATTATTTACATTTCCGCACTAGGATAGACCCAAGGAGGAGGGCACAAGTAACCGGGTTCTGGAGTCCAGTGGGAGACCAACTCGAGGAGTCGAGTCCGGGTCTCCTAACTCTAGAATTGGTAGGGTTGCTTGCCGCTCTCGTAGGGGTCTAGGGGTGTGGGTTTGGCTATTCATTGCGACTGTGGAATCCGTGTTTTATACTGGCTCATATTGAAAACACGGACGTTCTTGTATATCCAATGTTTCATATGATTCTTCTGCTGTGATATCTGTGATGTGATCTTTTGATGTTCTGTGATAAATACTGTATATAGTATATATGATATATTATATAGGTGTTGCTTATGTTTTACACCCGCGCTAGCCCTGCCCCGCTCTGCCGTTAGTCACCTAACCTAACGGTGCACGAGGGAACATCAAGGCGAATGCGGATGGCATAAGTGTACGTCGTATTTATCTGTGATGTTTAGGTGATTTAAATGATGGGACTTCATTAATGTGATTAATGAAAGAAAAAGAAACCTAAAGATGTTGTGGAATCGAATTTTCAAAAACAGGTAGCTACAGTTCTTGCTTTGCATCGCGGTGTTCCTTGTAGAACATCCAGCACCTTATTGGATAAGGAAAGGACCGAGATCTCTTCACCGGGAGTGACTCCTTTAGCAATAACTGGCAGATGCTACAATCCTCGGTTTGTCTTTTGATTGCTTATATCGTTTTTGCTTTGCACAGCGGTATATATGATATATCCTGCACCTTATTCGATGGGGAAAGGGCCGACGATCCCTTCACCGGGAGTGACCCCTTTAGCGAAACTAGAAAAGCCTAAAAAACACTCCATTTTAAAATCATTTGATTCTACAACGATATCAATTTCATTACGCAAAAGGTTTTCTTAAAAACCTGTCGTAGCCCTCCGTCATTTCAGATATGTACTGGTTAGTATTCGTGCTGCGTTTGTTGATCTCTGTCAAGGCGTAGTGTGCGGTAGCTTATTAGTGCTTATCTGTATAAGCATATGATGTGATTGATTTAGGGTAGTCGTGCGACCTTGTTGACCTTTGTCAAGGGTCGTGCGAGTGGGTTTACTTCAATCAGGAAATAACGGGTTGAACTTGACTAGCAGTCTATGGTTTGTTGACCTCTGTCAAGGTCATAGGACGCTAGGGGCAAAATATTATCGGGTATTTCAAGTGTTGAAATTTGCAATGAGATTGCATACCTTCTATGAGATAGTTGGATCCCGATACCCACTGCGAGTAATTGTTACTCCTGGGAGAGTTTTACACTAGCCGATCTAGTAGGTGTCTAGAAAGGTGTCAACGGGGTTACGCCTCTGGGAAAACGAGGTTTATATTAATTAGGTTCGTGCGAAAGCACGGGGAACCTCCCTCAAAGTACCGACACTGGCCTGGCTGAAAGATTGGCGAACCTGTAGCGTGTAATTAATCCCGGCTAGTCTTTCCTTTTAGGGTTTGAAGGAAGATTTGATAAAAACGGTGGAAGACATCCTGATTAGATAAAATAATAACCAATCTGATCTTGCAAGAGCATACGCTGAGTGTTTTCTTCTCTCTCTCTCCAGGTAGCGACCATATCACACCTTAATCAAGATAATAATACGGACACATTGACCGAACCCGCTTGTTATACTGAGCCGGGGAACGTTGGTCCCGCTTCAACTTATAATTGTTATAAGAAAGAGCAGGAAATTGGGGATTACCAGAATTCCCGTGCCGCCCAAACGAAGAGAGTGCATGTTGATGCATCATCTTCGGGTGTGTTCATTACAGAGAACTGTTTCTCAATGTCCTTTACGTCCTGGGTATATGATACCGGATCAGGATCCCACATATGTAATATATTACATGGGCTACAGAAAGGTAGAGAACTGAGAACGGGTGATAAGTTTCATGAGGCAGAAAACGGTGCAAGTGTTGCAGCCAGGTCTGTTGGTCACTGTCACCCTGTATTACCAGAATACATTGATTCTGAACAAATGTTATTAGCTACCGAACCTGATATACAAAATCTTATAAGTCTCTTTATTTAGATAAAGAAGGATATAATTTTGTATTGTTGGATAATGTTTTGAACATTTCCTAAATCAGGAGTTGATCGGTTCAGGCACGTTATCTAAAAGCATTAACGTTCTAAATCAAACTACAGTTCCTAGTATACAGAACACACACAAGAGGAAGAGTTGAGAAATGAACGAATCCTTCTTGAGGCGTTGTAGACTAGGTCATATCAATGCGACCCGACTGGCTGAAGTTACATTTAGATGCATATTTAAATTAGTTTGAATTTATATCTTGTGAAACTTGCCAGTCATGTCACAGAGATAAGATGACCATAGCTCTGTTTATTGAAAACAGAGAAAGAGTTAGTGAACTCTTGGGATGATACATATTGATGTATGAAGGTCCCCTGTCAACAAATGCTAAGACCGGTTCTTTGTACTTCATTAAATTCTCTGATGATCTTTCGAGATTCAGACCTATGTTCCTGTTGAAACACAAGTCCGAACCTTTTGAGATATTCACAGAATATAAGTTAGAAGTAGAGAACCAAAATACGGGTAAAAGTATTATGTCCTTTGATGTGATCAAGGAGGAGAATACTTGAGCACGGAATTCCTGGATTATTCTAAAGGAGAATGAGATTCTCTCTCAGCATTACTCCTCCGTATACACCATAGCACGATGGTATATCGGGGAGGAGCAATAGCACCCTATGTGATATGGTGTGCTCTATGATGAGTACTACTGAGTTCCCTATTTCCTTTTAGAGAGTTATGCACTTATGATGTTGCATACCTATTGAATAGGGTTATGATCAAATCAGTTGCCTACCACTTCATATGAGATATGGAAAGGAAAGAGCCCATCTCTTAAGTCAGTTAAGATTTGGGGTTGTCCGGCCTATGTCTAAAAAGCAAAATCCGGACAAGCTCGAGGCAAGGTCTGTTATGTAGAACTGGAAAGGTTCCATCTATACAAACTGCAGCTGATGATTTGGTAGAACCAAAGGATTCAATAGCAACCAACGAACCTCAGCCTCTCCGCCGATCTAGTAGGGTTCATCACCCACCTGAGAGATACTTCGGTTTCTCTATGACAGTGGGAGCAAGGATTGCATCATGAGATGATGACCTAACTAGTTTCGGGCTGGCCATCAGGAGTAGGACTCTGTAAGAATGGCTGGATGCTTAGCAATCTGAGATGGAATCCTTATACACCAACAAAGTATGGACTTTAGTTGCTTTATCTGAAGGGTTAAATCCCCATCAGGAGCAAGTATATCTTGAGAAGATTACTTGGTGTACATGGAAAAGCTGAGACTTTCAAAGCTAGACTCGTTAAAGGTTTGCATCATAGACCAGTTGTGGCTAATGATGAAACCTTTTCTGGGGCCTATGTTTAAGTCCATCCAGATCCTACTTGCCACGGCTACATACCATGACTATGATATCTGGCGGTTGGGTGTCATGACTGCTTTTCTAAATAAAGATTTAGAAGAGGTAATCTATAAGTACACAGCCAGAGGGCTTCGTAGACAGTGGGAGCAGTGGAAACATGTGCAAGATGTTTTATATGATAAAGCAGGCATCGCGGAGTTGGAACGTCTGTTTTGATGAGATTAGTCAAAAAGTTTGACATCATCAAAATAGTAGATGAACCTTGTATGTACAAAAAGGTAGTAGGGAGTATGGTGGTGATCCTCGTAGAGTACGTGGATAACATACTCTTGATAGGGAAGGAGTTTCCTATGCTACGCTCGGTCAATCTCCGCTTATCACAAGGATTCTCCATATAGGATCAAAGTGATACCTTGGGTTTTGGATCTATGAGATAGATCTAATTGGATGTTGGGATACTCACTAGTTGTAGTAAGATGATATCAATCGATCCTGGGGAGAATCACTTGAATGGTTCCAGAGTGATAAGGATGACTGAATGTCAGTCACAGGCATTGTCTTTACCCTCGGTAAAGGGACGGTATGTTGGAAGAGTTCCAAGATAGATACCGTGGCATACTAGACGATAAAGGCTGGATACATCACTACCAAAGATGCTACCAAAGAGGAAGTCTGGGTGTATATTAGTTCATGAGATGAACTTCGTTCCTCCCATTATGTGACAATGGAGTTGTGGCTTATCCTTAGGAACGCCCGTCCCATCAGTGATCCAGACAAATTCTTAGGCAGTATCACCTGATCATGGAGATGGTTGATCTCCAGGGGATCGAGGTTAGGAGAGTAGACTCAGAGGACAACACGGCGGATCCACTCACGAAAGGCCTTTTCCCAGTGAGAGACTTTTATGGGATGGTTGAGTATGAGATACCACAACCACTGCTATCAGATGGCCCTAGTGCAAGTGGGAGATTGTTAGTTATATGTATGCCCTAGAGGCCATTACTATACATAGGATGTATATTGTAGTGGATGCTTGACATATATAGGGATGACTTTCTTTCTCGATATGATAGTATGCTATCTGGTTACTCTTTACCTTAACGTGTACACTGATTGTCTCTCTGTTACATGTTGGTAAAGCCCTTAGGATGTGTACTTGACTACCTGGACTATGATGCGGATCATACTAGTGGGGACATGGTAGTCCATAAGTACATCCTTCAAAGTCCATAGTCATGGGTGTATCGAGACGGGGCATCGATATACCAGAGTAGACTAGCGTGTAGCTTCTCGACCCATATAGATGGGCGATGGATGATCCCATATCCATTGGTGTTTGACATCAGAGATGATATACAGGTGCTCAGTGGAGACTGGGTACACTGGACGGACTCGCCGAGAACTCCCAGATGGTATTATACCTTACGTCAGATGGCAGTTCTCTGGTGATACTGATGCAGGTTAGTCTGTAGACCCGAGATCGTCATAGAGTCTTGTGTGATTCCCACTGTGCTTTGATTTCCATCATACCACGTCCAATAGGGCGTGCAAAAAGGTGGCTTTTGGGTACAGTCCCGAATCACATGGAGGCAATGAGCGATAGGAGGGGTTTCTTCTTTCTCGGTATAGGGAGTTGATGTTGCGCAGTGCTCGATTGGCTATAACAGGAAGTCCTTGGCCAAGACTGCTTTAGGGATTTACTGGTAAGTGTTACCAGTAGTTTCTCGACCCGTTATGAGCCTCATATCGATACGACTTATCGAGTTATTGGGGTCTGACGTTTACCACTTCTAGATAAGATATGCGACATATCAGACGAACAGACCGGACTGTACGGTAGTGTTACTCGTTGGATTCACAGGAGTATGGGCAGGCTTGCTCATTGATCTTCTGATCGCTCAATACCCGGGTGGCCGTTACGTTTAGCAGACCGCTTGCGGTTTGTGGGTGTTTGATATGATCATCACTTGCTGCCGGCGTATTGACGAGTCTTTAGAGTCGTACACAGGGGTTTCCTGGCTCAAGCGAAACGGAGTAGGAGCGCTTATGTGATATGTGCGGGACCGAGATTGATACGATATGAGATACCGTATTCGATTCTCGCGATTTGTGACATTCATCGGTTGTATGGATATAGCCGGGTTATCGGATCAAGTGTTTATTCGGTAAGTTGTTACTTTTTATATTAGTCGGTTATAGCCGGATTATTAAATCAAGAGTTGATTTAATAATTTAATGTATAATTATATATTTGATATATTACATTACATTAACTAATATTAGCTCACTTAAGATTTAATTTCTCACTAGTTTGTGTACATTGTTTATATGTAATATATGCAAGTGTACATGTATGTATCATGCTTGATGATACACACAAGATGGGTGTATGAGACTTATACTGAGATTAGGGTTAAGATTAGGGTTATTGGATTATCTTAAGATTTAACAAATGAGTTAAACTTAGTCAAAGTTGTCAAGTTTGAAGAAGCTTGGAGAAACTTTGACAAAGTCCACTCTTTTGTCAATTCTCTTGATATTTCTTTAACCTAACCCTTAAACCTCATACCTTAGTTAATTCTCTACACGAGTTAAGCATGAGGGCTTAACTCAACCATGGGTGAATTATTCAAGAGGATAAGTTTTCATTTGGATGAATAATTCACTTCTTCTTCATCATCAAGCTCCTTGAAAAGCTTTCTAGCACTAATGGTGCCTTGAGGAAAAATGTGAGAAAATCAATTTTAAAGTGAGCAACCTTCCTACTTCATTATCCTCTACTACTTGCCATTTAGTAGAGGGTGTTCTCTTCACAAAGTTCTTGACCAAGTGAAGGAATAGCTTGAGTTTGAGTCTCCCCGACGTAGATCATCTTCGGCCTCGATGTCAATGACCTAGCCCGGTCATTTCTCCGACGAAACCATTGCTAGAGTCCGGGATCCCGATGATCGCAGCGGAGGGACATCAACACGGAGCTAAAGAAGTGGACGACCGGATCTACAAAGGTTGTAATCCCTTTCACTTGTAGTTAAGTTGTTAACTTGCATGTTCTTTCGCCTTAACTTCTAGTTAACGATCTATATTAGGGTTTCTCGGCACCGTAAAATTTTAAATTTGGCATGTTTGATGCCTTGTGGAACCTCTTGAGTGTGCCTAGTAACCCTACAGGCGGAACACCGCTGCCGCGAGCACCCGAACGGATGCTTTTGGTGGCGGGGTGGGTTCTCCTACAGTCACTTGGTCGAGACTATGGGGCGTGGCTATCTATTAAGTTTATCGGCGAGTATTCGCATACGCAACGTGATTGCGACGGACTTTTGATCACATCAAAATCCCGTGGCAACCGATCAAGTGAGACTAAAGTGCTATGTTTATAACATCCAAATCAGTTATCTCATAACTACTTGTGGATTCCAAATATTGTATCACATTCCAGATAAATAGAAAATGTTAAACTTTCCGATCGAACAATCAAACACCCAAGTTTTTCCGAAATAGCTCAACACATGAAATAAGTTTAAAAACATTCACTTCATGCCACAGTACCAACGGTCCAGCCGTAGAAGGGTCAAGCCAACGCCTCACATGTGGCACGCCGTACTGCCCCAAACCCTAAGCTTCAAAGGGCAGTTCAAGATGGTCACATAATCAAGTTAAGGTTTGTTGTCTTCTAGAGGGTCTATCGCGTTACTTGCACTACTTAGAACGTTCTTAAACTACGGAAAAATCCAACACTTGGAAATTTTCCGGCAGGGGAAAAATTGGGTTATTTATATCCGGTCGAACTTTTCAACATGTTCTAAAATACCAGAAAAAACAAAAACAAAGTTAAACAATTCGATCGAAACATCGAGTCTCCAAAACAACCCAGAAAACTCAACTGTTGAGTATAAATTAAAAATTCCCATAAAATACAGGATTTACAGACGGGGATTACTGTGCAAAGAACGTGCCCTAATTTAATATTATGGCCGCGGAACCGCCGCTAAAGCCAGGGTGGCGCCGCGGTTCCGCGCCTCATTTATTGACTTATGGTCACGTGCTTCACAGTAACTCCTAGAAAACCTTGCCGAATTTTTTAGATATTTTTAATTCACAAAAATCACAGTTTTGAAAAAATTTACAGAGAAGGGTTTTGTTTAGGGTTTCTGGGTTCGATCGGGTTTCTAACTTCGTCTACCAATCGCCTAAAGCTCTAGCTAGGCTCTGATACCACTGTAGGGTTCCTAGGCGCACTCATGAGGTTCCAAAACTGATCAACCATGCCAAATTCAAAAATTTATGTGCCGAGAAACCCTATGCAAGATCGTTAACTAGAGGATAGGCGAAACAATGCAAGTTAACAACTTAACTACAAGTGAAAGGGACTACAACCTTTGTAGATCTGGTCCTCCAGTTCTTTAGCTCCGTGATGACGTCCCTCCGCTGTGATCAACTGGATCCCGGACTCTAGCGTTGGTTTCATCGGAGAAATGATCGGACTAGGTCGTTGACTTCAATGCCGAAGATGATCTACGTCGAGGCGACTCAAACCCAAGCTCCATCTTCACTAGGTCATGAAACTTGTGAAGATAACACCCTATACAACATGGCAAGTGGTAGAGGATGAAGAAATAGGAAGTGGGTTCACTTTGGATTTGGATTTCTCACTTGATTTCATCACTTGAAATTTTCGAGAAAGGTTTTCTTTTCTTCATGAAGAAGAAGAAGAAGGAAATGAAAAAGAATTATCTTAAAAGAAAATTCAAGTGAATCTTATCATAATGCAACCATGGGTGAAGTTAACACATGTAGAGAATAAACTAGGGTTTAGGTGTAATGGTTAGGTTAAGGCATAAAACAAAATGGCTAGACTTTTCAAATCTTCATGAAGCTTCAAGCATAAAACAAGAAAGGCACCATTTTGTTTTTGCAAAAATAAATAAACTAATTAAAAATAAATAAAACCTAACCATTAACCTAAACATGGGTAAAGTGATACACACACCCAAGTTTGCATGTATCATCAAACATGATACAAACTAGTGCACAAAAATATATCACATATACAACTTGCGCACATCAAGTGAGAAAATCAATCTTAAGTGAACAAATACTAGTTAATGTAAAGTAATATATCAAATATATAATTATACATTAAATCATTAAATCAACACTTGATTTAATGATCCGGTCATATTGCATATAACCGACTAATATTTAGTGTATCAAGGTATCAAATCAACACATGATTCGGTAACCCGGCTATATCTCATATAACCGTCCGATGATACAAATCGTGAGAATAGAATTCAGTATCACATACTGGTATTATTCTCGGTCCCGCACATATCTCATATGCGCTCCTATTTCGTTTCGCTTGAGCCAGGAAACCTCTGTGTAGGACTCTAAAGACTCGTCAATACGCCGGCAGCAGGTGATCATAATATTAAACACCCACAAGCCGCAAGCGGTCTGCTAAACGTAACGGCCACCCGGGTATTGAGCGATCAGAAGATCAACGAGCAAGCCCGCTCATACTACTGTGAATCCAACCAACAACACTTACCTACAGTCCGGTCTGTTCGTCTGATATGTCGCATATCTTGCCTAGGGGTGGTAAACGGCAGACCCCAAAAGCTCGATAAGTCGTGTCGATATGAGGTCTATAACAATTCGAGAAATTACTGGTAACACTTACCAGTAAATCTCAGCAACCCTGGCCAGGGATTTCCGGTTATAGCCAATCGAACACAGCACAACATCAACTCCCTATACCGGGAGAGACGAATCCCCTTCTATCGCTCATTGCCTCCATGTGATTCGGGACTGTACCCAAAAACCACCGTTTTGCACGCCCTCTTGGACGTGGTAAGGTGGAAATCAAAGCACAGTTGGAATCACACAAGACTCTATGACGATCTCGGGTATACAGACTACTCTGTACCAGTGTCACCGGAGAACTGCCATCTGACGTGAGGTATAATACCATCTGGGAGTTCTCGGCGAGTCCGTCCAGTGTACCCAGTCTCCACTGAGCATCCATACACCATCCTTGATGTCAAACACCGATGGATATGGGATCATCCAACGCCCATCATATGGGTCAAGATGCGTATACGCTAGTCTACTCTGGTGTATCGATGCCCTGTCTCGATACACCCATGACTAGGGACCTTGAAGGATGTACTTATGGACTACCATGTCCCCACTAATATTATCTGCATCATAGTCCAGGCAGTCAAGTACACATCCTAAGGGCTTTACCAACATGTAACAGAGAGGCAATCGGTGTACACGTTAAGGTAAAGAGTAACCAGTGTTAGTTGTATGTATGCCCTAGAGGCCAGTATTGTACAGATGATGTATATTATATTGGATGCTTGGACATATATAGAGATGACTTTCTTGCTCGATATGATAGTATGCTATCTGGTTGCTCTTTATCTTAACATGTATACTTGTCTCTTTATACTGTCTAATAGTTACATGTTGGTAAAGCCCTTAGGATGTGTACTTGACTACCTGGGCTATGATGCGGATCATACTAGTGGGGACATGGTAGTCCATAAGTAGATCCTTCAAGGTCCCTAGTCGTGTGTGTATCGAGACGGGGCATCGATATACCAGAGTAGACTAGCGTATACGCTTCTCGACCCATGAGATGGGCGATGGATGATCCCATATCCATTGGTGTTTGACATCAGAGATGGTATACGGGTGCTCAGTGGAGACTGGGTACACTGGACGGACTCGCCGAGAACTCCCAGATGGTATTATACCTAACGTCAGATGGCAGTTCTCAGGTGACACTTGTGCAGGTTAGTCTGTAGACCCGAGATCGTCATAGAGTCTTGTGTGATACCCACTGTGCTTTGATTTCCACCTTACCACGTCCATGAGGGCATGCAAAACGGTGGTTTTTGGGTACAGTCCCCAGTCACATGGAGGCAATGAGCGATAGGAGGGGTTTCTTCTCTCCCGGTATTGGTGGTTGATGTTGCACTGTGCTCGATCGGCCGTAACAGGGAAGTCCCTGGTCAGGGCTGCTCAGAGATTTGCTGGTAAATGTTACCAGTAGTTTCTCGACCCGTTATGAGCCTTACATCGGCACGACTTATCGGTTATTGGGGTCTGACGTTTACCACCCCTAGACTTGATATGCCATATATCAGACGAGGAGACTGGACTGTACGGGAAGTGTTGCCGATCGGCTCGATGGGAGTTGTAGCAGGTTCGCTTGTTCTCTTCTGATTGCTCAATACCCGGGTGGCCGTTACGTTTAGCTGACCGCTTGCGGCTTGGGGGTGCTTGATATGATCATCACCCACTGCCGGTGTATTGGCGAGTCTCAGAGTCCCACAATAGAGTTTCCTAGTCCAGGCGAAACGTTGTGGTGCGCGTATGCGATATGCTCATGGACCCGATTAAAATGCGCGTATAGGATACCATATATTGATCGGGCGGCATGCTTTTGGTACGCGTCGTATGTGATATGGCCGGATTGATAAATCAAGTGTTGATTTATCATTTAACCATTAGTTTTCTCACTTGAAATCTTTTCTTGTGCATGATGGATGTATGCATGCATGTATGTTTTCTTTCTTTTAGTTTCATGCACATATGGATGTACATATACACATATATACATACATACATCCTTCATGGTTGCTTATACAAAGAAAATGGTGGCAATATAAGACTCACACCATGGGTTTTTTATATGGAATATTATTGTATTTAAGCTAAAAACAAAAGGAATAAGAAAAGGGTTAGTTTTGGATTGTTTCTACACTCTTCTTGACCTAACCTTACTCACCCACCATTTAACCATGGTTTACTCTTCCTTTTATTTTTTAACTCAAGTACAATAATGATTCAACCATGGTTTGAGATGAGAGATAAAAATATATATTGATATATTTTCTATTTTCTTTTAAGAGTTGAACTTATCTTCTTCTAAAATTGCCATCATCTTCTTCTTCCTCTCTCATTTTGCTCTCTAGTTTTTTTTATAGTGAGCAATATACTTATCAAGATTGGATTTTTAAGTGAGAATAAGAACCACAACATCATTCTACACAAGTTTAGCCAACTTGTTTAGAGTGTTAGCTTCATTTCGTTCACTTGATCGGATAAAGTTGCAAGCTTGGACAAAGCGGACTCCGGGTGGATCATCGGTGACCTCGAGGAGTTCAAGCGGAGGTTTTTCAAACCCCAAGTAGCCGAGGAGTCTAGCGTAGGGAGCTACAAAGGTTGTTCTCTCAAAACCCTAGCCTTTCTTTCATATGATGATGTGAAAAATTTAGAAACCCTAATTTTCTAGGAACGATCCGATGTTTGTTAACTTAGCACTCTAAAGACTCCACTTTTGGCACATGTGATGCTTCCAAACCCTTCATGAGGTGCTAGGCTAACCTTTTATTGGTATCAGAGCCGACCTAGAACATTAGGCGACACTTTAACGAAGTTAAAACTCCGATCGAACCGGAAAATACGGCTTTTGAGTGCTCTCTGGACATTTTTTAAAATCTGGTTATTTTCAGAATTAAAAATATGCAAAAAATCCAACAGGTATATATAAGAGTTACTGTAAAAAATGAGGCCATGATCTCTTTATTCCACCGCGGAACCGCGGCAATTGCATGCTTAGGCCGCGGTTCCGTGGCCGTTCTGTTGCCCCATGGTATCATTTTTGTACAGTAACTCATTATTCTGCTTGTATATTGTTTTGGAGTATTTTTAATCTGAATTTAGTGCTGTAAATTCTGGAGATGGTTTTGGACTCGTCGATTCGATCGGAATTTTCATTTCGTGGCTTTTCCGGATAAATTAGAAAGTATTGAAGTGTTTGAACAAGTATCATTTGCTCACTTTTCACGGAGTTTAAAAGCTTTCGGAAATACGTGCAAGTTTGTTTGTGGTGGACCCTCTAGAAGACAACAAACCTTAACTCGATTATGTGATCGTCTTGAACTGCCTTTTGAACCTTAGGTTTTGGGGCAGTACGGCGTGCCATATGTGAGGCGTTGGCTTGACCCTTCTACGGCTAGACCGCTACCACTGTGTCACACTCCGGGTTTTTGAACTCCGCTCAAGTGTTGAGCTTTAGTGAATCTTGGGTATTTGATCGTTCGTTCGAAAACTTTAATACTGTCTAATTATCTGGAATGTGATGCAATATGTGGAATTCATATTATAAGACATGAAATACGAGGTATGTGATACTTCGCATTTACGATGTCTAAAGAGAATGTGGATTCCAGATATTGCAGTTTTACACTTTCTTTTCTATGACCGTAAGTGTAGTATGTCGATATCGCCGGTTTCGTTGTATACGTCAACGACAATTGGGGTACGCATACTTACTTACGATGATGATATGAGATATTATGTGTTGCTGAGATATGATGTGCAGGATTGTCGCGATTGAATAGCCGGGGGTTTTATGTGAGATGAGAGTTTTATATTTTCATTCATGTAAATTCAAATGTAATGTAATATTCTTTTATTTGGGGCACTTCCGGGTTGAGGTCGATGCCACCTGTGTTGTATATTATTTACTTTTCCGTATTAGGATGGACCCAAGGAGGGGAGCACAGGTGACCGGGTTCTGGGGTTCAGTGGGAGGCCATCTCGAGGAGTCGAGACCGGGTCTCCTAAACTCCAGAATTGGTAGGGTCGCTTGCCGCTCTCGTAGGGGTCCAGGGTGTGGGCTTGGCTATTCATCGCGACTGTGGAATCAGTATTTTCTATTGTTGGCTAGATACTAAATACGGACGTCCTAGTATATCCCACATTATATCTATGTTTCTGCTGCGATATCTGTGATGTGATCATGTGATGTGCTGTGATAGATACTTTATATAGTATATATATAATATATTATATAGGCGTTACTTATGTTTTACACCCGCGCTAGCCCTGCCCTGCTCTGCCGTTAGTTACCTAACCTAACGCTGCATGAGGGGACATCGAGGCGAATGTGGATGGCATAAGTGTACGTCGTATTTATCTGTGATATTTAGGTGACTTAAATGATGGGACTTCATTAATTTGATTAATGAAAGAAAAGAAACCTAAAAGATGTTGTAGAGTCAAATTTTAAAATAAAAGGGTAGCTACAGTTTTGCTTTGCATAGCGGTATATATGATATACCCTGCACCTTATTCGATGAGGAAAGAGCCGAGATCCCTTCACCGGGAGTGACCTCTTTAGCGAAACTGGCAGATGCTACAACACTCGGTTTGACTTTTGACTGCTTTTGGAGTTTTGCTTTGCATAGCGGTATATATGATATACCCTGCACCTTATTCGATGAGGAAAGAGCCGAGATCCCTTCACCGGGAGTGACCTCTTTAGTAGAACTAGTAAAAGCCTCAAAATCACTCCATTTCAAAATTCACTCGATTCTACAACGATATCAAGTTCATTACGCTCATGGTTTTTCTGAAAAACCTGCGTAGCCCTCCGTCATTTCAGATAAGTATTACTTAGTATTCATGCTGCGGTAGTTTGGCCTCCGTCAAGGCGTAGTGTATGGTAGCTAACTAGTACTTATCTGCTAGCATATGATGCGATTGGATTAGGGTATTCGTACGGCGTAGTTTGGCCTCTGTCAAGGGTCGTACGGGTGGGTTTAATTCAATCAAGAAATGACGGGTTGAACTTGACTAGCGCCCTATGGGTAGTTTGGCCTCCGTCAAGGTCATGGGACGCTAGGGGCAAAAGCATTATCGGGAATTTCAAGTGTTGAAATTTGCAATGAGATTGCATACCTTCTATGAGATAGTTGGATCCCGATACCCACTGCGAGTAATTGTTACTCCCGGGAGAGTTTTACACAGGACAATTAGCCGATCAAGTAGGTGTCTAGAAAGGTGTCAACGGGGTTGCGGCTCTGGGAAAACGAGGTTTACTTTAATTAGGTCCGTGCGAAAGCACGGGGAACCTCCCTCAAAGTACCGACACTGGCCTGGCTGAAAGATCGGCGAAGTTGTAGGGTGTAATTAATCCCGGCTAATCTTTCCTTTTAGGGTTTGAAGGAAGATTTGATAAAAACCAGTGGGAGCCATCCTGATTAGATAAGATAATAACCAATCTGGTCTTGTAAGAGCTTACGCTAAAGTGTTATATTCTCTCTCTCTTCAGGTAGCGACCATGTCATGCCTTAATCAAGATAATAATATGGATGTATTGACCAAACCCGCATGTTATACTGTGCAGGGGAACGTTGAACCCGTTCCATCTTATAAGTGTTATAAGACTGAACAGGAAACAGGAGAATATCTGGATTCTCACGCCGCCCAAATGGAGAACATGCATGTTGATGCACCTTCTTCGGGTGTGTTTGTCATTGAGAACTGTTTTTCAGTTCACCCTACGTCCTGGGTATTAGATACCGGATCAGGATGCCACATATGTAAACAGTTACATTGGCTACGAAAAGGTAGAGAACTGGGAAAAGGTGATCATTCCGTTCAAGTAGGGAATGGTGGAAGTATTGCAGCCAAAGCAGTTGGCGAATATCACCTAGTATTACCAAGTGGTGATGCAATGATTCTAAATGAGTGCTATTATATACCGAACATGATGTGCAACATTATATCAGTTTCTTTATTAAGTAAAGAAGGATATAATTTTGTAGTAAAGGATAATGTTATGAACATATTCCTAGATCAAAAGTTGATTGCATCAGGCTCGTTACATAATGGCATATTCATTCTAAATCAAAATACAGTCCTCAATATACAAAACACAAACAAGAGGAAAAGTTCAGAAATGAATGAATCCTTCTTATGGCATTGTAGACTTGGTCATATCAATGCGACACGACTGGCTAAGTTACATAAAGATGAATATTTGAATTCGATCAAATTATCATCTTATGATACTTGCCATTCATGTCTCAAAGGCAAGATGACCAAAACTCCGTTTACGGGACACGGAGAAAGAGTTACCGAACTCTTAGGACTGATACATAGTGATGTATGCGGTCCGATGTCTACACATGCCAGGGATGGTTCTTCGTACTTCATTACATTCACTGACAATCTCTCTAGATTCGGATATATGTTCCTGATGAAACACAAATCAGAAACTTTTGAGAAATTTAGAGAATATAAATAAGAAGTCGAGAACCAAACCGGAAAAAGTATCAAGATCCTTCGATCTGATCGAGGAGGAGAATACTTAAGAAATGAATTCAGAGATTATCTAAAACAGAATGGGATTCTCTCTCAGCTTACTCCTCCTTATACACCACAGCACAACGGTGTATCGGAGCGGAGAAATCGCACCCTATTAGATATGGTGCGCTCTATGATGAGTGCAGCTGAGTTACCTATTTCCTTCTGGGGATATGCACTGGAGACAGCTGCATACCTATTGAATAGAGTTCCAACCAAATCAGTGCCTACAACTCCATATGAGATATGGAATGGTAAGAGACCATGTCTTAATTTTATTCAGATATGGGGTTGTCCGGCTTATGTTAAAACACAAAATCCGGACAAACTCGAGGCAAGATCTGTTCTATGTAAGTTTGTTGGATATCCCAAACATTCGCGAGGGTATATCTTCTACCATTCCGAGGAACAAAAGGTGTTTGTTTCTCGACATGCCACTTTCTTAGAAAAAGGTTTCTTATGAAACAGACAAGTGGCATTGAGGTAGAACTGGAAGAGGTTCCAGCGACAAAAACTATAACAGAAGACTTGGTAGAACCAGAGGATTCAGTAGTACCCGACGAACCCCAGCCTCTCCGCCGATCTAGCAGGGTTTTTCATCCACCTAAGAGATACTACGGTTTTCTCATTGACGGTGGGAGCGAGGATTGCATCATGGAGGATGATGACCCAACTAGTTTCGAGCAGGCCATCACGAGTAGAGACTCAGTGAAATGGCTGGATGCAATGCGGTCTGAGATGGAATCCATGTACACCAACAAAGTATGGACTTTGGAAGATGCTCCTGAAGGGGTAAAACCCATTAGGAGCAAGTGGATCTTCAAGAAAAAACTTGGTGTAGATGGGAATGTGGAGACTTTCAAAGCTAGACTTGTTGCAAAAGGTTTTCGTCAAAGACCAGGTGTGGACTATGACGAAACCTTTTCTCTAGTGGCTATGCTTAAATCCATCCGGATCATGCTTGCCATCGCTGCATATCATGACTACGAAATCTGGCAAATAGATGTTAAGACCGCCTTTCTAAACGGTGATTTAGAAGAGTGCGTATACATGACTCAGCCAGAAGGCTTCGTAGATAGTGGGAGCGGCGGGAAGGTGTGCAAGCTGCTTAAATCCATTTATGTATTAAAGCAAGCATCGCGGAGTTGGAACATCTGCTTTGACATCGTTATCAAAGAGTTTGATTTCGTCAAAAATATAGATGAACCTTGTATCTACAAGAAGGTAGCAGGGAGTAAGGTTGTCTTCCTCGTATTGTACGTGGATGACATACTCTTGATAGGAAATGACATTCCTATGCTGCAATCGGTCAAGCTCTTCTTATCACAAAGATTCTCGATGAAAGATCTTGGTGATGCCTCCTGCATATTGGGGATTAGGATCTATAGAGATAGATCCAAACGGATATTGGGATTGTCCCAATCCAGGTACATTGACACCATACTAAAGAGGTTTAGTATGGAAGAATCGAAGCGTGGGAACTTGCCCACGATCTCTGGAGTCACTCTCTCCAAAGAGATGTCTCCCAAGACTGATTTGGAGAGAGCTCACATGCAAGGGATACCCTATGCTTCGGCTGTAGGCTCTATCATGTATGCGATGCTATGTACCAGACCCGATGTAGCATACTCACTAAGTGTAGTGAGCAGGTATCAAGCTGATCCTTGAGAGAGTCACTGGACAGCTGTGAAGAGCATTCTCAAGTACTTGCGAAGGACTAAAGAGATGCTCTTGGTGTATGGTAACGGAGAACTCCAAGTGGAGTCCTTTACCGATTCGAGCTTTCAGAGTGATAAGGACAACTCTAAGTCGCAGTCGGGATTTGTCTTTACCCTTTATGGAGGGGCAGTTAGCTGGAAGAGTTCCAAGCAGGAAACCGTGGCAGACTCGACGATGGAGGCTGAATACATCGCTGCCAACGATACTGCCAAAGAGGCTGTCTGGATCAAGAAGTTCATTACTAAACTTGGAGTGGTTCCATCCATTGAGCATCCAATACCTTTGTATTGCGATAACAATGGAGCGGTGGCTTTGGCCAAGGAACCCAGGTCCCATCAGTGATCCAGACTTATTCTGAGGCGATATCACCTAATCCGGGAGATAGTTGATCGCCGGGAGATCGATGTAAGGAGGGTTGACACGAAGAATAACACAATGGATCCACTCACGAAGTCCATTCCCCAGATACAGTTTGAGATACTCTTCGGGATGCTCGGTATGCGATACTACAGCAGCTGGCCCTAGTGCAAGTGGGAGATTGTTAGTTGTTTGTATGCCCTAAAGGCTAGTATTGTACAGATGATGTATATTATATTGGATGCTTGGACATATATAGTGATGACTTTCTTGCTCGATATGATAGTATGCTATCTGGTTGCTCTTTATCTTAACATGTATACTTGTCTCTTTATACTGTCTAATAGTTACATATTGGTAAAGCCCTTAGGATGTGTACTTGACTACCTGGGCTATGATGCGGATCATACTAGTGGGGACATGGTAGTCCATAAGTACATCCTTCAAGGTCCCTAGTCGTGGGTGTATCGAGACGGGGCATCGATATACCAGAGTAGACTAGCGTCTACGCTTCTCGACCCATGAGATGGGCGATGGATGATCCCATATCCATTGGTGTTTGACATCAGAGATGGTATACGGGTGCTCAGTGGAGACTGGGTACACTGGACGGACTCGCCGAGAACTCCCAGATGGTATTATACCTCACGTCAGATGGCAGTTCTCAGGTGACACTTGTGTAGGTTAGTCTGTAGACCCGAGATCGTCATAGAGTCTTGTGTGATTCCCACTGTGCTTTGATTTCCACCTTACCACATCCATGAGGGCGTGCAAAACAGTGGTTTTTGGGTACAGTCCCGAGTCACATGGAGGCAATGAGTGATAGGAGGGGTTTCGTCTCTCCCGGTATTGGGGGTTGATGTTGCACTGTGCTCGATTGGCCATAACAGGGAAGTCCCTGGCCAGGGCTGTTCAGAGATTTGCTGGTAAGTGTTACCAGTAGTTTCTCGACCCGTTATGAGCCTCATATCGGCACGACTTATCGGTTATTGGGGTCTGACATTTACCACCCCTAGACTTGATATGCGACATATCATACGAGGAGACCGGACTGTACGGGAAGTGTTGCCGATCGGCTCGACGGGAGTTGTAGCAGGTTCTCTTGTTCTCTTCTGATCGCTCAATACCCGGGTGGCCGTTACGTTTAGCTGACCGCTTGCGGCTTGGGGGTGCTTGATATGATCATCACCCACTGCCGGCGTATTGACGAGTCTTAGAGTCCCACAATGGAGCTTCCTTGTCCAGGTGAAACGTTGTGGTGCGCGTATGCGATATGCGCATGGACCCGATTAAAATGCGCGTATAGGATACCGTATATTGATCGGGCGGCTTGCTTTTGGTAGGGGTCGTATGTGATATGGCCGGATTGATAAATCAAGTGTTGATTTATCATTTAACCATTAGTTTTCTCACTTGAAATCTTTTCTTGTGCATGATGGACGTATGCATGCATGTATGTTTTCATTCTTTTAGTTTCATGCACATATGGATGTACATATACACATACATACATACATACATACATCCTTCATGGTTGCTTATAAAAAGAAAATGGTGGCAATATAAGACTTACACCATGGGTTTTTTATATGGAATATTATTGTATTTAAGCTAAAAACAAAAGGAAAAAAAATGGGTTAGTTTTGGATTGTTTCTACACTCTTCTTGACCTAACCTTACTCACCCACCATTTAACCATGGTTTACTCTTCCTTTTAGTTTTTAACTCAAGTACAATAATGATTCAACCATGGTTTGAGATGAGAGATAAAAATATATATTGATATATTTTCTATTTTCTTTTGAGAGTTGAACTTATCTTCTTCTAAAACTGCCATCATCTTCTTCTTCCTCTCTCATTTTGCTCTCTAGTTTTTTTTATAGTGAGCAATATACTTATCAAGATTGGATTTTGAAGTGAGAATAAGAACCACAACATCATTCTACACAAGTTTAGCCAACTTGTTTTGAGTGTTAGCTTCATTTCGTTCACTTGATCGGATAAAGTTGCAAGCTTGGACAAAGCGGACTCCGGGTGGATCATGGGTGACCTCGAGGAGTTCAAGCGGAGGTTTTTCAAACCCCAAGTAGCCGAGGAGTCTAGCGTAGGGAGCTACAAAGGTTGTACTCTCAAAACCCTAGCCCTTCTTTCATATGATGATGTGAAAAATTTAGAAACCCTAATTTTCTAGGAACGATCGGATGTTTGTTAACTTAGCACCCTAAAGACTCCACCTTTGGCACATGTGATGCTTCCAAACCCTTCATGAGGTGCTAGGCTAACCTTTCAACCAGATAGCATACTATCATGTCGAGCAAGAAAGTCCTCCCTATATATGTCCAAGCATCCACTACAATATACATCTCATGTGTAGTAATGGCCTCTAGGGCATACATATAACTAACAGTGCATAAGTATCATAATCATATCGAATCATATGTGAGATGAACTACAATATAATGATCATGGCAATTCTACAGTGTGAGTGTCATGGCAATTACTAACGGTGTCTATGTAACATACAGATTTGTGCTCGTGCAACATGAACCGTTAGTAACAGTGCGGTGTTTTAACAATTCTAAGTTTATATACATATAGCAGGGAATGCAGTATGCAACGACAGTATCCATGAACAGTCAATGTATGTAAATGCAATATGCTGCTATAAGGTCCTATCATCCCTAACGCATAACGCCATGCGGGCGATTTCCCCGTAGATGTTAAATCTACTCACCGTAGCCTCGCTCTAAGTGTAGCCGACGACTTGTTTCCCCTTCTTCGCGGCGTCCGTCGTACTCGCCTGCGAACCTCGAATTTCACAGAATATCACACATAAGCTCAATCTACAAAATTGCGACATTATAGCCAAACTAGAAACCCGCGTCGCGAACCAAGCGCACGTGTGTGCGATACGCTAAAATGTGTGATTACGCGTCTGAAGCTACCCCGACACGTCACGATACGCAGAAAACCCCAAACCCACACACGTATCACACATGTCGCGAAGATTCAAAAATATGAGAAATAGGGTAATTGATCCCAGATTTTTCTATAGAAAGAATTAAACAAAATTACACATACCAAAAGTCTTCACATAGTAGCAGTCACCTATCACATAAACCCCAACCCCCAGGTCCCCCATCTGGCCGCAATTTGCAGCCAGAACGAATTTTCCGGCGGCCCGACTTGGGAGTTGGGCTCTCGGGCTTCGTGTGTGTACTCCATACCTATTATGTATGCTCCAGTAAATACAGTTTTATTCTGAAGCCAACGGGATACAAGCAGATTCAACAGAGCCTAATTTCTAGTTAAAATTGCCATATTAGCACAAAACGATACATTCAGGTATTTTTATGAAACCTGAAGCAAAACTTGAGCTAAAACCACTCTAATAACACCTCCCTAAGCTAAGCAAGCCATAAAAATACCAATTTAACATAAACTTCACTAATATCCTTCATTATCGCAAAAATGCACATAAAAATACGATTTTTAGCTAAAATACTACAAGTTATGAGATTGGGTGATAAGTGTGAGTTAAATACCTTCAAAAAAAACTTAGGGAAACCAAAATTTCCAGCTCTAGCCCTCAAGTGTACTGACTTGCCACCAAACACCTCAAAAGAGCCACCTTTATAAAGGTTTTTGTGGATAAAAATGGGTTTTTGGTGTAGGGTTTGAGCATGAATCAAATGGGAAGAGAAAAGAGAAGAGAAGATGAAGAAATAGTGTTGTTGCTGCTGCCCTTTTCTGCAGGAATTTCAGAAATGAGAAAAGAGAGAGAAGAGAGAAGGAAAATGGGTCAAAAGAGGTCAAATTCTCACCTAACCACCATGCCTCCATTTCTATTTGAATTTTTAAAATAAAAAGGGTTTTGACTTGTAAAAAAAAAGGGTGGGGATAATTAAAAACCATGCAAGAAAGAAAATGGTTACATGCTAACACTTTAAACCTAAGTCCAAAAGTGTGCTAAGTGTGCATGTGTTCACTAACACAAAAAAATTTCCAATTAGGGTAAACACGACTAAAATATAATTAATAAACCCTATACACACACACACACACACACACACACACACATATATATATATAAACACTTCGCAACACGATTATCACTAATTAAAAGGAAAATAAGATTTTCGGGTTTTTTTTATGAAAAACACGCACAATTACTAATTAACGCGAAATATCCTAAACGAATATCAAAGCGTTACACCAAATACCCGGGTCGTTCCATTAACCGTAAACTAGAAATATGTAAAAGGAGTTGAAAAGATTATACCCATCGATCCGTGTCCTTCGGTCTTTAATCTCCGCACCAAGCTCTCCGCTGCTACGCTGACGAAATCTGCTCTCCGATCTCGCTCGTCAAGGTGGCACCACGTCGTTGAATCTTTATACGGGCTCCCGCTTCAAGATCGAGGCAACTCGGACATGAAGTTTGTTTGCCGACATGTCCAAGATTTATGTAGAGAGAGTGTAGAATGTTAGTTATATGTATGCCCTAGAGGCCATTACTGTACATACGACGTATATTGTAGTGGATGCTAGGACATATATAGGGAGGACTTTCTTGCTCGACATGATAGTACGCTATCTGGTTGTACTTTATCTTAACATTTATTCTGATTGTCTCTATGTTACATGTTGATAAAGCCCTTAGGATATGTACTCAACTACTACGACTATGATGAGATCATACTAGTGGGGCCACGCTAGTCGACGAGTACATCCTATAACTGTTCCTAGTCGAGGGTGTATCGAGACAGGGCATCGATGCACCAGAGTAGACTAGCGTATACGCATCTTGACCCATATGATGGGCGATGGATGGACCCATATGATGGGCGATGGATGATCCCATATCCATCGGTATTTGACATCAAGGATGGTGTACGGGTGCTCAGTGGTGACTGGGTATACTGGATGGACTCGCCGAGAACTCCCAGATGGTATTATACCTTACGTCAGATGGCAGTTCTCTGGTGACACCGGTACAGCTTAGTCTGTTGACCGGAGATCGTCATAGAGTCTTGTATGATTCCTACTGTGCTTTGATTTCCACCTTACCACGTCCAAGAGGGCGTGCAAAACGGTGGTTTTTGGGTACAGTCCCGAATCACATGGAGGCAATGAGCGATAGGAGGGGATTCGTCTCTCCCGGTATAGGGAGTTGATGTTGCGCTGTGTTCGATTGGCTATAGCTGGAAATCCCTGGCCAGGATTGCTGAGATTTACTGGTAAGTGTTACCAGTAGTTTCTCGAACTGTTATAGACCTCATATCGACACGACTTATCGAGCTACTGGGGTCTGACGTTTACCACCCCTAGGCAAGATATGCGACATATCAGACGACGAGACCGGACTGTACGGTAAGTGTTACTGGTTGGATTCACAGGAGTGTGAGCGGGCTTGCTCGTTGATCTTCTGATCGTTCAATACCCGGATGGACGTTACGTTTAGCAGACCGCTTGCGGCTTGTGGGTGTTTGATATGATCATCGCCTACTGCCGGCGTATTGACGAGTCTTTAGAGTCCTACACAGAGGTTTCCTGGCTCAAGCGAAACGAAATAGGAGCGTATATGGGATATGTGTGTGATCGAGAATAATACGAGTATGTGATACTGTATTCTATTCTCGCGATTTGTATCATTGGACGGTTATATGAGATATTGCCGGGTTACCGAATCAAGTGTTGATTCGATACATTGATACACTTGATATTAGTCGGTTATATGCGATATGACCGGATCATTAAATCAAGTGATTGATTTAATGATTTAATGTATAATTATATATTAGATATATTACTTTACATTGACTAGTATTGTTCACTTAAGATTGATTATCTCACTTGATTGTGCACATTGTATATATGATATATGTTTGTGCTCTAGTTTGTATCATGTTTGATGATACATGCAAACTTGGGTATGTGTATGTTTTAAACCATGTTTAGGTTAATGGTTAGGTTTTATTTGTTTTATTTATTTTCTTTATTCATTTTTGGCAAAAATAAAATGGTAGCGGCTTTCTTTGTTTTATGCAAGAAGCTTCATGATGCTTCATGCATCTTTGAAAAAGTCTACCATTTTGTTTTATCCTTAACCTAACCATTTACCTGTAAGTCGATGTAGTACACCCCAGTACTTGTGGGGAGGCGGAAATTTCTAAAACGATCAAGTTTAAAGAACGAACATCGACTAACCGCTTAAATCGAAGCTAAACAACTAATAACCGAACACATAGTTATACTAAACTAAAGTGTTAAAGGATTATACCTATCGATACTAGTCCTTCGTCTTTACGATCTCCTTGTTCTCCTCGGCCTTCTCTAGGTAGTAGACGATCCACCCGAGAGCAAAACTCCAAGCTAAACCTCAAACTTGAGGTAACTAATCAACTTTGATTGCTAATCAAAGATGAAAGGATGATAAAGAGTGATGGTTATGGATTGTTTAGTCTAACTAATCCTTTGATCTCAACTCATGAGGTGTAAGGATTAGGGTTTGAAGATGAGAGCTTGAGGAGAGAGAATGTGAATGAGATAATGAGAGAAGAGAGAGAGTGTATCATAATATATCATGAAGCATTTCTTTTTAAGAAAAATGAATAAAGGAAATGAATAAGCATGCTTCATGAAATATCTAGTGGTGATTCATTAGCATGAGTCATTAAGCAATAAATGTGCATTAATGAAATGAATGAATCACCACCATGACTCACTTTCTTATCCAAAAGAAACCTCCTTAGTCACATCTTCTAGAAGCTTCTCGTACAATTACGAGAACGCCCCTCCAATCCGTAAAAAATACGGAAAAACTTTAGACTGTAAAAATCCAATAACCGGATACCAGTAACTGGCTTAAACCAAAGCCGACTGGTAAAAACTGTCCGAAAGTCATACGTGCGTAAACGCACGTATGCGTCCGAACCCTTTGTCGCAAAACCATGCAACCTCTATATCGTTTCGCCTGGAGTAGGAAACTCTCTGTGTGGGACTCTAGAGACTCGACTACTACGCTGGCAGTGGGTTTAACCACAGACCGCAAGCGGCACTAGCTGTACGTAACGGTCCCCAGGTAGTTGTCGATAAGAAGGCCGATGAGTAAACCCATCCGAACTCCTACTGAGTCTGATGTAACAATCTCCATACAGTCCGGTCCGTTCGTCCAAGACTATCGGATATCGGGCCTAGGGGGGCGGCAAGCGTCAGTCCCCTAATAGCGGTATAAGTCGTGTCGGAGTGAAGCCCATTACACCCTGAGAAACTACTGGAACCTACCAGCAAATCTCGCTTGCCCTGGCCAGGGACTTTGCGTAATGGCTCTCTGACACAGCACGATATCTACTCCCAATACCGGGAGGGACGAATCCTGTCTAACCGCCACTGCCTCCAAGTGCTCGGGACTGCACCCAACTGCTACCTGTTTGCACGACTCCTTTGAGCCGTGGTAGGGTAGCAATCTAAGAACAGTGGGACACACTCGAGGCGAAGTAGCAGTGTCAAGTCTGCGGACTACGCTGTACTCATGTCACCTGGGAACTGTTCACTGACGACTGGTATCAAACCAACCAACAGTTCCCTGTGAGTCCTGTCCGGTGTACCCGTAACCTAACGAGCACCTGCATACTATCTCCAGTACGACGTACTGACGGCTGTGGGACAGACCATCTCCCCAACTGGGATGAGAAGCGTACACACCAGTCTACTCCGGAGTATCGATGCTCTGTCTCGATAATCCAACGACCAGGGACCTGAATAAGGATGTGCTTGTAGACTACCCAGCCCCCACTAGTGTGACTGCCATCACAACGCTGGTAGACAAGCAAGATCCTAAGAGCTCTATCAATACGTACACTCACATATTAAGATAGAAAAACCAAGTAGCATACTACCATGTTTAGCAAGACTGTTATATACATGTGAATATCCCAAGCTTCCATTAAGTAATATACAAGCTAGTATGATACAGTAATGGCCTTCTAGGGCATAAACACTAACAATCTCCCACTTGCACTAGGGCCATGTACTGGCATATCGTAGACCAATGATCTCGAGCAGCCTCTCGAACTGAATCTGAGGAAGGGCCTTCGTGAATGGATCAGCAATGTTCTCTTCTGAAGCAACTCTCCGAACCTCGATCTCCTGACGATCAATGATCTCCCTGATCAGGTGATACCGCCTTAAGATGTGTCTGGACTTCTGATGGGACCTTGGTTCCTTCGCTAAAGCTATAGCTCCGTTGTTGTCGCAATACAGAGGTATTGGATCAACTATGGTAGGAACAACCTGAAGTTCTGTTAGGAACTTCTTCATCCAGACTGCTTCTTTAGCGGCATCGCAAGCAGCTATATACTCCGCTTCCATCGTCGAGTCAGCAACGGTGTCCTGCTTGGAGCTCCTCCAGCACACCGCCCCTCCATTGAGGGTAAAGACATAACCCGACATGGACTTGGAATCGTCCTTATCACTCTGGAAGCCGGAATCAGCAAAGGCCTCCAACCTGAGGTCTTTAGCGCCGTAAACCAAGAACATCTCCTTAGTCCTCCTCAGGTACTTGAGAATGTTCTTTACTGCTATCCAGTGTTTCTCCCCTGGGTCTGACTGATACCGGCTTACCACGCTCAGTGCGTAAGCTACATCTGGTCTGGTACACAACATCGCATACATTATAGAGCCTACCGCAGAAGCGTAGGGTATAATAGACATGCGTTCCCTTTCCAAATCAGTCTTGGGAGACATCTCTTTGGAGAGGGTGATTCCGTGACAAGCCGGTAGATTACCGCGCTTAGAATCTTCCATACTGAATATTTTCAGTACAGTGTCGATATACCTGGACTGCGAAAGTCCCAACATCCTCTTGGATCTATCACGATAGATCCGGATCCCCAGAATGTAAGAGGCATCACCCAGGTCTTTCATGGAGAACCTGTGTGACAAGAATCCTTTGACAGATTGTAGCATAGGAATGTCATTTCCTATCAATAGAATGTCATCCACGTACAGGACGAGGAATGCGACACTTCTGGCCACAACTTTACTATATATGCACGGTTCATCTGGATTTTTGATAAAGTCATATTCTTTGACTGTCTCATCAAAACAGATGTTCCAACTCCGCGATGCCTGCTTTAGTCCATAAATAGACTTAAGCAGCTTGCATACTTTCCCGCTGCTCCCACTCTGATTGAAACCCTCTGGCTGATCCATATAGACGCTCTCTTCTAAATTTCCATTCAGAAAAGCCGTCTTTACGTCCATCTGCCAGATTTCATAATCATGGAAGGCAGCAATAGCAAGAAGGACCCGAATGGATTTGAGCATAGCCACTGGAGAAAAAGTTTCGTCATAGTCCAAACCAGGTCTTTGACGAAAACCCTTTGCAACAAGTCTAGCCTTATAGGTTTCCACCTGTCCATCTACACCAATCTTTTTCTTGAAGATCCATTTGCATCCTATGGGTTTTACCCCATCTGGAGCAAAGTCCAAAGTCCATACTTTGTTGGTGTACATGGACTCCATTTCGGTCCGCATTGCATCTAGCCATCGTACCGAGTCGCCGCTCTGGATGGCCTGCTGGAAGTCAGTAGGTTCATCATCATCTATGATGCAATCCTCTCTATCCCCGTCTATGAGAAAACCGTAGTATCTCTCAGGCGGATGAGACGGCCTACTACTCCTGCGGAGGGGTGCGGGAATGATCTGTTCTTCTTGAACCTCTGGTTCTACCAAACTTTCAGTAGCAGTTTGTGGTTCTGGAATTTCTTCCAGTTCTATTTCGCTCCCACTTATTTCCTTTTCTAAAAACTGATTTTCCAGAAAATGGGCATTACGAGAAACAAAAACCTTTTGTTCCTCTGCGTAATAGAAATAATATCCCTTGGAGTTCTTTGGATATCCCACAAACATACATTTTACTGATCGTGCCTCGAGCTTGTCCACATGCTGCTTTTTAACAAAAGCTGGACATCCCCAAATCTTCATATGTTGAAGATGGGGTTTCTTCCCAGTCCACATCTGATATGGAGTGGTAGGCACAGTCTTGGTAGGAGCCCTGTTCAGAAGATATGCCGCTGATTCTAGCGCATAACCCCAGAAAGATCGCGGTAACTCAGCATTACTCATCATGGATCGTACCATATCCAATAGGGTTCGATTCCGTCTCTCCGATACACCGTTATGCTGTGGAGTGTATGGAGGAGTAAGATGAGAGAGAATTCCTTTCTCTTTTAGGTAACCTAGGAACTCGGCACTTAAGTATTCTCCACCTCGATCAGATCTAAGTGTCTTAATACTTTTGCCGGTTTGGTTTTCTACTTCATTCTTATACTCTTGGAATTTCTCAAAAGCCTCGGATTTATGTTTCATCAGATAAATGAATCCGTATCTTGAGTAATCATCCGTGAAAGTAATGAAATAGGAAAAACCACCTCTCGCATGTGTAGACATTGGACCACATACATCACTGTGTATGAGTCCTAAGAGCTCGCTCGCTCTTACTCCTTGTCCAGTAAATGGAGTCTTTGTCATCTTTCCTTTGAGACAAGATTGACAAGTGTCATAGGATTGATATTCGAACGTGTCTAAATATCCTTCTCTATGCAACTTAGTTAACCTTCTCTCATTGATGTGACCCAGTCTACAATGCCATAAGAAAGCTTTATTTAAATCTGGAGACTTTCTTTTTAGTGTGTTCTGGACATTGAAAATTTGGAGTTGGTTTAACACATATATGCCGTTATTTAGAGTACCGGACCCAATCAAACCATGATTAAGGTGGATGTTGACAACATCTCTTACAAACGTGAAATCATAACCTTTATTTGATAACAAGGAAACTGATATGATATTACACGTTAAGCTGGGTACAAAATAACAGTTATGCAAAACCAAAATATGTCCACTCGTCAATCCTAGGTGATAATCCCCGACGGACGCAGCTCCCACGCTAGCTCCGTTAGCAACCCTGAGGATCATATCACCTTCCTTCAGCACTCTACGGTTTCTCAGTGCCTGCAATGAATTGCAAATATGAGATCCTGATCCGGTATCCAATACCCAGGAAGTAGAGTTGATCGACAGACAATTCTCAATTACAAACACACCTGAAGTCGAAGCCACAGCTTGCTTCGGTTCCTGGTTCTTGGCGTTCCACGCCTTGCAATCCTTCTTCCAGTGCCCTTTCCTGTGACAATGGAAGCACTCATCCTGACCAACTATCGGTACTGCAGTCTTTTTCTTTCCCTTCCCTCTCACCTTACTAACACCTCCTCTAGGTTTGGGTGCGGCCTTCTTCTTCCTTCCTTTGGCCCTAGCCTTGGACCCTGAAGAAGATGAACCGCCAACAAACATAGCGGGTGTTTCCCTTACCTTCTGTAAGGTGCCCTCTGCACTCCTTAACATGTTCAGGAGTTCCGCAAGTTCAACTTCTTTTCCTTGAAGGTTGAAGTTGAGGATAAACTGGGCGTAGGTGGGAGGAAGGGACTGGAGAATAAGGTCTGTATAGAGCTCATTATCCAAAGTCGTCCCAAGGTCTGCGAGCTCTTCAATATAGCCGATCATCTGTAGGACATGTTCACCTACCGATGACCCGACAGCCAACCTCGCTCGAAATAATTTCTTCGAGGTCTCGTATCTTGCAATACGAGATTGCTCTCCATAAAGTTCCTTTGTATGGAGAAATATGCCATCTAGGGACATATCCTCGTGCCTCCTCTGATGTTCATTGTTCATCGAGGCAAGCACGATGCACTTGGCTCTCGCGCAATCTAAATCCCAGGTTTTGCGGATTTCCTTATCCGCATTGCTGGATTTGGGACCAGGGACAGCAGGTGCCGTAGCGGTGAGGACGTACCCCAATTTGTCATAGGTCAAGGCCATCTTGACATTCCGCAGCCAATCTTTATAGTTTGGCCCCGTCAGTATATTCTTTTCTAAAAGTAACTTAAGTCCAGTCATTTTCAGGGTCGCTGCAATTAGGAGAGAGAGAAGAAAACACTTTAGCACGATGCTCTTGCAAGTTTAGAGTGGTTTTTAGTTTATCTAAACTGGATGGCTCCCACTGTTTCTCGAATCCTTCCTCAAACCATAAAAGAAGAATTAGCCAAGACTATTCTCACCGTACAATACTTGCTTAACCGTTCAGCCAGGCCGGTGTCGATACTTCGAGGGAGGTTTTCCAACGCTTTCGCGAAGTTCCTTAATTAAATAACCTCTTTTCTCTGGGGGCGTAACCCCGCTGACACTTTTCTGGACACCTACTAGGTTTATAGCATTGATCGTTAAGTGACGAATATCCTGATAAGTAGCATATACTCACAGTAGGATCGGGATCCAAATATCATCGTCTGATAATGTTGTAGGAATGCTACCAACATTCATCAAACTCAAAATGGTATGCATCTCTTTGCAAATTTCAGTTTCTTTTGAAATTCCCGATATAAGTTTTTGCCCCATGCTCTTATGACCTTGGCTTTGGTCAAAATGTCATAAGTCACATGTCAAGTTCTACCCGTCATTATCTTGTCAATTTGAACCCATTCGTATATACCCCTGACTTTGGTCAAATGGTAATACGACTGTCCCAAACCGACTCATCTATCTTATGCAACAAATGAAAACCCAGCAGCTACCAAACACTATGCCTTGACTTTGGCCAAAATGCATAGCTTGAATACTACTGAATACCCAAATGAAATGACGGAGGGCTACGAATGGTTTTGGCGAAACCGTGAACGTAGTGAACTTGATATAACCGAAGGAACCTGATAGCTTTTAAAAGGAGTGGTTAAAGCTCCGCATTTAAAAATATCTGTTTTAAAAATAACCGAATGGTTTCTTTTAAATTGTTCCAACGATTTAAACTTTGGTTTATTTTCTTTGCATTACAGATAATGCGTCCCATCATTAACCTATCATTGCAGAAAACAACGAAAATACAACGTCCTCTTATGCCATCCGCATTCGCCACGGGGTCCCGTCATCACCCGTTAGGTTACTTAACTAACGGCAGAGCGGGGGCTGGGCTAGCGCGGGTGTAAAACATAAGTGACGTCTAAATAGCTACAATAAATATAGATATTTTACATTCGTCTGACGCAATGATATTCATTCCAGAACACAGATAAACAATATTGGATATGCAAGCAATCTGTATTTCTTTTGAGCCTGCAAGAAAAGACAGATTACACAGTTGTGATGAATAGCCGTTACCCCACCCTCGACCCCTACGGGTACGGCAAACTACCCGCCCGGCAGTCTGTGTACCCCACCTTGGGTCAGTCCTAGGAGCAAAAACAGTAAAATGAAATAATACAACGGTGGCTACGACCGCAACCTGGAAGTGCCCCGCAAAAATAATATTACAACAAATTACATTTACAACAAATGAATTAAACAATAACCCATTGCAAACCCCGGCTATACACCACAACAGTCCAATACAGTTTATATGCACAAACAGAAATAACCATTTCAGAAATGTGCAACCCCCTGCCAACCGACATACTAGCAGTTGGGGGAGGTTTACGAACACATTAAACAATCACAGATATAATCCAATACGCAAATACTGTACAATTCGATCGAATAAACAACATCAATATTGCTCCAAAATCTGCTCTGTTAAACAGTAACCTGAGCAATAATTAAATATTCCAGAAAACCCTAAATTTCACAGAGAAGAAACAGAAGAAAAATCGGTCGCTGACTCGCCAACTCGGCGGCGGAAGCGCGGCGACTCAGTAGGCTGAGGCCGCGCTTCCGCGGCGATATGGTCGATTCAGTCGACTGTTTTTCTTGGGTGTTCTTCTGGTGTCATGTAAAGCTCTCTGAACTCACCTGAAAAATTTTCTGACATCGTTTTAAATTCGACAGAAACATGACAGAATTAGGGTTTTTCGGCTTCGTTTTTCCGTTCGAAATTCGTACAAATTTGCAATTAAGTTATTTAGTGTTTAGCGAGGCTCTGATACCACTGTAAGTCGATGTAGTACACCCCAGTACTTGTGGGGAGGCGGAAATTTCTAAAACGATCAAGTTTAAAGAACGAACATCGACTAACCGCTTAAATCGAAGCTAAACAACTAATAACCGAACACATAGTTATACTAAACTAAAGTGTTAAAGGATTATACCTATCGATACTAGTCCTTCGTCTTTACGATCTCCTTGTTCTCCTCGGCCTTCTCTAGGTAGTAGACGATCCACCCGAGAGCAAAACTCCAAGCTAAACCTCAAACTTGAGGTAACTAATCAACTTTGATTGCTAATCAAAGATGAAAGGATGATAAAGAGTGATGGTTATGGATTGTTTAGTCTAACTAATCCTTTGATCTCAACTCATGAGGTGTAAGGATTAGGGTTTGAAGATGAGAGCTTGAGGAGAGAGAATGTGAATGAGATAATGAGAGAAGAGAGAGAGTGTATCATAATATATCATGAAGCATTTCTTTTTAAGAAAAATGAATAAAGGAAATGAATAAGCATGCTTCATGAAATATCTAGTGGTGATTCATTAGCATGAGTCATTAAGCAATAAATGTGCATTAATGAAATGAATGAATCACCACCATGACTCACTTTCTTATCCAAAAGAAACCTCCTTAGTCACATCTTCTAGAAGCTTCTCGTACAATTACGAGAACGCCCCTCCAATCCGTAAAAAATACGGAAAAACTTTAGACTGTAAAAATCCAATAACCGGATACCAGTAACTGGCTTAAACCAAAGCCGACTGGTAAAAACTGTCCGAAAGTCATACGTGCGTAAACGCACGTATGCGTCCGAACCCTTTGTCGCAAAACCATGCAACCTCTATATCGTTTCGCCTGGAGTAGGAAACTCTCTGTGTGGGACTCTAGAGACTCGACTACTACGCTGGCAGTGGGTTTAACCACAGACCGCAAGCGGCACTAGCTGTACGTAACGGTCCCCAGGTAGTTGTCGATAAGAAGGCCGATGAGTAAACCCATCCGAACTCCTACTGAGTCTGATGTAACAATCTCCATACAGTCCGGTCCGTTCGTCCAAGACTATCGCATATCGGGCCTAGGGGGGCGGCAAGCGTCAGTCCCCTAATAGCGGTATAAGTCGTGTCGGAGTGAAGCCCATTACACCCTGAGAAACTACTGGAACCTACCAGCAAATCTCGCTTGCCCTGGCCAGGGACTTTGCGTAATGGCTCTCTGACACAGCACGATATCTACTCCCAATACCGGGAGGGACGAATCCTGTCTAACCGCCACTGCCTCCAAGTGCTCGGGACTGCACCCAACTGCTACCTGTTTGCACGACTCCTTTGAGCCGTGGTAGGGTAGCAATCTAAGAACAGTGGGACACACTCGAGGCGAAGTAGCAGTGTCAAGTCTGCGGACTACGCTGTACTCATGTCACCTGGGAACTGTTCACTGACGACTGGTATCAAACCAACCAACAGTTCCCTATGAGTCCTGTCCGGTGTACCCGTAACCTAACGAGCACCTGCATACTATCTCCAGTACGACGTACTGACGGCTGTGGGACAGACCATCTCCCCAACTGGGATGAGAAGCGTACACACCAGTCTACTCCGGAGTATCGATGCTCTGTCTCGATAATCCAACGACCAGGGACCTGAATAAGGATGTGCTTGTAGACTACCCAGCCCCCACTAGTATGACTGCCATCACAACGCTGGTAGACAAGCAAGATCCTAAGAGCTCTATCAATACGTACACTCACATATTAAGATAGAAAAACCAAGTAGCATACTACCATGTTTAGCAAGACTGTTATATACATGTGAATATCCCAAGCTTCCATTAAGTAATATACAAGCTAGTATGATACAGTAATGGCCTTCTAGGGCATAAACACTAACATTACCTAAACCCTAGTTTATTCTCTACATGAGTTTATCTCACCCATGGTTGCAATATGATAGATATCACTTGAATTTTCTTTTTGGTGATAATTCTTTTTCTTTCTTCTTCTTCTTCTTCATGAAGAAAAGAAAAGCTTGCTAGAAAATTCTAAGTGATGAAATCAAGTGAGAAATCCAAATCCAAAGTGAACCCACTTCCTATTTCTTCATCCACTACCACTTGCCATGTTGTATAGGGTGTTTTCTTCACAAGGTTCATGACCAAGTGAAGATGGAGCTTGAGTTTGAGTCGCCTCGACGTAGATCATCTTCGGCACCGAAGTCAACGACCTAGCCCGCTCATTTCTACGATGAAACCGACGCTAGAGTCCGGGATCCCGATGATCGCAGCGGAGGGACGTCATCTCGGAGCTAAAGAAGTGGTGGACCGGATCTACAAAGGTTGTAATCCCTTTCACTTATTAGCAAAGTTGTTTGTTTGCTTGTAGTTTCGCCTATCCTCTAGTTAACGATCTAGCATTAGGGTTCTTCGGCACATGGAAATTTTTGAATTTGGCATGGTAGATGCCTTGTGGAACCTCATGAGTGTGCCTAGGAACCCTACAGTGGTATCAGAGCCTAGCTAGAGCTTTAGGTGAAGTGTAGACGATGTTAGAAATCCGATCGAACCCTGAAACCCTAACTCAAACCCTTCTCTGTACATTTTCTGAAAATGTGGATTTTTCCAAATTAAAAATATCCAAAAAATACAGCAGGGTATTATAAGAGTTACTGACGATGTGATCAAAAGTCCGTCGCAATCACGTAGCGTATGCGGATACTCGCCGGATAAACTTAATAGACAGCTACACCCCTTAGCCCCGACCAAGTGACTGTAGGAGAACCCCGTCGCCGAAAGCATCCATTCGGGTGCTCGCGGTAGCGGTGTTCCGCCTTAGTGCACTTCGTCGACGGTATCGGGGGTGCGGCCGTCCACTAAAGTTTGCGATGAGCATTCGTTCTGGATGTCGGGAATCTTGTTGAATTGCCCGACAAGATATTGAAAAGAGTTTTCGATGATGAGACTAAAATGCGGGGTTTATAATTGTTAGGCATGCGATGTCTAAGTAATTCATTTGATTAGGCATGTGATGTCTAAGGAGGTTGCGGATTCCAACTGTTGTAGTTTTACACTTTCTTTTCTGTGACCGTAAGTGTAATATGTGATATCGCCGGTTTCGTTGCTATATGTCAACAACAATTAGGATGCGCATATTTACTTACGTTGATGACATGTGATGTTATGTGTTGCTGGATATGTTATATTGGATCGTCGTGTTTCAATAGCCGGGGGGTTTTATGTGAGATGGGTGTTTTTCATTTTCATTCATGTAAAAACTTTTATGTAATATTCTTTTATTGGGGCACTTCCAGGTTGCGGAAGATGTCACCTTTTGTATATTATTTACTTTTCTGCACTAGGAAAGACCCAAGGAGGAGGGCACAAGTAACCGGGTTCTGGAGTCCAGTAGGAGACCAACTCGAGGAGTCGAGTCCGGGTCTCCTAACTCTAGAATTGGTAGGGTTGCTTGCCTCTCTCGTAGGGGTCTAGGGGTGTGGGTTTGGCTATTCATCGCGACCGTGGAATCCGTGTTTTATACTGGCTCATATTAAAAACATGGACGTCCTAGTATATCCAATGTTTCATATGTTTCTTCTGTTGCGATATCTGTGATGTGATCATTTGATGTTCTGTGATAAATACTATATATAGTATATATGATATGTTATATAGGCGTTACTTATGTTTTACACCCACGCTAGCCCTGCCCCGCTCTGCCGTTAGTTACCTAACCTAACGGTGCACGAGGGGACATCGAGGCGAATGCGGATGGCATAAGTGTACGTCGTATTTATCTATGATGTTTAGGTAACTTAAATGATGGGACTTCATTAATATGATTAATGAAATAAAAGAAACCTAAAAGATGTTGTAGAATCGAATTTTCAAAAACAGGCAGCTACAGTTCTTGGTTTGCATCGCGGTGTTCCTTGTAGAACATCCTACACCTTATTCGATAAGGAAAGGGCCGAGATCCCTTCACCGGGAGTGACCCCTTTAGCAATAACTGGCATATGCTACAACCCTCGGTTTGTCTTTTGATTGCTCCTATACTTCTTGCTTTGCACAGTGGTATATATGATATATCCTGCACCTTATTCGATGAGGAAAGGGCCGACGATCCCTTCACCGGGAGTGACCCCTTTAGCAAAACTAGAAAAGCCTCAAAAACACTCCATTTCAAAATTCATTTGATTCTACAACGATATCAAGTTCATTATGCAATAGGTTTTCAGAAAAACCTGTCGTAGCCCTCCGTCATTTCAGATAAGTTGTATATAGTATTCGTGCTACATTTGTTGGCTTTCGTCAAGGTGTAGTGTGCGGTAGCTATATGCTGCTTATCTGCTGCATACGATGCGATTGGATTAGGGTAGTCGTATGGCTTTGTTGGCTTTCGTTAAGGGTCGTGCGGGTGGGTTTAATTCAATCAAGAAATGATGGGTTGAACTTGACTAGCGGGCTATGGTTTGTTGGCTTTCGTCAAGTTCATAGCACGTTAGGGGCAAAATATTATGGGGAATTTCAAGTTTTGAAATTTGCAATGAGATTGCATACCTTCTATGAGATAGTTGGATCCCGATACCCACTGCAAGTAATTGTTACTCCTGGGAGAGTTTTACACATTATAATTAGCCGATCAAGTAGGTGTCTAGAAAGGTGTCAACGGGGTTACGCCTCTGGGAAAATGAGGTTTACTTTAATTAGGTCCGTACGAAAGCATGGGGAACCTCCCTGAAAGTACCGACACTGGCCTGGCTGAAAGATTGGCGAAGTTGTAGGGTGTAATTAATCCTGGCTAGTCTTTCCTTTTAGGGTTTGAAGGAAGATTTGATCAAAACAGTGGGAGCCATCCTGATTAGATAAAATAATAACCAATCTGATCTTGCAAGAGCATACACTGAGTGTTTTCTTCTCTCTCTCCAGGTAGCGACCATATCACGCCTTAATCAAGATAATAAAACGGATATATTGACCGAACCCGCTTGTTATACTGAGCTGGAGAACGTTGGTCCCGCTCCAACTTATAATTGTTATAAGACAGAGCAGGAAATAGAGGAATACTAGAATTCCTATGCCGCCCAAACGAAGAAAGTGCATGTTGATGCATCATCTTCGGGTGTGTTCATTACAGAGAACTGTTTCTCAGTATCCGTTACGTCTTGGGTATGTGATACCAGATCAGGATCCCGCATATGTAATTTGTTACATGGGCTACAGAAAGGTAGAGAACTGAGAACGGGTGATAAGTTTCATGAGACAGAAAATGGTGCAAGTGTTACAGCCAAGTCTGTTGGTCACTGTCACCCTGTATTACCAATATATTAATTCTGAACAAATGCTATTAGATACCGAACCTGATATACAAAATCATATCAATCTCTTTATTTATTAAAGAAGGATACAATTTTGTATTGTTGGATAATGTTTTGAATATTTCCTATATCAATAGTTGATCGGTTCAGGCACGTTATCTAAAAGCATTGACGTTCTAAATCAAACTACAGTTCCTAGTATACAGAACACACACAAGAGGAAGAGTTCAAAAATGAACGAATCCTTCTTGAGGCGTTGTAGACTAGGTCATATCAATGCGACCCGACTGGCTGAAGTTACATTTAGATGCATATTTAAATTAGTTTGAATTTACATCTTGTGAAACTTGCCAGTCATGTCACAAAGATTAGATGACCGTAGCACTGTTTATTGGAAACAGAGAAAGAGTTAGTAAACTCTTGGGACTGATACATGATGATGTATGTAAGGTCCCCTGTCTACACATGCCAGGACCGACTCTTTGTACTTCATTACATTCTCTGATGATCTCTCAAGATTCAGGCATATATTCATGTTGAAACAAAAGTACGAAGCTTTTGAGATATTCACAGAATATTAGTTAGAAGTAGAGAACCAAAATACGGGTATAAGTATTATGTCCTTTGATGTGATCAGGGAAGAGAATACTTGAGCACGGAAATCCTGGACTATTCTAAAGGAGAATGAGATTCTCTCTCAGCATTACTCCTCCGTATACACCATAGCACGATGGTATATCGGGGCGGAGCAATTGCACCCTATGTGATATGGTGTGCTCTATGATGAGTATTACTGAGTTTCCTATTTCCTTTTAGGAGTTATGCACTTGAGAAGCTGCATACCTATTAAATATGGTTCAAATCAAATCAGTTGCCTACCACTTCATATGTGATATGGAAAGGAAAGAGCCCATATCTTAAGTTTGTTAAGATTTGGGGTTGTCCAGCCTATGTCTGAAAGCAAAATCCGGATAAGCTCGAGGCAAGGTCTGTTTTGTAGAACTGGAAATGTTCCAGCTATACAAACTGCAGCTGATGATTTGGTAGAACCAAAGAATTCAGTAGATTCCAACGAACCTCAGCCTCTCCGCCGATCTAGTAGGGTTCCTCACCCACCTGAGAGTTACTTCGGTTTCTCTATGACAGTGGGAGCGAGGATTGCATCATGAGATGATGACCCAACTAGTTTCGAGCTGGCCATCAGGAGTAAGACTCTGTAAGAATGGTTGGATGCTTATCGATCTGAGATGGAATCCTTATACACCAACAAAGTATGGACTTTGGTTGCTTTATCTGAAGGGTTAAATCCCCATCAGGAGCAAGTATATCTTGAGAAGATTACTTGGTGTACATGGAAAAGTTGAGACTTTCAAAGCTAGACTTGTTAAAGGTTTGCATCATTGACCAGGTATGGATTATGATAATACCTTTTCTAAGGAGCTATGCTTAAGTCCATCCAGATCCTACTTGCCACGGCTACATATCATGACTACGATATCTGGCGGTTGGGTGTCATGACTGCTTTTCTAAATGATGTTTTAGAAGAGAGCGTCTATAAGTACAGAGCCAGAGGGCTTCGTAGACAGTGGGAGCAACGGAAACGTGTGCAAGATGCTTTATAGGATAAAGCAGGCATCGCGGAGTTGGAACATCTGTTTTGATGTGGTAGTCAAAGAGTTTGACTTCATCAAAATGGTAGATGAACCTTGTATATACAAAAAGGTAGTAGGGAGTATGGTGGTGATCCTCGTAGAGTACGTGGATGACAAACTCTTGATAGGGAAGGAGTTTCCTATGCTACGCTCGGTCAATCTCCGCTTATCACAAGGATTCTCCATATAGGATTAAAGTGATACCTCCTAAATCCTGAGTTCTAGATCTATGAGATAGATCTAATTGGATGTTAGGATACTCACTAGTTATAGTAAGATGGTATCAATCAATCCTGGGGAGAATCACTGGAAAGGTTCCAGGGTGATAAGGACGACTGAATGTCAGTCGCAGGCATTGTCTATACCCTCAGTGGAGGGACGGTATGTTGGAAGAGTTCCAAGCTAGATACCGTGACATACTAGACGATTAAAGGCAAGATACATCGTTATTAAGGATGCTACCAAAGAGACAGTCTGGATATATATAAGTTCATGAGATGAACTTCGTTCCTACCATTGTGTGACAATGGAATTGCGGCTTATGCCGAGGAACCCCCGTCCCATCAAAAATCCAGATATAATTCTTAAGCAGTATCACCTGATCATGGAGATGGTTGATCTCCAGGGAGATCGAGGTTAGGAGAGTAGACACAGAGGACAACAGCACGGATCCACTCACAAAGACCTTTTTCCCAGTAGAGACTTTTATGGGATGGTTGAGTATGAGATACTTCAACCACAGCTAATTGTTGGGTATGTGATACCACAACAGATGGCCCTAGTGCAAGTGGGAGATTGTTAGTTATATGTATGCCCTAAAGGCCATTACTGTACATACGATGTATATTGTAGTGGATGCTAGGATATATATAGGGAGGACTTTCTTGCTCGACATGATAGTACACTATCTGGTTGTACTTTATCTTAACATGTATTCTGATTGTCTCTTTGTTACATGTTGATAAAGCCCTTAGGATATGTACTCGACTACTGCGACTATGATGAGATCATACTAGTGGGGCCACGGTAGTCGACGAGTATATCCTATAACTGTTTCTAGTCGAGGGTGTATCGAGTCAGGGCATCGATGCACCAGAGTACACTAGCGTATACGCATCTTGACCCATATGATGCGCGATGGATGATCCCATATCCATCGGTGTTTGACATCAAGGATGGTGTACGGGTGCTCAGTGGTGACTGGGTACACTGGATGGACTCGCCAAGAACTCCCAGATGGTATTATACCTTACGTCAGATGGCAGTTCTCTGGTGACACTGGTACAGCATAGTCTATTGACCCGAGATCGTCATAGAGTCTTGTGTGATTCTCACTATGCTTTGATTTCCACCTTACCACGTCCAAGAGGGCGTGCAAAACGGTGGTTTTTGGGTATATTCCCGAATCACATGGAGGCAATGAGCGATAAGAGGGGATTCGTCTCTCCCGGTATAGGGAGTTGATGTTGCGCTGTGTTCGATTGGCTATAGCTGGAAATCCCTGACCAGGGTTACTGAGATTTACTGGTAAGTGTTACCAGTAGTTTCTCAAACTGTTATAGACCTCATATCGACACGACTTATCGAGCTACTGGGGTCTGACGTTTACCACCCCTAGGCAAGATATGCGACATATTAGACGACGAGATAAGACTGTACGGTAAGTGTTACTGGTTAGATTCACAGGAGTGTGAGCGGGCTTGCTCGTTGATCTTCTGATCGTTCAATACCCGGGTGGCCGTTACGTTTAGCAGACCGCTTGCGGCTTGTGGGTGTTTGATATGATCATCGCCTACTGCCGGCGTATTGACGAGTCTTTAGAGTCCTACACAGAGGTTTCCTGGCTCAAGCGAAACGAAATAGGAGTGCATATGAGATATGTGCGGGACCGAGAATAATACGAGTATGTGATGCTGTATTCTATTCTCGCGATTTGTATCATTGGACGGTTATATGAGATATAGCCGGGTTACCGAATCAAGTGTTGATTCGATACATTGATACACTTGATATTAGTCGGTTATATGCGATATGACAGGATCATTAAATCAAGTGATTGATTTAATGATTTAATGTATAATTATATATTAGATATATTACTTTACATTGACTAGTATTGTTCACTTAAGATTGATTATCTCACTTGATTGTGCCCATTGTATATATGATATATGTTTGTGCACTAGTTTGTATCATGTTTGATGATACATGCAAACTTAGGTGTGTGTATGTTTTAAACCATGTTTAGGTTAATGGTTAGGTTTTATTTGTTTTATTTATTTTCTTTATTCATTTTTGAAAAAAATAAAATGGTAGTGGCTTTCTTTGTTTTATGCAAGAAGCTTCATGATGCTTCATGCATCTTTGAAAAAGTCTACCATTTTGTTTTATCCTTAACCTAACCATTTACTTAAACCCTAGTTTATTCTCTACATGAGTTTATCTCACCCATGGTTGCAATATGATAGATATCACTTGAATTTTCTTTTTGTGATAATTCTTTTTCTTTCTTTCTTCTTCTTCTTCTTCATGAAGAAAAGAAAAGCTTGCTAGAAAATTCTAAGTGATGAAATCAAGTGAGAAATCCAAATCCAAAGTGAACCCACTTCCTATTTCTTCATCCTCTACCACTTGCCATGTTGTATAGGGTGTTTTCTTCACAAGGTTCATGACCAAGTGAAGATGGAGCTTGAGTTTGAGTCGCCTCGACGTAGATCATCTTCGGCACCGAAGTCAACGACCTAGCCCGCTCATTTCTCCGATGAAACCGACGCTAGAGTCCGGGATCCCGATGATCGCAGCGGAGGGACGTCATCTCGGAGCTAAAGAAGTGGTGGACCGGATCTACAAAGGTTGTAATCCCTTTCACTTATTAGCAAAGTTGCTTGCTTGCTTGTAGTTTCGCCTATCCTCTAGTTAACGATCTAGCATTAGGGTTCTTCGGCACATGGAAATTTTTGAATTTGGCATGGTAGATGCCTTATGGAACCTCATGAGTGTGCCTAGGAACCCTACATAGAATACTTTATCTCAAGGCACCCTTGCGATTGGGTGGAGGTAAATTGGAGTTGCCAAGGAGGTGAATAAGTGAGCATAGGATTTTCCATTGCCAAGGAAAGAATAAAAAAACCCACTGCCTAAAGAGCTCGGCCAGAACAAGAAAAAGAATGGGCTCTGTGGGTTTTTCTAAGAATGAAGTGATGATATTTCTTTTAAGTGAGTGTGTCGATCTCTCACCACAAAAAACCCCTTGCATTTTCAAAGCATGCCAAATTGCAAGGAACCCCCCCACTGCAGAATTCAGCCACCATATAAAAGCCCCATGCTGCCCCATGTCCAAGGATTTTAGTGCATGCATGAATTTGAGTGAAGGAAAAGCCAAAATAAAATAGTCAAGGTCAAAGCTCACAATGATTAAATAAGGTGTTTGAGGCGGAAAAAGAAACTGGCAACTCACGAATTACGAGATAAACCCTCAACTGTAAATACATACCCGCATTTGTATTCCGACCGACTACAAAATGCAACGAGACAAAAATATTCCTACAGTATAATACTAGGATCCGGCTTAAACCAAAGCCCGCTAGTATTATCCGTCCGACCATGATCCGTGTGCACGGATATGATCGAACCCTGCCATAAAACCATACGGCCTCTACAACGTTTCGCCCGAACTTGGGAAACTGTCTGTGGGGGACTCTAATTACTCATCAATGCACTGGCATTGGGTATAACCACTAGCACGTAAGAGGTACTAGCTGTACGTAACGGTTGCCTATGTATTGAACGAAAGGAAAGCTGATGAGCGAACTCATCCTAAAACCCTACTGAGCCTGACTGTGACAATATCCGTACAGTCCGGTCCGTTCATCTATGAGTATCGCATATAGGGCCTAGGGGGCTGGTAAACGTCAGACCCCCAATAGCGGTATAAGTCGTGTCGGAGAGTAGCCCAGAACACCCTGAGAAACTTCTGGAATACCTACCAGTAAATCTCAATTACCCTGGCTAGGGATTTCGTGTAATGGCTTTCCTAGACACAGCGCGATCTCACCCCCAATACCGGGAGAGACGAATCCCTGACGATCCGCTCACTGCCTCTTTGTGGCTCGGGACTGTACCCAACTAAAACCTGTTTGCACGACTCCTTTGAGCCGTGGTAGGGTAGTAATCAAAGCACAGTGGGAACTCACACGAGACAAATGACGATCTCAGGTCGACAGACTAACCTGTACGCATGTCACCTGGGAACTGCTATCTGACGATATGTATAATACCAACTAGCATATTCCCGGCGAGTCCTGTCCGGTGTACTCATAACTCAATGAGCACCTGTATACATCTTAGGTGAACCAACGGACACCAATAGCTTGTAAGACCGGCCACCGCCCCTCGTCGGGGTCTCGACTGTATACACTAGTCTACACTAGAGTATCGATGCCCTGTCTCAAAACTCCCACGACTAGGGACACTTTAAGGATGTGCTTATAGACCCCAGCTCCCACGTATATGATCGCCATCATACTGCTGGCAGTCAAGCAAGAATCCTATAGGCTCTATCAACATGCAATAATGAACTAAAGCATGTACATGATGATAAAGAGAAACCAGATAGCATACTATCATCTCGAGCAAGACTGTCCTATCGGTATAGGTCCTCTCTTAATCATTGCAATCACGTACCTGCGATCCAATAATTGACTTTGAGGGCACTATATCCAACACATGTACCCGCAATCGGCCTCATCCAACTCCTCGAATCGGGCATCACAGTCACACGTCTCAGAACCGAGAAAACGTATGGTGGATGCACTGAAATATCATATCAAGAGAAACCGGGTTTTTAAACAATGCATACTTTCTTTTTTTTTTAAATGACCACTGTTCCCAAATCCAGAAATCTCATGAAAACAGTATATCTCAATGCGTATAATCGTAAAGTATGATGTATGCGACATATAACAGAAATGTAAGCATATCCGTATATCATGCAACATGGAATAGTAATATGCACATATCGAGGGAAAACCGCTCCTTTAAATGAATCTAGTTTTTAAAATATATCCCGCGGTTCCCAAATTATCCAAGGTTCAATGCAACATCGCATAAAGGTGCATATGCAACTATAGCAAGTAATTTATACAAGGAGTCATATCATGATGCAGCAATTCTACTGTGTAGTGACATGGAAATTATCGATGATGAAGTGTGTGAGCCGGCAAATCTGTGTATGTGTAACATACGCATCATCGATAATGGTGTAAATATACTAGCACAGGTATAAGCAATGCAACGAGAAGAACATGAATACAACATAAGGTAAATCATTAGCTAAAAGCTATAAGGTATACATATCTAACATGATCGAGTCGGTGAATCTATCAGTCGGCATCTAGCCTCACAGCATCACATACGGTATAATCCATCATACGGCATCCTCTAGTCAAGGGTATGGAACAATCATCAAGTCAAACTTATCACGTATGGAAAATTATCGTACGGCGATATTAAACCAACAGGGATCCTATCATCCTATATGACAATGAGGGGTATGGACCTAACGTCTCGTACGACACATCAACAAGATTCACAATATTTATAAATCTATATACCAATATCCCAGGCCACATCCATAACAATCTCATATCTGGGGACCGGCAAGGTCATCTCAATCGACTCGCATTCGTATACCAACATATCATAAAATCATCATATCATGTCGTATATTCTTTTCATCGCATTTATTATCTCACATCAAGTCAATTTATATAGACATCAAGTGTCATGTTATTCTAAAATTCATACTTGTTCTAATGCAACTATATATCTATAAGTCGTGATTCGCATTCACTTTTCATATCCCTAAAGCTTTCATCTCATATCTCAGTATATTCATATATAATCAATCACTTATATCATCTTTAATTATCATTTTAATTATATTCCTAGTTTCCTAATCTACGTTTCTACGACTATATCGTATAGATCGGTTTCCATCAAATTGCGGGAGTGCTATACGCCATCTACCCGACTTCCCCCGTGGATATAGATCCACTCACCTTGATCCTTGCTTGCCGAAGTCGATGACGCCACGCTCCATCACCTCGAAATCCACGCGAAGGTACCTACAATAATACACAGTCGCAATCGTTTATTAAAATCGTATCCGGAAACCAAAACGGCACACGGATCGCTTATAGGTTAGAACCTATAGCCTACGCGTGCAAAAATAATCAAACAACTCTTGTTGTCGATGGACAAACATCCAACAATCAAATATAAATCCAAATATCAAAACCAAACATTTCAAAAAAACGGAAAACATAGCCAAAATCATATCAAAGTGCTCCCAGATTTTACCCTAGGTTAAATTAGCCAATTTTGCATATGCAAAGGGTCTATTTTACTGGAGATAAAGCCCTAGAACAAACATGGACCAAACCAACCCTACTCTGGCCACAAATTGTGGCCAGAATGATTAAATCTGCGGCCTATAGGTGGAGTTGGAGTCTCGGGTCTCAGTGGTAGCTTCCTAGGCGCCTGCATGTGTCACTGTGTTTGCTAAATAATTTTCCAGGTCCCCGAGTGTTAGCAGATTCCAAAATACCCTCACAATTCACATAATTATCCAATGTCGGGGTTTCTTAGTTTGTGTTCCGGGGTTTAACTCTCAGATTTTGTCAAAAATACTAACATTACAGGGGTTATATGGCCTCTACTAGCCTCAATTATACAATCACAACTTAATAATCCCTCAAACCCTAACTTGAAATTTCCAAACCTCACTAAACAACATCTAAACACTTCTAAACATGTATAGGTTCTAAGGTGAATGAAATACAATACAAATGGTGCAGAAATTACCTCATTTGGGCAACCCAAGAAAAACCTTAGCTTCTCCGAGTCATCAAAATCAAACTTTTCTTGGTCCAAAGTGTAAAGGGTGAAGAGGGGATCACTTTTAATGAAAGGGGTTTATGGTTTTGATGAATCTTTTTAGATGATACCTTGGGGTGAAGGTGGAGGGAAGGTGAAGATGAAGAAGATGAAAAGAAATGGGGAGGAAAAGAAATGAGGCAGCCCCTCTTTCTCCTCACTTATTCTAACCCTCTCTCTCAATATTTACGCTTATACCCTTTCTCTTTTTAACCCCTTTCTTATTTATTTAAAACCAAACCATATAATACCCCAAAACAACACAAGAACACAACATGTAATCAAAATATAATATGACATGGTGCACTAGCCACGGAAAACTGCAGAAACACGGATTTGTCTTAATCGCGATTATCAGTGCACTAATCGGGTTTTTATCCAAACTGCATATAATAAATTTTTAAAAATGCCAAATCCTTTAAATATATTTTTAAATGAATAAATCATTTTAATTTCCATTTATTTCACCATTATTGATATATATTTATACCTTTTTTCGAAAACCCCAATTTCGCAAATCGGGCAGTTTTCGGGAAATATATTATTTTAATATTAAATTCCAAAAATAATATTTTATATTTTCTGAAATGTTACAATCTTCCCCCTTAAATAAATTTGGTCCATGAATTTAAATTTAAACCCCCAAAATCTAAAATATTTCCATAATCAACTCAAAACAACGGGGCTCCGAAATCACAGAAGATATAGAAATAACACAGCACATCGCGTCAAGTGCGCATGAAAATGAGTACAAAACTCAAAACCCGAACTCCTTCAAGCGTCACACGAATCATCGTATTTTCACGCATATCCTCGGAGTTACCATGGAGATACAGATCTCGAAATCCACTACCGAAATCCAATATACACTAGTCAAATACTATAATATGTGTATAGTACGCTTCCTTGGAAAACTTTCAAGAACTGAATAAAACTCATGAAAAACTCTTTTCTAAATCGCCCTATGATGCGTAACTCACGGCCTAAGTGGTGGACCCTCATTTGTAAAATAATAATATATGTCCATATATGTTTTGCTAAATATACGTTCCGTCGTTTCAAAATATCCCAAAAGGTTTTCTTTTGTAAACGTTCGTGTCGCTCACAGACACGTAAGAAATAGCGAGACTATAGCTCCTTTTTGAAAACCTCTTGTTAATCTTTAAATGCATGCAAAATACTCAGGTACTGTCCTCAGATCAGTCCTGTTTGGCTACTACATAACACAGTGCCTATGATGAAAACAAAGTGCTCAAAAGGTGTATCTAACCATCACGTGCGTCTGGTGTGCAAGGAAATCAAATAAAAATACAAGTGCTACGAATGTGCACAAAATTCCAAAATCAAGCGCCTGATATGCGCAAAAATCCAACCAAAGCGCGTCAGGTTCGTAAGAAATATCTAGTGCCGTAGCATGCACGAAAACGAACATCAAGTACAAACACGCACGAAAATACAAATCTGGTAAAACGAATGCTCAATGACATAAATCGGGTGCAACCAAGGTACGGAATATAAATCCAGTGCGACAATGCACAAATACCCGTCCGGTGCAACAAATGCAAGAAATGCAAATCTAGTGCAATAATGTACGAAATACGAATCTGGTGCAGCAAATGCACAAAATATAAATCTGGTACGACAATTGCACGAAATGAAAATCTAGTGCAACAAATGCACGAAGTGAAAATATGGTGCATCCAGTGCACGAAATACAAATACAGTGTATCCAGTGCACGAAATACGAATACAGTTCATCCAGAGAACGAAATACGAATACAATGCATCCAGTGCACGAAATACGAATCCATAACTCAAATGCGTATAAAAGCAACACCGAGTGTACCAGGGTGTATAAAATCGTAAACGCGCGCAACTGCGTGCACAAAACACGTGTCAATGCACTGCAAGCACATGTAAGCTATACCGAGTGCAAAAATCAAATCGAATGCGTACCACACGCACAAAATCAAATCAACTGTATAAAATCCACGAAATCATAAACATGTGCAGCCAAGGCACAAAGTCAATATCAAGTGCAATAATACGCACAAATCGCAAATCAACACAGCGGCAAATAAAATATATATCAAGTGCAATAACTATGCACAAAAATGTAAATACCCAGTAGGTGCAGCCATGGTGCACGAAAATGATATCACGAAACTCAATCATCAAAACTCAAATCCAAGCGATATAAGCATGATACTCGGATCATAAACGCAAATCGCAATAAATGACATTGAGATACACCTCCTACAGTGTTGAAGAATAAACCGGTGCGCCTAAATCTGACAGAACAAAAACATCCGCTTGCCTCTTGCTCATGGTCTGGCGTCCTCTGTCTCTGGGTCCTTATCTTCTCTATGGATTTACCAATCTCACAATCCATCGGCTCTTCGGCCCTATCGGGTGTGCTAACGGAAACGATTCCGCTCTGGCACTTCTCTGGTCATCTCTCGGCCAATCATCACGACCATTCGTAAAGCAGCACGTCACTGACGTCGGCCTCTGGTCCTCTGAATACACATGACACAACTGATGCTGGGTGCAAATCTCATTGCAGTAGTGCCCTGGAAGGAGCCTACTCAAGGTCTCTTCCAATCCTGCCTATGCCGAACTATACCGAGGCTGGTACTCTTGCATAATCCTTTCTCGCTCTCTGGGCATCTGCGTTTTCAGTACAACATTTCCTCAGGAATTGTCCGCATCCCAACGCCTCTGTAAGCATATCAGGTCTCTGATCTCGACGGGGAGTAATAACAGCTCGTCAGCGTCTCGCACGAACCTCTGGTTCCACTCGTCTTTATCATCGTCCACTGTGACGTCACGCCATGCTATCTACGCACTGCAACTATTCTCGGCCACGGTCAATCCGAAGTCTCTCGCATGTACTCGAAATCGCGTACTCTATAGCTTCATCACTCTATAGAAGATATCTGGCCGAACATGTTCTCGGGAACCCCTCCCAACCATCGGAGGAACACTCAATACTCGTCCGTTCTCTATCAACTCACAATGCATCTGGGTGAGGTCCTCTATCCGAAGCTGGTCAGCTTACTGGTCTCTTATCACATGGTATCCGGACGACGTCAAACTTTTCAATCGAGTCATCAAGGTCCCAAAATTTCCCGAAGGCTCAACACCTGAGCACAGTCTAAAAATATCTGGTACATACCACAGTACCTCTGGACCAGCCGTAGAAGGGCAAACCCAAGCCTCACTAATGGCACCGCTAAACTGCCGCAAACACTAAGGTTCAAAAGCGGTTCCATGGTCATCATGTCGCGTTAGGGTTTCATTCTTCAAGAGGGTCCACAGAATCACTTGCATGTTCCTCCGAACACTTTAAACTTGGGAAAATGGGTTTCTGACACTCGTTCGAACTTTTTAGCTTCACCTATACAACATGTGAATACTCTTCGTCCGCATGCTAAACAATGCCTCAATCCTCCAGGAAAGGCGATACATCGACGGTCATCTCTGGATCGGTCTGCTCTAGATCTGAGTAAGACTCTCCGCCCTGAAAATCTTCAACTCAACTGGGCCTGCGTCGGCGCATCAATTTGACGAATTACCTTCGTCTCTTAAATCGGGGTAGCCTAGCTATCACCTGTCGCATTTCTGTCTGGAAGCTCCAGTGATCTCAGATCGTAAAGTCTGGAGGCGACATCCCATCAATCTCAGCAACAGCTGGGTTATCTGTCCACACGGTAGATGACATCATAATCTCTGAGGTAGACTGTACATCAACAGTCCTCTCATAACTGGTAGCTCTAACAATGGCCCGATCATCTGGTGCAAAACCAAACACTCGCCACATCCTAGAGGTCACAACACAAACGCTACTTGAGACGTTCTCGTGTCACCAGAAAACACGATGGTGAGTCCTCGTCCATGACGAGCTCGCCCTGACCGCATCACTGGCAGCAGCTCAATTTTCGCTCAAACCATGGTGACAGGAACCTTAATCGAGTATCAAAGAAAGCATATCAACGGCATGAAAGGAAACGACGGATCCAGAATGGATACATGATCATAAGAAGAAACATCATCAATGAGAGTATGATCATGGAAACGAATAGAATCAAGGATCTCAAATGGATGTATAATCATGGTTACGAAGAGAATCACAGATCTCAAAATGTGTACATCCTAAGGTTTCTTAAGTGGAGTATTGTCACGACCCGAAATATTAGCTCGTGACCAGCACTTGAATCACGCAACGTCTAGAGGCGTAACGGAATTCAAGTAAGCTGAAACCCAGAAATCTAAACCTTTTAAGAAAAATAGAGGTAAGGTTTTGAAATAAAGGTATAATGAAATCAAGTTTTCTTAATGCATAGAAAAGGAACATGAATGATGCAAGTGAAACTAGTTTGAAAATATGTTTCGTCTTTTAAAAATTTTGGCAGCACCTCCCTTGTATATTTTAATCCAAAACCACAAATACATAATAATGATAAAGCATCCCCAAGTGGGAGCTAGCTCTTCGCCAAACGGCGGATCAATGCTAGGTTTACCTAGCACCTCATGAAGGGTTTGGAAGCATCACATGTCTCAAAATCAAATTTTTAAGGTGCTAAGTGAACAAACAAAGAATCATCACTAGAAATTTAGGGTTTCATTACAAAGACAACATCACAAGTAATAAAAGCTAGGGTTTCGAGAGTACAACCTTTGTAGCTCCCTACGCTAGACTCCTTGGCTACTTGAGAGTTGGAAAAAGGTTCGCTTGAGGTCTTCTAAGTCCACGACGATCCACCCGAATCTCCTTTGCCCAAAGCTCCTTGCTTTACTCGATATGTGAATGAAGTAGAGCAAACACCCTACACAAATGGGCTAGATGTGTGTAGTATGATGATGTGGTTTGTTTTCTATAATCAAAACTCTTTCTTTTTCTCAACCTCACTCAAAGAAATTCTCAAGAGAGGAAGAAGAAGATGGTGGCTAAGCTTTTTTACAAAAGAAAAGATATGAGAGTGAGTAATAATTGAAATGAGAAAAGAATAATATATGTTAATCCTTTCTCACTTCAACCATGGTTAGAATCATCTAGATTTTTATCAAATGGGTTAAAGATGAAAGAATAATTAACTCAAGGTTAAATGGTGGTTGAAGCATGGTCAAAGATGATAAGTATAAATCTTGTGTGAATTATCCTTTCTCTTTTTCTAAATGATAAATAAATAGATAATTCTACAATGTAAGTCTTGCATTGCCACCAAACATGTATCAACAACCATGATACTATGTATGTATGTATGTATCCATGCACATCATTATGTGCATACATGCATGCATACAAAAATAGAAAAAGAGATTGATTAAATAATTAATCTAAAAGTCATTTGTTAAATCAACACTTGATTTTGCAAACCGATCATATCACATACGACCCGACCAATAGAAAATGCCCGATTAATATACGGTATCACATATCCGTATTTAATCGGGTCCCCGCGCATATCTCATATGCACACCACATCTTTTCGCCTGAGCTAGGAAACTTCATTGTGGGACTCTAAGACTCGTCAATACGCCGGTAGTAGGTAATGATCATATCAAATACCTACAAGCCGCAAGCGGTCAGCTAAACGTAACGGCCATCCGGGTATTGAGCGATCAGAAGAAAATAAGCGAACCTGTTATAACTCCCGTCGAGCCAACCGGCAACAATACCGTACAGTCCGGTCTCTTCGTCAGATATGCTGCATATCGAGTCTAAGGATGGTAACGTCGACCCCAATAACTCAATAAGTCGTGCCGATGAATGGTCTATAACAGATCGAGAAACTATTGATAACATTTATCAGTAAATCTCAACAGCCCTGGCCAGGGACTTACTGATATAGCCAGTCGAGCACATCACAGCATCAGCTCCTAATACCGGGAGAGACGAAACCCCTCCTATCGCTCATTGCCTTCGTGTGTCTCGGGACTGTACCCAACGGCCACCTATTTGCACGACTCAGTAGAGCCGTGGTAGGGTGGTAATCAAAGTACAGTGGGAGAACACACAAGACTCTATGACGATCTCGGGTCTACAGACTAACCCGCACCAGTGTCACCTGAGAACTGCTATCCGACGATAGATATAATTCCATATAGGAGTTCTCGGTGAGTCCGTCCAGTGTACCCAGTAACCACTGAGCACCCGTATACGATCTTGATGTCAAACATCGATGAATGTGGGAACATCCATCGCCCATCATATGGGTCTAGTATCATATACGCTAGTCTACTCTGGTATATCGATGCCCCATCTCGATACACCTACGACTAGGGACATTCCAGGATATGCTTATAAACTACAGATGTCCCACTATTATGATCTCTATCATAATCACAGTAGTCAAGTCTATATCCTCAGGGCTTTATCAACATGTGTGAACGAATAAAAGCATGATCAAATCAACATGTCAGATAAAGAAGAACCAGATAGCATACTATCATGTCGAGCAAGAATATACACTGAATATATATATATATACATGTATAAATACATCCACTATCTTATAATGGCCTCTAGGGTATACATATATCCAACAATCACAACCACGTAATACAGTAAAAATAAGTATATGACGCCCAACGGCGAAGTTCACTACAAAAAAATAAATAAATAAGCAAGACATCAAAACCACAAGTAGCGAAAAACCCCTCGCTCTAAGTCTCGCAACCACAATCTCACTAAGTCTCATTACTTATACAAATCACTAATTTTGATTGATGGAGTTAACTAGATACAATATGAAATATAGGTACAAGAGTGGGTACGATACAAATGTCCCACCTACCAATGCAAAACACCCGAATGCAACTGTGTGCCAGCGAAGCCGCTAGTGATCCAAGCGGTCAACCTGCAAGAACTGTGGCACAACGGGGGTGAGTTGCCAACTCGTGAGTAGAAAACATCTAAAAGTAGAAATCGAATAAACAACGAATCCTAGATCAACTATATCATAAAGGTAATACTATGATATCTAGGATGACCGGGTCAGTATATGTGCCAATACTCAATCAGCATGTAGATATCATCCAATAATAAAATCAATGTATGTATGCATATCATAAAAGCATGTGCTTGAAAGTATGAGGATATAAATCAACGTGTGTCCCTTGCGACACATCAGAATTATGGAACCTGGGTGCCTAGCATCGACACTCGAAAACATCATGAAAACCGTGCCCAGCATCGGCACGTAAATCCTCATATATCGGGCTCCGTCAGTCCAGATCGGCCTACGGGCTCCGTCTGCGGAATCGGCCCTCGGCCCCGGCAGTACGGGTCAGGCCGTATCCATCTCTAATCTCTGGTCAGTATCCTCCGGATAACCACCAGGTCCAACCAATCACCGGTAGGTAGTAGTCCCTCTGTCAGGCTTACCGTCTGTATACACAGCATCCCTTTCTTGCCCTGGGATACCATACCGGGTCCACCATGTACCCGCAATTGGCCTCATCCGCCTCCTCGAATCGGGTTTCACATGTCGCTCACAGAACTGAGAAAACACATGGTGGACGTACTGAAATATCATATCAAGAGAAACCGGGTTTTTAAAACAACACATAATCTCTTTTAAAATGTCCACGGTTCTCAAATCCAGAAATCTCATGAAAACAGCATATCTCAATGCGTAAAATCATAGAGCATGATATATGCGACATATAATAGAAATATGAGCATATCCGTGTATCATGCAATATGGAACAGTGATATGACATATTAAGGAAAAACCACTCTTTTAAAATGATTCCAGTTTTTAAAACAGTACACGCGGTTCCCAAATCTCTAAAATCAAATACAACATCGTATAATGGTGCAAATGTGTATATACGCAAGTATGGTGTACAATATGTATGTGCGCAAGTATGGTGTACAATAGGTATCTGCACAAGTATGGTGTACAATATATATGTGCGCAAGTATGGTATACAATATGTATATACGCAAGTATGGCGTACAATAGGTATGTGCGCAAGTATGGTGTACAATATGTATGTGCGCAAGTATGGTGTACAATATGTATGTGCGCAAGTATGGTGTAGAATATATATGTGCGCAAGTATGGATATATCAATATATATATGCACCAATATGGATATACAAATGTGTATATATGCAAGAATGTTATGCGAAGAGTCATATCATGATGCAACAATCCTACTGTGTAGTGACATGTCAATTATCGATGATGAAGTGTGTGAGCCTACAATCTGTGTACGTGTAACATACGCATCATCGATAATGGTGCAGGTGTACTATCACAGGTATAACTAATACAATGTGAATAACATGAATGCATCGTAAGGTAAATCGTCAGCTAGAAGCTATAAGGTATACATATCTAACATGATCGAGTCGGTGAATCAATCAATCGGCATCCATCCTAACAACATCGTGTATGGTATAATATATCGTACGGCAGCCTTTAGTCAAGGGTATGGATTAATCATCAAGTCAAACTCATCACGCACGGAAAATCATCGTACGGCGACATTAAGCTAATAGGGATCCTATCATCCTATAAGACAAATGAGGGTACGGCCTAATATCACGTACGGCCTATCATCCATGATTCACAACATTTTATACATTGTAAGTCTATGGTAGCGCCTCGGCCGTTTATCTGAGGCTAAAATGCGGAAACGAAAACTTTTTCAAAACTTGAAACCGGCGCTATCGCAGACTTTAATCCCGGATCGAACCATTAACCTATAACTAGCAAACTAGAGAAGGGTTAGAAAAGTTATACCGGTCGATCCGTGTCCTTCGGTCTTTGGCCACCAACCCAAGCTCCTCGCGGCATCTCCGATCTCCGGTCTCCTCGTCGAAAAGGGCACCACATCTTCGAATCCTTTTACGGGCTCCCGCTTCATCCGAAGCAATTCGGACATGAAGTTTGCTAGCTGACGTGTCCAAGGCGGTGTAGAAAATGTGTGTGATCACATTGTCTCAAGCATCCATTGATTCTCAACATATGAGAGTGTATGGATGGAGGTTGAAGATGAAGCCATGGTGCATGTTGTGAGCTAAATGAAGAAGAAGAAGAAGAGGCTCATTTCTTTTGTGTTATTGTGTTAATAAAAATGAGAGTGAGATCAAGAATAATACAAGAGCAATCCCAAGCCTATATGGCTATCCATTCTCTCTCCAAGCATCATATCAACACAATAATCAAATCCTAATGTGACATTAGCACAAGTAAAGAGACCATGAGTCACAAAACATGTCCATGTCACATTAAATGCACCTCATTATCATTTCCACTCACAATTTCCACATGTAAACATTAATCCGAATGTATAAAACAAAAAGATACGGCAGCATCTAAAGTAAACTCGTGACGGATCACAAGGATACCCCTCACCTGTATATACATACCTGCATCCGCATTCCGACTGAATGCGAATACGATGAGAGTAAAGTAATCCAACAAATCTAATACTAGGATCCGGCTTAAACCAAAGCCCACTAGTATGATCCGTCCGATCATGATCCTTACACTACCGCACGTATATGTTCGAACCCTGCCATATAGCATACGGCCTCTACAACATTTCGCACGAAACTTGAGAAACTGTCTGTGGGGGACTCTAAAGACTCGTCAATACTTTGGCTGTGGATTTAACAACTAGCACGTCAGTGGTACTAGCCGTACGTAATGGGCTACCAGGTATTGACCAAAAGGGAGGTCGATGAGCGAACTCATCCTGACACCTTACTGAGCCTGTTAGTGACAATATCCGTACACTCTGGTCCGTTCATCTATGAGTATCGCATGTCGGGCCTAGGGGGTTGGTAAAAGTCAGACCCCCAAAAGCGGTACAAGTCGTGTCGGAGTGTAGCTCAGAACACCATGAGATACTACTGGAATACCTACCAGTAAGTCTCCTGCCTTAGCCAAGGACTTTGTTTAATGGCTCTCCTAGACACAGCGTGATCTCACCCCCAATACCGGGAGAGACAAAACCCTTGTCGATCCGCTCACTGCCTCCATGTCGCTCGGGACTGTACCCAACTAAAACCTGTTTGCACGACTCCTTTGAGCCATGGTAGGGTAGTAATCAAAGCACAGTGGGAACTCACACGAGTCAAATGACGATCTCAGGTCGATGAACTAACCTGTACACATGTCACCAGGGAACTGCTATCTGACATCAGGTATAATACCAACTAGCATGTTCCCGGCGAGTCCTGTCCGGTGTACTCATAACCCAATGAGTACCTGTATACATCTTAGGTGAACCAACTGACACCAATGGCTTGTGAGACCGGCCACCGCCCCTCGTCGGGGTCTCGACTGTATACACTATGAAAGGTTAGCCTAGCACCCTATGAGGGGTTTGGAAGCATCACATGTACCAAAGATTGAATTTTTAGGGTGCTAAGTTAACATACAAAGGATCGATCCTAGAAAAATTAGGGTTTCAAAAACTATACTTCATCACATGAAAGAAATGCTAGGGTTTAGAGAGTACAACCTTTGTAGCTCTCTACGCTAGACTCCTCGGCTACTTGGGGTTTGAAAGAACTCCACTTGAACGCCTCTCGGTCACCGATGATCCACCCGGAGTCCGCTTTGTCCAAGCTTGCAACTTTATTCGATCAAATGAACGAAATGAAGCTAACACTCTAAACAGGTGGGCTAGACTTGTGTAGAATGGTGTTGTGGTTCTTATTCTCACTTCAAAATCCAATCTTGTTATGTAATTTGCTCACTACAAAAGTCTAGAGACCAAGTGAAGAAGGAGGAAGAAGATGATGGCTATTTTGGAAGAAGATAAGAATAACCCTTCAAAGAAAAATAGAAATATATCAATATATATTTCTTATCTCTCATCTCAAACCATGGTTGAATCATTATTGAACTTGAGTTAAAATCCAAAAGGAAAAGTAATCCATGGTTAAATGGTGGGTGAGCATGGTTAGGTCAAGAAGAGTGTAGAAAGTTTCCATGAATTATCCTTTCCTTTATCCATTTTGTTTTAACTAAAAATAAAATAATAATCCAAATATAAACCCATGGTGTGCGTCTTATATTGCCACCATTTCCATGTATAATCAACCATGATAGAATGATGTATGTATGCATGTGTGCATGCACATCCATATGTGCATGAAACTAGAAAAGGAAGAAAAATATACATGCATGCATACATCCATCCATCACAAGAAAGGATTTCTAGTGAGAAACTAATGGTTAAATGATAAATCAACACTTGATTTATCAATCCGGTCATATCACATATGACCCAAACCAAAAGCAAGCCCCCCGATCAATATACGGTATCCTATACGCGTATTTTAATCGGGTCCATGCGCATATCGCATACGCGCACCACAACGTTTCGCCTGGACTAGGAAACTCCATTGTGGGACTCTGAGACTCGTCAATACGCCGGCAGTGGGTGATGATCATATCAAGCACCCCCAAGCCGCAAGCGGTCAGCTAAACGTAACGGCCACCCGGGTATTGAGCGATCAGAAGAGAACAAGCGAACCTGCTACAACTCCCGTCGAGCCAACCGGCAACACTTCCCGTACAGTCCGGTCTCCTCGTCTGATATGTCGCATATCAAGTCTAGGGGTGGTAAACGTCAGACCCCAATAACCGATAAGTCGTGCCGATGTGAGGCTCATAACGGGTCGAGAAACTACTGGTAACACTTACCAGCAAATCTCTGAAACAGCCCTGGCCAGGGACTTCCCTGTTACGGCCAATCGAGCACAGTACAACATCAACCCCCAATACCGGGAGAGACGAAACCCCTCCTATCGCTCATTGCCTCCATGTGACTCGGGACTGTACCTAAAACCACCGTTTTGCACGCCCTTATGGACGTGGTAAGGTGGAGATCAAAGCACAGTGGGAATCACACAAGACTCTATGACGATCTCGGGTCTACAGACTAACCTGTACAAGTGTCACCTGAGAACTTCCATCTGACGTGAGGTATAATACCATCTGGGAGTTCTCGGCGAGTCCATCCAGTGTACCCAATCTCCACTGAGCACCCATATACCATCTCTGATGTCAAACACCAATGGATATGGGATCATCCATTGCCCATCTCATGGGTCGAGAAGCGTATACGCTAGTCTACACTGGTATATCGATGCCCCGTCTCGATACACCTATGACTAGGGACCTTGAAGGATGTACTTATGGACTACCATGTCCCCACTAGTCTGATCTGCATCATAGTCCAGGTAGTCAAGTACACATCCTAAGGGCTTTACCAACATGTAACTATAAGACAGTTTAAAGATACTAGTATACATGTTAAGATAAAGAGCAACCAGATAGCACACTATCATATCGAGCAAGAAAGTCATCTTTACATATGTCCAAGCATCCAATATAATATACATCATCTGTACAATACTGGCCTCTAGGGCATACATAAAACTAACACACTATTCTACTCCGGAGTATCGATGCCCTGTCTCGAAAACTCCCATGACTATGGACACTTTAAGGATGTGCTTATAGACCCCAGATCCCACGTATATGATCGCCATCATACTGCTGGCCGTCAAGCAAGAATCCTATGGGCTCTATCAACGTGCAATAGTGACCTGTAATGTCACCTAAAGCATGTACACGATGATAAAGATAAACCAGATAGCATACTATCATTTCGAGTAAGACTGTCCTACCGGCATAGGTCCTCCTTCAATCATTGCAATCACGTGCCTGTGATCCAATAATTGACTCTGAGGGCACTATATCCAACAATCTCCCACTTGCACCCAAGGATAATTATTGCGATGTCGCATACTCACAGCCCGTGTAATACCGAACACCCAACTCCTCTACTAATCAGTCTCACAAAGCCTGTTTGTGAAACTATTACGTTCGAGGAATAGCCTCAGTGAGTGGATCCGCCCTGTTGTTTCTTTCTATGCCTCTTTTTATCTTAAGTTCGCGGAGAAAGCCATCTCCCGAAATGAGCAATACTTGTCTTAGAATATGTTTGGATGTCTGATGGGACCTAGTTCATAAATGAACTCCAAATCCAAACTTCTTAGACTGTATCGTCAACTGAACTTAATCAGTATCCTGCGTCATGCCTCCCTCAGTATCCGCTTGGATCACCTGTCCAAACCACTGCCCCTCGTCAGAGGGAAAACTATGACTCTGACAGTCACTCTGTCATCTAGGTCACCTTGGAAGCCTAGAATGATAACCATCTCCTGAAGGAGGTTGTCGTTATCATATCCCTAGAACATCTATTCCTGTTCTAAAACTGCTTCCGAATGTTTCTCCAGGATTGGATTAATATCTGAACTTATTGCAGCTAGTGCAAAAACAACATCTGGTGTGGTACTTGACATCTCATGATTGACTCAATTGCCTAAGCAAGTGATATGCCAATCATGCACATCCCTCTCCCCTTTAGTCTGCAAGACACCATTCGAGAGGGTGACTCCATCACCTGCAGGTACACTACCGTGCCAGGAGTCATCCATTCTAAATTACCTGTAGAATGCTGTCCAAGTACCCTGATTGGGAAACTACCCAAATCTAGATCTAAACCCATAGATCTAGTAACCAGAATATCTGATATTATATCTATATCCTATGTGGAAAAACCACTGTGTGACAACCAAAGTATAACCGATCGTAGTATAGGAATTTCACTTCCTACTATGTGTATGTCATCCATATACCAGGACACCACACCCTACTACCTTCTTAACAGATCCATCCCCTATTCTGATGAAGTCAAACCTATGACTGTCACATTAGAAATAGAAGATCTATCTCCTCTATTTCTGCTTTAGTCCATAAATAGACAAAAGCTACTTGTCCACTATGCTTCCGCTGCTCCTACTGACTACGACAACCCTCTGACAGAGTCATATACAGGTACACTTCTAAAGCTAGTTTAGAACAACGCTATACTCATCCTCCTGCTAGGTCTCATAGCCTGAAACAACAGTAGTGTCGAGTCTGGGTAAACAAGAACCTCCCTGTCACCGTCCTTGAGGCTACCGGAGTACCTCTCGGGTGCCTGAGGTTACCCACCATATCTGCGGAGTGGCTAATGGAATCTCAAACCAGAATGAATATCTATATAATAGCTAAGTACCATCAAGAAATCATCTGATAAACCGTGTCAAGCATCGACACCAAATATGAAATCATATCTGTCTCAATCTCTCACTGTATCAATGTCTCAAATATCGGGCTCCGTCAGTCCGTATCGGCCCATATCATCAAATCTCACGACAACGGTCGGTATCCTCCGGATATCCGCCGCGCCAGACATCACCGGTAGGTAGTCTTCCCCTGCCAGGCTCATCGTCTACAACTCGATCTTCTTGCCCCGGGGTACCATTCCGGGCCCACCATGTACCCAAGACGGTTCATCCACTCCTCGAATCGGGTCTCAAAATCCAACAGAAAACATGAAAACTCATGGTGGACGACACATACAACACGAGAAAACCGCAACTTTGTTTTAAAAAAAAAAGATAAATATAAGCTTTTGTTAAAGTCTTGCGGTTTTCCCCAAAAATCCAGAAATCGCAGCAATACTGAAATCCTCAAGAAAATCATAATGTCCATATGTTATATATGATAAATGTCTATGATATCAATGTATACGATGTGAATTTTAGCTAGAAATCTATGTAAATATGATGATAATGCGAGGTATATACATGCTATGCAATTTCATATATCATGCACGATGCAAGGCGATACTAAGCTAAACAGATTCTATAGTGCACGTGGCATGGCAATAACCAAAGGAGTGTGTGTCACATGAATAGTGCGCGTGCAACAGATGCCAATGGTAATAGTGTTCGTGTCCTACGAAGTGTTATCGCATATGTGCATATGAATAACCATGCAATCTAGCATACTATTAACTATAAGGGTATGCAGTGTAAATAAAGGGGTAAGCTAACTAACAATATAAATCTTGCAAGAAATAGGGTAATCCTAACTAGGGGGCTCATTGCGCCATCCAGACGATTCCCCCATAGATGAATACATCTACTCCCCTGAAAGCCTCGCTAATCTGATCCGACCACCGCCTTGCCTTTACGCGCCGTATCCGATGTTTTCCCGACCGATCCTATATTTGCACAACACCAAGCATAAGATTACATACCCCTAAAACAACACCTAGTCAATATAAAAAGATCGACACTCTTGAATTGAACATAACATGCACTCGGTGCGCGGGAAAACACACGAAAATCGCTAAGTCTTAACTAGAATCGTTATTTCGGGGAAATCAACAAAACTAAAACCCGACTAGACAAAACCCCGTATTCGCGCACTCTAATAGTCATAAATGATGCTAATTATATCGCTAATATAACGCAATTAGATCACATCCTAATTTTAATAAAAATCTAGTAAGCAACTTCATACCGATTCGATGCAAATGTCGCAATTTTATCGATCTAGCGAGCGTAACATTGCACAATTCACCACTCTAACTAATTAGATAACAAACCCTAACTTAACTCCATCAACCATGCTACAAACCCTACTTTGAAATCAAATCCCTCTCTTGATTTTCATGAACAAGTAATTACAACTAAATTAATACTTCAAAATTCAATTTTAGCACATTCAATCTTCAATTTTAACAACTAGTTTAGAAATTTCACCTCACAAGTGGAACCCTAGCATGCTCAAGCCACCAAAGAAGCCTCCTTTCTTCAAGTTTTGAACTAATTTGGCTTGAGGAGAGAGTGGATTAGGGTTTTGCTTTGAATTGGAGAAGGAATTTGTGAAATTTTAATGGATTTTGATGTGAAATGAAGCAAAAGAAGTGAGGAAAATGGAAGGGGGAGCTGCTGAAATTTCGGCCAGCAGGAAGAGGAGAGAAAGTGGGGGGTTGTGTAGATGATTCTAGGTCAAAAAACCCCTTAAGTTTCCATTTAATGCCTTTCACATCAAGCTTTTTACAAAAAAAACCCATTTTACATCATTTTCTTCATAAATTTCACACCATAAAACTAAAATGTTGCAAGTCATGACACAATTTATTAACACTATATTTTATCTTATAAAGATTCCTAATTATGAAATTTACCTAATTAAATTTGTATTTATCACTAATTTAATGTATTTTTAAAAGCTTAAAATAATATTAAAAATAATTAATTACGAAAAAAAAATTATTTAACTAGAAAATTTTAAGTGACATTTTAGTGACAAAATTATAGTAATATCTTATCTAAATTTTGTATAATTAGGTCTACAATAAAAAATACCTAATTTGACTTTTTACGGAAAAAGCCGAAAAATTAGCCGATTACCGAAAAACTGCCTAAACGGTTTTCGAAGGATTACAATCTTCCCCCCTTAAGAAATTTCGGTCCCCGAATTTAGAATTTAACTACGCGTACCTTCAAAAAGATGGGGATATCTCTTCCTCATCTCGACCTCGGTCTCCCAGGTGACCTCTTCGCTGTTCGGGCCACGCCAAAGGACCTTGACGGACGGTATAACCTTCGACCTAAATTTCTTCACCTGCCGATCCAAAATGACCACCAGCTGCTCGGTGAATGAAAGATCACGCTCTAGCTGGATCTTCTGGTGCTGAATCGCATAGGAAGGATCATGAAGGTACTTGCGGAGCATCGAGACATGGAATACGGGGTGAACATCGGGGAAGCAGGGCGAAAGAGCTAACCGATAAGCGAGTGGACCAACACGCTCTAGGATCTCGAAAGGACCAACATATCTAGGACTCATCTTCCCTTTCCGCCCAAATCTCATCCCACCTTTCATCGGAGAGACCTTCAGGAAAACATGATCGCCAACAGCGAACTCGAGTCGGCGACGGCGCCTGTCAGCATATGATTTCTGCCTGCTCTGAGCCGCTCTCATCCTGTCCCGAATCAGCTGTATCTTCTCAGTCGTCTCCTGTACAATCTGCGGCCCCAAAACACTGCTCTTCCTGAGCTCTGTCCAACATACAGGCGATCGACATCTCCTCCCATATAAAGCCTCAAAAGGTGCCATCTGAATCGTCTCCTGGAAGCTATTATTGTAGGAAAACTCGATCAAAGGCAAATGACGATCCCAGCTACCACCGAAATCTAAAACACAAGCTCTGAGCATGTCCTCAAGAGTCTGAATAGTACGCTCCGACTGACCGTCAGTCTGCGGATGAAAGGCTGTGCTAAAACTCAATCGGGTGCCCAATGCTTCCTGAAGTTTCTGCCACAATCGGCTGGTAAACTGGGTGCCTCGGTCGGACACGATACAAGTCGGAACACCATGCAGTCGCACTATCTCATCAATATAAACCTGGGCGTACTGAGAAAATCCAAAAGTGGTCTTCACTGGCAGGAAGTGAGCCGCTTTCGTCAGTCGATCAACAATCACCCAAATAGAGTCGTACCCTCGACTGGTCCTGGGTAGACCCACAATTAAGTCCATGGAGACCTGCTCCCACTTCCACTCAGGGATGGGCAAAGGTTGTAACTCGCCGGCTGGCCTCTGGTGCTTGGCCCTGACTTGCTGACAAGTCAGGCATCTGGACACAAAGTCTGTAACATCCTTCTTCATCCTGTCCCACCAGTAAACCTCTCTCAAATCATGGTACATCTTGGTGGAACCTGGGTGAACACTGTATACCGATCTATGTGCCTCCTCGAGAATATCACGCCTCAGTCCCTCTGAATCTGGCACGCACAGTCGAGTCCCAAATTAAAGTATCCCCTGATCATCAATCACGAACTCAGAAACTCTGCCCTGCCGAATCTGCTCAATAATCTCTAAAATACAGGCATCGCTGGACTGTGCATCGCGGATACGGTCAAGTAACTGTAGGCGTGCTCTAAAATGGGCCAGCTGTCCCCCTGTAGGAGTAAACTTGAACTGCACTCTGCTATCACATAAAACCTGCCAATCCGCCGTCGACTGCATCTGCACTGCGCTCAAACAAGATAAGCTACCTCCGGGCCTCCTACTCAAAGCATCTGCCACCACATTCGCCTTGCCCGGGTGGTATAGAATCTCGCAGTCATAATCCTTCACCAACTCCATCCAACGGCGCTGTCTCTGGTTCAGATCTCGCTGCTGGAAGATATACTTCAAACTCTTGTGGTCAGTGAATATCCGGCACGACTCACCGTATAGGTAATGTCTCCAGATCTTAAGTGCAAATACCACTGCAGCCATCTCTAAATCATGGGTGGGGTAGTTCTGTTCGTGTTTCCTCAGCTGCCGAGAAGCATACGCGATAACTCTGTCGTGCTGCATCAATACACAGCCCAGCCCCACTCGAGAAGCATCACAATATACCACGAACCCGCCTGATCCTGAAGGCAATGCTAACACTGGTGCAGTAGTCAGACGAGTCTTCAACTGCTGGAAACCATCCTCACATGCCTGGGTCCAATCAAAAGGAACCCTCTTCCGGGTCAATCCGGTCAACGGTGCAGCAATGCAAGAGAAATCCTGGACAAAACGTCGATAATAGCCGGCCAGACCTAGAAAGCTGCGAACCTCTGTAACTGATACTGGTCTAGGCCAACGCTGAACTGCCTCGATCTTCTTCGGGTCCACACAAATACCATCTCTCGTCACCACATGACCCAAGAAGTCGACACTGTCTAACCAGAATGCGCACTTAGAAAATTTGGTGAACAGCTGATGCTCCCTCAAAGTCTGTAATGTGATACGTAAGTGCTGCTCATGCTCCTCCCGGCTCCGAGAATAAACCAAGATGTCGTTAATGAACACAATAATGAACTGATCGAGATACGGCCTGAATCCACGGTTCATCAAATCCATAAATGCTGTTGGCGCATTGGTGAGCCTGAACGACATCACCAAGAACTCATAATGACCATAACGAGTACGGAAAGCGGTCTTCGGAATATCCTCCTTCCGAACCCGCAACTGGTGATAACCTGACCGTAAATCAACCTTCGAGAAGAACCCTGCACCCTGGAGCTGATCGAATATGTCATCAATACGGGGTAGGGGATATCTGTTCCGCACAGTAACCCGGTTCAGCTGACGATAATCAATGCATAAACGCATACTTCCGTCCTTCTTCTTAAAAAACAGGACGGGCGCACCCCAAGGTGACACACTCGGTCGGATAAGCCCTTTGTCCAGCAAGTCCTGTAACTGATCCTTTAGCTCTCTCAGCTCCGCCGGGGCCATCCGATAAGGCGGTATAGAGATAGGCCCCGTGCCGGGGATCAAGTCAATACAGAACTCAATCTCGCGCTCTGGTGGCAGACCAGGCAGCTCGTCAGGGAATACATCAGGAAACTCTCTCACAACAGGGACCTGGTCCAACGGAACCTCAGTAGAGCTAGTATCACAAACATAGGCTAAGAATCCCTGACACCCTTTCCTTAAGAGCTGACCAGCGCGAAGAGAAGAAATCAAGCTGGGAAGGGTAGCGCTACGATCTCCCTGAATAACAAGAACCGGCTCACCAGGAAAACTGAATCTGACTGCTTTCTCACGGCAGTCCACGGATGCATAACAGGTGGCTAGCCAGTCCATACCAAGAAGAACGTCAAAATCTAGCATATCGAGGAGAATCAAATCAACTGAAGAATCTCTTGCCCCGATACGAACGGAACAGGATCGGTACACAAAACGGGCAACAAAAGACTCGCCTACCGGTGTAATAACGACAAGCGGCTAATCTACCGAAGAAGACTCTCGGCCCAACCTCAGTGCAAAGTACGTGGATATATAGGAATGTGTGGAGCCTGGATCAAATAATACCAGTGCATCAAAAGAACATACTGGCAGAGTACCTATCACGACGGCATTGGATGCCTGTGCATCTTGAGGAGTCAACGCGAACACTCGGGCCTGTCCACCACTGATAGCTGGCTGTCCTCTGCCTCTACCTCGGCCTCTGCCTCTGCCTCTGTCGCCTCGTCCTTTTTGAACCGGACCGCCACGCCCACGACCTCTAGAAGCATCTGGCTGGCGTGGAGCATCATCAGGAGTAGGAAGTAGAGCTCTCTGAGGAGGTGGTGAGGGTGGTAAGGCCACATGCGGAACTGTCGCCGCGCCCTGACGTCCCATGGTACAGTCTCTGATACGGTGGTACTGACTCCCACACCGAAAACATCCTGGAGACGACTGTTGGGTCTGTGGATATGAACCAAATAACTGACCTCGTCTCAATCCTCTGCCTCCACCATCTCCCGGAAATAATCTATCATGATGTCTGTCCATCTGCCGCTGAGCTGGCGTATCAGTACGGATCCTCTTCAGCCCAGAAACAACCGGAGTCTCAGAAATACGCTCCTCCAAAAGTAAGGCTGCATCCATCGCGGCTGCGTATGTATCAAAGTGCTGGGTGTCGATGGAAAGGAATAGCTGTGTATCAAGCCCTTGCACGAACCTCTTTATTCTCTTCTCTTCTGTGTCTACTAGGTACGGAGCATATCGAGACAACTGGGTAAACTGTATATCATACTCCGACAACGTCATCCCAGGAGTCTTGCGCAGAGACTCGAAACTACAGGCTCGAGCATCTCGGACACTCTCCGGAAGAAAACGGGCAAGAAATGCAGCTGTAAACTCGTCCCAGGTCATAGAAGGTAGACCTGCAGCTCGGCCTCTCTCTACTGAATCGTACCATATCTGGGCAAGACCCTCCAGACGAAAACTCGCAAACTCCACCAATCTATCATCAGAACACCTCAACGAACGGCAAATCCGAGCCATCCTATCAAGAAATGCCTGTGGGTCCTCTGTCGCATCTGTACCGGTAAAAGCTGGAGGTCTCAATCTCATGAACTCCTGTAGTGAAACAGGGATAGTCTCCATAGCAGCAGCAGGAGTGACCATCTGTGCAGCAGGTACAATCGTGGTCTGTGCGGTGGAAGGAACGTCCTCGGATCTCTGTGCCCGGCTGGACTCAACTAAAGATCCCATCATCTGTCGCAACTCTTGCATGCCGACCTCTAATCTGGCAATACGGTCTGGATAAGGCGAATCAGTATGACCCTGAGGGGTAGGCGTATCCTCCCGCTCGATCCTCGCCTCAGACGAGCCCGCTCGAATCTCATCCCTAGCGGCAGCCCGCTGAGCTCTCGTAGTCTTTGGCGGCATCGAAGCTGGAATAAGAAACAGGACTGTTAAGAATATTGCAATTGAATCAAGGAATGCAAGGAATCAAGAAAGGAAATACAAGCAATTATGTCCTAAGGTCACTTAGGCGGAGTACCGTATCGTAAGTATGCCGCGGATCATACCCACGCTACGCCACTCTACTTAAGTCACCTACTCCATCTACCAAGGTCGTCCTACACTCAGGAAGGTAAAACCTACGCTCTGATACCAACTTTGTCACGACCCGAAAGTACGGAACGTGACTGGCACATAGATTGCGAGACGTCTAAAGGCGTAACGTAACCTAAGTCAGCCAAAGCCCAGAAAAATCTAAACCAAATCAAAAGAGAGTGAAGGAAAACCTTTAATAAAAACGGTTTTTAAATCAATTAAGTTGCATAGAATCCCCTTTTAAAAACATCAAAAATTTCCGAAAATTTCGGCAGAGTCTCCCCTGTAAAATCTATCCCCCAAAATGGGTACAACAAGATATATATATAACCTGTAATAAACAAATGGCATCCCCAAGCGGGAGCTAGCTCTTCGCCCAAGGCGGATCACAACCACACGCAATATATAAGTAATATCAAGAAAAAGAGCATAAAAGAAATGCAAAATACCAGAAAACACACGTCGGCTCAAGTGAGCTCGACCCAAAAGAAACCACAAATATACAAATCTCTCAGTCTCATCACTAGGTCGCATATACAATATAAAGTGGTAAATGGAGAATACTAGATACAATGATAGAGCAAAAAGAAACAAAGTGTGCTCGCAACCCACCTACGGGCGATGTTGCGAGTCTGAGCAAAAGGAGCTGATGATAAGATAGCCGCCGCTACAAGACTGATAAGTCCGACCTGCAAAACACTGTGGCACAACGGGGGTGAGTTGCCAGCTCGTGAGTAGAATATAACATCTAGTAAGGCAATCGTAAGAATGCGCGCAAATGCGTCACAGCATGTATGTCCATATGTGATATAATATCTCTAGTATGCATGCACATGTATGCAATGTCATTACTAAATCTTTAAGTGTTTTAAATGCTAAGGGTACTGCATTCTTAACTTTAGAAAATGAATATCTGTATAATAGCTAAGTACCATCAAGAAATCATCTGAAAAACCGTGTCAAGCATCGACACCAAATATGAAATCATATCTGTCTCAATCTCTCACTGTATCAATGTCTCAAATATCGGGCTCCGTCAGTCCGGATCGGCCCATATCATCAAATCATACGACAACGGTCGGTATCCTCCGGATATCCGCCGTGCCAGACATCACCGGTAGGTAGTCTTCCCCTGCCAGGCTCATCGTCTACAACTCGATCTTCTTGCCCCGGGGTACCATACCGGGCCCACCATGTACCCGAGACGGTTCATCCACTCCTCGAATCGGGTCTCGAAATCCAACAGAAAACATGAAAATAAATGGTGGACGACACATACAACATGAGAAAACCGCAACTTTGTTTTAAAAAAAATGATAAATATAAGCTTTTGTTAAAGTCTTGCGGTTTTCCCCAAAAATCCAGAAATCGCAGCAATACTGAAATCCTCAAGAAAATCATAATGTCCACATGTTATATATGATAAATGTCTATGATATCAATGTATACGATGTGAATTTTGGCTAGAAATCTATGTAAATATGATAATAATGCGAGGTATATACATGCTATGCAATTTCATATATCATGCACGATGCAAGGCGATTGTCACGACCCGAAAGTACGGAACGTGACCGACACTTAGATTACGAAGCGTCAAGAGGCGCCACGTAACCTAAGTAAGCCGAAGCCCAGAAATCTAAACCATAAAAGAAGAAGAAGAAGAAAAAGAAAACAAGTTTAAAAGCATCAGCAAATTTTCTCAAAAATTTCGGCAGAGTCTCCTCTATAAAAACTGGCCCCCAAATGGGTACAACAAGTATAATATACATAAACAATAAAAAGCATCCCCAAACGGGAGCTAGCATCAACGCCAACAGGCGAAAACAACCACAACAAGGACAATAATATACAACGCCAAAGGGCGAGGCTCAAAACTCAAAGAAAACAAAACCACCAAATCAGAATAATACATGCGCGACTCTAAGGTCAAAATAAATGACTGGTCCAATAAACTTATCAAGTAATACAAGTATGGTTGATGGAGCTTACTAGATACAAATGAAAGAATAAAAGTACAATGGTGGTTCGGATACAAGTGAACCAACCTACCGTGCAAATCACCCTGAAAGAATAGATGTGCCAGCAAGCTGCCAGGGAAACCTGTACATCGAACCTGTAATAAAATTTGGCACAACGGGGGTGAGTTGCCAACTCGTGAGTAGAGGACATCTACAAAAAGAAATCGAATGCACGACGCTATCCTAGGTCATAATAATACACTACTAAGTCCCAATCATCTAGTAATAGCAGGGTAATACTACGTGTAAGTGCAGATACTCCGTGCTCGTGTCAGTGCCTCATATAGTACTATGCCATATGAATGGATATGCATGCACCATGAATATAAAACAATCAATCCTGAAATCCAGATATATCTGTATAAGAAATCTTTAACTGTTATCATAGTAAAATGTGTATAGGAACCTGAAATCTCAATAATGAAATCCATGGAAATCCGTGTCAAGCATCGACACAAACATGTAAATCTCAAGTCTCATAGTCTCAATACCTCGGGCTCCGTCAGTCCGGATCGGCCCATATCACTAAATCTCACGACAACGGTCGGTATCCTCCGGATATCCGCCACGCCAGACATCACCGGTAGGTAGCCTTCCCCTGCCAGGCTCATCGTCTACAACTCGATCTTCTTGCCCCGGGGTACCATACCGGGCCCACCATGTACCCGAGACGGTTCATCCACTCCTCGAATCGGGTCTCGAAATCCAACAGAAAACATGAAATCTCATGGTGGACGACACATATATCACGAGAAAACCGCATCTTATTTTAAAAAGAGAGGAGGAGAGAGAGAGAAGTTTTTTTTATATATTCTTGCGGTTTTCCCCAAAAATCCAGAAATCTCATAGAAACCCAAATCTCAAAATCATGAGTAAGTATATGATAAGTGTCGGCATATGCCCATAATACTGCATGATAACATGAAAACATGAATGCATGAATGTCTAAGTAATAATTATCATGTCTATACTAACATCAGAGAGTAATCACAATATTATATCGGTCAAGTTGTTAACTGATTCTATCAATAAAAGATAATATAATCTAAAGTGTACGTGACATAGCAATTACCGATGATGATGTGTGTGAGCCGGTAAATAAGTGTGCTTGGAATATGCGCATCATCGGTAATGGTGCTAGTGTCCTAACAGGTAAGGTTTATACTAATTATAGCAACATATGTACGTCATTATGATCCCAGTGTGAAAGTAAAGACGGATGTGTGTTACCTACTCATGATATACCATTACCACTACCACTATATGACTCGAACCTAACCTAGTGTCCATCTAACCTCCTAAGGAACAAAACCTAAGAAACTAGTCAATAAGAAACAAGAGTCTACCTAAGGTCTGAATCAACATCTCTAATAGTCGGCGATCCGGCCTCAATAGCGTCACGTACGTAGTACGGCTTCCTCGAATCAAGAGTGCGGATCAATTATCATATTTATGCCTCGTACGGTAAAATCCATCGTACGGCATCCCAATATCAAGGTACGGGTCAAGTATCTCCTAGGTGTCTTATCATTAGTATAATGTCATCATCAACACATCTCATGATCAAGGTGCTAAACTGTGATCGCATACATCAATCATATATCATTGCCATCATAATAAGCATCATTAGTTTATCCTCATAAATATCATGTCATATGTATCATATCGTCCTCAAGTCATACCTCTATGATATCGACATCAGGTCACACCTATATGATGTCGTAATCAAGTCATACATATCCCATATCGTGATCAATCACAAGTTACAGTCCGGGTACTATTTTAGAGTCCCATGTACCTCAATATCATCACCACCCATTATAATTTAAGTATACATGTTCATTATCTCATTCTCTAATGATCCGCTAACACTTAATACGACTGTATAGCCAAGAATCACGGCATCAAGCCCAGTTACACTGTTTCATCATACCTCGGATATCATATCACATCAATGTATCCCATATACATGTTGTGTATATATATATACCTATACCTCGTCCTATATATATATACACATGCACGTATACACCATGTCGAGTTTCAGCGTGTGCGTGTGTGTGTTTCTACCTGAAACTTACGAACCTCTTCCAAGGTATTCATCTTCTGGTATGGTTTTCCTAAATTTGTCTAGTCCAGCCTAGGGTCATTACTAGGGTCCTACTCATTAAGAATCTAGGGTCACATCTGGTTTCCTAATGTCAATAAGTACTATTCCTATTCTACGTTGCGGGGGTGCTAAACGCCATCCACCCGACTTCCCCCCGTAGATATACATCTACTCACCTGGTCCATGTCTGCCGAAGAAGGTGTCGCCATCCTCCTCTTCATCGCCCGCAGTCCACATGAGGGGTACCTAAACGCAAACATATAAATAGTATCGTAAACTGAATCACATACAAAAGTCAAAACGACGCAAGGAACAAGCATAGGTTAAAACCTATGTCCCGTCCACGCAAAAGAACCAAATTTCGCTCGATATCGGCGTACAAACTCCGATGGATCGAGATAAACATCAACAAATAACTCGTAGTTTTAAAACACATTACTTATATTATAAAATATGATTAAATCCATCGAAACCCTAAAATCCATCAAACCGTCCAATTTCGTAAAAGCCGAAAATACCAATTTACCGTTTTTCATCAAAACTTGACATTTAGATGAAACCAATGGTTATAAAACTGATTAAATAGCATAACTAGACTATACAAACCATTACTACATTTTTATTACACAAATTTGTATTAATTTGAAATTTCTAGTTTGCAACCTTTAACAATTTTCAACATTTTTCAAGCAAAATACCACAATTCCACCACAAAACATGATGTTGCATGAATTAATGTACTAAACTACAATTCATGATGATAATGATATGATGAAACCATAATTATATTTTTAATCTCATTTATTTAGGAATTTCCCAAAATCTAGTTTACAAAAATAGCCTTTTATTAGTATTTTTCCAATTATCACAAGAAACTAGTGATCAAACTAAGTTTTTCTTTCCATTAACATGCTAAGATTCTCACTAGAACTACAATATAATGATAACAACCTTAATTGGAATTTTATTTTATCCACAAATACATTTTCTAAAAACTAGTTAGCTAAATAACATTATTAAATCAATTTGAATACACAAATTATTATATAATAACCATGGAAGATTTTTCCACTTCTAAAAATGGTAGACTAGTTATTATAACCCTAATTAATTAATAAAAATCATAACTTGAATTTACAAACCCTAACTTAAATTTTAAAAATTGAACATAGAATTAATCTAATAAAACTATTTATGCTTTAAAAGAAACATCTAATGGAAATAAAACAAAAGAGATAGATTTATACCTTCAGAACCTCAAGTCCAAACATGAAAATGAGCCTCAAAAATGCATGCTTTCCATCTCCAAAATCCATGTCAAAATGAGCAAGGAATAAAGGGTATGAAATAAATATGATTTTGTGGAATTTTAATTGAATTTTTGAAGTATTTTTGATGAATTTTGAATAAAAATGAAGTGGGAAATGGGGGGGCTGCCATGGGGTTGTTGAGGCCAGCCACAATTAGGAGAAGGGGGTGGAGAATGAGAAAAGTGAAGAAAGATGTAGAAAGTTCCACCAAAATATCATATCATTATGTCTTTTCATGCTTTTATTAAATTTTCTTTTAATTCTTTACTATAGCAACTCAAGAAAACTCTAGAAAATTGAAAAAATTTGCAAATAAATTTTACATGATACTCACTAAATTATAATATGTCATGGCTCACTTTTACAAATTAAAACCATTCAAATTTGTAATTTACACTAATTTAGTGTAAAAATAAAGCTTATGTTAATATTTAAAATAATTAGTTTAGGAAAAATATTTAATTAAACTAAAAATTTATAAGTGGCTAAATAAACACCATTTACTAGTAATTACATAATTAAAATAGGTATTTTTGAAATTATAATGAAAAACAATCACGGTTAGGTTTTACGAAAAATACATTTTACTTTGCCGAAAATCATAAAATTCACTTAAACAATTTTATTCATTTTATTATTTATTTAATTATTTTCAAAACGTTACAGCGATACTAAGCTAAACAGGTTCTATAGTGCACGTGGCATGGCAATTACCAAAGGCGTGTGTCACATGAATAGTGCGCGTGCAACAGATGCCAATGGTAATAGTGTTTGTGTCCTACGAAGTGTTATCGCATATGTGCATATGAATAACCATGCAATCTAGCATACTATTAACTATAAGGGTATACAGTGTAAATAAAGGGGTAAGCTAACTAACAATATAAATCTTGCAAGAAATAGGGTAATTCTAACTAGGGGGTGCATCGCGCCATCCAGACGATTCCCCCATAGATGAATACATCTACTCACCTGAAAGCCTTGCTAATCCGATCCGACCACCGCCTTGCCTTTACACGCCGTATCCGATGTTTCCCCGACCGATCTTATATTTGCACCACACCAAGCATAAGATTACATACCCCTAAAATGACACCAAGTCAATATAAAAAGATCGACACTCTTGAATTAAACATAACGTGCACTCGGTGCGCGGGAAAACACACGAAAATCGCTAAATCTTAACTAGAATCGTTATTTCGGGAAAATCGACAAAACTAAAACCCGACTAGACAAAACCCCGCATTCGCGCACTCTAATAGTCGTAAATTATGCTAATTATATCGCTAATATAACGCAATTAGATCACATCCTAATTTTAATAAAAATCTAGTAAGCAACTTCATACCGATTCGATGCAAATGTCGCAATTTTATCGATCTAGCAAGCGTAACATTGCACAATTCACCACTCTAACTAATTAGATAACCAAACCCTAACTTAACTCCATCAACCATGCTACAAACCCTAATTTGAAATCAAATCCCTCTCTTGATTTTAATGAACAAGTAATTACAACTAAATTAATACTTCAAAATTCAATTTTAGCACATTCAATCTTCAATTTTAACTAGTAGTTTAGAAATTTCACCTCACAAGTGGAACCCTAGCATGCTCAAGCCACCAAAGAAGCCTCCTTTCTTCAAGTTTTGAACTAATTTGTCTTGAGGAGAGAGTGGATTAGGGTTTTGCTTTGAATTGGAGAAGGAATTTGTGAAATTTTAATGGATTTTGATGTGAAATGAAGCAAAAGAAGTGAGGAAAATGGAAGGGGGAGCTGCTGAAATTTCGGCCAGCAGGAAGAGGAGAGAAAGTGGGGGGTTGTGTAGATGATTCTAGGTCAAAAAACCCCTTAAGTTTCCATTTAATGCCTTTCACATCAAGCTTTTTACAAAAAAACCCCATTTTACATCATTTTCTTCATAAATTTCACACCATAAAACTAAAATCTTGCAAGTCATGACACAATTTATTAACACTATATTTTAGCTTATAAAGATTCCTAATTATGAAATTTACCTAATTAAATTTGTATTTATTACTAATTTAATGTATTTTTAAAAGCTTAAAATAATATTAAAAATAATTAATTACGAAAAAAAATTTATTTAACTAGAAAATTTTAAGTGACATTTTAGTGACAAAATTATAATAATATCTTATCTAAATTTTGTATAATTAGGTCTATAATGAAAAATACCTAATTTGACTTTTTACGGAAAAAGCCGAAAAATTAGCCGATTACCGAAAAACTGCCTAAACGGTTTTTGAAGGGTTACAACAAATCCCGACTGCGACTTAGAGTTGTCCTTATCACTCTGGAAGCTCGAATCGGTAAAGGACTCCACTTGGAGTTCTCCGTTACCATACACCAAGAGTATCTCTTTAGTCCTTCGCAAGTACTTGAGAATGCTCTTCACAGCTGTCCAATGACTCTCTCCAGGATCAGCTTGATAACTACTCACTACACTTAGTGAGTATGCTACATCGGGTCTGGTACATAGCATCGCGTACATGATAAAGCCTACAGCCGAAGCATAGGGTATCCCTTGCATGCGAGCTCTCTCCAAATCAGTCTTGGGAGATATCACTTTGGAGAGAGTGACTCCAGATATCGTGGGTAAGTTCCCACGCTTGGATTCTTCCATCCTAAACCTCTTTAGTATGGTGTCAATGTACCTGGACTGGGACAATCCCAATATCCGTTTGGATCTATCTCTATAAATCCTAATTCCCAATATGCAGGAGGCATCACCAAGATCTTTCATTGAGAATCTTTGTGATAAGAAGAGCTTGACCGATTGCAGCATAGGAATATCATTTCCTATCAAGAGTATGTCGTCCACGTACAATACGAGGAAGACAACCTTACTCCCTGCCACCTTCTGGTAAATACAAGGTTCATCTGGGTTTTTTACGAAATCAAACTCTTTGATAACGACGTCAAAGCAGATGTTCCAGCTCCGCGATGCTTGCTTTAACCCATAAATGGATTTAAGCAGCTTGCACACCTTCCCGCTGCTCCCATTATCTACGAAGCCCTCTGGCTGAGTCATCTACACGAACTCTTCTAAATCACCGTTTAGAAAGGCGGTCTTAACATCCATTTGCCAGATTTCGTAATCATGATATGCAGCGATGGCAAGCATGATCCGGATGGATTTAAGCATAGCCACTGGAGAAAGGTCTCGTCATAGTCCACACCTGGTCTTTGACGAAAACCCTTTGCTACAAGTCTAGCTTTGAAAGTCTCCACTTTCCCATCTACACCAAGTTTTTTCTTGAAGATCCACTTGCTCCCAATGGGTTTTACCCCTTCAGGAGCATTTTCCAAAGTCCACACTTTGTTGGTGTACATGGATTCCATCTCGGACCGCATAGCATCCAGCCATTTCACTGAGTCCCTACTCGTGATGGCCTGCTCGAAGCTAGTTGGGTCATCATCCTCCATGATGCAATCCTCGCTGCCACCATCCATGAGAAAACTGTAGTATCTTTCAGATTGGCGAAGAACCCTACTAGATCGGCGGAGAGGCTGAGGTTCATTGGGAACTACTGAATCCTCTGGTTCAACCAAATCTTCTGTTGTAGTCTGTATTGCTGGAACCTCTTCCAGTTCTACCTCCTTGCCACTAATCTCTTTGTCAAGAAATTCCTTTTCTAAAAAGGTGGCATGTCGAGAAACAAACGCCTTTTGTTCCTCGGTGTGGTAGAAGATATACCCGCGAGAATGTTTGGGATATCCAATAAATTTACACAGAATGGACCTTGCCGCGAGTTTGTCCGGATTTTGCGTTTTTACATATGCCGGACAACCCCATATCTTAACATAATTAAGACATGGTCTCTTTCCATTCCATATCTCATATGGAGTGGTTGGCACGGATTTGGTGGGAACCATATTCAATAGGTCTGCAGCTGTTTCCAGTGCATATCCCCAGAAGGAAATAGGTAACTCAGCTGTGCTCATCATAGAGCGCACCATATCTAATAGGGTGCGGTTCCTCCGTTCTGATACACCGTTGTGCTGTGGTGTATATGGAGGAGTCAGCTGAGAGAGAATCCCATTCTCTTTTAGGAAGTCCAGGAATTCATTGCTCAAATATTCACCTCCTCGATCAGATCGAAGGACTTTAATACTTTTTCCGGTTTGGTTCTCGACTTCTTGTTTATATTCTCTAAATTTCTCAAAAGCTTCTGATTTGTGTTTCATCAGGAACACATATCCGAATCTAGAGAGATCGTCAGTGAACGTAATGAAGTACGAAGAACCATCCCTGGCATGTGTAGACATTGGACCACATACATCACTATGCACTAGTCCTAAGAGTTCCGTAACTCTTTCTCCGTGTCCCGCAAACGGAGTTTTGGTCATCTTGCCTTTGAGACATGACTGGCAAGTGTCATAAGATGAAAATTCAAACGGATTTAAATATCCATCCTTATGCAACTTAGCTAGTCGTGTCGCATTGATGTGACCCAGTCTACAATGCCACAAGAAGGATTCATTCAGTTCAGAACTCTTCCTCTTGTGTGTGTTTGTTATACTTAGAACTGTTGATTGATTTAGAACATAAATGCCATTGCACAACGTGCCTGATCCAACCAACTTTTGGTTACGGAAAATGTTCATAACATTATCCTGTAATACAAAATTATATTCCTCTTTACTCAACAAAGAAACCGATATAATGTTGCATATCAGGTTCGGCATGTAATAGCATTCGTTCAGAACCAATGTATTGCCAGTTGGTAATGCAAGGTGATAATCCCCGACAGTCTTAGCTGCAACAATTGCACCATTTCCAACTCTTATGTCTTTATCACCTTCTCCAAGTTCTCTACCTTTCCTAAGCCCATGTAACTGATTACATATATGGGATCCTGACCCGGATCTAATACCCAGGACGTAGGGCAAATGGAGAAACAGTTCTCTGTAACGAACACACCCGACGAAAATGCATCATCATGTACTTTCTTCATTCGGGTGGCATGGGAATCCTGGTATTCCCCTATGTCCTGTTCATTCCTATAACTCTTATAAGAAAGAACGGAACCAACGTTCCCCAGCACAGTATAACATGCGGGTTCAGTCAATACATCCATATTATTATCTTTATTAGGGCATGACATGGTCGCTACCTGGAGAGAGAGAGAGAAGAAAACACTTTAGCGTATGCTCTTGCAAGATCAGATTGGTTATTATCTTATCTAATCAGGATGGCTCCCACTGGTTTTTATCAAATCTTCCTTCAAACCCCAAAAGGAAAGACTAGCCGGGATTAATTACACCCTACAACTTCGCCAATCTTTCAGCCAGACCAGTGTCGGTACTTTGAGGGAGGTTCCCCGTGCTTTCGCACGGACCTAATTAAAGTAAACCTCGTTTTCCCAGAGGCGTAACCCCATTGATACCTTTCTAGACACCTACTTGATCGGCTAATTGTAATGTGTAAAACTCTCCCAGGAGTAACTCTTACTCATAGTGGGTATTGGGATCCAACTATCTCATAGAAGGTATGCAATCTCATTGCAAATTTCAACATTTGAAATTCCCGATAATATTTTGCCCCTAGCGTTCTATGACCTTGACGCAGGCCAACAAACCATAGTGCGCTAGTCAAGTTCAACCCGTCATTTCTTGATTGAATTAAACCCACCCGTACGACCCTTGACGCAGGCCAACAAAGTCGCACGACTACCCTAATCCAATCTGCATCACATGCATTAACAGATAAATACTAGTTAGCTATCGCACACTACGCCTTGACGCAGTCCAACAAACGTAGCACGAATACTAAGTAGGATTTATCTGAAATGACGGAGGGCTACGACAGGTTTTTCTGAAAACCTATTGCGTAATGAACTTGATATCGTTGTAGAATCGAATGAATTTTGAAATGGAGTGTTCTTGAGGCTTTTCTAGTTTTGCTAAAGGGGTCACTCCCGGTGAAGGGATCGTCGGCCCTTTCCTCGTCGAATGAGGTGCGGGATATATCATATATATCACTATGCAAAGCAGAAACTATAGAAGCAATCAAAAGACAAACAGAGTGTGTAGCATCTGCCAGTTATTGCTAAAGGGGTCACTCCCGGTGAAGGGATCTCGGCCCTTTCCTCATCGAATAAGGTGCAGGGTATATCATATATACCGCTATGCAAAGCAAAACTGTAGCTACCCTTTTTATTTAAAATTTGATTCTACAACATCTTTTAGGTTTCTTTTCTTTCATTAATCACATTAATGAAGTCCCATCATTTAAGTTACCTAAACATCACAGATAAATACAACGTACACTTATGCCATCTGCATTCGCCTCGATGTCCCCTCGTGCACCGTTAGGTTAGGTAACTAACGACAGAGCAGGGCAGGGCTAGTGCGGGTGTAAAACATAAGTAACGTCTATATAATATATCATATATACTATATACAGTATCCATCACAGAACATATCTAATGATCACATCACAGATATCGCAGCAGAAACATAGATATAATGTGGGATATACTAGGACGTCCGTATTTAGTATTTAGCCAAAATAGAAAATACGGATTCCACCGTCGCGATGAATAGCCAAGCCCACACCCTGGACCCCTACGAGAGCGACAAGCGACCCTACCAATTCTGGAGTTTAGGAGACCCGGTCTCGACTCCTCGAGATGGCCTCCCACTGAACCCCAGAACCCGGTCACCCGTGCTCCCCTCTTTGGGTCCATCCTAATGCGGAAAAGTAAATAATATACAACACAGGTGGCATCGACCTCAACCCGGAAGTGCCCCAAATAAAAGAATATTACATTACATTTGAATTTACATGAATGAAAATATAAAACTCTCATCTCACATAAAAACCCCCGGCTATTCAATTGTGACAATCCTGCACATCATATCTCAGCAACACATAATATCTCATATCATCAGCGTAAGTAAGTATGCATACACCTATTGTCGTCGACGTATAGCAACGACAATCAGTAAATACATACTACACTTACGGTCACAGAAAAGAAAGTGTAAAACTGCAATATCTGGAATCCACATTCTCTTTAGACATCGTAAATGCGAAGTATCACATACCTCGTATTTCATGTCTTATAATATGAATTCCACACATTGCATCACATTCCAGATAATTAGACAGTATTAAAGTTTTCGAACGAACGATCAAATACCCAAGATTCACTAAACCTCAACACTTGAGCGGAGTTCAAAAACCCGGAGTGTGACACAGTGGTAGCGGTCCAGCCGTAGAAGGGTCAAGCCAATGCCTCACATGTGGCACGCCGTACTGCCCCAAACCCTAAGGTTCAAAGGGCAGTTCAAGACGGTCACATAATCGAGTTAAGGTTTGTTGTCTTCTAGAGGGTCCACCACAAACAAACTTGCACGTATTTCAGAAAGCTTTTAAACCCCGTGAAAAGCGAGCAAATGATACTCGTTCAAACACTTCACTACTTTCTAATTTAGCCGGAAAAGTCATGAAATCAAAATTCCGATCGAATCGACGAGTCCAAAACTATCTCCAGAATTTTTCAGAACTAAAAACAGATTAAAAATACCCTAAAAAATATACTAGCAGAAGTAAGCATTACGGCATAAATATTTTATAGTGATTGAGGTATACGGCCGCGGAACCGTGGCATAAGCAAGCTTAAGCCGCGTTTCCGCGGCAGAAATTACTGTTCATCGAAATATTTTTATACCGTAATTCTTAGTTTTACCTGCTGAATTTTTTACATATTTTTAATTCTGAAAATAACCAGATTTTGAAAAAAGTCTAGAGAGCACCCAAAAAGCCGTATTTTCGGTTCGATCGGAGTTTTAACTTCGTAAAGGTGTCGCCTAATGTTCTAGGTCGGCTCTGATACCAATGAAAGGTTAGCTTAGCACCCTATGAGGGGTTCGGAAGCATCACATGTACCAAAGATTGAATTTTTAGGGTGCTAAGTTAACATACAAAGGATCGATCCTAGAAAAATTAGGGTTTCAAAAACTATACTTCATCACATGAAAGAAATGCTTGGGTTTAGAGAGTACAACCTTTGTAGCTCCCTACGCTAGACTCCTCGGCTACTTGGGGTTTGAAAGAACTCCGCTTGAACGCCTCTCAGTCACCGATGATCCACCCGGAGTCCGCTTTGTCTAATCTTGCAACTTTATTCGATCAAATGAACGAAATGAAGCTAACACTCTAAACAAGTGGGCTATACTTGTGTAGAATGGTGTTGTGGTTCTTATTCTCACTTCAAAATCCAATCTTGTTATGTAATTTGCTCACTACAAAAGTCTAGAGAGCAAGTGAAGAAGGAGGAAGAAGATGATGGCTATTTTGGAAGAAGATAAGAATAACCCTTCAAAGAAAAATAGAAATATATCAATATATATTTCTTATCTCTCATCTCAAACCATGGTTGAATCATTATTGAACTTGAGTTAAAACCCAAAAGGAAAAGTAATCCATGGTTAAATGGTGGGTGAGCATGGTTAGGTCAAGAAGAGTGTAGAAAGTTTCCATGAATTATCCTTTCCTTTATCTATTTTGTTTTAACTAAAAATCAAATAATAATCCAAATATAAACCCATGGTGTGAGTCTTATATTGCCACCATTTCCTTGTATAATCAACCATGATAGAATGATGTATGTATGCATGTGTGCATGCACATCCATATGTGCATGAAACTAGAAAAGGAGGAAAAACATACATGCATGCATACATCCATCCATCACAAGAAAGGATTTCTAGTGAGAAACTAATGGTTAAATGATAAATCAACACTTGATTTATCGATCCGGTCATATCACATATGACCCAAACCAAAAGCAAGCCGCCCGATCAATATACGGTATCCTATACGCGTATTTTAATCGGGTCCATACGCATATCGCATACGCGCACCACAACGTTTCGCCTGGACTAGGAAACTCTATTGTGGGACTCTGATACTCGTCAATACGCCGGCAGTGGGTGATGATCATATCAATCACCCCCAAGCCGCAAGCGGTCAGCTAAACGTAACGGTCACCCGGGTATTGAGCGATCAGAAGAGAACAAGCGAACCTGCTATAACTCCCGTCGAGCCAACCGGCAACACTTCCCGTACAGTCCGGTCTCCTCGTCTGATATGTCGCATATCAAGTCTAGGGGTGGTAAACGTCAGACCCCAATAACCGATAAGTCGTGCCGATGTGAGGCTCATAACGGGTCGAGAAACTACTGGTAACACTTACCAGCAAATCTCTGAAACTGCCCTGGCCAGGGACTTCCCTGTTACGGCCAATCGAGCACAGTACAACATCAACCCCCAATACCGGGAGAGACGAAACCCCTCCTATCGCTCATTGCCTCCATGTGACTCGGGACTGTACCCAAAAACCACCGTTTTGCACGCCCTTATGGACGTGGTATGGTGGAGATCAAAGCACAGTGTGAATCACACAAGACTCTATGACGATCTCGGGTCTACAGACTAACCTGTACAAGTGTCACCTGAGAACTGCCATCTAACGTGAGGTATAATACCATCTGGGAGTTCTCGACGAGTCCATCCAGTGTACCCAGTCTCCACTGAGCACCCGTATACCATCTCTGATGTCAAACACCAATGGATATGGGATCATCCATTGCCCATCTCATGGGTCGAGAAGCGTATACGCTAGTCTACACTGGTATATCGATGCCCCGTCTCGATACACCTATGACTAGGGACCTTGAAGGATGTACTTATGGACTACCATGTCCCCACTAGTATGATCTGCATCATAGTCCAGGTAGTCAAGTACACATCCTAAGGGCTTTACCAACTGTTTCCCCCAATCAGAGCAAGGCTCTACTGAATTTTGAAAATTCAAAATTTGAAGCAACGCTTCGGTTTCCGTGCGCAGTGCGCAATTTGCCACATGGCAGAAGCCAATTCGGCAGCGTAACGCCCGAGACGGTGCGTCCCATCAGAGCAAGGCTCTTCAGAAAACATAATTAAGACTTAACTGCGCAAATGCATGGCAGCGCGACACGTGTCTGCGCAAGCGCACAGATGCGTGACACGTGTCTGCGCAGTTGCGCAATCACAATTGCGCAAGCGCACAGATGCGTGACACGTGTCTGCGCAAGCGCACAGATGCGTGACACGTGTCTGCGCAGTTGCGCAATCGCAACTGCGCAAGCGCACGGATGCGCGACACGTGTCTGCGCAAGCGCACGGATGCGTGACACGTGTCTGCGCAGTTGCGCAATCGCAACTGCGCAAGCGCACGGATGCGTGACACGTGTCTGCGCAGTTGCGCAATCGCAAACTGCGCAAGCGCTCGGATGCGCGACACGTGTCTGCGCAGTTGCGCAACCGCAACTGCGCAAGCGCTCGGATGCGCGACACGTGTCACGCGCTGGTGAGTTGCGCAGCAACTGAGTGAAGATTTAGATAAATCATTTCTGTTCTCCTGTAAAACAGGAACCCTTGGATCAGAGATCCAATGGTGGGAAAATTCCCAAAATTATTCAGTAAAGATTTTGTTAACAAATCCAACAAATTTGTGGGCACTATAAATAAGACCCCAAGCCTCATTCAAAAGGGAGAATGAATCATCATCAAGAGAAGGATAAACTTCTGGAAAAAAAAAGCTCTTGAAGATTAATCAAGAACAAAAGAGAAGGTAAAGTTTCTGAAGAATAGAAAATTAAAAGGGAATAATAAAAGAAAAAGAAAAATAGTGCCTTGCACTTGATATGAACCCCTGGTTCTGAAAAATCAAAGAAATAATAAATAGTGCCTTGCACTTGATATGAACCCCTGGTTCTAAAAAATCAAAGAATAATAAATAGTGCCTTGCACTTGATATGAACCCCTGGTTCTAAAAAATCAAAGAATAATAAATAGTGCCTTGCACTTGATATGAACCCTTGGTTCTGTAAAATCAAGGAAAACAAGAAGAACTTGTTTTCCTTTGATCTAAATTTAGATCAAGAGTGCTATGCACTTTTTGTTCTCAAATCAAGAAAATTCTTGAATTTCTGCACAAGTGCAACTCATCATTCAAAAGGTCCTGGCCCAACTCAAAAAATTATTGAGTTTCTGCAACTCATTATTTAAAGGGGCCTGGCCCAATTGCAGAATAATAAAAGGGCAAAGCCCTGTTCAGAAAATTCCTGAGTTTTTTGTAACTCATTATTTAAAAGGGCCTGGCCCAAATCAGATTGCAAAATAATGAAGGGGCAGAGCCCTGTTTAGGTTGATTCTTTTAATCGGGCAGAGCCTAAAATAAAAATTGGACTTAACCCAATCCTGGCTGTAAGTCCTTAAATTAAATGCCTCTCATAAACCAAGTCACGACCGGTCCGAGGGTACATCTCCGAACTCCTTTGACACCTGTCGTTGTAATTTCTCAACGACGTCAAAGAGGCAACGGGTCCCAACGACCACTCATCTAATATTGGACCGAAACGTCCCTAAACTAATATCGGACCGAAACGTCCCTAAACTAATATCGGACCGAAACGTCCCTAAACTAATATCGGACCACCACGTCCCCAAACTGGAACATGGACCACTACGTCTTTAAACTGGCGACGGACCGAAACGTCCCTAAACTAAAATCGGACCGAAACGTCCCTAAACTAAAAATATGGACCGAAACGTCCCTAAACTAAAATTGGACCGAAACGTCCCTAAACTAATATCGGACCGAAACGTCCCTAAACTAATATCGGACCACCACATCCCCAAACTGGAACATGGACCACTACGTCTTTAAACTGGCGACGGACCGAAACGTCCCTAAACTAAAATCGGACCGAAACGTCCCTAAACTAAAAATATGGACCGAAACGTCCCTAAACTAAAATTGGACCGAAACGTCCCTAAACTAATATCGGACCACTATGTCTCTAAACTGGCGACGGACCGAAACGTCCCTAAACTAATAATGGACCACCACGTCCCTAAACTGGAATATGGACCGCTACGTCCCTAAACTGACACAATAGGGCCCAAACGCTCTTTTGTCGGATCTAAACGGTCCCGTCTAAGTTGATCTTAACCCCAAATACGGTTAACGTGTCCTTAGACATCTAAATAAACAATAAAATCCCAAACCAACTTTGGTTCAAGGGTACATCTCGGAACTCCTCAGACGTATGTCGTTGTAATCCCTCAACGACGTCAGAGAGGTGACGAGTCCCGACGGCCGGATAATTAAATCAATCACTACGTCAAGTCGATTTTAACCCAAAACAGGACTAGCGTATCCTTGATGAACGTTTAAGTTGATCTTAGTCGCAACGCGACTAATGCATCCTTAAACTAAAAACACCAAACCCAAATCTAAGCAGATACGGATTTGGACTAATCCACGTCCTACGGGTGACGATATTACTCAGTCTCCGTACACAATCCACGGGCAACCACAAACAAAACAAACACACACGACACGAAGTGAAATTCTGGAGAAGGAGAAAGTTGTTACCGCGATGCGGTAGCGTAATTAACTGCAGGGGCTTGCGCCTGCAGGGAAGAGTGTCCCCACAATCAAAAAACCCCTCACCCTGAGGGGGAATCTGACGAAGTCTGCTACATCGGCCGCATCCGTCTAAACCCCCGATCCACGGTGCCATGAACCAACTTGGCATCTTCGGAGAGATAGACGGATAAAACCATATAGCATCTGCCCCGAAACTCAGGCACGGACGTCCTAACGTCTCGGCCGTCTTTCGGAGGGAAACAGATTCTGGCACGCCCGGTGGGACCTTTTCCTCTTTCCACTCCACACTTCGTGTGTCGTCTTCGCGAATTAATCGCGGTTTGTTAAATGGTTGTCTTCGGATTTCAAGTTGCTAAGATTTGGTCTTTTATCTGGCAGAGAACTCAAGCATCCATGGATTCCCACTGCACCAAATGCGCGAAGCACCACTGCAACGGACGCTCCACCTCACCGAGAGATGTAACATATGGGCCCCAAGCAGCCTCTTTCCTTACTCTGCCGGTAGAGCAGGTGACCCAGGCCACCACCGGTCTATTTTTCGGGACCATAGTCCCCCCTGCAAGCTTCTCTATGCCGATATCCGCACCATAAGCGAACAAGAAGTCGGTATTTGACCGGCTCACTGCTACCACGACCCCTGTCAACGGGTCGCCCGCTACTAAGCTGACAGCCTCTGTTTTCACCAGGCTAGGTCAGGATCATAAAGTGGTTGTCCCAAAGAGGGCAACGGCCACTGCTTCGGAAGTCGTTGAAGCGGCTTCTCCTATCAGAAAGTCGGTCTTCACAAGATTGACGGTTCCTACTCCTCCTCCAGCTGGTCAAAAAGCATCAGTCTTTGATAGGCTGACATCGGCAGTTACCCCACACCCAAATAGGGGGCAACAAGAAACTATCTCGATTTCTGAGCCAGTCCCAACGGCTCGTCGTGCGCGACGCCGCCATTGGCAGCGAGTAAGGAAAGCAGGGGGCAACTCCCTCTCAGGGCTAACCCCACCTGCTCCAGCAGTGGAGGTCAATGCTGCTGTTCCAACTGGGAACAGCTTCGAATTGCTGAGGAAGGTGAGAAAGAACTCTCCGGTGGCTACATTGAAAAGGTCTCCTCCGCCCATGGAAAAATCTCCGGAGACGAAGCAGGAACAGCCCCCTCAACGGCTATCCTCAAAAGTTTATAAAGTATGGCGCAGGGTTCAAGACTCTGTGATCGATCCAGACCACTTGCGTCACCAAAAAAGGGCGAAGGTGGAAAATAACAAAAACTGCCCCATTAAACAGCAGGGGGCAACAAATGCTAGAATGCCCGCTTCAACGGCTCCTTCAACCTCAAAGGTCCATAAAAGGAAGAGGCCAGAAAAAGCTCCCATGACACCGGCAAAGTTTGAAAGCGGCGAACCTAAATGCCCCAAGTCAGGGGGCATAATTGTTCATACAGTTTATATGGCTTCTGGAAAAGAAGAAAGCCGTACATCTACGGGTCACCGACCGCTCACCCGATCAGTGACCAAGGCTCAGGAGCAACAACAAAAGCTCCTGGAGATGATGACCACAATGGCTGCACTCACTGGGCCGAAAGAAACCCCGGAAACATCCTCAGAAGAACGTCAAGAACAAGAGACGGACGCCGAGTTCCTTCGGCGCGTGCTAGAGAAGAAAGATAAAGAGGCTGCGGAACAGGCAGCCAACACAAAGAAAATGGCCCTCCTGTTCCAGGATATGGTGGGTATGATGATTCAACCAGATCCACCTGCTGGAGATCCCCCGATCATTCTTGAAGATGATAGGGGAGAGACATCGAATCCTCCACCGGCTCTATCCGCAGCTAAAGAGGATACCATATCAAAAGCTGACTTGGATGAATATATTGCCCAACAAATACGGGTGCATCAGGCGACTGAAGCAGCCGGTCAGATCGTGAAAACGGGGCGGCCATATCCGGGTTGGTATGACCAAATCAAGTACCCGCCGGGTTACACGATTCCCAAGTTTCATGTTTACAAAGGGACCGGCAATCCCCATCAACATGTGGCCCAGTTCAGGGCGCTTTGTGGTAATACAGGCGGCGACGACAAGTTGTTACTTCGCCAGTTTGTTGGAAGCTTATCAGACACAGCGTTTGAATGGTATTCTGAGCTTCCCAATGACTCTATTAAAACCTTTGCGGAGATGGAGCTGCTCTTCACCCAACGTTTTGCAAGTGCCAGTGAGCGTACTCCAATGACGGCACTGATTAACGCCAGGGTAAAACCCGGCGAGACGTGGGTTCAGTACGCTATACGGTGGCGTAATCTATGGTCTAAATGTGAACAGCGTATAGAAGAAGCCCCTGCGGTGGGAATGTTTGTTGGAACCCTTGATCCACAAGCAACTATTTCACAATTTATGATGTTCTTCAAGCCGACTTCCTTCCAGGCTTTGATCGACAAATTGGCGCAGATGGACCAGATGGGCCATAAACCCCCTCTCCCGAAGCCGGATCCCCGAAATGACAAAGGAAAGGGAAAAGCGATCATCGTTGCTAATGCCCAACAACAACCGAACGATTCGAAGCCGGTTGCTCGTCCAAACAATACGCGCCCATACGTACCCCTTGAGGACAGGATGGGACGTGCTTACTCTTTCCCCCGTGATAAAACAAGGAGGTTATTCGAGCTGGCATTGCTCAACAGGCTCATAAATCTGCCAGATCCAAAACGTCCGTCGCAACCAATTGACGTCAACGATCCTAATTACTGCCCTTATCATAGAGTGTTGGGACATCCAATCGAAGACTGTTACGTTTTCAAAAATTGGCTTGAGAATCAATACCGTCAGGGTAAATTTGCGCTGTCTGACAAATGGAAGGTGAACCCTCCGCAGCCCCACACCTATAAGGGGACGAATACGCCGGGGGCAACATGCTCCGTCATTGAAGAGGCTCCCTGGGAGGTTGTATTATCAGCCAAAACAAGGAGAATGCTAAATGATCTTCAAACCTGCCCAGCGGTCAAGTGGAAGAACCCCTTGGAACCGCAGGTTATTGAGGGGATGTTGAAGCCACGATCGACTCCGAAAACCGATGGTGGTAGTTCAAGCGTTCATAGCCAGCCGTCAAAATCTTCGAAAAAAAAGAAGAAGAAATCTAAGAAGCCCGTGAAGCCTGGCGACAAGCGCACGGACTTACAAAAGCAAATCGACGCGCTGGATGAATATAACCAAAAGGCGCGAACTCCCATTACGCTCCAAGATTTCCTTGATCACGTCTTCCAAAAAGAAGATGAAGGAGAAAGTTCATCGGATGAATCTGACGAATATGTGGCAAGCTGTCATATGATCTCTCATTCGACCACGAACGATGAAGGAACTTCTGGCACTGAAACGCTGGGGGCAAATGCCGAATCAGGAACCCCAGGGTTACCGGTTGAAATGATTAGCGCGTTTCTTAATGAAGCTCGGTTGAAAAGCAAGGCTGATCGAGAACGCGAGACGGCTATATTCGAAAGGGCCAAGCGTCAGCGACTTGAGGAAAGAGCTGAAATGATCCCGCTGGAACAAAATACCTCCACCGCTGACAAAAGCCAATTCAAGATAAAAAAAGAAGTTTGCTAAGGCCATATCGATGGGCATGAAGCTACCACCCTCTGAAGAAAAAGTTAATGGCATGGTAGAAATGCACCCCTCTTATTGCTTATACCATCAGAAGGTCTCACATTCCACCCAAGATTGCAAAGCTTTCAATGGATGGTGGCAAGGATACGTTGCTAATCGACAACGATTTAAACGGGAAAAACGTAAAATTCGCCGAGAGCAAAGAAATACGACTAAAGAACTTGAAAGAACTGCCGGCAATTGTCACATGGTTAACACTACCGGGTCACAAGTGCCTACATTTGGGAGCGACTCCGATGAAGAGCTAGAGCTTGGCCCCCTCTTCGAAGAATCCACTTCGGGAAAAGAAAAAGAACTGAAGGCCTGCGAGAATATCCAGCTACGCAATCGGACGTTACCTGAAAAGAATCATGGACCCTTAAACAAGAAAAATAAAGGGAAAGAAAAGGTCTCCGAGGATATTACTCTAGATGACCAAGTCGCGGAAGAGTTAACCGCCAAGAACCCGCCAAAGAGGAGTAAAGTGGATTACAATGTCTTGGCACATCTGAGAAAGCTACCCTCACAACTCAGCATTCTCGATGCCCTATTACTATCAAAAGAGGCGAGGGATTCTTTGATTAAGGCCCTACAAGATCCGGACCAGTTCCAAGCCTTCCTAGCCGAACAAAAGATGAAGGATGAATTGGAAGAGGTGCACACAGCCGACGTTGCTTTTGGTGATGAAGACCTTCTTCTCGGGACGTGTGAACACAATCGCCCCTTTTATGTCTCAGGATACTGCCATGACATAAAGATAGGTAAAATCTTGGTCGATAACGGATCGTCTGTTAATTTACTCAATGTGCGAGTGTTAAAGGAGATTTGCATGAGTGTCCAACACCTCGCCCGAGACAAAATCACTATCTCCGGTTTTGATTCCCAATCCTCGAAGACTCTTGGATCTGTGATATTGACGCTGCGCTTCGGGTTGGTCGTCACAGATATCAAATTCCATGTTATAGACGCCAAGACGTGTTACAATGCTCTACTCGGCCGACCATGGCTACACGAATACAATATTATCCCTTCTACACAGCATCAGTGTATGAAGTATTGTAGGGACGGCCTCGAGTACACAGTGGCGGGAGAACTGAATCCGTTTTCCGTAAACGAAGTTCGCAAATATGAGGATGCCAAATACTTCTTACCGAGTTTTGAAGACACGGAAAGATGTCACAAACCGGAGAACAAAACTAACGCCACCATCCCCGTCTTCGGCAGCGACACCGAGGAGGAGGAGGATATAATTCATTCAGGTCCACCCCAATCCAACAGGCCAGGACCATCCGTTCCTTCATTAATCTTCGGCAGTGATTCGGAAGATGAAGTTCATGCTATATTCCCCGCTCAACCTTCAATACGGATTTCCACTGGTGAAGAGCGAAGCCTGCAGATAACCATGGTACCGCTTGAACACTACAAAGAACTGGATACACTCGACACCAACAGTGTGGAGGAATTAATGACGTTTTACGTCCCTCCCGGACGAGAAGGCAAGAGAGCAATCTTATTCTACCGTTCTGAAGAAAACAAGGTGGAAAAAGAAGTTTGGCATGGCGCGGATCCCATGCTCGACAGGATTCAACCTATCCGCCTTCCCAGATATTATACCAAAGGTTTGAAGAAACTGTTGAAACGCCAAGGGATGTCCTTCACACAGACCGCTAGAAAAGCTAAATTCTATGACAAGGTCTGGAACATTCCCGGAACTCAATGCAAACTGCCTAACGGGAGAACGGAAACAAAAGGGCTTGGGTACATCCGGCCAAAGAAACGGGAGTTAATAAATAGCTGTTATGCCATGTATGACTTTGATGAAGAGGCGGACGCTCAATGGGAGGACGCTGATCCTGAATCAACAAAAGTCCCTGATACAAAACCACCCAGTCCATCGTCTGAAGACCAGATGAGCAAACTTATAAAGGATGCGAGTCAAAAAGCCCGAGATGATCATGATCGTGAAATGGCAATCTATGAGAAAGCCAAGACCCAGCGCCTCCTCCAACAGGCAGTAAAGAACGAAGATGCCGCTCCTTGTCAACCTGCTACAAAAAAGGTTCGACGCGAGAACAAAAACAAGTCGAAAGGCAAGAGAGGCGCTCGACAACCACAAAGCAGAGCTAAGAAGCCATGCATCCGAGAGTCGAGCGTTATTGACTTAGCCCTCAGAAAGAAAATGGGTCGAGCATACTCATTTCCTCGGAACAAAACAAGGAAAATATTCGTTCTCGCTCTAAAACATCAAATGCTTACGTTGCCAGAGTCTAAACACCCTGAGCACGCGGGCGAAGTATTCAACCCAAATTATTGCTTTTACCATCGAGTGGTAGGACATCCGCTTGAAGATTGCTTTACCTTCAAGAATTAGGTTGAGGACCAATATCAGTTAGGCAAATTCGCGCTTTCTGACAACTGGAGGGTAGCACCACCACAGAAGCACGAACCCGAGGCTGCAAAAGAAAAACCAACTCCGCATTGAGATTGGCAGAAAATTCGCACTTGCCACGTGGTAACAATATTAAAAGAAGAATCCGAGGACATGAACGACTTCCCTTGGTTCTTTGAAAACGGCAGCGATGAGGTAATCTCAGAATTTCCCCCAGCTCCGAAAGAACTGGAGGATGGAATCCACACCACTGCAGATAATCTCAAGAAAATTGAGTTGGGGACGGAAAATGACCCGCGACCAACATTCATCAGCGAGCTGTTATCTGAAGAAAGGGTGACTGCGTTGAAAGATGTGCTTCTACAACACAAAGATTGCTTCGCGTGGAACTATTCCGAAATGCCGGGACTAGATCCAGAAATTGCTGTACACAAATTGGCGATATCTCCGGACATCAAGCCCGTCAAACAAGCGCCGAGGAGAATGCGACTCGAGCTTGAGATGAGCATCAACGCCGAAATCAAAAAGCTTATAGACTCTGGCTTCATCCAGGAAGTTCAATACCCTGAATGGATTGCCAACATTGTCCCGGTGATGAAGAAAAATGGGACGGTGCGTATATGCGTAGATTTCCGGGATCTTAATAAAGCCTGCCCAAAAGATGATTTCCCAGTACCAATCACCGAGCTGATGATAGACAACACGTCTACTCATGAAGTTTTCTCCTTCATGGACGGCTCATCGGGGTATAATCAAATAAAAATGCATCCTGAAGATCAGAAACACACAGCTTTCAGGACCCCTCTTGGGATATTTTGTTATAAAGTGATGCCCTTCGGTTTGAAGAACGCCGGTGCTACTTATCAGAGAGCCATGACAAAAATCTTCAACGACCTCATACATGAAATCGTTGAATGCTATATCGACGATCTCGTGGTTAAAAGCAAATCATACGAGGAACATCTCGAGCATTTGAAGATCGTGTTTCAACGCCTTCGGCAATACAACTTGAAGATGAATCCTCTTAAATGTGCGTTCGGGGTTTCCTCGGGTAAATTCCTAGGATTCGTCGTTCGACACCGAGGTATTGAAATAGATCCGTCAAAGATCAAAGCGATCATGGAAATGCCTCCGCCGAGGACTCTCAAACAGTTGCGGTCTCTCCAAGGGAAACTCGCATACATACGGCGATTTATAGCCAACCTTTCAGGAAAGTGCCGCCCTTATAGTCACCTGATGAAGAAGGGAACCCCATTCGTTTGGGATCAAAAATGCCAAGGCGCACTGGATGAGATCAAGCAATACTTGCAGAACCCGCCGGTGTTGGCTGCTCCGGTTAAGGGGAAGCCTCTTATTCTTTATACAACCGCCCTCGAAGGTTCCTTAGGCGCATTATGGGCACAAGAGAACGATCAAGGGAAAGAAAGGGCGCTCTACTACTTAAGTCGAGTGCTGCTGGGGGCAGAAAGCAACTATTCTCCCATTGAAAAACACTGCCTGGCATTGATCTTCGCAATAACAAAGCTTAGGCACTATGCGTTGGCGCACGAGGTCCGTCTGATTTCAAAAGTGGACCCTCTCAAATATTTAATGTCAAAAGCCATATTGACAGGACGACTCGCTAAATGGGCCCTGCTCTTGATGGAATTTTCCATAACATATCAACCTCTCAAGGCAGTAAAAGGCCAGGCCATCGCTGACTTCCTTGCTGAGCATCCCATATCTGCCGACTCTCCTTTAAACTGCGATTTGCCAGACAGATATGCATTTGACGCAATCGACAGTGGTGATACCCGTTGGGAGCTTTACTTCGATGGAGCGTCTTCTATGAAAAAGCACAAACAAAGTACGCCAACGGTCAAATCGGGGGTGGGACTCATCTTTGTGACTCCCCAAGGAGGAATAATGCGCTTCGCCTTCTCCTTAACGGAGCCGAGGACGAATAATGAAGCTGAATATGAAGCTCTGATAGCAGGCCTTGAGATCGCCATTGATATGGGAATTGAGAGCCTCCTCATATACGGGGACTCCCAACTGGTCGTCAGTCAAGTAAACGGCGATTACCAAACATGTAAACCGGAATTGGTAAAATACGGTGAAAAAGTGCAACAACTGCTAACCCAAATTCCCTCTTACACGTTGGAAAGCATACCGCGCGCGGAAAACAGCAAAGCAGACGCACTAGCCAAACTTGCTAAAGAACTGGCTGACGAGAACCTCGACGACGTTAGAATCATGGTGCAAAACCGTCGAGTGCTCGCCCTAACAGAAATATCTCCGGAATCGTCTGAAGAAAAAGGAGCGAAAGAGGAGACAACCCTGCAAGTAAAAGACTGGGAAAATACCGGGGACTGGAGAGAAGTCTTCATAGATTACTTCAAGTTCCACCGAATACCTGAAGAAGCGTCCACAAGACATCAGCTCACGAAACGAGCTCTGTCTTTCGCCTTCGTCAATGATACTCTGTACAAGAGGTCATTCGATTCTCTGTGGTTGAGATGCTTAGGACCTGACGAAGCGAGAAGGGTCGTCCAAGAAGTTCACGACGGACTCTGCGGTTCCCACCAAGCAGGCCCTAAGATGAAGTTAAAGATAAAGCGGATAGGCTACTACTGGCCCAAGATGATGCAGGATTGCCTAGAATACGCGAGGCAATGTCATTCATGCCAAATTCATGGAGACTTCATCCATCAGCATCCCAATCCACTGCATCCAACAGTAGCTAGTTGGCCATTTGAAATGTGGGGAACTGACATAGTCGGTCCCATCGAACCAGCATCGTCAAAGGGACATCGTTTCATCTTGGCGACGACTGATTACTTCTCCAAATGGGCAGAAGCGGTACCGTTGAGGGAAGTGAAAACGGAAAACATCCTCCATTTCTTCAAAACGCATGTCATATACCGGTTTGGAACCCCAAGAAGGATCATCTCTGACAATGGGCCAGCCTACCGAAGTCATAAGATTAGCCGCTTCGCACAGCAGCACAATATAGACTGGAGATATTCCTCAGTTTATAACCCCCGAGCTAACGGTCTAGCCGAGGCCTTCAACAAGACCTTGACGAAGATCATGAAAAAAACGGTGTCACGAAATAAGAGAGATTGGCACGAAAGATTGCAAGAGGCTCTTTGGGCGTATCGAACTACATTTAAAACGGCCACAAACACAATGCCGTACGCGTTGGTATTTGGGACGGAAGCAGTACTCCCCCTCGAGATAGAATTACCCTCTCTACGAGTGGCAGTCCATTACGAGTTGACGGACGAAGAAAATGCTCACCTTCGGTTTGAAGAGCTTGACGCCCTTGATGAAATCCGGCTTCTAGCACAGCAAAATCTGGAAGCTTATAAAGCAAAGATGACGCGCTCATATGAAAGATTGAGCCGCCCGAGGACATTCCACCAAGGCGAACTCGTGCTAGTCGTCAAAAGGCCCATGATCCCCAATCGCGCCAAGCTGGGAAAGGTTGAGCCAAACTATGAAGGACCGTACATCATTGATAAGGTCTACCAGGGCGGGGCCTATCTACTCATGGACATGCACGGTGAAAGACCTTTCAGGCCAATAAACTGTCGCTTCCTAAAGAAATACTACGCTTAACGAGCCTTAGTTTAGGTCAATGATAGATGACGACGACTATGTCCGCTCGCTATCTTCCTAAGCTCAAGCTTTATAAGCAGTAGCCAGCCCTCTCAACGGCGGACCGAAATGTCCTTAAACTAATAGCAGACCGAAACGTCTTTAAACTACTACCGCAGCATCTTTAAGCTGACGAGATAAAAAAAAAAACATAAAAAAAAAAAAGGTATGTCCATAAGCAAAAAAGGGCACGGATGAAAACCCGAAAGGGCTCCATGAGTAAAAACAGCAGGACTACCGGCGAGTGTTCGTGAAAACCCGAAAGGGCGCGACCTCGTAAAAATATATATATATATATATATATATATATATATATATATATATATATATAATAAATAAAAACGGTATGTCCATAAGCAAAATGGGCACGGATGAAAACCCGAAAGGGCTCCGTGAGTAAAAACAGCAGGACTACCGGCGAATGTTTGTGAAAACCCGAAAGGGCGCAACTTCGTTAAAGAACCCTTACAGAGTCCTCTCGACCCTGTAAGGAGAAACCACCCGCGTGAGATCCTTACGACTCATAAGGGAACAACACACTTAGGAATCCCCACGATTCCTAAGGAGAAAATACACTTGCGAGATCCTCACGACTCGTAAGGAGAACTCTCTTATGGGACCCTCACGGCTCATGAGATTTGAAAGTCTTAAGTTACAGAAACCTAAACCTGTGCTTAAGCAAGCCCCCACAAACTTCCAATATTGCCCTACAAGTGGCTCAATATTGACCCTTGTATACAATCCACGGGCGCGAATAAACATTTCCCTCGCCAAATTTCATCCATAACTGGGAATACGTTCGCATGGTAAACAACCCTTATAAATCCCCTCGATTTATGAGGAGAAAACCCTCCTGTAGGATCCTTACGACTTACAGAAGAACAAAACACTTAGGAACCCTCACGGTTCCTAAGGAGAAAATACACCTACAAGATCCTCACGACTTGTAGGGAGAAATACCTTTATGAGACCCTTACGGCTCATGAAATCGAAAGCCTTAGTCGACAGGTCCCTAACCCTGATCGCTAAGCCCCCTTTATTCGACAATAACGGAGGCAAATGATGATTCGCTCCTGGCAATATTCCAGTTGCAGCGGTGCTGATGCCGAAATCGGTGTCCAATTTCAGGTTTATGGCGAAAGCCAGTAGGCCGTTCATGCATACAAAATAGCCAAAATGATAGGGCAACTTGCAATAAAAAGCAGCAAGTAAAATGTATGCATGCAAAATAGCCGAAATGATCAGGCAACTCGTAATAAAAAGCAACGAGTAAAGATAAAATAAAAAAGCCGAAATGATTGGGCACCGCGAAAAATAGCCGAAATGATTGGGCAATCGCGACCTTCGCGATATAAAAGCTGAAATGATAGAGCATCGCGGAAATAAAATAAAACAAAAATAAGAAATGATGAAACTTCGGCCCTACAGTTAAGATCACATCGATCCCTGTATACAGTCCAAGGGCGCAAACAGAGAAGAAACCATACTTCCCCAGCGGATTCCGTCAAACGACGAAGCTAAACCCCAACGGTTCATTTCAACCGAAGAAACCAACGACTTCAGCAAAACTTCTCAACTCACGGATACAAACACTCCTTGACGAGAGCCTTCTGATCCGCGTCGACTCGCAGAGCCACCAGCGCCTCCGTGGGAACCATCGACTCGTTTCAAACCCCAAGGACACAAATAATCCTTGGCGCTTGGGAAACAAATAATCCCTCGCAAAACTTCTCAACTCACGGATACAAACACTCCTTGACGAGAGCCTTCTGATCCGCGTCGACTCGCAGAGCCATCAGCGCCTCCGTGAGAACCATCGACTCGTTTCAAACCCCAAGGACACAAATAATCCTTGGCGCTTGGGAAACAAATAATCCCTCGCAAAACTTCTCAACTCACGGATACAAACACTCCTTGACGAGAGCCTTCTGATCCGCGTTGACTCGCAGAGCCACCAGCGCCTCCGTGGGAACCATCGACTCGTTTCAAACCCCAAGGACACAAATAATCCTTGGCGCTTGGGAAACAAATAATCCCTCGCAAAACTTCTCAACTCACGGATACAAACACTCCTTGACGAGAGCCTTCTGATCCGCGTCGACTCGCAGAGCCACCAGCGCCTCCGTGGGAACCATCGACTCGTTTCAAACCCCAAGGACACAAATAATCCTTGGCGCTTGGGAAACAAATAATCCCTCGCAAAACTTCTCAACTCACGGATACAAACACTCCGTGACGAGAGCTTTTCTGACTCACATCTCGGGCAATAAGGATTCAAAAACTTGCTTCCTGAACAATGGGACCCTGCAAGTCAATCCTAAATGGTCTCTTGCATACTATTCACGGGTCTCACTCTCTGAAGTCGATTCTCGACAAAGAGGGAAACAACCGCTCACGAGCCCTCTCGACTCGTAAGAGGGAGAAATTCTCTCATAAGATCCTTTCGACCTATGAGAGAAAACTACACTTGGGAATCCTCACGATTCCTAAGGAGAAAATCCACTTACGAGATCATCTCGATCCGTAGGGAGAAAAGTCTCTATGAGACCCTCACGGCTCATAGAGTTGAAAAGTCTTAGGCAGCAGATCCGAACCTGCGGCCTAAGCCATCGTTATATCTTGAAGAAACCAAAATGCTTACTCTGTTACCTGTCAATCATGTTTATCAAGACAGCATGCTGATAATAAGAGAAGGGAGAAAGCAAAGAAATGATACAAGACATTGCAAAAAAAAAATGTGTATCTTTATTTATTAACTCAATCAAGTACATGGCGAATCGTATAAAAGAATAAAGAATGTATACATCTTATTCAAAAAAGAAAATTACAAGTATATTGATACAATGGCAGCTACTGGGAAGGGAGCGTCTTGCACAGATGTAGCAATCGTTCGCATATCTCCTTCCACGCCTTCTCCTGCTCGGCTACCGCCGTCAACTCTGCCTCCACTTGGGCTCGTCGCCGCAAGACCAGTGCAAGCTGCTCCCTCACGCCCTGATAAGCAGCCTCCCGACTTGGGATATGGCGCTCAGCCACGTCAAGCTTCCTCTTTAAATTTAGCCCATGGAAGATGCGCTCCAAGAGACCCTCAAAGATAGTCTTCACTTGGGCAGCATTTGCCTCAACCTCAGCGCGCAGATGGGCCGTTTCGTTTGAGGTCTTTTGGCACTCCCTTAGTCTCCGAGCTGCTTCTTGCTCCAAGTGGCGGGAGTGCGAAGTGCTTTTCTCGAGCCAAGTTGTGCGTTGGGCGCTCAGAGCTAAAACTTCGGGAGCAGGGCGCGTCAACTCCAGCCGGTACAAGCAAGCCTCAATCTCCCTGCAGTAATTAACCCAAGATTCAACGACGCCTTCGCTGTGAAAAGTTACGAGCGCCGCTAACATGGGGTTAACATCCACAGCGAAATCTGCAGCGGAAGGGAGAGCGTCCATGCTGAGCTCGTCGATATACCCGCTCAGCATGCCTAGACTCATCACCGCACCCTTTGAAGACGGACGTCTCAAAAAGGGGCCTGCCGGTAAAAGGACGCGAGCCTCGAAGGGGACCGAAGCCGGAACAATAGCTGCAAAACAAAACAGGTTTAAACGACGGTTCAAAAGATGTTGAAGGATTACCAAAAGGAAATTTACCATACCAGGTACAGCGGACGGCAAAGCCGGGAGGGCCGGTAGCGCGACAGGGCTTGCATCCCCTCTTTCTATTTGTGGCACTGCAATAAAGAAAAGGAAAAGTCAGAAATCGTCCCATTGCTAGAAAAAGGGGTAAACAAAGATATTACCGGCGCCACTAGAGGGAGAAGCGAGTTCGGATGGGAAAGAGAAGTGCGGGAGCAACACTTGATATAGGTGATCAAAAAGCACTCCTGCAAAGGCACAATAGTGTAACGTTAGTACAAAAGCCGCATTTTTGAAAGATTAATGCATGAGTCGTGAACCCATACCTTCCAACATCCGTGACGGTACAAGGGAAGACGGGGAGGTGACTACTGCCAAAGCAGTAGTTGACGGTGCCCCCTCGAGCAATGGAGCATCGGTACTGGCCGCACCTGCAAGAACAAGCTTGTTAGAAGAGATCACAAGATATACAAAAAAAAGGGAAACGCTGGTGACAAAAATTTTTTACCTGACGAGCTGCCAGCAGAAACTGAGGCAGTCCCTTCCTCTACTGACGGAAGACCACCGCCTGTAGCTTCATCACCCGACTCAAGGGGAACCGTTGTTATGCTCTCAAGCTCTGCAGGCGGCGGGGAACCATAGACAGGGAGGGCCAAGATAGGAACATTGCCAGATTCCTGAGAAGGAGCGCCTAGCTCGTCCTCAGGAATCATGGCCGCCTCACCTGCTGCTCCCTCAGGATCAGCGATTACAGCTGCCCCGTCCATCGGCACCACGAGGTCCCCAGCCTCAAGTACCTCGCCCTCTACCGCCTTCGGCTCGGTCGAGACAATCATCTCATCTGCCGCCACTTCGGGTACGGCATCAATGACTTTCTCCGCGGTAGGTTCCTCAATCTCGGCTCCAGGCCCCATGGCCTCGACAAAGTTGTCCACTGTCGGTTCGGGTTCGGCGAGTACCGCTTCTTCCGCTCCCTTGGGTTCGACGGTCGTCTCCGCCTCCCCCTCAGTTGGACTTGACCCTGCAAGATGAGATATGTATAAGCCAATAGTTTTACAAGTCATACAACAAGGCTCTGAAAGGAGTACTACCTGAAGCGGATTTATCATTGGCGTTCCGAACCGCGCGCGCAACTTGCCGACGAGCGGTAGACAGGGCCACAGGGGGCTCTTCAGAAGGAGTACTAGCGTGAGGAATAGTGCTAGGGCCCGCTCCTGCGGCCAGAGCAGCTCTGCGCACCTTAGCTTCGCGTCTGGACCGCTTCCGCTCCTCTTGAGCCGATGAGACAGATGCCATCAGAGCTTCCTTGAGCGAAGCCTCCTCATCCGTGTAGAGGGATGCCTCCAGATTTTTCAGAGCATCCCTCGTTGTTGCATCAAGCCGAGGCTCTTGCGGCAGCTTCGACGGAGCTGGGACTTCGATGACGGGCTTGGGAAGGGTCCTTGCGCCGATTAATACAACCCCTGTAAAGAAACAAGAGAAGGTCAGGTCGACTATCATAAAAAGATAACGAACTTTCCGTATAAAAGAGAAAGGGATAAAACATACCGACGCTCGCTAGGGTACGCTTCTTCTCCTCCTCCTGGAAGGTCTTCAGAGAGGCAGCAATGGCCTCTTCAGTGGATACACCTGTTGAAAATGAGGCAAATATTAGCTAAAGATAATAATAAAAAGTGGGATAAAATGACAAATAAGGAGGCTGAGGATTACCTGACTCAGCGAGTCTGCTTAACATTGCTTCGAGCCTCGCCGATCGCTCCGAAGCTGCAATGGCGGCGGCTAGGTTGGTGTCCTCAGGGTCCACCACGAAACCCTCGTTGCTGCCATACTCACATATAGTCTCGGCAGGATGAGCCGCGGACTCTAAGTTAAGAATCGCGTCGAGGGATAAAGTGGACTTCTTTTTCTTTTGCCCGCCAGCCTTGGACCCACTGGGAGCAGCTTTGCGCTTGCCAGTTTTGGCAGTCACTTTCGGGCGGCGAGTCCCGATGTCCGCTCCTGCACCTGACTCCGGCGATGCCGCTTTAACCGTCTTTGTCGGAGCACGGGGCGCCGTTGGGGCATCCACCGTAGTAGGCAGTGGCAGTCCACGCGGAGGGGCCAACACCCATGGTCGATCAGCTCCGGCCTCTTTCGTCGGAGGGATAACCTGAACCCTGGGCTGCAATGGAGCCTTGCGATTGCCGCCGTGAGGCGCAGCCCTACGATCGACCAATAAACGTTTCTCCATCAAGATGATTGGGCCTATCGCGTGCGCGTACCAGGCCACATACGAATTGAGTATCTTAGGGGTACAGCTGGGCTCACTGATAAAAAAGTAGGAGCCTGTATTGAGCCGGATGAAGTGATGCATCGCATTCCGTACTCCCTCTGGACCGACTGCAGGTGTTCTCAAGAAGGCTTCCAACGGGACTCCTTGGTTATAACTCGATTGCCGGGCAAATCGATGCGGGTTATACCTCATGAAGAGGGCCGTGTCATTCTGCCTAAATACCAAGTAGCCCGGCCGAATGGAATAAAGATGGAGGATTTCCCGAGCCTTCAACACGGAGACACCGCCCTTAAAGTCATCACGCAGCGGCACCACCGACTTAGTGGTCTCGGAACCCATGGTGATGACCTTATCCACAAAAGAGGTCTTCGCCCCGACTAGATGCGAACGCAGAAGCAGTCCCCTAGACTCCCGCGGAGGCGCAAACACGATGGAAGCCCCGACCAATCGCATGATTCTTGGAAGTGTGAATCTCTCAAAGAAGGGAGGAGTCTTGTGGGCACCAAACACTCCTCGAACATGCAGCTCCATCCAAGAAGTGAAGTAGTGCATCGGGAAGTTAGCAGGCTGTACCCCAGGTTCATTAGCGTCCGCCGCTACGCTAAGTCCATTGTAGAGGTGAGCCAACCCGGCGATCCCCACTGATAACTGCAGACCGGCCACCATTCGATGCACCGGGTAAAAGACAGAAGACCGCATGAGGCATGGGTGCATGGGAAGCGCGAAGCTGCACAGCCACAGACCTAAGAACCCGATGAAGAAGGTCTCCTCATCCATGCCAGGAACGGCGATCTCTGAGAAAGGGACGCTAGCAGTGTCGGGAAGGTAAAAACTTCGCTGATCAATTTCCGATGAAGGTCGGCGGTCCAGGCCGAAACCAAAAGGATCAGCAAGTTGGGCGAACTTCTCACCTTGCTCTGATAAAAATTCCGGGCGAATAAAACGAGCAATAAAGTCCGCGAAACTAACGCCTCGGTCGCCCAATTCCAAATGAAGCTCCTCGTAAATCTCCAACACCTTCACCAAGCCCGGATGCTGATGCTGGATGGCATTTTCCGGAGTCAAGTCGAGTACCACCTGCTTGGTGGCAAAGACGTACTCATCAGGAGGAAGCAGCTCTTCATAGTGCTCCCCCCTCGCCGGTAAACCTGAAAGCTCAACGAATTCCTCTAAAGAAATGGAAACTTCCCTATCCGCTGCCAGGAAAGTATGTGTGGGGATATTCCATTGTTCAATGAAGTCCTTTGTCCACCACGTTGGAGGAGTAGGATACTCGAAAAGCGAGACGTAGACGGCGGAGTATAAACCAATCTTCGTCAGGTGAGCTCTTTTCGCCGCTAAAATGTACCGGGCCCATGGCAGGTATCCAGCAAGCGGTCGCGGATTCAATCCAATATTGTAGGCCTGTCCCCAAGGGCGTGCTTCACCCTGACAGATTCGCCTTCCTAAGATATCTATGGCCGGCGGCGGCTGTACCGGAATAGCGCCGATTGCAGGCTGGAGAAGGTCGTCCGAATTCCAATTTTTAACCTCCACGGCATACTCCACCGGGGGTTTATCCGCATAGGGGATCGTAACTATAGGTTCGGAGGGCGAGGCGGAACTAAAACTGCGACGACCCTGGATGATTTGGCTATACCACCTTCCCCATAGGTGGAGATGTTTGCACTCAGGATCACGATCTTTAATCAAGGCAAACACTACCCGGTCCACTGGTACGTGTGGGAACCCTCCTTCTAAGCGAACGAAGGGAAAAGATAAGTCGTCAGACATCCTTCCTGCATAAAATATATATATATCATTAGTGGCCTGACACTTAACATTTAATAAAAATAATATATAAAATAAAATAATAATAATAATAATAATAAATAAAAAGCTGGCTCCACACTGTGATGCAGTGGGTAGGGGACCAAAGGGGGACCCACAAAATCAAGATGACGGCGCATCATTTGATGAGACAATCCCACCATTGAATGGGACTATCAGTCAATAAAAAAGACCCCCAAGAGAATATCCTCATGGGGGGGAACCCTTAGAGATAAGGAGAAGATCTCCTCTTTTCAGAGCAAAGCTCTGTCACAGAGTGACATTTGTCAAACTCCTGTTTCAAAAGAATAAAACTTTTATAAAAAAAAAGAGCCTAGCTCTGTAGCAGTAATAAAAAATTTATAACTCCTAAGAATTAAAATTTTGGGACCTTAAAGATCCATGGAAACCTTTACAAAGTTTTCTAATTGATCTGTGAGCAGGGCTCTGTTCATGGGTTAAAACCTAAGAACAGGGTCTCTGCAAAGTTTAAGAGCAAGGCTCTGTTGTAGAAACCCCAAAGGGGTTTCCTTTAGATCAAAGATCTATAAGAGCAAGGCTCTGTTAATTAAGTTTAATTTAAATTAAATTAATTTAATTTTACCTATAATGGTTCTGAAGTTAGAACTTGGAAGTTCTTAAGGAAATCACAAGAGCAAGGCTCTGGAAGTTCTCAAGTAAGAGCAAGGCTCTGAAATTCAATTTCTTGAGAATGGTAAAAAATTACCAAGGACCAAGGGTCCTATTTATAGGCGCCTGCGCCTGTTCAGATGACCCCTAGATCCGACGGTCAGGATGTTGCCACCGCTGCACTCACGCGCGCGCCACGTGAGCGCAACGGTGGGGGGGCATCTGTTTCCCCCAATCAGAGCAAGGCTCTACTGAATTTTGAAAATTCAAAATTTGAAGCAACGCTTCGGTTTCCGTGCGCAGTGCGCAATTTGCCACATGGCAGAAGCCAATTCGGCAGCGTAACGCCCGAGACGGTGCGTCCCATCAGAGCAAGGCTGTTCAGAAAACATAATTAAGACTTAACTGCGCAAATGCATGGCAGCGCGACACGTGTCTGCGCAAGCGCACAGATGCGTGACACGTGTCTGCGCAGTTGCGCAATCACAATTGCGCAAGCGCACAGATGCGTGACACGTGTCTGCGCAAGCGCACAGATGCGTGACACGTGTCTGCGCAGTTGCGCAATCGCAACTGCGCAAGCGCACGGATGCGCGACACGTGTCTGCGCAAGCGCACAGATGCGTGACACGTGTCTGCGCAGTTGCGCAATCGCAAACTGCGCAAGCGCCCGGATGCGCGACACGTGTCTGCGCAGTTGCGCAACCGCAACTGCGCAAGCGCACGGATGCGTGACAAGTGTCACGCGCTGGTGAGTTGCGCAGCAACTGAATGAAGATTTAGATAAATCTTTTCTGTTCTCCTGTAAAACAGGAACCCTTGGATCAGAGATCCAATGGTGGGAAAATTCCCAAAATTATTCAGTAAAGATTTTGTTAACAAATCCAACAAATTTGTGGGCACTATAAATAAGACCCCAAGCCTCATTCAAAAGGGAGAATGAATCATCATCAAGAGAAGGATAAACTTCTGGAAAAAAAAAGCACTTGAAGATTAATCAAGAACAAAAGAGAAGGTAAAGTTTCTGAAGAACAGAAAATTAAAAGGGAATAATAAAAGAAAAAGAAAAATAGTGCCTTGCACTTGATATGAACCCCTGGTTCTGAAAAATCATAGAAATAATAAATAGTGCCTTGCACTTGATATGAACCCCTGGTTCTAAAAAATCAAAGAATAATAAATAGTGCCTTGCACTTGATATGAACCCCTGGTTCTAAAAAATCAAAGAATAATAAATAGTGCCTTGCACTTGATATGAACCCTTGGTTCTGTAAAATCAAGGAAAACAAGAAGAACTTGTTTTCCTTTGATCTAAATTTAGATCAAGAGTGCTATGCACTTTTTGTTCTCAAATCAAGAAAATTCTTGAATTTCTGCACAAGTGCAACTCATCATTCAAAAGGGCCTGGCCCAACTCAAAAAATTATTGAGTTTCTGCAACTCATTATTTAAAGGGGCCTGGCCCAATTGCAGAATAATAAAAGGGCAAAGCCCTGTTCAGAAAATTCCTGAGTTTTTTGTAACTCATTATTTAAAAGGGCCTGGCCCAAATCAGATTGCAAAATAATGAAGGGGCAGAGCCCTGTTTAGGTTGATTCTTTTAATCGGGCAGAGCCTAAAATAAAAATTGGACTTAACCCAATCCTGGCTGTAAGTCCTTAAATTAAATGCCTCTCATAAACCAAGTCACGACCGGTCCGAGGGTACATCTCCGAACTCCTTTGACACCTGTCGTTGTAATTTCTCAACGACGTCAAAGAGGCAACGGGTCCCAACGACCACTCATCTAATATCGGACCGAAACGTCCCTAAACTAATATCGGACCACCACGTCCCCAAACTGGAACATGGACCACTACGTCTTTAAACTGGCGACGGACCGAAACGTCCTTAAACTAAAATCGGACCGAAACGTTCTTAAACTAAAAATATGGACCGAAACGTCCCTAAACTAATATCGGACCGAAACGTCCCTAAACTAATATCGGACCACCACGTCCCTAAACTGGAACATGGACCACTACGTCTTTAAACTGGCGACGGACCGAAACGTCCCTAAACTAAAATCGGACCGAAACGTCCCTAAACTAAAAATATGGACCGAAAGGTCCCTAAACTAAAATTGGACCGAAACGTCCCTAAACTAATATCGGACCACTATGTCTCTAAACTGGCGACGGACCGAAACGTCCCTAAACTAATAATGGACCACCACGTCCCTAAACTGGAATATGGACCGCTACGTCCCTAAACTGACACAATAGGGCCCAAACGCTCTTTTGTCGGATCTAAACGGTCCCGTCTAAGTTGATCTTAACCCCAAATACGGTTAACGTGCCCTTAGACATCTAAATAAACAATAAAATCCTAAACCAACTTTGGTTCAAGGGTACATCTCGGAACTCCTCAGACGTATGTCGTTGTAATCCCTCAACGACGTCAGAGAGGTGACGAGTCTCGACGGCCGGATAATTAAATCAATCACTACGTCAAGTCGATTTTAGCCCAAAACAGGACTAGCGTATCCTTGATGAATGTTTAAGTTGATCTTAGTCGCAACACGACTAATGCATCCTTAAACTAAAAACACCAAACCCAAATCTAAGCAGATACGGATTTGGACTAATCCACGTCCTACGGGTGACGATATTACTCAGTCTCCGTACACAATCCACGGGCAACCATAAACAAAACAAACACACACGACACGAAGTGAAATTCTGGAGAAAGAGAAAGTTGTTACCCGCGATGCGGTAGCGTAATTAACTGCAGGGGCTTGCGCCTGCAGGGAAGAGTGTCCCCACAATCAAAAAACCCCTCATCCTGAGGGGGAATCTGACGAAGTCTGCTACATCGGCCGCATCCGTCTAAACCCCCGATCAACGGTGCCATGAACCAACTTGGCATCTTCGGAGAGATAGACGGATAAAACCATATAGCATCTGCCCCGAAACTCAGGCACGGACGTCCTAACGTCTCGGCCGTCTTTCGGAGTGGAACACCAACATGTAACTATAAGACAGTTTAAAGAGACTAGTATACATGTTAAGATAAAGAGCAACCAGATAGCACACTATCATATCGAGCAAGAAAGTCATCTCTATATATGTCCAAGCATCCAATATAATATACATCATCTGTACAATACTGGCCTCTAGGGCATACATACAACTAACACACTATTCTACTCCGGAGTATCGATGCCCTGTCTCGAAAACTCCCATGACTAGGGACACTTTAAGGATGTGCTTATAGACCCCAGCTCCTACGTATATGATCGCCATCATACTGCTGGCCGTCAAGCAAGAATCCTATGGGCTCTATCAACGTGCAATAGTGACCTGTAATGTCACCTAAAGCATGTACACGATGATAAAGATAAACCAGATAGCATACTATCATTTCGAGTAAGACTGTCCTACCGGCATAGGTCCTCCTTCAATCATTGCAATCACGTGCCTGTGATCCAATAATTGACTCTGAGGGCACTATATCCAACAATCTCCAACTTGCACTCAAGGCTAATTATTGCGATGTCGCATACTCACAGCCCGTGTAATACCGAACACCCAACTCCTCTACTAATCAGTCTCACAAAGCCCGTTTGCGAAACTATTACGTTCGAGGAATAGCCTCAGTGAGTGGATCCGCCCTGATGTTTCTTTCTATGTCTCTTTTTATCTTAAGTTCGCGGAGAAAGCCATCTCCCGAGATGAGCAATACCTGTCTTAGAATATGTTTGGATGTCTGATGGGACCTAGTTCATAAATGAACTCCAAATCCAAACTTCTTAGACTGTATCGTCAACTGAACTTAATCAGTATCCTGCGTCATGCCTCCCTCAGTATCCGCTTGGATCACCTGTCCAAACCACTGCCCCTCGTCAGAGGGAAAACTATGACTCTGACAGTCACTCTGTCATTTAGGTCACCTTGGAAGCCTAGAATGATAACCATCTCCTGAAGGAGGTTGTCGTTATCATATCCCTAGAACATCTATTCCTGTTCTAAAACTGCTTCCGAATGTTTCTCCAGGATTGGACTAATATCTGAACTTATTGCAGCTAGTGCAAAAACAACATCTGGGGTGGTACTTGACACCTCATGATTGACTCAATTGCCTAAGCAAGTGATATGCCAATCATGCACATCCCTCTCCCCTTTAGTCTGCAAGACACCATTCGAGAGGGTGACTCCATCACCTGCAGGTACACTACCGTGCCAGGAGTCATCCATTCTAAATTACCTGTAGAATGCTGTCCAAGTACCCTGATTGGGAAACTACCCAAATCTAGATCTAAAACCATAGATCTAGTAACCAGAATTTCTGATATTATATCTATATCCTATGTGGAAAAACCACTGTGTGACAACCAAAGTATAACCGATCGTAGTATAGGAATTTCACTTCCTACTATGTGTATGTCATCCATATACCAGGACATCACACCCTACTACCTTCTTAACAGATCCATCCCCTATTCTGATGAAGTCAAACCTATGACTGTCACATCAGAAATAGATGATCTATCTCCTCTATTTCTGCTTTAGTCCATAAATAGACATAAGCTACTTGTCCACTATGCTTCCGCTGCTCCCACTGACTACGACAACCCTCTGGCAGAGTCATATACAGGTACACTTCTAAAGCTAGTTTAGAACGACGCTATACTCATCCTCTAGCTGGGTCTCATAGCCTGAAACAACAGTAGTGTCAAGTCTGGGTAAACAAGAACCTCCCTGTCACCGTCCTTGAGGCTACCGGAGTCCCTCTCGGGTGCCTGAGGTTACCCACCATATCTGCGGAGTGGCTAATGGAATGTCAAACCAGATTGAATCTTTAGGTCCTATTAAATTTTCAGTAATCGTTTGCGGTTCTAGAATCACTTCCCGGTCTACCATACTCCCACGACTGTTTTTCTGAAAAAAAATCCATTTTACTAAAACTGTGGCGAGTTAAGAACAATATCACTATTGATCTTCCAGATGGTAGAAAATCAACCCTCGTCATAGCCTGGGTCAACCCACAAACTGCCATTACAGAAACGTGCCTTGGGTTATCCAGAGTCTGGTTTTAAGCATAAGCCGGAAAACTCCCCGTACCTTAACAATGTTAAGATATGAACCATTCTATATCCAATATAGAAACAGAGGCACTGATTTAATCGGAACCAGATTCAAATCATGCAGCTGTCTCCAGTGCATGTCAACTAAATGGAGAGATGCCTATCAGCATTACTCAACTTAGGAATACATCCAATTATGAGTAACCTGAAAGAGAAGCAAGTTCTCATAATCATTACTATCAACTGAATACCATACACAAGTATCTACATCTTCGATCACCTTGAAGAATCCTGATACTTGCAACACCTGGTTCTCTACTTTATTCATATACCTGTAACTTCTCAAAACTTGGATCTTGTATTTCTACGAAACACATATCTAAGAACTAGAGAGGTCACAAGTAAACAGAATATAGTACGAGTACCAACCCCTCTGTCCTCATGGACACTGGACAAAATACAATACTCTGTATAAGTCCCCTGAGTTTAATAACTCATTTCCTGTGTGTCGTAGGTTGAAAACTATACTTATGGTTAAGAAGAATTACACCGCTGTTTAATGCTCCTTACCTAACCATCCACTGATATAGGTAAATGTCATAGACATAATTTCAAAAAGTTATATCTCACTTTATAAAAATAAACGTACAGATATATCAATTTGAAATTGGTGCATAACAACGGATATTCAAAACCAAATATTTGCCGTTCGGCAAACAACCCAGGCGATTTCCTCCAATATCACCAATTACAACGAATCCCGATATAATGAGGATGATCACCCAATTCCCAATAACTTACTCCCACTCATCATCTGTAAAACTATACAGATGTGAGAATCAAACCTGGTAAATACATATCCTGGAGCAAGTACAAATTAGGAAATCAGTTTTTCTTTTAACAATACACAGTGAAACCGAAACATGTAAATGTTTCGAAGGGGTATCCGGGTATTCTTAGTAATGCTTCTTCCATTATCAGATTCACAACTATAACCGTATATTTCTTTTCCATCTCTCCAAATCCCTTTATATGTCTTTAGTCATTATCTTCTGTACACCCTATAGGCTAATTGGTTTTCTTCCCTCTCTACCGTTCGGCACCAGCCTATGGTTTGGAAGAAGACTATCCAATAAGCATAATGGGTGTACTCTCCTAATCCTAGGAGTACTCGTAACCCGAGAGAAGGTAAAGATAAAAGACAACTGAATAAAACCTTATTCCTATTTCTCCTGAACCAGAATCCATCCCCGAACTGTAACATGTTCCTTCGAGTTCGTATATAACCATACGATGGAGTATCCAAGTAACTGTGGATCTTCGTAGTGATACGGGGTGTTTCGGAGAAATACAAAGGTGAAGTAGGAGTGGCGATGAAATACTTGGTTTGGTCGTGAATAGCAGTCGCAGTTTACTTTGCCCTCTTTCTAATCCCTTTATTTGTCTTAACTTATTACCTTCTGTACACCATCGTTAGGCTAATTGGTTTTCTTCATTCCCTACTGTTGGATATATGTATGCCCAGAGGCCATTATATGATAGTGGATGTATTTGTACATGTATATATATTCAGTATACATTCTTGCTCGACATGATAGTATGCTATCTGGTTCTTCTTTATCTGACATGTTGATTTGATCATGCTTTTATTCATTCATACATGCTGATAAAGCCCTGAGGATATCGGCTTGACTACAGTGATTATGATAAAGATCATACTAGTGGGACATCTGTAGTCTATAAGCATATACTGGAAAGTCCCTAGTCGTGGGTATATCGAGACGGGGCATTGATATACCAGAGTAGACTAGCGTATATGATACTAGACCCATACGATGGGCGATGAATGTTCCCACGTTCATCGATGTTTGACACCAAGATCATATACGGGTGCTCAGTGGTGACTGGGTACACTGGACGGACTCACCGAGAACTCCTATATGGAATTATATCTATCGTCGGATAGCAGTTCTCAGGTGACACTGGTACAGGTTAGTCTGTAGACCTGAGATCGTCATAGAGTCTTGTGTGTTCTACCACTGTACTTTGATTGCCACCCTACCATGGCTCTACTAAGTTGTGCAAACAGGTGGCCGTTGGGTACAGTCCCGACACACACGAAGACGATGAGTGATAGGAGGGGTTTCGTCTCTCCCGGTATTGGGAGTTGATGCTGTGCTGTGCCCGACTGGTTATATCAGTAAGTCTCTGGCCAGGGCTGCTGAGATTTGTTGATAAGTGTTATCAGTAGTTTCTCTATCGGTTATAGACCATTCACCGACACGACTTATTGAGTTATTGGGGTCGACGTGACCATCCCTAGGCTCGATATGCAGCATATCTGACGAAGAGATCGGACTGTACGGTAGTGTTGCCGGTTGGCTCGACGGGAGTTGTAGCTGGTTCGCTTGTTTTTTCTTCTGATCGCTCAATACCCGGGTGGCCGTTACGTTTAGCTGACCGCTTGCGGCTTGGGGGTGCTTGATATGATCATCACCCACTGCCGGCGTATTGACGAGTCTTAAAGTCCCACAAAGGAGTTACCTGGTCCAGGCGAAACGTTGTGGTGCGCGTATGCGATATGCGTATAGACCCGATTAAAATGCGCGTATAGGATACCGTTTATTGATCGGGCGGCTTGCTTTTGGTGGGGTTATATGTGATATGGCCGGATTGATAAATCAAGTGTTGATTTATCATTTAACCATTAGTTTTCTCACTTGAAACCTTTTCTTGTTCATGATGGATGTATACATGCATGTATGCTATCTTTCTTTTAGTTTCATGCACATATGGATGTGCATACATACATACATACATACACCATCTATCATGGTTGATTACACATGGATAATGGTGGCAATATAAGACTCACACCATGGATAAATATATGGATTATTATTTGAATTTTTGTTTAAAACAAAATGGAAAAGGAAAGGATAATTATTGACTTGTTTCTACATCCTTCTTTAACCTAACCATCCTCACCTACCCTTAACCTTGGATTAAACTTTCCTTCTATGTTTTAAACTCTAAATAAATAATAACTCAAACATTTAACCATGGTTTGAGATGAGAAGAAATAAAATATATATAGATATATTTCATTTCTTTTCTAAGGTTAATCTTTCTCTTCTTCAAAAGAAAAGCCATCATCTTCCTCCTTCTTCTTCCTTTGCTCCTAGTTTCTTCTAGTGAGCAAAACATACATCAAGAAAGGTTTTTGAAGTGAGAATTAGAACCACAACATCATTCTACACAAGTTTAGCCCACTTGTGTAGAGTGTTATCTTCATTTCTCCTCTTGAAAAGTGAAGTTGCAAGCTTGGACTAGGAGCTTCGGGTGGATCATCGTGGACGCTAGAAGACTTCGAGAGAACCTTCCTCCAACACTCAAGAGGCCAAAGTGTCCAGCGAAGGGAGCTACAAAGGTTGTAATCTCGAAACCCTAGCCTTTGTCGCTTGTAAAATCATGAAACCCTAATTTTCTAGGATAAGATCCTTTGTATGCTTGCTTAGCACCATAAAAATTTGATCTTTGTGACATGTGATGCTTCAAAACTCTACATAGGGTGCTAGGTAAACCTAACATTGGTATCAAAGCTACTAGGCATTAGATGTCGACCTATGGGGGGTTCTCACTGTGTGACAGTGTGGCGAAGCATAAGCTCTTACCCCCAGGGTGTCCCGAGACCGGAAGGTGTTCCGGCTGGTTGTAGTCCTCGCGAGGGGGCATGCGTAAAAAGTAGCTGCTGAGGGACCTATTGGTGCCACGGTGACCCCATTGGATGGGGTGGCTGCCTGACTAACATTGGTATCAGAGCCGACCTAGAACATTAGGCGACACTTTTACGAAGTAAAAATCCCGATCGGATCAAAATACGATTTTTCGAGACCTTCTCTGGACAAATTTTAAAATCTGACATTTTTCAGAATTAAAAATACTTAAAAATTATAGCAGGAAAATATAAGAAATACTGTGAAAAAACGAACCAATGATCCGTACAAACCGCCGCGGAACCGCGGCAAATCCTTGCTTAGGCCGCGGTTCCGCGGCCGTACAGAGACTTCATTGCTTCATTTTTGCACAGTAATTCATACCACTTCTTGTATATTGTTTTAGGTATGTTTAATCTGAATTAAGTACTGTAATTTCTGGAGATGGTTTTGGACTCGACGATTCGATCGGAATTTTCATTTCGTTTCTTTTCCGGGTAAACTAGAAAGTATTGAAGTGTTTGAACGAGTATCATTTGCTCACTATTCACGGGGTTTAAATATTTTGGAGATACGTGCAAGTCTTTTTGTGGTGGACCCTCTAGAAGACAACAAACCTTAACTCGATTATGTGACCGTCTTGAACTGCCCTTTGAACCTTAGGGTTTGGGGCAGTACGGCGTGCCACATGTGAGGCGTTGGCTTGACCCTTCTACGGCTGGACCGCTACTACTGTGTCACACTCCGGGTTTTTGAACTCTGATCAAGTGTTGAGCTTTAGTGAATCTTGGGTATTTGATCGTTCGTTCGAAAATTTTAATACTGTCTGTTTATCTGGAATGTGATACAATATGTGGAATTCATATAGTTTAGGCATGAAATACGAAGTATGTGATATTTCGCATTTTTGATGTCTAAAGTGTATGTGGATTCCAAATATTGTAGTTTTACACTTTCTTTTCTGTGACCGTAAGTGTAGTATGTTCGATATCGCCGGTTTCGTTGCTATACATCAATGACAATTAGGGTACGCATACTTACTTACGTTGATAATATGTGATATTATGTGTTGCTGAGATATGATGTGCAGGATTGTCGCGATCGAATAGGCGGGTTTTTTTTATGTGAAATGAGAGTTTTATATTTTCATTCATGTAAATTCAAATGTAATGTAATATTCTTTTATTTGCGGCACTTTCGGGTTGAGGTTGTGTCACCAGTGTTGTATATTATTTACTTTTCCGCATTAGGATAGACCCAAGGAGGGGAGCATAAGTGACCGGGTTCTGGGGTTCAGTGGGAGGCCATCTCGAGGAGTCGAGACCGGGTCTCCTAAACTCCAGGATTGGTAGGGTCGCTTGCCGCTCTCGTAGGGGTCTAGGGGTGTGGGCTTGGCTATTCATCGCGACTGTGGAATCCGTATTTTCTATTGTTGGCTAAATACTAAATACGGACGTCCTAGTATATCCCACATTATATATATGTTTCTGCTGCCTGTGTTCTGAGATATCTGAGACGAATGACATATTATATATATGATATATAGTAGACGTTGCTTATGTTTTACACCCGCGCTAGTCCCGTCCCGTTATGCCGTTAGTTAAGTAACCTAACGGTGCATAACGGAACATTGCGGCGAATGCGGATGGCATAAGCGTACGCGTTATTTTCGTTTCTTTTCTGTGATTGGCTTAAGGACTTAAATGATGGGATTACATTAATATGATTAATGTAAAGAAAATAAACCTAAAAAGATGTTGTAGAATCGGATTTGAAAACCACTCGGCTCTTTATGAAAAAGCTGTATTTTAAAAATTGCGGAGCACAAGCCACTCCTTTTCAAAACCATTTGATTCTACGACGATATCAAGTTCAAAGCGTTAAATATTTTCTTAAAAATCATCCGCAACCCTCCGTCATTTTAGGAAGTAGAGTACTTAGTATTCGTGCTATGTTTGTTGACTTTAGTTAAGGTGTAGTGTACGGTAGCTAAGTGATGTCTTCCTACACTGCATATGATGCAGATTAATTAGGACATTCATGCGACTTTGTTGACCATAGTTAAGGGTCATATGGGTAGGCCTAATTGATCAAGAAATGACGGGTAGAACTTGACTGGTACTTATGATTTGTTGACCATAGTTAAGGACATAAGTACTAGGGATAAAAATTACATCGGGAATTTCAAGTGTTGAAATTTGCAATGAGATTGCATACCTTCCATGTGATGGTTGGATCCCCATCCCACTGTGGGAAATAGTTGCTCCTAGGAGAGTTTTGCAGTTTACAATTAGCTAACTCATTAGGTGTCTAGAAAGGTGTTAACGGGGCTACGCCTCTGGGAAAATGAGGTTTACTTTAATTAGGTCCGTGCGAAAGCACAGGGAACCTCCCTCAAGTACCGACACTGGCCTGGCTGAACGGTTAGCGAAGTTGTAGACTATAATTAATCCTGGCTAGTTTTCTTTTTAAGGTTTGAAAGAAAAACTTGATTAAAGCAGTGGGAGACATCGATTAGACAAGATAATAACCAATCTGATCTATGCAAGAGCTTTCGCTGAGTGTATTCTTTTCTCTCTCTTAATGGCAGATACCAATGACTGGACTTAAGCTTCTACTAGATAAAAATAAACTGAATGGGACCAATTATAAAGACTGGCTGAAGAATCTGAAAATAGCCTTGACTTATGATAAAGTATCATATGTCCTCACGGCTTCAGCCCCGCCCGTCCCAGGTCAAAAATCCTCAGTTGCGGACATTGAAGTCCATAAGACATGGGACGCTGACTGTGCCACGGCCAAATGCCTCGCGCTTGCATCGATGGATAACACACATCAAAAGCAGCATGAGGATATGGACATTCACGGTATATTGCTCCATACAAAGGAGTTGTATGGAGAGAAATCCCGTGTATTACGATACGAAGCATCAAAGAAATTGTTTCAGATGCGAATGGCCCCTGGCACATCAGTAGGAGACCATGTTCTGAAGATGATAGCTCTTATAGAAGAGCTTGAGGACCTTGGATGGACTATGGACAATGAACAATATATAGATATTATTCTGCAGTCCCTCCCCTCCACCTTTGCTCAATTCATAGTCAACTTCAACATGCATGGCATGGAGAAGGAGCTACCTGAACTCCTTAATATGTTAAGGAGTGCAGAGAGCACTATGAAGTCAGTAAAAACTCCCGTTATGACTGTTGGACAGTCTTCCTCTTCTCGCCCAAAGGCTAAGGCCAAGGGAAAGAAAAAGAAGAAAACCACCAATCCTAAGGGTGGAGTTAAAAAGGTGAAGGGAAAGGAAAAGTCCAAAGCTGGAGACTCGGAGAAAGGCGAATGTTTTCATTGCCACAAGACAGGACATTGGAAGCGCAACTGTACAGAGTACTTGAACCTCAAGAAGAAGCATGGGGATGCTTCCGCTTCAGGTGTGTTTGTGACAGAAAACTGTTTTTCAATAAACTCTGCTTCCTGGGTATTAGATACCGGTTCAGGTTCTCACATTTGGAATTCTATGCAGGGACTGAGAAATAGCAAGGTTTTGAAGACAGGTGACCATACTCTCCGCGTTGGAAATGGTTCCAATGTACATACAGTCGCAGTGGGAGAGTATCACTTGGGGTTGCCATCTGGATGTATTATGGTTTTAAGCCCATGTTATTTTATACCAAGTATGCTATGTAATATAATATCAGTTTCTTTGTTAGACAATGAAGGATATAACTTTATATTGCAGAACAATGTTATGAATATTCACCTGAATCAAATGTTGGTTGGGTATGGTACACTTAATAACGGGATATACGTCCTAAATCAACACACAGTTTTCAGTATACAACACACTAATAAAAGAAAACTTTCAGAATTAAATGAAGCTTTTCTTTGGCACTGTAGACTTGGTCATATTAATGAAACAAGACTAAACAAGTTACACAAAGATGGATATTTAAACTCTTTTGAATATAAATCTTATGCGACTTGCCAGTCTTGTATCAAGAGTAAGATGACCAAAACTCCGTTTACCGGACACGGAGAAAGAGCTACTCAGCTCCTGGGCCTCATACATAGTGATGTATGTGGGCCAATGTCTACACAGGCTAGAGGCGGTTTTACATACTTCATTACATTCACTGACGATTTCTCAAGATTCGGTCATGTATTTTTATTAAAGCACAAGTCCGAAGCTTTCGAGAAATTCATTGAATATAAACAAGAAGTAGAAAAACAAACCGGCTTGAGTATCAAGATGCTTCGATCAGATCGAGGTGGGGAATACCTTAGTACAGAATTTGCAAACTTCCTAAAAGAGAATGGGATTCTCTCTCAGCTCACTCCTCCTTACACACCACAGCACAACGGTGTGTCTGAACGACGGAATATGACCCTATTAGATATGGTCTGATCCATGATGAGTGATGCTGAGTTACCCGTCTCATTTTGGGGGCATGCATTGGAGACTGCAGCGTTTCTGCTAAACAGGGTTCCGACCAAAATCGTGTCTACCACGCCATATGAGATATGGCATGGGAAGAGACCATCTCTTAAAAGAATTAAGATTTGGGGTTTCCCGGCCTATGTTAAAAAGCAGAATCCGGACAAACTCGAGACACGGTCAGTCATGTGTAATTTTGTGGGGTATCCAAAGAATTCTTATGGATATCTATTCTACCACAAAGAGAAACAAAAGGTGTTTGTTTCTCAGTATGCCACATTCTTGGAAAAAGAGTTTTTCACAGATAAAGATGATGGCAAAGTGGTGGATCTAGAAGAGGTTCTAGAGACACAAACTGCAAATGACGATTTGGTTGAACCGACTGTTGCAATAGAAACTGAGGAACCTCGGCCACTCCGATGGTCTGGTAGGACTTCTCGCCCGCCAGAGAGGTACTACAGTTTCCTCATTGATGGTGACGGAGAAGACTGCATCATGGATGATGATGATCCTACCAGTTTTCAGCAAGCTATCACGAGTGGTGACTCTGTGAAGTGGCTGGATGCCATGAGATCCGAAATGGAGTCTATGTACACCAACAAAGTATGGACTTTGGACATTGTACCCCCTGGGGTAAAACCTGTGGGATGCAAATAGATCTTTAAAAGAAAGATTGGTGTAGATGGGCAGGTAGAGACCTATAAGGCAAGACTTGTGGCAAAGGGTTTTCGCCAAAGACCAGGTTTGGACTATGACGAAACTTTTTCGCCCGTAGCCATGCTTAAATCCATTCGGATCCTACTTACTATTGCTGCTCACTACGACTATGAAATCTGGCAGATGGACGTTAAAACAGCATTTCTAAATGGAGATTTAGAAGAATGCGTTTATATGGATCAGCCAGAGGGCTTCATTGACAGTGGGAGCAGCGGGAAAGCATGTAGATTGCTTAAATCCATATATGGGTTAAAGCAGGCATCTCGGAGTTGGAACATCTGTTTCGATGATGTTATCAAAGAGTTTGATTTCATCAAAAATCCAGATGAATCTTGTGTTTATAAGAAGGCTGTAGGAAGATCTGTCACATTCCTCATATTGTACGTGGATGACATTCTTCTGATAGGAAATGATATTCCTATGCTACAGTCGGTCAAATCTTTCTTATCACTAAGGTTCTCCATGAAGGACCTGGGTGATGCCACATACATCCTGGGCATAAGGATCTATAGGGATAGATCTAAAAAGTTATTGGGATTGTCCCAAACCAGGTACATTAACACTATATTAAAAAGGTTTAGTATGGAAGACTCCAAGCGGGGTGCCTTACCCGCTTGCCATGGGGTCACTCTCTCCAAGGATTCTTGCCCAAAGACCGTTGAAGAGAGAGCTCGCTTGAGTGTTATACCCTATGCTTCGGCAGTAGGATCTATAATGTATGCGATGTTATGTACACACCCAGATGTAGCTTATGCACTTAGTGTTGTAAGCAGGTATCAATCCAACCCAGGAGAGAACCACTGGACAGCTGTGAAGAACATTCTTAAGTACTTACGAAGGACTAAAGAATTGTTCTTGGTGTATGGTAATACAGATCTCCAAATGGAGGCCTTTACCGATTCGAGCTTCCAGAGCGATAAGGACGACAGCAAATCTATCTCAGGATTTGTATTTACCCTCAATGGAGGGGCGGTAAGTTGGAAGAGTTCTAAACAGGATACCGTTGCAGACTCAACGATGGAAGCTGAGTACATTGCTGCAAATGATGTCGCCAAGGAAGCCGTCTGGATGAAGAAGTTCGTCTCGGAGCTAGGAGTAGTTCCATCCATTATTGATCCACTACCTTTGTATTGTGATAATAACGGGGCTATGGCGTTAGCCAAGGAGCCCAGATCCCATCAGTGGTCTAGACACATCCTGAGGCGTTTTCATTTGATCCGGGAGATTGTAGTTCGCCGCGAGATCGAGATTAGGAGAGTAGACACAAAGAATAACGCCGCGGATCCATTCACCAAGGCCCTCCCTCAGCCGCGGCATGAGCGACTTTTTGAGATGTTGGGTATGAGATACGCCAATAACTGGCCTTAGTGCAAGTGGGAGATTGTTAGATATATGTATGCCCTAGAGGCCATTATATGATAGTGGATGTATTTGTACATGTATATATATTCAGTATACATTCTTGCTCGACATGATAGTATGCTATCTGGTTCTTCTTTATCTGACATGTTGATTTGATCATGCTTTTATTCATTCATACATGCTGATAAAGCCCTGAGGATATCGGCTTGACTACAGTGATTATGATAAAGATCATACTAGTGGGACATCTGTAGTCTATAAGCATATCCAGAAAAGTCCCTAGTCGTGGGTATATCGAGACGGGGCATTGATATACCAGAGTAGACTAGCGTATATGATACTAGACCCATAAGATGGGCGATGAATGTTCCCACGTTCATCGATGTTTGACATCAAGATCATATACGGGTGCTTAGTGGTGACTGGGTACACTGGATGGACTCACCGAGAACTCCTATATGGAATTATATCTATCGTCGGATAGCAGTTCTCAGGTGACACAGGTACAGGTTAGTCTGTAGACCCGAGATCGTCATAGACTCTTGTGTGTTCTCCCACTGTACTTTGATTGCCACCCTACCACGGCTCTACTGAGTTGTGCAAACAGGTGGCCGTTGGGTACAGTCCCGAGACACACGAAGACGATGAGCGATAGGAGGGGTTTCGTCTCTCCCGGTATTGGGAGTTGATGCTGTGCTGTGCCCGACTGGTTATATCAGTAAGTCCCTGGCCAGGGCTGCTGAGATTTGCTGATAAGTGTTATCAGTTGTTTCTCGATCTGTTATAGACCATTCACCGACACGACTTATTGAGTTATTGGGGTCGACGTGACCATCCCTAGGCTCGATATGCAGCATATCTGACGAAGAGACCGGACTGTATGGTAGTGTTGCCGGTTGGCTCGATGGGAGTTGTAGCAGGTTCGCTTGTTTTCTTCTGATCGCTCAATACCCGGGTGGCCGTTACGTTTAGCTGACCGCTTGCGGCTTGGGGGTGCTTGATATGATCATCACCCACTGCCGACGTATTGACGAGTCTTCGAGTCCCACAAAGGAGTTACCTGGTCCAGGCGAAACGTTGTGGTGCGCGTATGCGATATGCGCATAGACCCGATTAAAATGCGCGTATAGGATACCGTATATTGATCGGGCGGCTTGCTTTTGGTGGGGTCATATGTGATATGGCCGGATTGATAAATCAAGTGTTGATTTATCATTTAACCATTAGTTTTCTCACTTGAAACCTTTTCTTGTTCATGATGGATGTATGCATGCATGTATGCTATCTTTCTTTTAGTTTCATGCACATATGGATGTGCATACATACATACATACATACACCATCTACCATGGTTGATTACACATGGATAATGGTGGCAATATAAGACTCACACCATGGATAAATATATGGATTATTATTTGATTTTTTGTTTAAAACAAAATGGAAAAGGAAAGGATAATTCTTAACTTGTTTCTACATCCTTCTTTAACCTAACCATCCTCACCTACCCTTAACCTTGGATTAAACTTTCCTTCTATGTTTTAAACTCTAATTAAATAATAACTCAAACATTTAACCATGGTTTGAGATGAGAAGAAATAAAATATATATAGATTTATTTCATTTCTTTTCTAAGGTTAATCTTTCTCTTCTTCAAAAGAAAAGCCATCATCTTCCTCCTTCTTCTTCCTTTGCTCTCTAGTTTCTTCTAGGGAGCAAAACATACATCAAGAAAGGTTTTTGAAGTGAGAATTAGAACCACAACATCATTCTACACAAGTTTAGCCCACTTGTGTAGAGTGTTATCTTCATTTCTCCTCTTGAAAAGTGAAGTTGCAAGCTTGGACTAGGAGTTTCGGGTGATCGTCGTGGACGCTAGAAGACTTCGAGAGAACCTTCCTCCAACACTCAAGAGGCCAAAGAGTCCAGCGAAGGGAGCTACAAAGGTTGTAGTCTCGAAACCCTAGCCTTTGTCGCTTGTAAAATCATGAAACCCTAATTTTCTAGGATAAGATCCTTTGTATGCTTACTTAGCACCATAAAAATTTGATCTTTGTGACATGTGATGCTTCCAAACTCTACATAGGGTGCTAGGTAAACCTAACACCTACCGTTCGGCACCTGCCTATGGTTTGGAAGAAGACTATCCAATTAGCGTAATAGGTGTACTGTCCTTATCTAAGGAGCACTCGCAACCTGAGAGAAGGTAAAAGGAAAAGACAACTGATTCATTTTCTCCAGAACCGGAAACCATCCTCGAATCTGGAACAAGTTCCTTCGAGTTCGTATATAACCATACGATGGTTTTATCCAATGGAAGTGGATGTTTGTAGTAATACGGGGTGTTCTGGAGAAAAGGGTAAAAGTAGGAGTGGCAATGAGGTATGCAACTCAGACAATGCAAAAGCCAGTGTTTTAAGAAGGTTCGGTTTACTTGGTCACCGAGTCATAGTCTAGGGTCGCGTCATGGTCACTGCCAAAGAGAGAGAGAAAAGAAACACTCTGCGTGCACTCTAACCTAGATCAGAATGGTTATCAATTTATCCAATCAGGAAACCTCCCACTGTAACCTCAAATTCTCCTCCAAACTTGAAAGAAGAATTAGTCGGGATCACCCGAGGAGTAAACCGACTCATCAGTAGGAATAGGGATCCAACTATCATCACATGATAACGTGATGGAATCCACTCACGTTATCACACTCTAGAAGGTATACGCATATCTGGCAAGTTTCAGTTTCTTTAGAAACTCCCGATGTGATTTTTACTCCATGCTCTTATGACCTTGACGAAGGCTAACATATCATAAGTCACATGTCAAGTTCTACCCATCATTATCCAGGTTAATTTGAACCTATCCGTACATACCCTTGACGAAGGCCAAAATAGTAGTACGACTGTCCCAAACCAACGCATCTATCTATGCAGCAGAAAAGTAACAAATAGCTACCATACACTATGCCATGACGAAGGCCAACAAATATAGCATGAATACTAAGTGCTACCCATCTGAAATGATGGAGGGCTACGAATGGTTTTTGGCGAAAAACTTTTAACGTAATGAACTTGATATCGTTGAAGGAACCGGATTGCTTTTTATAAAAATATAGTGGCGAAAACCTTTGCTAAAGAGGTCACTCCCGGTGAAGGGATCTCGGCTCTTTCCCCGTAGAATGAGGTGCAGGATATTCCAACTGAATACCACGATGAAAAGCAAAAAGTAATCGACTATAGTGAAGTTATTACCCTGACACAAACTTCTGTCCAAAGGGTCACTCCTGGTGAAGGGATCTCGGCCCTTGCCTCGTCGACTGAGGTGCTAGATATTCATAACCGAATACCACTGTGCAAAACAAAAGAGAACGTCCTTGCAATAACAGCCTTTTGAAAAATGTTCCAACAACATCAGAATAGGTTTGTTTAGCTTGCATTGATCCGAATCAATGCAGTCCCATCATTTAATCACACCACAAAAGAATGAAAATATGATGTACGTATATGCCATCCGCATTCGCCACTGGGTCCCGTCATCACCCGTTAGGTTACTTAACTAACGACAGAGCGGGGACTGGACTAGCGCGGGTGTAAAACATATACAACATCTACTAGTATATATATCAATATATAATAATCACTCCAGGCATGATAAAATGCAACATCACATAAATGTAATAAGCATCACAGAACAATACAGATAATCTGGGATCCCCGGGTTTCCTTTGAGTCGCAAGTGAAACCCGACGTTCCCCTGGTCGTGTGGATAGCCTGTGCAATGAAATTCTAGACCCCTACGGGCGCGGCAAGTTACCCGCCAAAACCTGAAGCGAGGCAACCCCCTACAGCAAAGTGAATGGACCACCCAACATTTCACGGAATTCGGTAACTTGAGCACCCCTCCTTGGGTCAACCTGTACCCCCTACGAGTGCGGCGAATCGACCGCCAATTCTAGAGTGAAGCCCCCTCCGTCTCAAAGTCATGAGATGCGGGCCCGTTGCCCTCTAGAACTCGGCTATCCGTGCACCCCATCGCGGGGTAATCTTAGTACAGAAAGTAAAATATATATACAACGGGTACATCGACCTCTGCCTAGTCGTGCCCTAAAAGAATAATATACAAACAGGCAGTGACGGCAGTCCACATGTCGGACGCTAGCCCCGCAATATCAAATGTACAAATACAACCAAACTGTACTACTATTGCATCCAGGCTATCCACCATGACAAATCTGCAACATCACGGTGTAGGGTTACTAGGCACACTAACGAGGCTCAACAAGGCATCGACCATGCCAAAATTAAATTTTTATGTGCCGAATAACACTAAGCAAGATCGTTAACTAGAGTTTAGGCGATTCATTTAGCAAGTAAACAACTTTACCCTAAAGGGAATACGAAATACAACCTTTGTAGATCGGTCCTTCACTTCTAGAGCTCCTTGATGAAGTCCATTCGCTGCAATCAAGCTTCTCCCGGACTCTTGCATGGCTTCACTACGCGAATGATGCGACCTTGCTTGAAATCTCCGAGGCCGAAGATGATCTATGTCGAGGGAATTCCGACTCAAGCTCCTACTTCACTAACTAAAGAAATAGTGAAGTAAACACCCTAAACTAAAGTGCTAGTCTAGTAGAGGATAGAGAAATAGGAAGTGGGTTCTCTTTAGAATTTTGTTTCTCACACTCTTTCTCACTTTGGATCAAACCCTAGTTTTCTTTCTCCTTTTCACAAATGAAGAAGATGAACAAAAGAAAGAGGAAAGGATAATGATCAATTGAGTTTGCTAACCATGGTGAGAGAGTATCATATACTAACCCTTGTAGAGACTTTACCATAGCTAAGTGTAAATGGTTAGGTTAAACAAAGATCTAAGGTAAAACAAAACAAGTGGACTTTTTCAAAACAACCACAAGCTTCTACAAGCTTCATGCTTATGAAAGAAATTCCACTAATTTGTAATTACCTTAAATAACTGTAGGCCACCATTTAAAAATAGAATGGTGTGAGTCTTGTACACCCATGTTTAGTGTATCAACAACCATGATACAAAACAAAACACTTTTAATATATATATCATATATATATATATATATTCAAGTGTGCAAGTGTGAGAAAAACCCTAAAGTGAATAAGTGTTAGCAAATGTAAATTAGTATATCTAATATACAATTATACACTTAATTATTAAATCAACACTTGACTTAATAATCCGGTCATATCTCATATAACCGGCTAACATCCATCGTATCGACTTATCGAATCAACACTTGATTCGATAACCCGGTCATATCATATATGACCGACCGATACATAAAGTCGCGAGAATAAAATATGGTATCACATACACGCATTTATTCTCGGTCTCGCACATATCACATATACGCTCCTATTTTGGTTTCGCCTGAGCCAGTAAAACCTCTGTGTAGGACTCTAAAGACTCGTCAATACGCCGGCAGTAGGTGATGATCACATCACGCACCCACAAGCCGTCAGCGGTACTAGGTGGACGTAACGGCTACCCGGGTATTGAGCAATCAGAAGATCAGCAAGCAAGCCCGCTCCAACTCCTGTGAAAGCCTGCCAGCAACACTTCCCGTACAGTCCGGTCTCCACGTCTGATATATCACATATCAAGTTTAGGGGTGGTAAACGTCAGACCCCAATAACCGATAAGTCATGCCGATGTGAGGCTCATAACGGGTCGAGAAACTACTGGTAACACTTACCAGTAAATCTCTGAACAGCCCTGGACAGGGACTTCCCTGTTACGGCCAATCGAGCACAGCGCAACATCGACCCCCAATACCGGAGAGACGAAACCCCTCCTATCGCTCATTGCCTCCATGTGACTCGGGACTGTACCCAAAAACCACCATTTTGCACGCCCTCATGGACGTGGTAAGATGGAAATCAAAGCACAGTGGGAATCACACGAGACTCTATGACGATCACGGGTCTACAGACTAACCTGTACAAGTGTCACCAGAGAACTGCCATCTGACGTGAGGTATAATACCATCTGGGAGTTCTCGGTAAGTCCGTCCAGTGTACCCAGTCTCCATGGAGAACCCGTATACCATCTCTGATGTCAAACACCAATGGATATGGGATCATCCATTGCCCATCTCATGTGTCGAGAAGCGTATACGCTAGTCTACACTGGTATATCGATGCCCCGTCTCGATACACCCACGACTAGGGACTTTGAAGGATGTACTTATGGACTACCATGTCCCTACTACTATGATCTGCATCATAGTCCAGGTAGTCAAGTACACATCTTAAGGGCTTTACCAACATGTAATGATAAGACAGTATAAAGAGACAAGTATACATGTTAAAGTAAAGAGCAACCAGATAGCATACTATCATGTTGAGAAAGAAAGTCCTCTCTATATATGTCCAAGCATCCAATATAATATACATCATCTGTACAATACTGGCCTCTAGGGTATACATACAACTAACAATCTCCCACTTGCACTAGGGCCAGCTGTTGTAGTATCGCATACCGAGCATCCCGAAGAGTCTCTCAAACTGCATCTGGGGAATGGCCTTCGTGAGTTGATCCGCTGTGTTATTCTTCGTGTCAACCCTCCTGACCTCGATCTCCCGGTGATCAACTATCTCCCGGATCAGGTGATACCGCCTTAGAATATGCCTGGATCGCTGATGGGACCTGGGTTCCTTGGCCAAAGCCACCGCTCCATTGTTATCGCAATACAAAGGTATTGGATGCTCAATGGATGGAACCACTCTAAGTTCAGTAATGAACTTCTTGATACAGACAGCTTCTTTGGCAGCATCATTGGCAGCGATGTATTCAGCCTCCATCGTCGAGTCTGCCACGGTTTCCTGCTTGGAACTCTTCCAGCTAACCGCCCCTCCGTAAAGGGTAAAGATAAATTCCGACTTCGACTCAGAGTCGTCCTTATCACTCTGGAAGCTTGAATCGGTAAAGGACTCCACTTGGAGTTCTCCATTACCATACACCAAGAGCATCTCTTTAGTCCTTCATAAGTACTTGAGAATGCTCTTCACAGCTGTCAAGTGACTCTCTCCAGGATCAGCTTGATACCTACTCACTACACTTAGTGAGTATGCTACATCAGGTCTGGTACATAGCATCGCGTACATGATAGAGCCTACTGCCGAAGCATAGGGTATCCCTTGCATGCGAGCTCTCTCCAAATCAGTCTTAGAAGACATCTCTTTGGAGAGAGTGAGCCCTGAGATCGTGGGTAAAAACCCACGTTTGGAGTCTTCCATACTAAACCTCTTTATTATGGTATCAATGTACCTGGATTGGGACAATCCCAATATCCGTTTAGATCTATCTCTATAGATCCTAATCCCCAATATGCAGGAGGCATCACCAAGATCTTTCATTAAGAATCTTTGTGATAAGAAGAGCTTCACCGATTGCAGCATAGGAATGTCATTTCCTATCAAGAGTATGTCGTCCACGTACAATACGAGGAAGACAACCTTACTCTCTGCCACCTTCTTGTAGATACAAGGTTCATCTACGTTTTTGACGAAATCAAACTCTTTGATAACGACATCAAAGCAGATGTTCCAACTCCGCGATGCTTGCTTCAATCCATAAATGGATTTAAGCAGCTTACACACCTTCCCGCTGCTCCCACTGTCTACGAAGCCCTCTGGCTGAGTCATGTACACGCACTCTTCTAAATCACCGTTTAGAAAGGCGGTCTTAACATCCATTTGCCAGATTTCGTAGTCATGATATGCAGCGATGGCAAGCATGTTCCGGATGGATTTAAGCATAGCCACTGGAGAAAAGGTTTCGTCATAGTCCACACGTGGTCTTTGACGAAAACCTTTTGCAACAAGTCTAGCTTTGAAAGTCTCCACTTTCCCATCTACACCAAGTTTTTTCTTGAAGATCCACTTGCTCCCAATGGGTTTTACCCCTTCAGGAGCAACTTCCAAAGTCCATACTTTGTTGGTGTACATGGATTCCATCTCTGACTGCATTGCATGCAGCCATTTCACTGAGTCTCCACTCGTGATGGCCTGCTCGAAGCTAGTTGGGTCATCATCAACCATGATGCAATCCTCGCTCCCACCATCAGTGAGAAAACCATAATATCTCTCAGGTGGGCGAGGAACCCTACTAGATCGGCGGAGAGGCTGAGGTTCGTTGGGAACTACCGAATCCTCTGGTTCCACTAAATCTTCAGTTGCAGTTTGTGTATCTATAACCTCTTCCAGCTCTACCACTTTGCCACTAATTTCTTTTGCAAGAAATTCCTTTTCCAAAAAGGTGGCATATTGAGAAACAAACACTTATTGTTCTTCAGCTTTGTAGAAAAAATATCCTTGGGAATTCTTAGGATATCCCACAAACTTGCAAAGAACTGACAGTGCCTCGAATTTGTCTGGATTTTGCCTTTTGACATAGGCCGGACAACCCCATATCTTAACTCGTTTAAAATATGGTCTCTTCCCACTCCATATCTCATATGGTGTGGCAGGTACAGATTTAGACGGAACTTGATTCAATAGGTATGCTGCTGTCCCAAGCGCATAACCCCAGAAGGAAATAGGTAACTCAGTTGTACTCATTATTGAGCGCACCATATTTAATAGGGTGCGGTTCCTCCGTTCCGATACACCGTTGTGCTGTTGTGTATATGGAGGAGTCAGCTGAGAGAGAATCCCATTCTATTTTAGGAAGTCCAGGAATTCATTGCTCAAGTATTCACCTCCTCGATCAGATCGTAGGATTTTAATACTTTTTCTGGTTTGGTTCTTGACTTCTTGTTTATATTCTCTAAATTTCTCAAAAGCTTCTGATTTGTGTTTCATTAAGAACACATATCCGAATCTAGAGAGATCGTCAGTGAATGTAATGAAGTACGAAGAACCATCCCTGGCATGTGTAGACATAGGACCGCATACATCACTATGTATCAGTCCTAAGAGTTCGGTAACTCTTTCTCCGTGTCCCGTAAACGAAGTTTTGGTCATCTTGCCTTTGAGACATGACTGGCAAGTGTAATAAGATGAAAATTCGAACGGTTTCAAGTATCCATCCTTATGCAACTTAGCTAGCCGTGTCGCATTTATAAGACCGAGTCTATAATGCCACAAGAAGAATTCGTTCAGTTCTGAACTCTTCCTCTTGTGTGTGTTTGTTATGCTCAGAACTGTTGATTGATTTAGAACATAAATACCATTGCACATCGTGCCTGATCCGACCAACTTTAGGTTTAGGAAAATGTTCATAATATTATCCTGTAATACAAAATTATATCCCTCTTTACTCAACAAAGAAACCGATATAATGTTGCATATCAGGTTCGGCATGTAATAGCATTCGTTCAGAATGTATTACCAGTTGGCAATACAATGTGAAATTCCCCGACGGTTTTAGCTGCAACAATTGCACCATTTCCAACCCTTATGTCTTTATCACCTTCTCCAAGTTCTCAACCTTTCCTAAGTGTTAGTGTATATGCCCTAGAGGCCATTACTGTATCATACTAGTTTGTATATTACTTAATGGAAGCTTGGGATATTCACCTTGTATATACAATCTTGCTCAAAATAGTAGTATGCTATTTGGTTTGTTTCTACTTCAATGTGTACATGTGTTTATTTTAGTATATCACCAATACACATTAGTGGAGCCCTTAGGATCTTTGCTTGATTACCAGCGTTATGATAGCAGTCACACTAGTGGGGGCTGGGTAATCTATAAGCACATCCTTATGCAGGTCCCTAGTCGCAGGACTATCGAGACAGGGCATCGATACTCCGGAGTAGACTAGCGTATGCGCTTCTCATCCCAGAGTGGGAGGTGGTCTGTCCCACATCCATCAGTACGTCGTACTGGAGATAGTATACGGGTGCTCGTTAGGTTACGAGTACACTGGACAGGACTCGTCGGGAACTGACCGGTTGGTATTATACCTATCGTCAGTTATCAGTTCCCAGGTGACATGAGTACAGCTTAGTCCGCTGACTTGACACTGTCACTTCGCCTCGAGTGTGTTCCCACTGTACTTTGATTACTACCCTACCACTGCTCAAAGGAGTCGTACAAACAGGTAGTAGTTGGGTGCAGTCCCGAAGCACTTGGAGGCAGTGACGGTTAGACAGGATTCGTCTCTCCCGGTATTAGGGGTTGACATCGTGCTGTGTCTAGGAGAGCCATTACACGAGTAGTCCCTGGCCAGGGCAAGCGAGATATACTGGTAGGCTTCCAGTGTTATCTCAGGGTGTTTTGGGCTTCACTCCGACACGACTTGTACCGCTATTAGGGGACTGACGTTTACCGCCCCCTAGGCCCGCCATGCGATGTATCAGACGAACAGACCGGACTGTACGGAGACTGTCATATTCAGGCTCAGTAGGAGTTCAGATGGGTTTCACCTCGTCAGTCTTCTTGTCGGCATCTACCTGGGGACCGTTACGCACAGCTAGTGCCGCTTGCGGTCTGTGGTTAAACCCACTGCCAGCGTAGTGTCGAGTCTTTAGAGTCCCACACAGAAAGCTATTCGCCTTTAGGCAAAAGAGTAGAGGTCGCATGGTTTTGCGACAGGTCGCATGGTTTTGCGACAGGGTACGGTCACATCCGTGCACTTATGCACGTACAGTGTCCGGACAGTTAACACTAGCGGGCTTTGGTTTAAGCCAGATCCTAGTGTACGTTCTGGGATTGGTTTTATCCAGTATGTATTCGTGTTCCTCGGAACGCGGATGCGGGTGTGTATGCACAGTTGACGGAGAGACAGAGGCAGAGGATTCTCATTAGGGTTGTTGACCGTTGACTGTTGACTATTGACTTTTTGCTCAACCCTAATGAGAATATGATATGTATTTAACAATAATATTAATTAAGTATTATAGTGACATGGTTGTTGAAGGGTTGACTTTGTTGACTTGTTGACTTTGTTGACCGGTTGACTAGGTTGGACTAGTTGACCATCATGATGACAATGGCTATCATTTCACGGCAAAGACTTTTGCTTACTTGATCTCTTGTGCAAAATGAGTGCATGAAATGATATGGCTATTGTAGCTTAAACCATCACTAATACTTGATTGCTATTATTGGTTATGATGGTTTTGGATTATGAGAGCCAAGAGAGAAAAGTCTTGCTCATTCTTTCATTTTCTTTTCTCTCTCTTGTGTACTTGAGCTCTCATCTCCTTCCTCTTGCTCTCCTTCTCTTTAGTCTATGATTCACTTGTCTCATGTGTTGAGAACCAAGAACCATAGAGAAAAATCCCAACACACTCTCCTCTACTCACTCTAGTTCACAAGGTTTAGCAAACCGAGTGAACTAGTTTCTTCAAAGTTCGAAGAAGAAGCCAAATGTAGAAGCATTTAGGTGGATCGATCTTCGGCGCAAGGAGACGACGGGGTGAAGCCGATCCGGACAACCATCGAGGTTTGAAGACGAAGGAGTTCAAGAAAGAAAGGTATAACCCCCTAACCGAGTAGTTAACAACTCCTAGTTAGGTTGTTAGTTAGATGTTTAACAAAGATCCGGTTTTGAGTCCATGTTACCGCCTCTAGAAAATTGTTTTTCACCAAATTCCGCATGCCCGAAAGTACCGGGAGAGGTAGCATGGACTTACAGTGGTATCAAAGCCAAGTTAAACTCTATCTAACATGTTAGCAAAGTAACTAGAAGATCGATCAAAGAAAAAGTCACGAAACGAACCCGATATGTCAAGTTTCTGCCGATTTTTTTTCTGTTCAAAAATTGATAAATTTCTTCTTAAAAATCGGCTTAGGCTTTTTATTAAATAACCACAAAATTTGGTCCCACGAACCGATCAAAGCGCCGCGGTTCCGCGGCCGAGTTGACTCGGCCGAGGTCCAAACTTTGTGCAGTGTATTTCTGGGGTTGTTTTGGGATTTTTGGAATATGTCTTTTCAGCCCAAATTTTCCAGAACGAAAATTTTGTGTTTGGGGACTAAAAATCCGTATTTTTGATCGAACTTCTAAAGACTTAAGCTGATGGGTTTTTATCTGTGATGTGATATTTGTATTGAACGTCTGCTAATCGCTATATGTCGATTAGTGGGGGTTATACAAATCTGTGATCTGTAATGTCATTGGAATGTGTATATGAATTCATTGGATTGTCGCGGGTGAATAGCCGGGGGGTTGTGAGACGAGAGTTTTCTTTTCTTTCAATTCATGTAAATTTGTAAATTGATGTAATAATTGTTTGTATGGCCGCACAACCGGGTCGGGGTTGTAGCCGTCATTGTATAATTTCTTTTTACTATTTTTGCTCCTAGGATAGACCCATGGAGGGGGTGCACAAACTACCGGGTATCCCGAAGTGCCGAGTGGCCTACTCACGGAGTTGAGGGAGGTTGCTTCGCTTCGGGTACTTGGCGGGTAGTTTGTCGCACCCGTAGGGGTCTTGGGTAGGGTATTGGCTATTCACCGCGACCGTGTAATCTGCTTTTCGTTACAGGCTCGTATGAATTGCGGATTCCTAGTATATCCAATGTATTCATCTGTGATCTGAAATGGCTATCATTGCAATATATCTATATATGATATTATTTAGGCGTTGCTTATGTTTTACAGCCGCGCTAGCCCAGCCCCCGCTCTGTCGTTAGTTAAGTAACCTAACGGGTAATGACGGGGCCCCGTGGCGAATGCGAATGGCATAAGCGTACGTCATATTTTGGTTGTTTTCTGCAATGGTAGGATTAAATGATGGGACGCATTAAAAGAACTAATGCAAGAATATCACGCATTAAAAGAACTAATGCAAGAAAAATAAACCAAGTAAAAGTCGTTGGAACACTTTCGAAAAACCACTCGGTTCTTTTCAAAACAAACTTTTAAATGCGGAGCTTGAGCCACTCCTTTTAAAAGCTATCTCGTTCCATCGATTATATCAAGTTCACTACGTTCACGGTTTCGCCAAAACCATTCGTAGCCCTCCGTCGTTTCACATGAATAGTCAATAGTATTCAAGCTATGTTTGTTGGCCAAAGTCAAGGCATAGTGATTGGTAGCTATTGGGTATTCATGTGCAGCATAGATAGATGCGTTGGTTTGGAACAGTCGTACTGCCTTGTTGGCCAAAGTCAAGGGTAGGTGCGGGTGGATTCAAATTAACCTGGAGAATGACAGGTAGAACTTGACATTTGACTTATGATTTGTTGGCCAAAGTCAAGGTCATAAGAGAATGGGGCAAAAATCCACATCGGGAGTTTCAAAAGAACTGAAACTTGCTAGTGTTGCATACCATTTGGAGTCTGATGATTCTGGTAGGATTCCTTAAGTTTCGTCACGCGATGATATTTGGATCCCGATCCTACTGTGAGTATATGCTACTCCTCGGGAAATTTCTCACTTAACGATCAATGCTATAAACCAAATAGGTGTCTAGAAAGGTGTTAGCGGGGCTACGCCCATAGGGAAAAGAGGTTATTTAATTAAGGAACTTCACGAAAGCGTTGGAAAACCTCCCTCGAAGTACCGACACTGGCCTGGCTGAACGGTTAAGCAAGAATTGTACGGTGAGATTGATCCTGACTAATTCTTCCTTTTTGGTTTGAGGAGGGATTCGAGAAACAGTAGGAGCCATCCTGTTTAGACAAACTAAAAACCATTATAAACTTGCAAGAGCATCATGCTGAATGTTTCTTCTCTCTCTCCTAATTGTAGCGACCAATCGACATGACTGGACTTAAGTTACTTCTAGATAAAAACATACTGACAGGGCCAAACTACAAAGATTGGCTCAGGAATGTCAAGATGGCAATCACTTACGACAAGCTGGGGTATCTTCTTACCACCAAAGCTCCCCCTGTCCCAGGTCCCAAAACCAGCGTCGCGGATAAGGAAATCCGTAAGACCTGGGAAATCGATTGCGCGAAGGCCAAGTGCCTCGTGCTTGCCTCTATGGACAACGAACATCAGAGGAGGCACGAGAATATGGACTTCGAATCCATATTTCTCCATACAAAAGAACTGTATGGAGAGCAGTCTCGTATCGTAAGATACAAAGTGTCGAAGAAGTTATTTTCGGCAAGGTTGGCCGTCGGATCATCGGTAGCGGAACACGTGCTTAAGATGATTGGCTACATAGAAGAGCTCGCGGACTTTGGGACCACGTTGGAGAATGAGCTCTATACGGACTTGATTCTCCAGTCCCTTCCTTCCACTTACGCCCAGTTTATCCTGAACTTCAACTTACAAGAAAAGGAAGTTGAACTTTCAGAACTCCTCAACATGCTGAGGAGCGCAGAGGGCACCCTACAGAAAGGTAGGGAAACATCCACTTTGTTTGTAGGAGGATCTTCCTCTTCTAGGTCCAAGGCGAAAGCCAAGGGAAAGAAGAAGAAAGCCCCCGCCAAACCAAGGGGCGGTGTTAGTAAAGTGGATACGAAGGGAAAGGCAAAAGCAACAAAGAAAGTGGGAAAGCTTGTGGATAAAGAAGAATGCTTCTATTGTCATAAGAAGGGACACTGGAAGAATGATTGCAGGGCTTGGAAAGCCAGAACACAGGAACTGAAGCAGGTTGCGGCTTCAGCTTCAGGTGTGTATGTTATTGATAACTGTCTTTCAATAAACTCTACTTTCTGGGTATTGGATACCGGATCAGGATCTCATATCTGTAATTCTTTGCAGGCGTTGAGAAACCGTAGGTTTTTGAAGGCAGGTGACATGACCCTCAAAGTTGCAAACGGAGCTAGCATGGATGCTAAGGCCGTGGGGGACTATCACCTGGGAATGTCAGAAGGACATGTTTTGGTTTTGCGTAATTGCTTTTTTGTACCCAACGCAACTTGTAATATCATTTCTGTATCTTTGGTTTCTAAAGAAGGTTATGAATTTGTGTTTGTAAGCAATGTTGTAAACATTCACCTTAATCAAGTTATGATTGGGTCAGGTACATTAAGCAATGGTATATACGTATTAAACCAACCATAGGTTTTCAATGTCCAGAATACACACAAAAGAAAGTCTCTAGAAATCAATCAGACTTTCTTGTGGCATTGTAGACTGGGTCACATCAATGAGAGAAGGTTGACGAAGTTACATACAGAAGGATATTTGGATTCGTTCGAATATCAATCGTATGCCACTTGTCAATCCTGTCTCAAAGGAAAGATGACAAAGACTCTGTTCACTGGACACGGAGTAAGAGCGAGCGAGCTCTTGGGACTCGTACACAGCGACGTGTGCGGTCTAATGTCTACACATGTGCGAAGCGGTTATTCTTACTTCATTACTTTTACGGATGACTTTTCAAGGTACGGTTATGTCTTCTTAATGAAACATAAGTCCGAAGCCTTTGGAAAATTCCAGGAATATAAGAATGAAGTAGAAAAACAAACCGGCAAAAGTATCAAGATTCTAAGATCGGATCGAGGTGGTGAATACTTGAGTGCCGAGTTCCTGGACTATTTAAAAGAGAACGGAATTCTCTCTCAGCTTACTCCTCCATACACTCCGCAACATAACGGTGTATCGGAGAGACGGAACCGGAACCTATTGGATATGGTACGGTCCATGATGAGTAACGCTGAGTTGCCGCGATCATTCTGGGGGTATGCGCTAGAATCAGCTGCATACCTTTTGAACCGAGTTCCCACTAAGACTGTGCCTACCACACCATATGAGATGTGGTGTGGGAAGAAACCCCATCTTAAGAACATTAAGACATGGGGATGTCCAGCTTTTGTTAAAAAGCAGTATGCGGACAAGCTCGAGGCACGCTCAGTACAGTGCAAGTTCGTGGGATATCCAAAGAACTCCAAGGGATATTTCTTCTACTGCGAAGAGGAACAAAAGGTTTTTGTTTCTCGTCATGCCTACTTCTTGGAAACTGAGTTTTTGGAAACCCAGATAAGTGGGAGCACAGTAGAACTGGAAGAAATTCCAGGACCATGAGCTATTACCGAAAGCTTAGTGGAACCAGAGGGTTCAAAAGAACAGGACATTCCTACGCCGCTCAGCGGGAGTAGTAGGCAGTCTCATCCGCCAGAGAGATACTACGGTTTTCTCATAGACGGGGATAGAGAGGATTGCATCATAGATTATGATGAGCCTACTAGCTTCCAGCAGGCCGTTCAGAGCGTTGACTCGGTAAAATGGCTGGATGCAATGCGGACCGAAATGGAGTCCATGTACACCAACAAAGTATGGACGTTGGACATTGCTCCAGATGGGGTAAAACCCGTAGGATGCAAGTGGATCTTCAAAAGGAAGATTGGTGTAGATGGACAGGTTGAGACCTATAAAGCTAGACTTGTTGCAAAGGGTTTTCATCAAAGACCTGGTTTGGACTATGACGAAACCTTTTCTCCAGTGGCTATGCTGAAATCCATTCGGATCCTTCTTGCCATTGCTGCCTTCCACGATTATGAGATTTGGCAGATGGACGTAAAGACCGCTTTTCTAAATGGAAATTTGGAGGAGTGTGTCTATATGGACCAGCCAGAGGGTTTCATTCAGAGTAGGAGCAGCGGAAAGGTGTGCAAGTTGCTTAAGTCCATCTATGGACTAAAGCAGGCATCGCGGAGTTGGAACATCTGTTTTGATGAGACGGTCAAGGAATTTGGCTTTATCAAAAATCCAGATGAACCATGCATCTATAGTAGATATGTAGCGAGAACTGTAGTATTCCTCGTTTTATACGTGGATGACATTCTCTTAATATGAAATGACATTCCTATGCTACAATCTGTCAAGGGGTTCTTGTCACACAGGTTCTCCATGAATGACCTGGGTGATGCCTCATACATCCTGGGGATCCGGATCTATCGTGATAGATCCAAGAGGATATTAGGACTTTCACAGTCCAGGTACATCGACACCATACTGAAGAGATTCAGTTTAGAGATTCCAAGCGTGGTAACCTACCGGCTTGTCACGGGATCGGCCTCTCTAAAGAGATGTCTCCCAAGACTGATTTGGAGAGGGATCGCATGTCTATTATACCCTACGCTTCTGGAGTAGGCTCTATAATGTATGCGATGTTTTGTACCAGACCGGATGTAGCTTATGCACTGAGTGTGGTAAGCCGGTATCAGTCGAACCCTGGGGAGAAACACTGGATAGCGGTAAAGAACATTCTCAAGTACCTGAGAAGGACTAAGGAGATGTTCTTGGTGTATGGCGGAAAAGACCTCCAGATCGAGGCCTTTGCTGACTCCAGCTTCCAGAGTGACAAGGACGATTCCAAGTCCATGTCGGGTTTTGTCTTTACCTTCAATGGAGGGGCGGTGTGTTGGAAGAGTTCCAAACAGGAAACCGTTGCAGACTCGACGATGGAAGCGGAATACATCGCTGTATCTGATGCCGCAAAAGAAGCTGTCTGGATGAGGAAGTTCTTGAAAGAACTTCAGGTGGTTCCGTCCATTGTTGATCCAATACCTCTGTATTGCGACAACAACGGGGCTATAGCTTTAGCGAAGGAACCCAGGTCCCATCAGAGATCCAGACACATCTTGAGACGGTATCACCTGATCAGGGAGATCGTGGATCGCCAGGAGATTGAGGTTCGGAGGGTTGCTTCAGAAGATAACACTGCAGATCCATTCACCAAAGCCTTGCCCCAGACTCAGTTCGAGCGGCTGATCGAGATGATAGGTCTTCGATACACCAGTACATGGCCTTAGTGCAAGTGGGAGATTGTTAGTGTATATGCCCTAGAGGCCATTACTGTATCATACTAGTTTGTATATTACTTAATGGAAGCTTGGGATATTCACCTTGTATATACAATCTTGCTCAAAATAGTAGTATGCTACTTGGTTTGTTTCTACTTCAATGTGTACATGTGTTTATTTTAGTATATCACCTATACACATTAGTGGAGCCCTTAGGATCTTTGCTTGATTACCAGCATTGTGATGGCAGTCACACTAGTGGGGGCTGGGTAATCTATAAGCACATCCTTATGCAGGTCCCTAGTCGTAGGATTATCGAGACAGGGAATCGATACTCCGGAGTAGACTAGCGTATGCGCTTCTCATCCCAGAGTAGGAGGTGGTCTGTCCAACAGCCATCAGTACGTCGTACAAGATAGTATACGGGTGCTCGTTAGGTTACGAGTACACTGGACAGGACTCGTCGGGAACTGACCGGTTGATATTATACCTATCGTCAATTATCAGTTCCCAGGTGACATGAGTACAGCTTAGTCCGCTGACTTGACACTGTCACTTCGCCTCGAGTGTGTTCCCACTGTACTTTGATTACTACCCTACCACGGCTCAAAGGAGTCGTGCAAACAGGTAGTAGTTGGGTGCAGTCCCGAAGCACTTGGAGGAAGTGACGGTTAGACAGGATTCGTCTCTCCCGGTATTGGGGGTTGACATCGTGCTGTGTCTAGGAGAGCCATTACACGAGTAGTCCCTGGCCAGGGCAAGTGAGATATACTGGTAGGCTTCCAGTGTTATCTCAGGGTGTTTTGGGCTTCACTCCGACATGACTTGTACCGCTATTAGGGGACTGACGTTTACCGCCCCCTAGGCCCGCCATGCGATGTATCATACGAACAGACCGGACTGTACGGAGACTGTCACATTCAGGCTCAGTAGGAGTTCAGATGGGTTTCACCTCGTCAGTCTTCTTGTCGGCATCTACCCGGGGACCGTTACGCACAGCTAGTGCCGCTTGCGGTCTGTGGTTAAACCCACTGCCAGCGTAGTGTCGAGTCTTTAGAGTCCTACACAGAAAGCTATTCGCCTTTAGGCAAAAGAGTAGAGGTCGCATGGTTTTGCGACAGGTCGCATGGTTTTGCGACAGGGTTCGGTCACATCCGTGCACTTATGCACGTACAGTGTCCGGACAGTTAACACTAGCGGGCTTTGGTTTAAGCCAGATCCTAGTGTACGTTTTGGGATTGGTTTTATCCAGTATGTATTCGTGTTCCTTGGAACGCGGATGCGGGTGTGTATGCACAGTTGACGGAAAGACAGAGGCAGAGGATTCTCATTAGGGTTGTTGACCGTTGACTGTTGACTATTGACTTTTTGCTCAACCCTAATGAGAATATGATATGTAATTAACAATAATATTAATTAAGTATTATAGTGACATGGTTGTTGTGGGGTTGACTTTGTTGACTTGTTGACTTTGTTGACCGGTTGACTAGGTTGGACTAGTTGACCATCATGATGACAATGGCTATCATTTCATGGCAAAGACTTTTGCTTGCTTGATCTCTTGTGCAAAATGAGTGCATGAAATGATATGGCTATTGTTGCTTAAACCATCACTAATACTTGATTGCTATTATTGGTTATGATGGTTTTGGATTAAGAGAGCCAAGAGAGAAAAGTCTTGCTCATTCTTTCATTTTCCTTTCTCTCTCTTGTGTTCTTGAGCTCTCATCTCCTTCTTCTTTCTCTCCCTCTCTTTAGTCTATGATTCACTTGTCTCATGTGTTGAGAACCATAGAGAAAAATCCCAACACACTCTCCTCTACTCACTCTAGCTCACAAGGTTTAGCAAACCGAGTGAACTAGTTTCTTCAAAGTTCGAAGAAGAAGCCAAAGGTAGAAGATTTCAGGTGGATCGATCATCGCGCAAGGAGACGACGGGGTGAAGCCGATCCGGACAACCATCGAGGCTTAAAGACGAAGGAGTTCAAGAAAGAAAGGTATAACCCCCTAACCGAGTAGTTAACAACTCCTAGTTAGGTTGTTAGTTAGATGTTTAACAAAGATCCGGTTTTGAGTCCATGTTACCGCCTCTAGAAAATTGTTTTTCACCAAATTCCGCATGCCCGAAAGTACCGGGAGAGGTAGCATGGACTTACACTAAGCCCATGTAACTGATTACATATATGGGATCCTGACCCGGTATCTAATACCCAGGACGTAGAGGAAATGGAGAAACATCTCTGTAACGAACACACCCGAAGAAAATGCATCAACATGTACTTTCTTCATTCGGGTGGCATGAGAATCCTGGTATTCCCCTATATCCTGTTCAGTCTTATAACTCTTATAAGAAAGAACGGAACCAACGTTCCCCAGCACAGTATAACATGCGGGTTCGTTCAATACATCCATATTATTATCTTTATTAAGGCATGATATGGTCGCTACCGGGAGAGAAAGAGAAGAAAACACTTTAGCGTATGCTCTTGCAAGATCAGATTGGTTATTATCTTATCTAATCAGGATGGCTCCCACTGTTTTTTTATCAAATCTTCCTTCAAACCTTAAAAGGAAAGACTGGCCGGGATTAATTACACCCTACAATTTCGCCAATCTTTCAGCCAGGCCAGTGTCGGTACTTTGAGGGAGGTTCCCCGTGCTTTCGCACGGACCTAATTAAAGTAAACCTCATTTTTCCAGAGGCGTAACCCCGTTGACACCTTTCTAGACACCTACTTGATCGGCTAATTGTCCTGTGTAAAACTCTCCCGGGAGTAACAATTGCTCGCAGTGGGTATCGGGATCCAACTATCTCATAGAAGGTATGCAATCTCATTGCAAATCTCAACACTTGAAATTCCCGATAATATTTTGCCCCTAGCAATTTATGACCTTAACATAGTCAACAAATCATAATTGCTAGTCAAGTTCAACCTGTCATTTTCCGATTGAATTAAACCCACCTGAACGACCCTTAACATAGTCAACAAAGTCGTACAACTACCCTAATCCAATCACATCTCATGTTTTAGCAGATAAGTACTAATTAGCTACCGCACACTACGCCTTAACATAGTCAACAAACGTAGCACGAATACTAACTAGTCTTTATCTGAAATGACGGAGGGCTACGCAGGTTTTTCAGAAAACCATGAGCGTAATGAACTTGATATCGTCGTAGAATCAAGTGAATTTTGAAATGGAGTGATTTTGAGGCTTTTATTAGTTTTGCTAAAGAGGTCACTCCCGGTGAAGGGATCTCGGCTCTTTCCTTATGGAATAAGGTGCAGGATATATCATATACATCGTTATGCAAAGCAAAACTCCAAAAGCAGTCAAAAGTCAAACCGAGTGTTGTAGCATCTGCCAGTTTTGCTAAAGAGATCACTCCCGGTGAAGGGATCTCGGCTCTTTCCCCATCGAATAAGGTGCAGGGTATATCATATATACCGCTATGCAAAGCAAAATTGTAGCTACCCTTTTTATTTGAAAATTTGATTCTACAACATCTATTAGGTTTCTTTTCTTTCATTAATCACATTAATGAAGTCCCATCATTTAAGTCACCTAAACATCACAGATAAATACGACGTACACTTATGCCATCCGCATTCGCCTCGATGTCCCCTCGTGCACCGTTAGGTTAGGTAACTAACGGCAGAGCAGGGCAGGGCTAGCGTAGGTGTAAAACATAAGTAACGCCTATATAATATATCATATATACTATATACAGTATTTATCACAGAACATCAATTGATCACATCACAGATATCGCAGCAGAAGAAACATATGAAACATTGGATATACTAGGACGTCCGTGTTTTATTTTGAGCCTCTGTAAAACACGGATTCCACGGTCGCGATGAATAGCCAAACCCACACCCCTAGACCCCTACGAGAGCGGTAAGCAACCCTGCCAATTCTAGGGTTAGGAGACCCGGACCCGACTCCTCGAGTTGGTCTCCCACTGGACCCTAGAACCCGGTTACTTGAGCTCCCCTCCTTGGGTCTATCCTAGTGCGGAAAAGTAAATAATATACAAAAGGTGACATCAACCTCGACACGGAAGTGCCCCAATAAAAGAATATTACATACAATTTAAATTTTACATGAATGAAAATAAAAACTCTCATCTCACATAAAACCCCCGGCTATTCAGAACGCGACGATCCAATATAACATATCCAGCAACACAGAACATCACATGTCATCAACGTAAGTAAATATGCGCATCCCAATTGTCGTTGACATATAGTAACGAAACTGGCAATATCACATATTACACTTACGGTCGCAGAAAAGAAACTGTAAAACTACAACATTTGGAATCCACAATCTCTTTAGACATCGTAAATCCGAAATATCACATATTTCGCATTTCATGCCTAACTTGTATGAATTCCACATATTGTATCACATTCCAGATAAATAGACAGTATTAAACTTTCCGATCGAATAATCAAATACTCAAGATTTCCTAAATAGCTCAACACTTGAGTGGAGTTCAAAAATTCCAGAATACGTCACAATAGCAACGGTCCAGCCGTAGAAGGGTCAAGCCAACGCCTCACATGTGGCACGCCGTACTGCCCCAAACCCTAAGGTTCAAAGGGAAGTTCAAGACGGTCATATAATCGAGTTAAGGTTTGTTGTCTTCTAGAGGGTCCGTCATATTTCTTGCACGTTTTTCCGAAAGATTCAAAACCGAGAAAAATTCAACACTTGAATATTTTTTCGTGCCGGGAAAAATTGAGTTAATGATATCCGTTCGAACATTTTAATACTTTCTAAATTATCCGGAAAAACAGAACAAAATTAAATTCTCCGATCGAATCGACGATTTCAAAATAAACCCCAAAATTACTCAACACTTGAGTCAGATATAAAATACCCAGAAATATCAGTAAACAATTTGGAACTTTACTGAGCAAAACGACAAGGGTGACGTCACCATATGGCCGCGGAATCGCCGCACAAGCCAGGCTCGTGCCGCGGTTCCGCGGCTCTTTGGGCGCCACTCTGCGTCGTTTTGCACAGTATTACTTATATTTGCCTGCTGATTTTTTTAAGCATTTTTAATTTGGAAAAATCCCAGATTTTAAAAAATGTACAGAGAGGGTTTAATTTCGACGTGTTCGGGTTCGTTCGGAGTTTTAACTTCGTTAACACATCGCCTAATGCTTTAGCTAGGCTCTGATACCACTGTAGGGTTACTAGGCACACTAACGAGGCTCAACAAGGCATCGACCATGCCAAAATTAAATTTTTATGTGCGGAATAACACTAAGCAAGATCGTTAACTAGAGTTTAGGCGAATCATTTAGCAAGTAAACAACTTTACTCTAAAGGGAATACGAAATACAACCTTTGTAGATCGGTCCTTCACTTCTAGAGCTCCTTGATGAAGTCCTTTCGCTGCAATCAAGCTTCTCCCGGACTCTTGCATGGCTTCACGACGCGAATGATGCGACCTTGCTTGAAATCTCCGAGGCCGAAGATGATCTACGTCGAGGAAATTCCGACTCAAGCTCCTACTTCACTAACTAGAGAAATAGTGAAGTAAATACCCTAAACTAAAGTGCTAGTCTAGTAGAGGATGGAGAAATAGGAAGTGGGTTCTCTTTAGAATTTTGTTTCTCACACTCTTTCTCACTTTGGATCAAACCCTAGTTTTCTTTCTCCTTTTCACAAATGAAGAAGATGAACAAAAGAAAGAGGAAAGGATAATGATCAAGTGAGTTTGCTAACCATGGTGAGAGAGTATCATATACTAACCCTTGTGGAGACTTTACCATAGCTAAGTGTAAATGGTTAGGTTAAACAAATATCTAAGGTAAAACAAAACAAGTGGACTTTTTCAAAGTAACCACAAGCTTCTACAAGTTTCATGCTTATGAAAGAAATTCCACTAATTTGTAATTACCTTAAATAAATGTAAACCACCATTTAAAAATAGAATGGTGTGAGTCTTGTACAACCATGTTTAGTGTATCATCAACCATGATACAAAACAAAACACTTTTAATATATATATCATATATATATATATATATATATTCAAGTGTGCAAGTGTGAGAAAAACCCTAAAGTGAATAAGTGTTAGCAAATGTAAATTAGTATATCTAATATACAATTATACACTTAATTATTAAATCAACACTTGACTTAATAATCCGGTCATATCTCATATAACCGGCTAACATCCATCGTATCGACTTATCGAATCAACACTTGATTCGATAACCCGGTCATATCATATATGACCGACCGATACATAAAGTCGCGAGAATAGAATACGGAATCACATACACGCATATATTCTCGGTCTCGCACATATCACATATGCGCTCTTATTTCGTTTCGCCTGAGCCAGTAAAACCTCTGTGTAGGACTCTAAAGACTCGTCAATACGCCGGCAGTAGATGATGATCACATCACGCACCCACAAGCCGTCAGCGGTACTAGTGATTGGTAAAGATTCTGCGTGTTCAAGTTTAGTTAATTACCGCAATCAAAACGGTTTCGCTTGTAGCTAGCCGGTTGAGTACGGGTCGTCCGCAGGGAGATGGGAATCTTTTTCTATGTGCTTTAACGAGTTAAGTCCGAAAGTCCAGATTTGTTTGTGATTATCTAAGTGTTAGAATGATATGTAAAGAGAGCTTGTTAGGGTTAGGATTAGGTTAGTTTGAGTTAGGAGTCGCTCACTTTTTTCGTTGCCACTCTTAATATTGGTGTTACGGTAATCGGCAACAACGAGGATTAGCACGACTAGGAAGGAACTTGCGAGTATAAGCTAGGCTTTCCAATGCTTAAGTCCTTCCTTTTAGTACTTGTCCGTCCGTTCTTGGCTCTTAGCCATAACCTCCGGTTAATTCAACCACAACCGGTCTCACTACGGAATCACCGCTATCATGTAGGATAGGGTGCCGTAGGGAGCGGATTGTGGTTCAATTAACGGGAGTCGATTTAAGATGTTGGGCAAGGAAAGAGTGAGAGAGATTTCATTCTCTCAAACTTCCCTTATCCTACCCTAACAAGTATGGAAACTACTCACACATCATAATGAAAAGAAAATAAAACAAAGAGGAAGATAGAAAGAAAGAGATTAGAAGATAACAACTAGCTATTTGCGACCTCACCTTGGCAAGGATCAAGCGTAAGCATCATGGTTGTTTTAAGGATAAAGAAAAAGAGAAAGAAAGAAACAACAAGAAATAACAACAACTAAGTTAACAAATGAAAATTACAAGCATTTAACATAAGAGCAAGACAAGTATGATAATAAAATGAACTTCTTTATTCATCATTCTTCACTCACAAAAGCTCACTACAAGTTTTTCAATGGAGAAGAGATGAGAAGAGGAAGAAGAACAAGTATTCTAAAACCTAGAAAATACAAGATTAAGCACCCTGGCTTTGGCAACTTCTGGACTATTTATAGGCAGGCAACAGAAATTCTAGGGCAACATTCTGGACCCATGTAAAAAGACCAAACAACCCCTGAAGTTTCGTCAACTGCGGCGCCAGTACGGCCGCGGATCCGCGGCCTAGACCCCCTATTGGCCGCGGATCCGTGGCTATATAGAGGAGTTAGCTCCTCGGGTTTTGTGGGTTGTCCTGGTTTTCTTTTCTCTGCAGTTTGGCATATGATTTTTCTGATAAACTTTCCACATTTCTTCCAGAATTTCTGTTGATCAAATGGTGATTTGATGTAGATCTTTTTGTCATGATTTCCTCGAGCTCCGCGTAGATTTCTTGGATCTTGTGTTGCCATTGAGCCTTGTGCATGAAAATGACATTGATTTGCCATTTTGTCTCTTAAACTGGTGTGTGGCAACAGACGGATAAAGAGCGGAGACCCGTGTTTTATCTGTGGTTGGCAGGAACCCGGATTTTGTCATGTTTTTTCCATGAATTTCACCGTTAAGAGCCGAGAACCTGTATCCTGCAATTAACTAGCAAACACGGCTCAAGAGTACCCACCGATAAGCAATATGATAAAAATTAGGCGGTATAAAAATGCAATAATCTGATATGAACAAATACCCCCAAACTTATCATTTGCTCGTCCCGAGCAAAGCCAATTTATTCACAAAAAATTTCCTAACCTCACTTTCGCAGGGAACGCGATTGCACTGAGCATGTGCAACAAGCCGTTAAACCTCTAGGTGTCCCTAGTAGGAGGAGTGTTGTCTCCTGAGGGTTTTCAGCGGATTACACCCACAAAATCCAGTCAAATTATTTTTGTAAAATAACTAAGATTCAAACTCTAAAGTTTTGTTTCAGAAAGTAACAATTCTATTATCCTATGTCTAGACTATCGAACCTTTATTTTTCACACCTCGCTTCTTATTTAACTACAGATTTTATATGTCTTTACGTGCAGTGCAAATAGTGTCGTTAAGTTTCAGAAGGATCGAATAAAGTCATCATATCATACAATAAGTCCAGATAAATTTTTTTAAAAGGATCACATAAGTTTTATAAAGAGTTAAGCATTTTTCAAGTTTCGTTTTCCAGTAAAGTTTCAACTTCAGAATTTCAATCTTCCCTAACAGGAAACTAGGTCTTATTTTTCACTCCACCTTTTTCTTGTTTTCATTTCATACACACCTCTGTGAACGTGCAATAGTCTTTATCATAGAATCAAACCTTCATATCTCCGCTAAATTTTTTTTTATAAAAGCCTGTCTTTTATCAAGATTATTCTCACACAAAGAACCGTTAGGAATTTTAACTCGGAGAGAACACTTGCTTGACATTGTTTTAATCTGAACTTTCTAGGCTTCTTAGCGAGCTTTGGGCCAATGCACCCAAACCAGTTGGCTTTAGGGCATTAGGTGTAGAAACACCCCAGCGGACTTAATTACTCAAGTTACCCAGGTCCAAAAACAAAAGACAGTTTGGCATGAAAATCATGATGATTTAATACGAATGGAGATATAACCGGCAGTTCAATTATTTTTTTGGATAAAAGATGTGTTTAGTGGGATCGGTGTGTAATCATTCCAATCAAGTTTCAGATGGGTTATTTTTCAGACTTAGTTCCAATTAAGGCATCAATAACATTCCTTCATATTCACTTCACTCCATAAACTATTCTTGATATTACTTATTTCAGAACAGACCTATTTGATCCTCAGAAAATCATTTATCCAAGGAAAAGTTTTTAGACATAAAAGACTTGTCATCTAATTTCCAAAACTCACGATACGTGTAGTGTGATGTAAAGACGTATATCAGCTATAGTTAACTTCAAAGGAGAGTTATCTTTCAGGTTTTCAAAATCTAAAAATAAGATTTAGTTATTCTTATCTTATCAAACAAAACCGTCGAAATGTTGAATCAGAGTCCTCCCACTAGCTAACTTGACAAAAAGGTTTTTATGTTTTTAGAAAATTTTCAGATTTTTATGGATTTTATGGATTTTAATATGCAGATGCAGAATATACATATGAATGCGAAGGTAAGAAATGCGTACCGAGCGTACCCCCAAACTTAAACTAGACAGTGTCCTCACTGTCATTGCATGAAGAGATCATTTGAAGGGTCAAAATTGTCGGTTAGATATACACAAAATTTTTATTTTTATTTTTTTGTGTTTTTGGTTTTAAGAAAAAGAAAAAGAAAAAGAATATCCACAAAAATCTACAAAATGGTATATACATACCCCCAAACTTATTTGGAACAGTGTCCACTGTTCTTGGCTGGATAACCGAAGTTTGGTGGTAGGCAGAGGAAGATTATGCAGGGTAAACCGGCTCCTGTAAGACTAGGAGCTCCTCTGTTGGTTCGGTGCTAAGGTACGGTTTTAGTCGGTGTCCGTTCACTTTGAAAAATGAACCGTCCTTTGGATTATCCAAATCCACAGCGCCATGCGGATACACATTCCGCACAAAATACGGCCCTTTCCAGCGAGATCTGAGCTTTCCTGGATGGAAGTGTAGTCGGGTGTCGTAAAGCAGTAACTGCTGACCAGGTACGAAGGTTTTGCGCAAAAGGTGTTTATCGTGAAACACCTTCGTTCGGTTCTTAACGACAACCGCGTTATCGTAAGCCTCATCCCTAAGCTCGCTTAATTCGTTCAACTGCAGCTTCCGATGGCTGCCCGCATCTTCGAGAGACAGATTCAGCTCCTTTATCGCCCAAAATGCGCGATGCTCTATTTCGACAGGTAAGTGGCAAGCTTTTCCGTACACAAGCCGATAGGGAGACATGCCAAGATCGGTCTTATAAGCGGTTCGAAATGCCCAAAAAGCATCAGTGAGTTTCAGCGACCAATCCTTACGGTTCTTGGAAACCGTCTTCTCCAGTATCTGCTTGATTTGCCGATTTGAAACTTCGGCCTGCCCGCAGGTTTGGGGGTGGTAGGGCGTAGAGAGCTTATGATTAATGGAATATTTTCGCATCAAGGCCTCGAAAGTCTTGTTGCAGAAATGACTTCCATTGTCGCTAATGATCGCTCGGGGGTGCCCAAAACGGGAGAAAATGTTTTCTTTAAGAAACCTAACGACAACCTTATTGTTGTTAGTCCGACTGGGCACAGCCTCGACCCACTTAGAGACGTAATCAACAGCGAGAAGGATGTACAAGTTCCCGAAAGAGCTGGGAAACGGCCCCATGAAATCTATCCCCCAAACATCGAAAATCTCCACAACCAAGATCGGTTGGAGCGGCATCTCGTTCCTCCGGGATATCCGGCCCAAGTGTTGGCACCGGGAGCAAGTCTTGCAATAGTCATGAGCGTCTTTGAAGAGTTATGGCCAGTAGAAACCACATTGCAAGATCTTCTCAGCTGTCTTTCTGGGGCTGGGGCCAAAATGCCCGCCACATGCTTGATCGTGGCAAAATGACAGCACACTCTTGAATTCCTCGTCAGGGACACACCGACGAATAATCTGGTCGGGACAGTACTTGAACAGATAGGGTTTGTCCCAGTAAAAGTGTTTTACTTGGGATAAGAAGCGAAGTCTGTCCTGACTTGACCATTCAGTCGGTAGTAATCCCGTGGCCAAATAGTTCACAATATCTGCGAACCAGGGTTTGCAAGATACTGTCAAGAGCTGTTCATCCGGGAAAACGTCGTTGATCGGAATTGGAAGCGAAGGCGAAGAAGGAAGTCGTGAGAGATGGTCGGCAACTACGTTTTCACATCCTCGTTTGTCTTTAATGACAAGGTCAAACTCTTGAAGCAAGAGGATCCAACGTATTAACCGAGATTTTGCATCTTTCTTCGCAAAAAGATGGCGCAGAGCAGAATGGTCAGTATAGACAATGACTGGAGAGCCGATGAGGTAGGGCCTGAACTTTTCTAAAGCAAATACAACAGCCAAGAATTCCTTCTCAGTCGTTGTATAATTGAGTTGGGCGTCGTTCAGGGTTCGGCTCGCATAATAGATTACGTGCGGCATCTTGTTTATGTATTGTCCAAGGACAGCACCAATGGTAAAGTCGGATGCATCGCATATAATCTCAAATGGGTGCGTCCAGTCAGGCGAAGAAAGAACGGGAGCAGAAGTGAGTGAGCTTTTCAATGACTCGAATGCAGTCACACAACTCGAGTTGAAGTCGAATGGCGTATCCTTGGCTAGCAAAAGAGTCAAGGGCCTGGCAATCTTGCTAAAGTCCTTGATGAACCGTCTATAGAAACCGGCATGGCCAAGGAACGCTCGGATGTCTCGGACGCATCTGGGAGGAGGTAGATTGGAAATGACCTCAATCTTTGCTTTGTCAACCTCTATGCCATTTTGCGAGATGATATGTCCTAAGACAATACCTTCGCGCACCATGAAGTGGCACTTCTCCCAATTCAAAGTGAGATTCTTGTCCTTACATCGAGTAAGGACAACGTCCAGATGCAGCAAACACTCGCTGAAGGAATCGCCGAAGATGGAGAAATCATCCATGAAGATCTCCAGAAATTTTTCCACCATGTCTGAGAAGATTCCCATCATACACCGCTGGAAGGTAGCGGGCGCATTGCATAACCCAAAGGGCATGCGACGATATGCAAACATGCCGAAAGGACAAGTGAAAGTGGTCTTGTCCTGGTCTTTTTCGGCGATGGGAATTTGATTATAGCCAGAGTAGCCATCAAGAAAGCAGTAGTACTCGTGTCCGGCCAATCGTTCAAGCATTTAGTCAATGAAAGGTAGCGGAAAGTGGTCCTTCCGCGTTGCGGCGTTGAGTTTTCTGTAATCGATGCATACTCGCCACCCAGTTTGGGTGCGAGTAGGGATTAACTCGTTCGCCTCGTTAGTGATGACCGTTATACCTGATTTCTTGGGGACAACGTGAATGGGGCTAACCCACTGGCTATCAGAGATAGGGTAAATGATACCACTATCCAGACATTTGACGATCTCCTTCTTCACAGCCTCTTTCATGACTGGATTGAGACGTCTTTGTGGATCCCGGGCTGGTTTGGCATCATCCATCAGATGAATGTGATGTTCAACGATCAGGGGACTAATCCCCTTGATGTCCGCCATGGACCAGCCAAAAGCTTGCCTGTTGCTGTGCAAGACCGCGAGAAGGGCTTTCTCTTGCTCTGGAGCTAGAGAAGCCGAGATGATGACAGGTAGGGTCTCGTTCTCACCTAAGTAAGCGTACTTAAGGTGAGACGGCAAAGGCTTGAGTTCAAGCGTGGGAGGAGAAACGATTGAAGGCAAGATTGGTGCAGAGGTCTCGAGCTCAAAGGACTCCAGCAAAGATTCAAAACGAGTGTAAGCGACCGAGTCGGATGGTTCAGGTAACTCATCCGGAAATTCGAAGGATTCAAACTCGGGTTGCGAGCGGCTAAGATCGTTCAAGAACGTGAAACACTCATAGTCGTTGTCGGGCGCAGAAACAGCAGCAGGTTTGAGGAGGAACGCCCTAGTGGCGTTAAGGTTAGCATGATCGAACAGAAACTCCTCGAATTCACACTCTTCAGGGGTGATCTCCTGGATCGAGCAGACGTCCAGTATATGAGCATTAGGTTCGGAGGGCTGATTCCCTAACCTAAAAATGTTGAGTTCAATTGTCATGTTTCCAAAAGAGAGGTTCATCGAACCATTGCGACAATTGATCACAGCATTTGAGGTTGCAAGGAATGGGCGACCGAGTATCACCGGAATTTGATTCCGGGGGTTAGCTACAGGCTGTGTGTCTAATACAATGAAGTCAACGGGGAATATGAAGTCCCCGACTTTGATTAACACATCCTCTAGCTCACCCCTAGGATGGGTGATCGATCGGTCGGCCATTTGGAGAGTACAGTGTGTGGGTTTCAGCTCTCCTACGCCTAATTGCTCGTATACTGAGTACGGAAGCAGGTTAACAATGGCACCAAGATCTAATAGTGCGCAGTTGATGTTCTTATCCCCAATGGTAATAGAAATCGTAGGACAGCCAGGGTCCTTCCGTTTTTGTGGTAAAGATTGGGTAAGAGCATCACTCACAGCACTAGCCAAGAAAACTTTCTTTGGTACCTGAGACTTCCTCTTTTTCATGCACAAGTCCTTTAAGATTTTAGCATAGGACGGGACTTGTTGGACAGCATCTAAAAGAGGAATGTTAATGTTAACCTGCTTAAATAACTCCAGAATCTTCTCCATTTGAGAATTTTGTTTATTAGACCTCAACCGGTTTGGAAATGGGACGTTTTTAAAATTGGTTGAGTCTAATGCTTATGGAGGAGATTGTGGAGTTGGAACGGATCCTAGAACAGGTGTTTTCGTGGAGTGAGAAGTGGGTCCGTTCAGAGCAGAAGAAGAAGGAGAGCCTTTTGAAGAATGGAGAATAGGCTCAGAAGATGAAGAAGCAGGAGAAGAAGAAGAAGCAGCGGCCGGGGTGTCATCGTTGATCCGTGTGCCAATGTTGTTTTGCAGCATCCTTCCCGATCTCAATGTGGTCACGACACTCACATTATGGTTCTGTTGTTCAAGAGCAACATGTACATTCTGTGGGTGACCAGGATTTGGGAGTGGCTGGGACGGGAGCTTCCCCTTCTCTCGCTCGCTTAAGGTCGCATTCAGCTGTGCAATCTGGGCCTCGATGGTTTTGATGCTTTGCCCGTGAGCGGCAGTGTGTTGCACTAAGGACTGAATGGAAGACTGGATGTTGGCGGTGGATTGTGTCGATTGTTTAACGAACGCCTCCAGACTTCGTTCGAGCGAGGAAACCTTATCGTTGTTTGACGGAACAAAATTGTTTTGGGGAAAAGAATTGTTGGGTGCAAAGTTGTTCGTCTGATTTTGAAAAGGTTGGGGTTGGAAGGGCTGCTGAAACTGATGTTGAGTTTATTGTTGCGCTTGTTGTTGCGGAGGAGGGGGCTTTTGGAAATTGTTGCCTTGGAATTGATTCTGATTCTGATTCCAGGCGAAATTGGGGTGGTTCCTCCAACCGGGATTGTAGGTGGAAGAGTATGGATCATTTCTCGGTCTTTGCTAAAATGCAGCATTAACCTGATCCTGTCCTTGAGAGGGTGGATTGTAAGGACACTCTTCGGTCAAGTGAGAAGGATCGGAACAACAAGCGCAAATGGTACGAAGGGGGAGAACAGGGGTAGGAGCAGGAGAAGAAAATTTGCTCTCTATGGCTTTAAGCTTTCTCGTTATTGCAGCCATTTCAGTTTTCATCGCAATAGAGACATCAAGTTGGTGAATTCCTACCCTAGACTGACCGGTAGAAATGGAGGTAGAAGAAAAAGAAGTCGGTCTGGTGCTCTCCCATTGTAGCGTTTGCTCCGCAAGGTCGTCAAAGAATTGCCACGCTTCCTCGTCAGATTTCGATAGGAAGTGGCCCTGACAGATGGTTTCCAACAACTGCTTTGTTGCTGGGTTCAGGCCCTCGTATAAGGTTTGGCAAAGTTGCCATCTCTCGATACCATGGTGAGGACACTGAACAAGAAGGTCTTTGTACCGGTCAAAGCACTTCCAGAAGGGTTCAGAAGGAAGCTGAGAGAATTGGTTGATTTCATTGCGGATCCTTACGGTTTTATGATTCGGATAAAATTTCTTTAGAAACGCTTTTACAAACTCGTCCCAACTGGTTATAGAGTGGGAAGCGGTGCTATACAGCCATTTTTCAGCAAGATCGCATAAAGTGAACGGAATGACCCGTAGACATATAGCATCGTCCGACAGTTGGGTAGTTTTCATCATGGCACAAACGTTTTGAAATTTATTGATGAAGATATAGGCATCTTCAGATTCAAGCCCATGAAATCGTGGAAGCATGTTGATGAAGTGGGGCTTAATTTCAAAATTATCCCCATTGGCCGATGGAAGAGAAAGGCAGGTGGGAAGTGCAGAACGGGTGGGATAGAAACGTTCCTGGAGCGCGATTCGCTGCGGCGCTACAACAGGCGGTGGTGGTGGGTTATTGGTCTCCGTAGGAGGTGGAGCCAATCCAGGGGTAGTCAAAGAGATGTTCGGATTAAATCCTGACATCGTGGAAGAAGAGGTTGGTGATGGTGAAGGTGAAGATGTATGAACAGAATTCCGGTCAACGTCGGAGTTGGCCGGCAAAGGTAAAGGTGAAAGAGGAGTGGACAGAGTTTCGACGTCTGAGTCAATCGTGTAGTCGGTAGCGACTAACGTAACGCGGACTAGGCGGGCGCTAGTGTCCCGAGTCCAAGCGGACATACACTAAATGAGTTTAGTATAGTCAAAACGGAGAAGGTGAGGGTAAGAAAACATCAATGGAGAAAGGCGACAAAGGGCAAGTTTTTATAAAAGTTTTTGATTTTTTTCCTTTTTTTTATTTTATTTTTAGAAAGAGCTTTATAGAAATATGTACGGACTTACGGCTTTAAGCAATCACAAACAAGATATGCACAATCACACCTAGATCTAGGGCCACCTAGGTCTGCTAGACAGCTCCTAACTGTTCCAGAGGGCTAGAAATAGGACCTCAAACCGCCTCTTCTCCGTCAATTGCGACCAGGTAAGTGCCAGGTAAGTGGGAGGTTGTCCATCGCTTTCGCGAAGTTCCTTAATTAAATAACCACTTGCCTTCGACACACTTGCCTAGACACCGCAAAAGTCAGATAGGATAAACGGCCGATGCCTGTAACTAGTCCTCTGTTCTATTGAGCGCGAAGTCCTTAGGGCTGAGTCTAGTATTTTTTAATTAACAATGGTCAATGCATATGCTTTTTGTGATTTCTGGGGTCCTGGAAAGGGTGATGAAATCCCCACCCAATCTGAATTGGTTTCAAGCCCCTTAAGTCCGTATTAATGAATGCAAAGCGGTAACAAATCAACTACAACCAATTTTTATTTTTTAGCGCGGCGCAAAGAATCCTGCACAAGAACAGTTTATTGGAAGGGGGAGAGAATTTGCGCAAAGAATGCTGCAGAAAACACAGTTTAATGGAGTCCAGAGGAGTGGGAGAGAGGAAAGAGATACTCACAGAAAAAATGGCACCCTGAAGGCCCCAAACGGCCGCGGTTCCGCGGCCTAAGCTTGCTTATGCCGCGGTTCCGCGGCAGTAAGGTGGGTTTAGGCTTCTGAATTTCTTGGGTGGGCTTCCTTGGATGTCCTCTGCTTGTCTGGATTTGCTGAATCTTGATTTGCTCACTGTATCTGCTCCAGATTTTTACGGTAGACCGTTAGCTTCGTTATGATCCGTCGCGGTATAGCCGCGAAATATGGGTCTATCTTCCCACGTCTTTGGCACAGAACTTGAACTCCGTATTATCCTGCACACTTGCACAAAAACTAATAAAAAAAAAATAACAAGATGATTTTTTTTTACGACGTATATTTTTTTGTTTTGTTTTTCGGTTATATTTATATTCACAAGTTAACCCGAAATTACACAAAGAAATAAACTACCGTCTCCCCGGCAACGGCGCCATTTGATTGGTAAAGATTCTGCGTGTTCAAGTTTAGTTAATTACCGCAATCAAAACGGTTTCGCTTGTAGCTAGCCGGTTGAGTACGGGTCGTCCGCAGGGAGATGGGAATCTTTTTCTATGTGCTTTAACGAGTTAAGTCCGAAAGTCCAGATTTGTTTGTGATTTTCTAAGTGTTAGAATGATATGTAAAGAGAGCTTGTTACGGTTAGGATTAGGTTAGTTTGAGTTAGGAGTCGCTCACTTCTTTCGTTGCCACTCTTAATATCGGTGTTACGGTAATCGGCAACAACGGGGATTAGCACGACTAGGAAGGAACTTGCGAGTATAAGCTAGGCTTTCCAACGCTTAAGTCCTTCCTTTTGGTGCTTGTCCGTCCGTTCTTGGCTCTTAGCCATAACCTCCGGTTAATTCAACCACAACCGGTCTCACTACGGAATCACCGCTATCATGTAGGATAGGGTGCCGTAGGGAGCGGATTGTGGTTCAATTAACGGGAGTCGATTTAAGATGTTGGGCAAGGAAAGAGTGAGAGAGATTTCCTTCTCTCAAACTTCCCTTATCCTACCCTAACAAGTATGGAAACTACTCATACATCATAATGAAAAGAAAATAAAACAAAGAGGAAGATAGAAAGAAAGAGATTAGAAGATAACAACTAGCTATTTGCGACCCCACCTTGGCAAGGATCAAGCGTAAGCATCATGGTTGTTTTAAGGATAAAGAAAAAGAGAAAGAAAGAAACAACAAGAAATAACAACAACTAAGTTAACAAATGAAAATTACAAGCATTTAACATAAGAGCAAGACAGGTATGATAATAAAATGAACTTCTTTATTCATCATTCTTCACTCACAAAAGCTCACTACAAGTTTTTCAATGGAGAAGAGATGAGAAGAGGAAGAAGAACAAGTATTCTAGAACCTAGAAAATACAAGATTAAGCACCCTTGGCTTTGGCAACTTCTGGACTATTTATAGGCAGGCAACAGAAATTCTAGGGCAACATTCTAGACCCATGTAAAAAGACCAAACAACCCCTGAAGTTTCGTCAACTGCGGCGCCAGTACGGCCGCGGATCCGCGGCCTAGACCCCCTATTGGCCGCGGATCCGCGGCTATATAGAGGAGTTAGCTCCTCGGGTTTTGTGGGTTGTCCTGGTTTGCTTTTCTCTGCAGTTTGGCATATGATTTTTCTGATAAACTTTCCACATTTCTTCCAGAATTTCTGTTGATCAAATGGTGATTTGATGTGGATCTTTTTGTCATGATTTCCTCGAGCTCCGCGTAGATTTCTTGGATCTTTTGTTGCCATTGAGCCTTGTGCATGAAAATGACATTGATTTGCCATTTTGTCTCTTAAACTGGTGTGTGGCAACAGACGGATAAAGAGCGGAGACCCGTGTTTTATCTGTGGTTGGCAGGAACCAGGATTTTTTCGTGTTTTTTCCATGAATTTCACCGTTAAGAGCCGAGAACTTGTATCCTGCAATTAACTAGCAAACACGGCTCAAGAGTACCCACCGATAAGCAATATGATAAAAATTGGGCGGTATAAAAATGCAATAATCTGATATGAACAAATAGCTGGACGTAACGGCTACCCGGGTATTGAGCGATCAGAAGATCAGCAAGCAACCCCGCTCCAACTCCTGTGAAAGCCTGCCGGCAACACTTCCCGTACAGTCCGGTCTCCTCGTCTGATATGTCGCATATCAAGTCTAGGGGTGGTAAACGTCAGACCTCAATAACCGATAAGTCATGCCGATGTGAGGCTCATAACGGGTCGAGAAACTACTGGTAACACTTACCAGTAAATCTTTGAACAGCCCTGGCCAGGGACTTCCCTGTTACGGCCAATCGAGCACAGCGCAACATCAACCCCCAATACCGGGAGAGACGAAACCCCTCCTATCGCTCATTGCCTCCATGTGACTCGGGACTGTACCCAAAAACCACCGTTTTGCACGCCCTCATGGACGTGCTAAGGTGGAAATCAAAGCACTGTGGGAATCACACGAGACTCTATGACGATCTCGGGTCTACAGACTAACCTGCACAAGTGTCACCAGAGAACTGCCATCTGACGTGAGGTATAATACCATTTGGGAGTTCTCGGCGAGTTCGTCCAGTGTACCCAGTCTCCACTGATCACCCGTATACCATCTCTGATGTCAAACACCAATGGATATGGGATCATCCATCGCCCATCTCATGGGTCGAGAAGCGTATACGCTAGTCTACACTGGTATATCGATGCCCCGTCTCGATACACCCACGACTAGGGACTTTGAAGGATGTACTTATGGCCTACCATGTCCCCGCTAGTATGATCCGCATCATAGTCCAGGTAGTCAAGTTCACATCCTAAGGGCTTTACCAACATGTAATGATAAGACAGTATAAAGAGACAAGTATACATGTTAAAGTAAAGAGCAACCAGATAGCATACTATCATGTCGAGCAAGAAAGTCCTCTCTATATATGTCCAAGCATCCAATATAATATACATCATCTGTACAATACTGGCCTCTAGGGCATTCATACAACTAACACACGGCACAACACAGAACAACAACGTGAATGTCACGTTCGCAAATCCGTCTAAAAGAGCTATAGAAATTAGACAAGATTTACCTCTCGAATGACATTCACGGTCACAGATATAAAGTAAGCACTTTGAACTAACATATATAAAATTTTCGATCGACAAAATTTCCCGAAGTGGGCCCCAAGTACAATTCCCAGTACTCAAAATAATCTGGGCCAAAACAAAAAATACCAGAAACCCCAATTCCAAGTCAGAGACGACAGTAGAAAAATTGGTGCACTAAAGCTACAGTAGTGCGGCGGAATCGCGGCCAAAACGTAGGTAATGCCGCGGTTCTGCGGCGCTATGGTGGAGTTACACTTCCAAATTTCTACAGTGGTCTTAGAAAAGCCTGCTTGATTTTCTGACGTACCCAAAATAATTTTCAGACCACAAAAAAATTTCGACAGAAACTTCATTTTTGAAATTGCGGTTTCGGAAATTTTGTTTGATCGATGTTTTAAACAAGTTAGAACAAGCTAGTAAAGGTTAATGGCGTGGCTTTCATACCATGTAAGTCTACGGTAGTGCCCCGGCCGTCTATCCGAGGCCAAAATGCGGAAACGAAAATTTTTTCAAAACTTGAAACACGCGCTATCGCAGACTTTAATCCCGGATCGAACCATTAACCTATAACTAGCAAACTAGAGAAGGGTTAGAAAAGCTATACCGGTCGATCCGTGTCCTTCGGTCTTTGGCCACATCCCAAGCTCCTCGCGGCATCTCCGATCTCCGGTCTCCTCGTCGGAAAGGGCACCACATCTTCGAATCCTTTTACGGGCTCCCGCTTCATCCGAAGTAACTCAGACACGAAGTTTGCTAGCCGATGTTTCCAAGGCGGTATAGAGAATGTATGTGATCACTTTGTCTCAAGCATCCATTGATTCTCAATACATGAGAGTGTATGGATGGAGGTTGAAGATGAAGCCATGGTGGATGTTGTGAGCAAGATGAAGAAGAAGAAGAAGAGGCTCATTTCTTTTGTGTTATTGTGTTGATAAAAATGAGAGTGAGATCAAGAATAATACAAGAGCAATCCCAAGCCTATATGGCTGTCCACTCTCTCTCCAAGCATCATATCAACACAATAATCAAATCCTAATATGACATTAGCACAAGTAAAGAGACCATGAGTCACTAAACATGTCCATGTCACATTAAATGCACCTCATTATCATTTCCACTCACAATTTCCACATGTAAACATTAATCCAAATGTTTAAAACAAAAAGATACGGCAGCATCTAAAGTAAACTCATGACGGATCACAAGGATACCCCTCACATGTACATACATACCTGCATCCGCATTCCGACTGAATGCGAATGCGATGAGACTAAAGTAATCCAAAAAATCTAATAGTAGGATCCAGCTTAAACCAAAGTCCACTAGTATGATCCGCCAGATCATGATACGTGCACTACTGCACGTATATGATCGAACCCTGCCATAATACCATACGGCCTCTACAACGTTTCGCCCGAAACTTGAGAAACTGTCTGTGGGGGACTCTAAAGACTCGTCAATACTTTGGCTGTGGATTTAACCACTAGCACGTTAGTGGTACTAGCCGTACGTAACGGGCTACCAGGTATTGAACAAAAGGGAGGTTGATGAGCGAACTCATCCTGACACCCTACTGAGCCTGTTAGTGACAATATCCGTACAGTCTGGTCCGTTCATCTATGAGTATCGCATGTCGGGCCTAGGGGGTTGGTAAAAGTCAGACCCCCAAAAGCGGTACAAGTCGTGTCGGAGTGTAGCCCAGAACACCCTGAGATACTACTGGAATAGCTACCAGTAAATCTCCTGTCTTGGCCAAGGACTTCGTGTAATGGCTCTCCTAGACACAGCGCGATCTCACCTCCAATACCGGGAGAGAAGAAACCCGTGCCGATCCGCTCGCTGCCTCCATGTGGCCTGGGACTGTACCCAACTAAAACCTGTTTGCACGACTCCTTTGAGCCGTGGTAGGGTAGTAATCAAAGCACAGTGGGAACTCACACGAGACAAATGACGATCTCAGGTCGATGAACTAACCTGTACAAATGTCACCAGGGAACTGCTATCCGACGTCAGGTATAATACCAACTAGCATGTTCCCGGCGAGTCCTGTCCGGTGTACCCATAACCCAATGAGCACCTGTATACATCTTAGGTGAACCAACTGACACCAATGGCTTGTGAGACAGGCCACCGCCCCTCGTCAGGGTCTCAACTGTATACACTAGTCTACTCCGGAGCATCGATGCCCTGTCTCGAAAACTCCCACGACTAGGGACACTTTAAGGATGCGCTTATAGACCCCAGCTCCCACGTATATGATCGTCATCATACTGCTGGCCGTCAAGAAAGAATCTTATGGGCTCTATCAACGTGCAATAGTGATCTGTAATGTCACCTAAAGCATGTACACGATGATAAAGATAAACCAGATAGCATACTATCATTTCGAGTAAGACTGTCCTACCGGCATAGGTCCTCCCCCAATCATTGCAATCACGTGTCTGTGATCCAATAATTGACTTTGAGGGCACTATATCCAACATATATATATATATATATATATATATATATATGTACCGATGTCCCAGGTCACATCCGCAATAATCTCATATCAGGGGACCGGCAGGGTATAAATCATCTCGATCGACTCGCATCCATATACCAACATATCTTCATATCATCATATCATCGTATCCATCTTATATTCTTTCATCGCATTTATATCTCACATCAAGTCGAGTTTACATAAACATTCTATCTCTACTATAAGTATAAGTATCTAATCTAACATACACACCCGAACCATACAAGCGGATTTTAAAAGAAGCGAATCGTAGTTTTGAAAATAGGAGTTACAGTGTTTTTAAGAAAAAGATATCATTTGAAAATCCGTAACGTCCCCCAAGGTATCTGTTTAAAAGATGCATACGATTCTTCAGTTTAGGAATAGGTATGGTTCGGATGACACATCTACGTCGACTATCTAGTCCTATAGTACCGTAAACGGCAATATCGTTAAACGTCATCCTCAAATTCCGTCATCACATATTAGCCGTGCTATATCGCTTCTAACTATCCTTAGTTTCTAATATGGTTTCACTAACTATCATTTAACTCTAACCCTAGTTTCTAAATCTTGGTTTCCTTAACTATATTCTATAAATCAGTTTCCATCAAGACTTTGCGGGGGTTCTATACGCCATCCACCCGACTTTCCCAGTAGATATAGATCTACTCACCGTGGTCTTCGCTTGCCGAAATCGTTGACGCCATGCTCCGTCGCCTCAGAATCAATGCGAGGGTTCCTACAATAACAACCCATATCGCGACGCTATTAAAATCAAGTTCTAAAATCCAAAACGGCACGTGCCTTGCTCGTAGGTTAGAACCTATAGCATACGCGTACAAAATCAACAAAACAACCCTTGTTGTTGATGTGCAAACATCCAACAACCCAATACAAATCCAAACATCAAAACTAAACATTTCAAAATATGGAAAACATATCCTAAATCACAAACAAGTGTTCCTAGATTTTGACTCAGGTGAAAAGTGGTTGCACAAACAAGTCTAGGGTTATGTATAGGGTCTATATGAGCTAAGGGGGCAACTTGGGCACCTATCTTCTCAGAGGGGCCAGCCGCACTAAGATAAATTCTGTCCAGGCCGGTTTTCCAGGTGAGTTGGGGTCTCATACTTTTACAGTGGGTGCTTAGTGGTCCTATTGGGTCTATAGAGTTGTTTGTTTGCCTCACACGGGTCATCCCAGATTTTCCTGCACACTCAAATTTTCTCACAAACCGACATGGATAGTTCTGTTTTGTGGTTTCAGGTTTTGTATTTGTGTTGGGTCTGGGTTTCTAGCACCAAAGGGGTTTAAGGTCACCGCTAAGGCTTATAAGCATAACCACGACTCAAAAATCCCTTCAAACCCTAACTAGGAATTCCCAAAGTTCACTAACTGATACGGAACAAATCCTAAGTTCGTGCATCGGGTTCACCTCTATAGCTCAGGTCAGGAATCGTGTCACCATGGTCAAGTAAGCACTCACAACAGCTTCCAGATCTCACCTATGGTCCTTACTGTAAGTCCATGCTACCTCTCCCGGTACTTTCGGGCATGCGGAATTTGGTGAAAAACAATTTTCTAGAGGCGGTAACATAGACTCAAAACCGGATCTTTGTTAAACATCTAACTAACATCCTAACTAGAGTTTACCTACTCGGTTAGGGGGCTATACCTTTCTTGAACTCCTTCGTCTTCGACTCCTTCCGGTGTACGGATCGGCCTCACCTCGTCGTCTCCTTGCGCCGAAGATGGATCCACCCGAAAGCTTCTACCTTTGGCTTCTTCTTCGAACTTTGAAGAAACTAAATCACTTGGCTTGCTAGGCCTTGTGAACTAGAATGAGTAGAGAGATGTTTTGGTGTTTTTTTATCTCTAAGGCAATGAGTCTCAACACATGAGAATGGTTTGCCTTGAGGTAGAGAGAGCAAGAGGAAGAGGGAGAGCTTGAGAATGAGAGAGCTCAAGAGAGAGAAAGCAAATGATAGAATGAACCATACTCATCTCATTCTCACCTCTCATAATCCAAAAGCCATCATAACAAAAATAGTAATCAAGTATTGTGTAAATGGTTTAAGTCAAAATGGCTATATCATTTCATGCACTCATTTTGCATAAATAAACAAGCAAGCAAAAGTCTTTGCCATAGAATGATAGCCATTGTCATGATGATGGTCAACTAGTCCAACCTAGTCAACCGGTCAACAAAGTCAACAAGTCAACAAAGTCAACCCCTCAACAACCATGTCACTACAATACTTAATTAATATTAATGTTAATCATATATATATCTTATTCTCATTAGGGTTAAGCAAAAGTCAATGGTCAACAGTCAACTATCAACAGTCAACAACCCCAATGAGAATACTCTGCCTCTGTCTCTCTGTCAACTGTGCATACACACCCGCATCCGCGTTCCGGGGAACACGAATACAAGCGAGATAAAATCAATCCCAAAACGTACACTAGGATCCGGCTTAAACCAAAGCCCGCTAGTGTTAACTGTCCGGACACTGTACGTGCACAAGTGCACGGATGTAACCGGACCCTATTGCAAAACCATGCGACCTGTCGCAAAACCATGCGACCTCTACTCTTTTGCCTAAAGGCAAATAGCTTTCTGTGTGGGACTCTAAAGACTCGACACTATGCTGACAGTGGGTTTAACCACAGACCGCAAGCGGCACTAGCTGTGCGTAACGGTCCCCAGGTAGATGCCGACAAGAAGACTGACGAGGTGAAACCCATCTGAACTCCTACTGAGCCTGAATGTGACAATCTCCGTACAGTCCGGTCTGTTCGTCTGATACATCACATGGCGGGCCTAGGGGGGCGGTAAATGTCAGTCCCCTAATAGCGGTACAAGTCGTGTCGGAGTGAAGCCCAATACACCCTGAGACAACACTGGAAGCCTACCAGTATATCTCGCTTGCCCTGGCCAGGGACTACTCGTGTAATGGCTCTCCTAGACACAGCGCGAAGTCAACCCCCAATACCGGGAGAGACGAATCCTGACTAACCGTCACTGCCTCCAAGTGCTTTGGGACTGCACCCAACTACTACCTGTTTGCACGACTCCTTTGAGCCGTGGTAGGGTAGTAATCAAAGTACAGTGGGAACACACTCGAGGCGAAGTGATAGTGTCAAGTCAGCGGACTAAGCTGTACTCATGTCACCTGGGAACTGATAACTGACGATAGGTATAATACCAACCGGTCAGTTCCCGACGAGTCCTGTCCAGTGTACTCGTAACCCAATGAGCACCTGCATACTATCTCCAGTACGACGTACTGACGGCTGTGGGACAGACCGTCTCCCACACTGGGATGAGAAGCGCATGCTCTAGTCTACTCCGGAGTATCGATGCCCTGTCTCGATAGTCCTGCGACTAGGGACCTGCATAAGGATGTGCTTATAGATTACCCAGCCCCACTAGTGTGACTGCCATCACAACGCTGGTAATCAAGCAAAGATCCTAAGGGCTCCACTAATGTGTATAGGTGATATACTAAAATAAACACAAGTACACATTGAAGTAGAAACAAACCAAGTAGCATACTACTATTTTGAGAAAGATTGTATATACAAGGTGAATATCCCAAGCTTCCATTAAGTAATATACAAACTAGTATGATACAGTAATGGCCTCTAGGGCATATACACTAACAATCTCCCACTTGCACTAAGGCCATGTACTGGCGTATCGAAGACCTATCATCTCGATCAGCCGCTCAAACTGAGTCTGGGGCAAGGCCTTGGTGAATGGATCTGCAGTGTTATCTTCTGAAGCAACCCTCCGAACCTCGATCTCCTGGTGATCCACGATCTCCCTGATCAGGTGATACCGCCTCAAGATGTGTCTGGATCTCTGATGGTGTAAGTGCACGACGGCGCCCTGGCCGTCAATCTGACGCCAAAATGCGGAAGCGAAAAACTTTAATTTTGCAAACTAGCAAACCGGCACCACCGCGCACTAAACACCCGGATCGAACCATTAACTAGTCCTAGCTAACTATAAGATGGGTTAGAGACATACCGACTGATCCGAGTCCTCCGGTCTTCTCGTCGTCGTCCCGATCTCCTGCGGAAACTCCGGTCGTCGCCTCCTTGCTGGAAGGGCACCACATCGTCTGCATATTTTACGGGCTCCCACCTCAATATCGAGGCAACTCGGGCATGAAGCTGGCTAGTCGACGTGACCAAGATTTGCTGTAGAATGTGTAGTGCTCAAGTCTCATTTGGGGTTGTAGGAATTGCCTTATTGGTGGAGGGATGATACAAGCTAATGGAGATTGATCTTGTGGGATTTTTATCAAAGCAAAAGCACAAAAATCCCACCTCTAGAATTTTGGACAGCCCCAAGGAGCTTGGCCGGCCATGGCAAATAGCAAGAGAGTGAGAGAGTGGAGAGAGTAGCAAAGAATGAGAGAGCCCTCCAATCATCCAAGGGAGAGAGAGAGAAGGCTATCATGCAAAGGAATGATCACTAAGAAAGTCCAACACTCAAACAACAATCATCACACTCCATCATCAACAAGCATGATGACTTCAAAAAGTCAAGCCGTCATGAAGAAGGAAAGTCAAGTGATGGTGAGCCATCATGATCCAACAAAATGCAAAGGCCCCCTCCACAAATACTTATTTGCAACAATGCAAATAAGCCCTCCTCCACCAATCTTCGGCCAATGAACGATACAAAGGAAATCGGCCGAAACGGAAAGCAACTTGGCAACTCCAGAAAACTGGTCCCGTAATAAATTACAGGAAAACCCCACAACTGTGCATACACACCCGCATCTGTATTCCGACCGGAATACAGATGCAATGAGACAAAATCTACACTGTACTATACTAGGATCCGGCTTAAACCAAAGCCGGCTAGTAATATCCGTCCGATCCTGATCCATGCAATACCGCACGTATCTGACCGAACCCTGCCATATATTCATACGGCCTGTAGTACAAACTGTCTGATCCTGATCCGTGCATACCGCACGTATCTGATCGGACCTTGCCATATCTCCATACGGCCTCTACAGCTTTTCGCCCAAAAGCTTGAGTAACTGAATGTAGGGGACTCTAAAGACTCGTCAACACCTTGGTTGTGGATTTAACCACTAGCACGTCAGAGGTATAAGCCAATACGTAACGGGCTACCAGGTATTGACCAAAAGGGACGTCTGTGAGCGAACTCATCCTGACACCCTACTGAGCCTGTCAGTGACAATATCCGTACAGTCCGGTCCGTTCGTCTATGAGCATCGCATGGCGGGCTTAGGGGGTTGGTAAAAGTCAGACCCCCAAAAGCGGTACAAGTCGTGTCGGAGTGTAGCCCAGAACACCCTGAGATACTACTGGAATACCTACCAGTAAATCTCCTGCCTCGGCCGAGGGCTTCGTGTAATGGCTCTCCTAGACACAGCGCGACCTCACCCCCAATACCGGGAGAGACGAACCCCTGAAGATCCGCTCACTGCCTCCATGTGGCTCGGGACTGTACCCAACTAAAACCTGTTTGCACGTCTCCTTTGAGCGTGGTAGGGTAGTAATCAAAGTACAGTGGGAACTCACACGAGACAAATGACGATCCCCAGGTCGATGAACTAACCTGTACACATGTCACCAGGGAACTGCTATCTGACGTCAGGTATAAGACCAACTAGCATGTTCCCCGGCGAGTCCTGTCCGGTGTACTCATAACCCAATGAGCACCTGTATACATCTTAGGTGAACCAACTAACAACAGTGGCTTGTGAGACCGGCCACCGCCCCTCGTCGGGGTCTCGACTGTATACACTAGTCTACTCTGGAGTATCGATGCCCTGTCTCGAAACTCGCACGACTAGGGACCTTTTAAGGATGTGCTTATAGACCCCAGCTCCCACTTATATGATCGCCCTCATACTGCTGGTGGTCAAGCAAGAATCCTAGGGGCTCTATCAACGTGTAATAGCGACCTGTCAGGTTACCTAAGCAGTACATGATGATAAAGATAAACCAGATAGCATACTATCATCTCGAGTAAGACTGTCCTACTGGGACAGGTCCTCCTTCAATCATTGTAATCACGTGCCTGTGATCCAATAATTGACTCTGAGGGCACTATCTCCAACAATCTCCCACTTGCACTCAAGGCTAATTATTGCGATGTCGCATACTCACAGCCCGTGTGATACCGAACACTCAACTCCTCTACTAGTCAGTCTCACAAAACTCGTTTACGAAACTATTGCGTTCGAGGAATAGCCTCAGTGAGTGGATCCTCCTTGATGTTTCTTTCTATGTCTCTCTATATCTCAAGTTCACGGAGAAAACCATCTCCCGAAATGAGCAATACCTGTCTTAGAATGTGTCTGGATGTCTGATGGGACCTAGCTCATAAATGAACTCCAAATCCAAAGTTCTTAGACTGTATCGTCAACTGAACTCAATCAGTATCCTGCGCCATGCCTCCCTCAGTATTTCCTTGGACCACCTGTCCAAAATACTGCCCCTCGTCAGAAGGAAAAACTATAACTCTGACAACCTCCTTGTCGTCCAGGTCACCTTGGAAGCCTGGAATGATAACCGTCTCCCGAAAGAGGCTGTCGTTATCATATCCCTAGAACATCCACTTATGTTCTAAAACTGCTTCCGACTGTTTCTCCAGGATTGGATCAATGTCAACTTATTGCATCTAGTGCAAGAACAACATCTGGTGTGGTACTTGACATCTCATGATTGACTCAATTGCCTAAGCAAGTGATCTGCCAATCATGCACATCCCTCTCCCCTTTAGTCTGTAAGACACCTTTAGAGAGGGTGACTCCATCACCTGCAGGTACACTACCGTGCCAGGTGTCTTCCATTCTAAATACTCTTAGAATGCTGTCTGAGTACCCTGATTGGGAAACCACCCAAATCTAGATCTAAAGCCATAGATCTAGTGACCAGTATGTCAGATATAAAATCCATTTCCTTTGTGGAGAAAACACTGTGTGACGACCAAAGTATAACCGATCGTAGTATAGGAATATCACTTCCTACTCTGTGTATGTCATCCAAATACCAGGACATAACACCCTACTACCTTCTTAACAGATCCATCCCTTATTCTGATGAAGTCAAACCTATGACTGTCATGTCAGAAATAGATGATCTATCTCCGCTATATCTGCTTTAGTCTATAAATAGACATAAGCCACCAGTCCACCAATGCTTCCGCTGCTCCCACTGACTACGATAACCCTCTGGCAGAGTCATATACACGTATATTTCTAAAGCTAGTTTAGAATGACACTATACTCATCCTCCTGCCGGGTCTCACAGTCTGGAACAACAGCAATGGCAAGTCTGGGTAAACAAGAACCTCCCTGCCACCGTCCTTGAGCATACTGAAGTACCTCTCGGGAGCCTGAGGTTACCCACCTTATCTGCGGAGTGGCCAATAGAATGCCAAACCAGATTGAATCTTTAGGTTCCTTATCAAATCTTCAGTAATCGTTAGTGGTTCTGGAATCACTTCCAGTTCTACCATACTCCCACTACTGTTTTTTTTTTGAAGAAATCCATTTTTATTAAAACTGTGGCGAGTCAAGAACAATATCACTATTGATCTTTGTTATGGTAGAAAGTCAACCCTCGTCATAGCCTGGGTCAAACCACAAACAGCCTTTACAGAAACGTGCCTTGAGTTATCCAGAGTCTGGTTTTAAGCATAAACCGGACAACTCCCCGTACCTTAACATCGTTAAGATACGAACTGTTCTATATCCAATATAGAAATAGAGGCACTGATTTAATTGAACCAGATTCAAATCATGCAGCTGTCTCCAGTGCATGTCAACTAAATGGGAGGAGGCCGATCAGCGTTACTCAACTTAGGAGTACTTCCAATTATGAGTAACCTGAAAGAGAAGCAAGTTCTCTTAATCATTACTATCAACTGAATACCATATACAAGTATCTACATCTTCGATCACTTTGAAGAATCCCGATACTTGCTACACCTGGTTCTCTACTTTATTCAAATACCTATAACTTCTCAAAATTCGGACCCTGTGTTTCCACGAAACACCTGTCTAAAAACTAGAGAAGTCATAAGTAAACCGAATATAGTACGAGGACCAACCCCTCTGTCCTGATGGACCCTGGACAACATACAATACTCTGTATAAGTCCCTTGAGTCTGATAACTCATTCACTGTGTGTCGTAGGTTGAAAACTGTACTTATGGTTAAGAAGAATTACACCGCTGTTTAATACTCCTTACCTAACCATCTACTGATATAGGTAAATGTCGTAGACATAATTTCAAAAATGTATATCTCACTCTATAAAAATAGACGTACAGATATATCAATTTGAAATTGGTGCATAACAGCGGATATTCAAAACCAAATATTTGCCGTCCGGCAAACAACCCAGGTGACTTCCTCAAATATCACTGATTACAACGAATCCCGATATAATGAGGATGATCACCCAATTCCCAATAACTTACTCCCACTCATCATCTGTAAAACCATACAGATGTGAGAATCATACCAGGTAAATACATACCCTGGAGCAAGTGTCTAACTGGGAAATCAGTTTTCCTTTAACAGTACACAGTGAAGCTGAAACATTGAAATGTTTCGATGGGGTATCCCGGTATTCCTAGTAATGCCTCTTCCAGATTCACGACTGTAACCGTATAATTCTTTGCCACCTCTCCAAATCCCTTTATTTGTCTTTAGTCATTACCTACTGCACACCCCTTTAGGCCAAATGGTTTTCTTCCTTCCCTACCGTTCGGCACCAGCCTATGGTTTGGAAGAAGACTATCCAATAAGAATAATGGGTGTACTGTCCCAATCCTCGGAACACTCGCAATGCGAGAGAAGGTGAGGACAAAAGACAACCGAATAAACCTTATTCCTATTTCTCCTGAACGAGGATCCATCCCCGAACTGGAACAAGTTCCTTTCGAGTTCGTATATAACCATACGATGGATTATCCAATAAACTTGGGATCTTCGTAGTGATACGGAGTGTCCTGGAGAAATACAAAGGTGATTTAGGATTGGCGAAGAAATACTTGGTTTGGTCGTGAATAGCAGTCACAATTTACTTTGCCCTCTTACTAATCCCTTGATATGTCTTTACTTAATACCTTCTGTACACCACTGTTAGGCTAATTGGTTTTCTTCATTCCCTACCGGTCGGCACCTGCCTATGGCTTGGAAGAAGACTATCTAATTTGCGTAATAGGTGTACTATCTCCTAAACCAAGGAGTACTCGCAACCTGAGAGAAGGTAAAAGGAAAAGACAACTGAATAGTCCTATCCGTTTTCTCCAGAACCTGAAACCATCCTCGAATAAATTCCTTCGAGTTCGTATATAACCATACGATGGTTTTGTCCAATAGAAGTGGACGTTCGTAGTAATACGGGGTGTCCTGGAGAAAAGGGTAAAAGTAGGAGTGGCAATGAGGTTCGCAACTCTGACAATCCAAAAGCCAGTGTTTAAGAAGGTTCGGTCAACTTGGTCACTGAGTCATAGTCTTAGGGTCGGGTCAATGGTCGCTGCCAAAGAGAGAGAGAAAAGAAACACTCAGCGTGCACTCTATCCTAGATCAGAATGGTTACCAATTTATCTAATCTGGAAACCTCCCACTGTACCTCAAATTCTCCTCCAAACCTGAAAGAAGAATTAGTGGGGGTCACCCGAGGAGTAAACTAACTCATCAGTGGGAATCGGGATCCAACTATCATCGCATGATAACGTGACGGAATCCGCTCACGTCATCACACTCCAGAAGGTATGCGCATATCTGGCAAGTTTCAGTTTTTGAAACTCCCGATGTGAATTCTGCCCCATGCTCTTATGACCTTGACTTTGGCCAACATATCATAAGTCACATGTCAAGTTCTACCCGTCATTCTCCAGGTTAATTTGAATCCACCCGTACCTACCCTTGACTTTGGCCAAAATGGCAGTACGACTGTCCCAAACCAACGCATCTATCTATGCTGCATATGAATACCCCAATAGCTACCAATCACTGTGCCTTGACTTTGGCCAACATACACAGCTTGAATACTATTGACCATCCATATGAAACGACGGAGGGCTACGAATGGTTTCTGGTGAAAACCTTTAACGTAATGAACTTGATATCGTTGAAGGAACGGATAGCTTTTAAAAATATAGTGACGAAAACCGTTGCTAAAGAGGTCACTCCCGGTGAAGGGATCTCGGCTCTTTCCCCGTAGAATGAGGTGCAGGATATTCCAACTGAATACCACGGTGCAAAGCAAAAGTAATCGGCTATAGTGAAGTTATTGCCCTGATGCAAACTTTTGTTCAAGGGGTCACTCCCGGTGAAGGGATCTCGGCCCTTGCCTCGTCGACTGAGGAGCAGGATATTCCAACTGAATACCACGATGCAAAACAAAAGTGAACGTCCTTGCAATAACAGCTTTTTGAAAAAGTGTTCCAACAACATCAGATTAGGTTTGTTTTTAACTTGCATTGATCCGAATCAACGCAGTCCCATCAATTGATCACACCACAAAGAACGAAAATATACTGATGTACGTATATGCCATCCGCATTCGCCACTGGGTCCCGTCATTACCCGTTAGGTTAGCTAACTAACGACAGAGCGGGGACTGGACTAGCGCGGATGTAAAATATATACAACATCTACTAATATATATACCAATATATTATATTTCGCTCAAGGCGTGATAAAATGCAACATCACAGAAATGTACAGCATCACAGAACAATACAGATATCTGGGATCCCCGGGTTTCACAGAGCCACTACTGAAACCCGACGTTCCCCTGGTCGTGTGGATAGCCTGTGCAATGAAATCCTAGACCCCTACGGGCGCGGCAAGTTACCCGCCAAAACCTGAAGCGAGGCAGCCCCCTTCAGCGACGTGAATGGACCACCCGGCACTTCACGGAATCCGGCAACTTAGGCACCCCTCCTGGGTCAACCTGTACCCCCTACGAGTGCGGCGAATAGCCCGCCAATACTAGAGTGAAGCCCCCTCCGTCTCAATGCCATGAGATGCGGGCTTGTTGCCCTCCAGAATCTGGCCATCCGTGCACCCCTCCGCGGGGCAATCCTAGTACAGAAAGTAAAATATACATACAACGGGTACATCGACCGCAACCTGGTCGTGCCCCAAAATAATAATACAAACAGGCAGTGACGGCAGTCCACATGTCGGACGCTCGCCCCGCAATATCAAATGTACATAATACAACAAAACTGTGCTACCACTGCAACCAGGCTATCCCCCACGACCAATCCGCAACATCACAGCAAAATCACAGAACATCAACGTGAAAGTCACGTTCGCAAATCCGTCTAACCGGGCTATAGCAGTTAGACAGGATTTACCGATCGAGTGACATTCACGGTCGTAGATATAATGTAAATACTGTGAAATAATGTGTTTAAAATATCCGATCAATCAAATTTTAACAAGTGGGCCCCCAAGTACTACTGTAGCACATCAAGAAATTCCGGGCCCAATATTAATATTCCAAAACCCCTAAAATCACCCCAGAAGCCCACTGAAAAAGTTTGACCAATTGAACTTTCCATACGGCGGCGGAACCGCGGCCCAAAGTGGGGTTTGGCCGCGGTTCCGCGCTCTCCTTGAACGATCAATTTGTCGAATTTCTCCAGTAGTCTTAGAACTTCCAGTACATTAGTTTTTTACAACCTGAAAAAAATTTCGACTCCAAAAAATTTCAACAGAAAACTGATGCATGTGAAAAACGCGGATTTTGGAATTTTGGTCGATCGGAAATGTAAACACATTAAACAAAGCAAGACTAAGTTAATGGTGAGGCTCTGATACCACTGTAAGTGCACGGCGGCGCCCCGGCCGTCAATCTGACGCCAAAATGCGGAAGCGAAAAACTTTAATTTTGCAAACTAGCAAACCGGCACCACCGCGCACTAAACACCCGGATCGAACCATTAACTAGTCCTAGCTAACTATAAGATGGGTTAGAGATATACCGACTGATCCGAGTCCTCCGGTCTTCTCGTCGTCGTCCCGATCTCCTGCGGAAACTCCGGTCATCGCCTCCTTGCCGGAAGGGCACCACATCGTCTGCATCTTTTACGGGCTCCCACCTCAATACCGAGGCAACTCGGGCATGAAGCTGGCTAGTCGACGTGCCCATGATTTGCTGTAGAATGTGTAGTGCTCAAGTCTCATTTGGGGTTGTAGGAATTGCCTTATTGGTGGAGGGATGATACAAGCTAATGGAGATTGATCTTGTGGGATTTTTATCAAAGCAAAAGCACAAAAATCCCACCTCTAGAATTTTGGACAGCCTCAAGGAGCTTGGCCGGCCATGGCAAATAGCAAGAGAGTGAGAGAGTGGAGAGAGTAGCAAAGAATGAGAGAGCCCTCCAATCATCCAAGGGAGAGAGAGAGAAGGCTATCATGCAAAGGAATGATCACTAGGAAAGTCCAACACTCAAACAACAATCATCACACTCCATCATCAACAAGCATGATGACTTCAAAAAGTCAAGCCATCATGAAGAAGGAAAGTCAAGTGATGGTGAGCCATCATGATCCAACAAAATGCAAAGGCCCCCTCCACAAATACTTATTTGCAACAATGCAAATAAGCCCTCCTCCACCAATCTTCGGCCAATGAATGATACAAAGGAAATCGGCCGAAACGGAAAGCAACTTGGCAACTCCAGAAAACTGGTCTCGTAATAAATTACAGGAAAACCCCACAACTGTGCATACACATCCGCATCTGTATTCCGACCGGAATACACATGCAATGAGACAAAATCTACACTGTACTATACTAGGATCCGGCTTAAACCAAAGCCGCCTAGTAATATCCGTCCGATCCTGATCCGTGCAATACCGCACGTATCTGACCGAACCCTGCCATATATTCATACGGCCTGTAGTACAAACTGTCTGATCCTGATCCGTGCAATACCGCACGTATCTGATCGGACCTTGCCATATCTCCATACGGCCTCTACAGCTTTTCTCCCGAAAGCTTGAGTAACTGAATGTGGGGGACTCTAAAGACTCGTCAACACCTTGGTTGTGGATTTAACCACTAGCACGTCAGAGGTATAAGCCAATACGTAACGGGCTACCAGGTATTGACCAAAAGGGACGTCTGTGAGCGAACTCATCCTGACACCCTACTGAGCCTATCAGTGACAATATCCGTACAGTCCGGTCCGTTCGTCTATGAGCATCGCATGGCGGGCCTAGGGGGTTGGTAAAAGTCAGACCCCCAAAAGAGGTACAAGTCGTGTCGGAGTGTATCCCAGAACACCCTGAGATACTACTGGAATACCTACCAGTAAATCTCCTGCCTCGGCCGAGGGCTTCGTGTAATGGCTCTCCTAGACACAGCGCGACCTCATCCCCAATACCGGGAGAGACGAACCCCTGAAGATCCACTCACTGCCTCCATGTGGCTCGGGACTGTACCCAACTAAAACCTGTTTGCACGTCTCCTTTGAGCGTGGTAGGATAGTAATCAAAGTACAGTGGGAACTCACACGAGACAAATGAAGATCCCCAGGTCGATGAACTAACCTGTACACATGTCACCAGGGAACTGCTATCTGACGTCAGGTATAAGACCAACTAGCATGTTCCCGGCGAGTCCTGTCCGGTGTACTCATAACCCAATGAGCACCTGTATACATCTTAGGTGATCCAACTGACACCAATGGCTTGTGAGACCGGCCACCGCCCCTCGTCGGGGTCTCGACTGTATACACTAGTCTACTCTGGAGTATCAATGCCCTCTCTCGAAACTCGCACGACTAGGGACCTTTTAAGGATGTTCTTATAGACCCCAGCTCCCACTTATATGATCGCCCTCATACTGCTGGTGGTCAAGCAAGAATCCTAGGGGCTCTATCAACGTGTAATAGCGACCTGTCAGGTTACATAAGCAGTACACGATGATAAAGATAAACCAGATAGCATACTATCATCTCGAGTAAGACTGTCCTACTGGGACAGGTCCTCCTTCAATCATTGTAATCACGTGCCTGTGATCTAATAATTGACTTTGAGGGCACTATCTCCAACAGATGGGACCTGGGTTCCTTCGCTAAAGCTATAGCCCCGTTGTTGTCGCAATACAGAGGTATTGGATCAACAATGGACGGAACCACCTGAAGTTCTTTCAAGAACTTCCTCATCCAGACAGCTTCTTTTGCGGCATCAGATGCAGCGATGTATTCCGCTTCCATCGTCGAGTCTGCAAGGGTTTCCTGTTTGGAACTCTTCCAACACACCGCCCCTCCATTGAGGGTAAAGACAAAACCCGACATGGACTTGGAATCATCCTTGTCACTCTGGAAGCTGGAGTCAGCAAAGGCCTCGATCTGGAGGTCTTTTCCGCCATACACCAAGAACATCTCCTTAGTCCTTCTCAGGTACTTGAGAATGTTCTTTACCGCTATCCAGTGTTTCTCCCCAGGGTTTGACTGATACCGGCTTACCACACTCAGTGCATAAGCTACATCCGGTCTGGTACACAACATCGCATACATTATAGAGCCTACCGCAGAAGCGTAGGGTATAATAGACATGCGATCCCTCTCCAAATCAGTCTTGGGAGACATCTCTTTAGAGAGGGTGATCCCGTGACAAGCCGGCAGGTTACCGCGCTTGGAAGATTCAGTATGGTGTCGATGTACCTGGACTGTGAAAGTCCTAATATCCTCTTGGATCTATCACGATGGATCCGGATCCCCAGGATGTATGAGGCATCACCCAGGTCTTTCATGGAGAACCTGTGTGACAAGAACCCCTTGATAGATTGTAGCACAGGAATGTCATTTCCTATTAAGAGAATGTCATCCACGTATAAAACGAGGAATACTACAGTTCTCGCTACAAATCTACTATAGATGCATGGTTCATCTGGATTTTTGATAAAGCCAAATTCCTTGACCGTCTCATCAAAACAGATGTTCCAACTCCGCGATGCCTGCTTTAGTCCATAGATGGACTTAAGCAACTTGCACACCTTTCCGCTGCTCCCACTCTGAATGAAACCCTCTGGTTGGTCCATATAGGCACACTTCTCTAAATTTCCATTTAGAAAAGAGGTCTTTACGTCCATTTGCCAGATCTCATAATCGTGGAAGGCAGCAATGGCAAGAAGGATCCGAATGGATTTCAGCATAGCCACTGGAGAAAAGGTTTCGTCATAGTCCAAGCCAGGTCTTTGACGGAAACCCTTTGTAACAAGTCTAGCTTTATAGGTCTCAACCTGTCTATCTACACCAATCTTCCTTTTGAAGATCCACTTGCATCCTACGGGTTTTACCCCGTCTGGAGCAATGTCCAACGTCCATACTTTGTTGGTGTACATGGACTCCATTTCGGTCCGCATTGCATCCAGCCATTTTACCGAGTCAATGCTCTGAACGGCCTGCTGGAAGCTAGTAGGCTCATCATAATCTATGATGCAATCCTCCTTATCCCCATCTATGAGAAAACCGTAGTATCTCTCGGGCGGATGAGACTGCCTACTACTCCTGCAGAGCGGCGTAGGAATATCTTGTTCTTTTGAACCCTCTGGTTCCACTAAGCTTTCAGTAATAGCTCGTGGTTCTGGAATTTCTTCCAGTTCTACTGTGCTCCCACTTATCTGGTTTTCCAAAAACTCAGTTTCCAAGAAGTAGGCATGACGAGAAACAAAAACCTTTTGTTCCTCTTCGCAGTAGAAGAAATATCCCTTGGAGTTCTTTGGATATCTCACGAACTTGCACTGTACTGAGCGTGCCTCGAGCTTGTCCGCATTCTGCTTTTTGACAAAAGCTGGACTTCCCCATGTCTTAATGTGATTAAGATAGGGTCTCTTCCCACACCACAGCTCATATGGTGTAGTAGGCACAGTCTTAGTGGGAACTCGGTTCAAAAGGTATGCGGCTGATTCTAGCGCATACCCCCAGAATGATCGCGGTAACTCAGCGTTACTCATCATGGACCGTACCATATCCAATAGGGTTCGGTTCCGTCTCTCCGATACACCGTTATGTTGCGGAGTGTATGGAGGAGTAAGCTGAGAGAGAATTCCGTTCTCTTTTAAATAGTCCAGGAACTCGGCACTCAAGTATTCACCACCTCGATCCGATCTTAGGATCTTGATACTTTTGCCGGTTTGTTTTTCTACTTCATTCTTATATTCCTGGAATTTTCCAAAGGTTTCGGACTTATGTTTCATTAAGAAGACATAACCGTACCTTGAAAAGTCATCCATAAAAGTAATGAAGTAAGAATAACGGCTTCGCGCATGTGTAGACATTGGACCGCACACGTCGCTGTGTATGAGTCCTAAGAGCTCGCTCGCCCTTACTCCGTGTCCAGTGAACGGAGTCTTTGTCATCTTTCCTTTGAGACATGATTGACAAGTGGCATACGATTGATATTCGAACGCATTCAGATATCCTTCTGTATGTAACTTCATCAACCTTCTCTCATTGATGTGACCTAGTCTACAATGCCACAAGAAAGTCTGATTAATTTCCGGAGACATTCTTTTGTGTGTATTCTGGACATTGAAAATCTGTGGTTGGTTTAATACGTATATACCATTGCACAAAGTACCTGACCCAATCAGAACTTGATTAAGGTGAATGTTTACAACATTACTTACAAACGCAAATTCATAACCTTCTTTAGAAACCAAAGATACAGAAATGATATTACAAGTTGCGTTGGGTACAAAAAAGCAATTACGCAAAACCAAAACATGTCCATCTGATATTCCCAGGTGATAGTCCCCCACGGCCTTAGCATCCATGCTAGCTCCGTTTGCAACTTTGAGGGTCATGTCACCTGCCTTCAAAACCCTACGGTTTCTCAACGCCTGCAAAGAATTACAGATATGAGATCCTGATCCGGTATCCAATACCCAGGAAGTAGAGTTTATTGAAAGACAGTTTTCAATAACATACACACCTGAAGCTGAAGCCGAAACCTGCTTCAGATCCTGTGTTCTGGCCTTCTAAGCCCTGCAATCATTTTTCCAGTGTCCCTTCTTATGACAATAGAAGCATTCTTCCTTATCCACAAGCTTCCCCACTTTCTTTGTTGCTTTTGCCTTTCCCTTCGTATCCACTTTACTAACACCGCCCCTTGGTTTGGCGGGGGCTTTCTTCTTCTTTCCCTTGGCTTTCGCCTTGGACCTAGAAGAGGAAGATCCTCCTACAAACAAAGTGGATGTTTCCCTATCTTTCTGTAGGGTGCCCTCTGCGCTCCTCAGCATGTTGAGGAGTTCTGACAGTTCAACTTCTTTTTCTTGTAAGTTGAAGTTCAGGATAAACTGGGCGTAAGTGGAAGGAAGGGACTGGAGAATCAAGTCCGTATAGAGCTCATTCTCCAACGTGGTCCCAAGGTCCGCGAGCTCTTCTATGTAGCCAATCATCTTAAGCACGTGTTCCGCTACCGATGATCCGACGACCAACCTTGCCGAAAATAACTTCTTCGACACTTCGTATCTTGCGATACGAGACTGCTCTCCATACAGTTCTTTTGTATGGAGAAATATGGATTCGAGGTCCATATTCTCGTGCCTCCTCTGATGTTCATTGTCCATAGAGGCAAGCACGAGGCACTTGGCCTTCGCGCAATCTATTTCCCAGGTCTTACGGATTTCCTTATCCGCGATGCTGGTTTTGGGACCTGGGACAGGGGGAGCTTTGGTGGTAAGAAGATACCCCAGCTTGTCGTAAGTGATTGCCATCTTGACATTCCTGAGCCAATCTTTGTAGTTTGGCCCTGTCAGTATGTTTTTATCTAGAAGTAACTTAAGTCCAGTCATGTCGATTGGTCGCTGCAATTAGGAGAGAGAAGAAACACTCAGCATGATGCTCTTGCAAGTTTAGAATGGTTTTTAGTTTGTCTAAACAGGATGGCTCCCACTGTTTCTCGAATCCCTCCTCAAACCAAAAAGGAAGAATTAGTCAGGATCAATCTCACCGTAGAATACTTGCTTAACCGTTCAGCCAGGCCAGTGTCGATACTTCGAGGGAGGTTTTCCAACGCTTTCGCGAAGTTCCTTAATTAAATAACCTCTTTTCCTTGGGGGCGCAGCCCCGCTAACACCTTTCTAGACACCTACTTGGTTTATAGCATTGATCGTTAAGTGAGAAATTTCCCGAGGAGTAGCATATACTCACAGTAGGATCGGGATCCAAATATCATTGCGTGACGAAACTGAAGGAATCCTACCAGAATCATCATACTCCAAATGGTATGCAACACCAGCAAGTTTCAGTTCTTTTGAAACTCCCGATGTGGATTTTTGCCCTATGCTCTTATGACCTTGACTTTGGCCAACAAATCATAAGTCACATGTCAAGTTCTACCCGTCGTTCTCCAGGTTAATTTGAATCCACCCGCACCTACCCTTGACTTTGGCCAACAAGGCAGTACGACTGTTCCAAACTAACGCATCTATCTATGCTGCACATGAATACCCAATAGCTACCAATCACTATGCCTTGACTTTGGCCAACAAACATAGCTTGAATACTATTGACCATCCATGTGAAACGACGGAGGGCTACGAATGGTTTTGGCTAAACCGTGAACGTAGTGAACTTGATATAATCGATGGAACGAGATAGCTTTTAAAAGGAGTGGCTCAAGCTCTGCATTTAAAAGTTAGTTTTGAAAAGAACCGAGTGGTTTTTCGAAAGTGTTCCAACGACTTTTACTTGGTTTATTTTTCTTGCATTAGTTCTTTTAATGCGTGATATTCTTGCATTAGTTCTTTTAATGCGTCCCATCATTTAATCCTACCATTGCAGAAAACAACCAAAATATGACGTACGCTTATGCCATTCGCATTCTCCATGGGGCCCCGTCATTACCCGTTAGGTTACTTAACTAACGACAGAGCGGGGGCTGGGCTAGCGCGGCTGTAAAACATAAGCAACGCCTAAATAATATCATATATAGATATATGCAATGATAGCCATTTCAGATCACAGATGAACACATTGGATATACTAGGAACCCGCAATTCGTACGAGCCTGTAACGAAAAGCAGATTACACGGTCGCGGTGAATAGCCAATACCCCACCCAAGACCCCTACGGGTGCGGCAAACTACCCGCCAAGTACCCAACGCGAAGCAACCTCCCTCAACTCCTTGAGTAGGCCACTCGGCGCTTCGGCATACCCGGTAGTTTGTGCACCCCCTCCATGGGTCTATCCTGGGAGCAAAAACAGTAAAAAGAAATTATACAATGACGGCTACAACCCCGACCCGGTTGTGCGGCCATACAAATAATTATTACATCAATTTACAACTTTACATGAATTGAAAGAAAAGAAAACTCTCGTCTCACAACCCCCGGCTATTCACCCCCGACAATCCAATGAATTCATATACACATTCCAATAACATTACAGATCACAGATTTGTATAACCCCCACTAATCGACATATAGCGATTAGCAGACGTTCAATACAAATATCACATCACAGAAATACCCGTCAGCTTAAGTCTTTTAGAAGTTCGATCAAAAATACGGATTTATAGGCCCCAAACACAAAATTTTCGTTCTGGAAAATCTGGGCAGAAAATACATATTCCAAAAATCCTAAAATACCCACTGAATATACTGTAGCAAAGAAAATCCAGAGAGGAGCCAATACGGCCGCGGAACCGCGGCAATAGCAAGCTATTGCCGCGTTTCCGCGGCGCTTTGATGAGATCAGAGGACCGTCTTTCTACAGTATACTCTAAAAACCCTGAGTCGATTTTTGAAGCATGATTTATTACTTTTACAGAACTTTAAAAATCGACAGCAACTTTGAATTTCGGGTGTATTTCGTGACTTTTTCTCCGATCGAATTTCTAATTACTTTGCTAACATGTTAGATAGAGTTTAACTAGGCTCTGATACCACTGTAAGTCCATGCTATCTCTCCCGGTACTTTCGGGCATGCGGAATTTGGTAAAAAACAATTTTCTAGAGGCGGTAACATGGACTCAAAACCGGATCTTTGTTAAACATCTAACTAACATCCTAACTAGAGTTTACCTACTTGGTTAGAGGGCTATACCTTTCTTGAACTCCTTCGTCTTCGACTCCTTCCGGTGTATGGATCGGCCTCACCTCGTCGTCTCCTTGCGCCGAAGATGGATGCACCCGAAAGCTTCTACCTTTGGCTTCTTCTTCGAACTTTGAAGAAACTAGATCACTTGGCTTGCTAGGCCTTGTGAACTAGAATGAGTAGAGGGATGTTTTGGTGTCTTTTTATCTCTAAGGCAATGAGTCTCAACACATGAGAATGGTTTGCCTTGATGTAGAGAGCGCAAGAGGAAGAGGGAGAGCTTGAGAATGAGAGAGCTCAAGAGAGAGAAAGCAAATGATAGAATGAACCATACTCATCTCATTCTCACCTCTCATAATCCAAAAGCCATCATAACAAAAATAGTAATCAAGTATTGTGTAAATGGTTTAAGTCAAAATGGCTATATCATTTCATGCACTCATTTTGCATAAATAAACAAGCAAGCAAAAGTCTTTGCCTTGGAATGATAGCCATTGTCATGATGATGGTCAACTAGTCCAACCTAGTCAACCGGTCAACAAAGTCAACAAGTCAACAAAGTCAACCCCTCAACAACCATGTCACTACAATACTTAATTAATATTAATGTTAATCATATATATCTTATTCTCATTAGGGTTAAGCAAAAGTCAATGGTCAACAGTCAAGTATCAACAGTCAACAACCCCAATGAGAATACTCTGCCTCTGTCTCTCTGTCAACTGTGCATACACACCCGCATCCGCGTTCCAGGGAACACGAATACAAACGAGATAAAATCAATCCCAAAACGTACACTAGGATCCGGCTTAAACCAAAGCCCGCTAGTGTTAACTGTCCGGACACTGTACGTGCACAAGTGCACGGATGTGACCGGACCCTGTCGCAAAACCATGCGACCTGTCGCAAAACCATGCGACCTCTACTCTTTTGCCTAAAGGCGAATAGCTTTCTGTGTGGGACTCTAAAGACTCGACACTACGCTGACAGTGGGTTTAACCACAGACCGCAAGCGGCACTAGCTGTGCGTAACGGTCCCCAGGTAGATGCCGACAAGAAGACTGACGAGGTGAAACCCATCTGAACTCCTACTGAGCCTGAATGTGACAATCTCCGTACAGTCCGGTCTGTTCGTCTGATACATCGCATGGCGGGCCTAGGGGGTGGTAAACGTCAGTCCCCTAATAGCGGTACAAGTCGTGTCGGAGTGAAGCCCAATACACCCTGAGATAACACTGGAAGCCTACCAGTATATCTCGCTTGCCCTGGCCAGGGAATACTTGTAGCGTCTTGAAAAGTCGTTTTGGTGTTTTCCTGAAATTCGGTGAAAATTCGGTATTTTTCCGAAAACTGTCTTTCTTGTTATTTTGCAGTTTAGGGCTAATTATACTTAAAATGGATAGGTAATTGCTTATTTTTAGTAGCTAATGAGTTAATTATGAAATTCTGGTCGTTTAAAAATTTTCCCTAATTTTTCAATTTTTTTAATATTATTTTAAGCCGGAAGAAAATACATTAAATTAGCGATAAATACAAATTTTTCCGGGCTAATTTTAATCTCTAAAATTATGATAATTATAATCTAGTGATAAAATAAATTCTTAGTAATTTATTTTGATTTTTAACAAATTTTTATGTTATGAAACGAATTTATTGAATTTTGAGCTAAAACTTGCAATTTTTGAGTTGTAGGGGGCCTTTTTGCATAAAATTTCTTTTGTAAAACCCCTCTCTCTTTTCCCTCAACCCTAGAATATCCCCACCTTGTCCAAGTCCAGAAATTTCTGGCCTCTCTTTCCTTGATTGCTTTCTTGAGTTGAAATAGTGGTTTATGGAATTATTTTAAATATAATGGATAAGTTGTGATATATTGACTTTGGAGACTTGACCCATGACTTTTTCCCACTTGCCCACACCCTCCCCCTTACCTCATTCTGGCCGAAACTGAACCTCCTCTTCTTCATCTCTTTTCTTTTCATTTTTCTTCAATTTCCTACAAAAAAACCACATCAAAATCCATAATTAATTCAAAAATCCAAACAAAATCCTTATGCTATCATTATCCTTAGTCATTCTTGCTTGAACCATGGAGCTAGGAAGCCATTCTTAGAGGCAAATCACTTGCTTGATCCATAGATCTTGAGGTATAAATTTCTTCAAGTTACTTTCTTTTTGCTAATTCCTTTAATTGTATGGTTTAGTGTTAAAAGTTAGCTAAATTCTAATCTAGTTTATAAAGAGTAGTTGTTTTAAACTAAAGTTTGTTAGCATACCATTATATGGTTAATTAAATTTATTTTGCTTGCTAGTTCCTACACAAATCAAAGAAGTTACCTTGTTGATGTGGTCTTTAAATTGTGTTAATTTTGTTACTTTTAAAAAGTGTGATTTTAGTTGTAATTGTTGTTTTAGGAAAATCTAGAGAGGGTTTTTGTATGGAATTGGATTGTGAAACATGTTAATGAGTTGATTAGGGTTTAGAAATCCATTATTAGGGTAATTAATTTACATTGTTATCTAGTTGTTTTGCTAACCTAATCTAGAAGGTTAACTTGCTAAATGAGTTGTAAATTAGTGTTAATTTGAGGTTTTCATGTAAAGTTTGGATTAGAATTGCTAGGTTATATAATTCAAGTGGGTTGTTAATTGAAAATAGGTTTTGAATATTTGCTAATGTGTTGTAATTATAGTGTTTGTAGATTGCTTGTTGTGTGGTTGGATATTGTGTTGGATTGTGATAACCGTATCGCTAATCTTCGATTTTTGCACCAAAATTTGCTAGTTTGTGCTTACTAGATTTTTATAAAAATTATGTGATGGATTATTTTTGAGATCTTGATGATTGTAATGGCTTGTCCTACGACTTTTAGGATGCGTGAGTGCGGATTTTTGGGTAGTCGGGTTTTAGTTTTGCCGGGAGACCAAATCGGCGTTTTTTTGGCAGTTTTTGCGATTTTCGCGTATGTTCCGCGCACTTTGTGCACGTTGTACCTAGCTAGCGAACTTTAGTAGTTTCGTTGGGGTTTTGCGTCGTTCTTGATATGTAACCTCATGTTTGATATTGATGTAAATTCCAGGTTCGGTCGCGGAGACGTCAGACGCGGCGCGAAAGGGAAAGGCGGTGATTGGACACAGCTAGCCAGGGATTCCGGTGAGTAGATGTAACATCTACGGGGGACTATCGTTGGATGGCGCAAGCCGCCCGATAGTTTTAGTAACTTACAAGATCCTTAGTAATGTTAATAATTAGGGGTGAAATACTTAATTGACTATTTGCTGCATCCATGCATTATATTGACATACCTATACGAAACCATTTCATAGGACACCTGCACCATTACCAGGGTTTTTATATGCAGCACGAGCACTATTCATGCTTACACACACACCCTGGTAATTGCCATGCCACCACACTAGATAACTTTTAAATTGAAACCTTTTACTAATTGATACTTAAACTGGTACTATTGCCTTTAATTCCTTAAAAATGAAACCGTAGTATTGCTATTCATGTGCATGTACTTCATCATATTAATTGTTCATGCTTAATACATTAACCACACATCGCAACTTGATTATTGATATCAAACGCATTCATTATCATTGATATATGCACTTATGAGGATTTCTTGAGATTTTATGATATTGCTGGATTTCGGGGGAAAGCCGCAAAATTTCTAAAGTTATTATATTTTTAAAATATGTAAATTGCGGTTTTCTAGTGATGTAAGTGTCGTCCACCATGAGTTTGCTGTGGATTTTGAAATCCGTGTCGAGGAGTGGAGGAACCGGCACGGGTACATGGTGGGCCCGGTAAGGTACCCCGGGGCAAGAGGAATGTGGTGATGACGTTGAGCCTGGCAGGGGACGGATTACCTACCGGTGACTGTTTGGGACGGCGGATATCCAGAGGATACCGACCGTGGCCGCTAGATGATGAGATATTGATACTGAGATGGGTCAGCCGGATGGCTGAGGCCAGAGATACTATGACATGGATTTATGAGATTTGAGACAGCTTTTGGGTGTCGTTGCTGGACACCGATTTTCGTCGATTCATTGACATTATGCTGGCATTCTAAAAGAGTTTCAAAAACAAAAAGAGATAAAATATTCCTTATATATATCTATTGAGACCTCAGATATTCATGTTGCATACATATTCGTACACTGATGTTGTATACCCACCTGCTAGTGCATCCAGTCATACCTGTATTATAGACGCTAGGATGCTTGTGTGCATGCATACGATAGCCTTTGTAGATATTATTTATTACTCACGAGTTGGCAACTCACCCCCGTTGTGCCACAGTCTTTTGCTGGTCCGCTCCGTCAGTTCAGTAGCGGCGGGCGCACTTGTTCTTTTGCCTCTTTTGCCTGAGCTCGAGATTTGCTCATAGGTGGGTTATGTTATTATTTTTGTACCACCTTGTATATTCTTGTATCTAGTGTACTCCATCTACTGTTTCTACCAGATTTATTGTATATTGACCTAGAGATGAGACTGTGAGGTTTGTGGATTTTATGCTGTATTTTGGGGTCGAGCTCACTTGAGCCGACATGCTACTTTTTTCATGCTTCCTTATGATCATTACGCTTGTTGTCATTTATATTGCGTGGGATTTGTGACCGCCTTATGGCGAAGAGCTAGCTCCCGCTTGGGGATGCCTTTTTGTTGGTTTTACATATATTCTTGTTGTACCCATTTTTGGGGGCCAGTATTTACAAAGGAGACTCTGCCGAAATTTTCGGGAAAACTAGTATTGTTTTTAAAAGGGGTTTTATATGACTTATTTGATAAACTTGCTTTCAAATGTTTGGGTTTTCTTCACTCTTTTGCTTAATTGGTTTTGTTCTCTCGGCTTTTGGCTTACTTATTTTACGGACGCCTTTAGACGTTTCGTAAACTTAAGTGCCAGTCACGTTCCGTACCCTGCGGGTCGTGACAAAGTTGGTATCAGAGCGATAGGTTTTACCTTTGTGAGTGTAGGATGACCCTTGGTAGATGGAGTAAGTGACTTAAGCAGGGTAACGTAGCGTGCGTATGTCCGCGGCATACTTATGATACGGTACTCCGCCTAAGTGACTTTAGGATATACTTGCTTGAAAAATTCCTTCTTCAATTCCTTGTATCCTATAATCCTATTGCACCGTCCTTACTATCCGTTTTCCTGTAACAGCCACTATGCCGCCGAAGGCTACGAGGGCACAGAGGGCTGCCGCCAGAGACGAGATTCGAGCTGGCTCGTCCGAGACTAGGACTGAGCAGGGTGGTATGCCTACGCCGCAGGGACAGACCGATCCACCTTCCCCAGGCCGTATGGATAGGCTCGAGACCGGTATGGAGGAGTTGCGACAGATGATGGGAGGCATGCAGGAGCTACGTCATATGGTAGGATCCCTAGTTGCAGCCAGTCGTACACCGAGGCCGGATGACGTACCTACTATATCACAGACGACCATGATACCTGCTCCTACTACTACCACCGTGGCCATTCTGGTTTCACTACAGGATTTCATGAGGCTGAGACCTCCAGTATTCACCGGCACCGAGGCAGCGGAGGACCCACAGACGTTCCTTGACAGTTTAGCCAGGATCTGCCGTTCGCTGAGATGTTCGGATGATCGATGGGTAGAGCTTGCGAGTTTCCGACTAGAGGGTCTCGCGCAGACATGGTGGGAGTCAGTCTTGAGAGGTCGAGCTGCAGGTCTACCGCCTATGACTTGGGTCGAGTTTACAGCGGTCTTTCTAGCCCGTTTCCTTCCAGAGAGCGTTCGTGACGCCAGAGCTCGCAGCTTCGAGGCCTTAGTCAAGACACCTGGGATGACGGTGTCTGAGTATGACATCCAGTTTACACAGTTATCCAGTTATGCTCAGTATTTGGTGGATACCGAGGAGAAGATGGTGAAGAGGTTCGTACAGGGGCTTGATGCCCAGCTATATCTTGCCATTGGCGCCCAGCACTACGACACTTATTCAGCTGCTATGGATACGGCATTGCGGATGGAGACACGCATATCATAGACTTCGGCCGTTTCTGGGCCGAAGAGGATTCGCACCGATGTACCGTCTCAGAGGCAGCGCGCCAGATTCTTTCCGAGAGATAGGCCTGGCAGAGGATTTGGGCGGGGACAGTTATATGGTTCTTATCCCCAGGGGCAGCAGCAGTCGCCAGGATGTTTTGGGTGTGGGAGTTTGCACCATCTTGTCAGAGACTGTCCGGTGAGACGACAGAGAGCAGCGACAGTTCCGCATGTGACCCTACCACCATCACCACCCCCTCCTCAGAGAGCCCTACTTCCTACCCCAGGCGATGCTCCACGCCAGTTAGGTGCACCGAGAGGCCGTGGACACGGCGGTCCTGTTCAGAGAGGACGAGGAGGCAGAGGCCGAGGTCGAGGTTAGCCCGCTATCGGTGGAGGACAGGCCCGAGTTTTTGCTTTGACACCGCAGGATGCGCAGGCATCCAATGCCGTTGTGACACGTACCTTGCCAGTTTGTTCTTTCGACGCACGGGTATTATTCGACCCAGGTACCACACATTCGTACGTATCTACACACTTTGCACCGATGTTGGGCCGTGAGTCGTCGTCGTTAGATCAGCCGCTTGTTGTTGTTACTCCGGTAGGCGAGTCGTTTGTCGCTCGGTTTGTATTTCATTTGTGTTCCGTTCGTATCGGGGAGAGGGATTCATCAGTTGATTTGATACTCCTCGATATGTTGGACTTTGATGTGCTTCTGGGCATGGATTGGCTAGCCACTTGTTATGCTTCGGTGGACTGCCGTGAGAAGGCAGTCAGAATTAGCTTTCCGGGAGAGCCAGTCCTTGTTATTCAGGGAGACCGCAGTGTCACCCTTCCCAGCTTAATTTCGTCTCTTCGCGCTGGTCAGCTCTTGCAGAAGGGATGTCAGGGATTCTTAGCATTTGTTTGTGATACTCGAGCTGCAGAGGTTCCGTTAGACCGGGTCCCGGTAGTTTGTGAGTTCCCTGATGTTTTCCCTGATGAGCTACCTGGGCTACCGCCTGAGCGCGATGTTGAGTTCTGCATTGATTTGATTTCCGGTTCGGGGCCTATTTCTATACCACCTTATCGGATGGCCCCGGCAGAGCTTCGAGAGCTGAAGGATCAGTTGCAGGATTTGTTAGATAAGGGGCTTATTCGACCGAGTGTTTCTCCGTGGGGTGCTCCGGTCCTGTTTGTCAAGAAGAAGGATGGAAGTTTGCGCTTATGTATCGACTACCGCCAGCTGAACAAAGTTACCGTTCGGAACAGATATCCGTTGCCGCGCATTGATGATTTGTTCGACCAGCTTCAGGGTGCGGGGTATTTCTCGAGGATCGACTTGCGATCAGGATACCATCAGCTGCGAGTTCGACAGGAGGATATACCGAGGACAGCTTTCCGCACGCGCTACGGCCACTACGAGTTTTTGGTGATGTTGTTCGGACTCACCAACGCCCCAGCAGCATTCATGGATTTGATGAACCGTACATTCAGGCCGTATCTTGACTTGTTCATCATCGTGTTTATCGACGATATCTTGGTGTACTCCCGGAGCAGAAAGGAGCACGAGCAGCACTTGCGGATTACGTTACAGACTCTGAGGGAGCACCAGCTGTTCGTGAAATTCTCCAAGTGTGCATTCTGGCTGGACAGCGTCGGATTCTTGGGTCACGTGGTTACGAGAGACGGCATTTGTGTGGACCCGAAGAAGATTGAGGCTGTTCAGCAGTGGCCCCGACCTAGATCGGTTACTGAGATCCGTAGTTTTCTAGGCTTGGCGGCCTACTACAGGCGTTTTGTTCAGGACTTCTCCCGTATAGCTGCACCGTTGACCGGTTTGACCCGGAAGGGAGTTCCTTTCGTTTGGACAGAGGAGTGCGAGCGCAGTTTTCAGCAGCTACGGACTTGTTTGACTACGGCGCCGGTATTATCTTTGCCTTCGGGATCAGGCGGATTTGTTGTCTACTGTGATGCTTCGCGAGTGGGGTTAGGATGCGAATTGATGCAGCATGGCCGGGTGATCACTTATGCTTCTCGGCAGTTGAAGAAGCATGAACAGAACTACCCCACTCATGATTTGGAGATGGCTGCAGTGGTCTTTGCACTGAAGATTTGGCGGCATTACCTGTACGGCGAGTCGTGTCAGATATTCACCGATCACAAGAGCTTAAAGTACATATTTCAGCAGCGAGACCTGAACCTCAGACAGCGTCGTTGGATGGAGTTGGTGAAAGACTACGACTGCGAGATCTTATATCACCCCGGCAAGGCAAATGTGGTGGCAGATGCGTTGAGTAGGAGGCCCGGGGGTAGTCTATCCTTTTTGCGCTCAGTTCAGGGGCAGTCGTCAGAAGATTGGCAGATGTTATGCGACAGCAGAGTTGAGTTCGAGTTCACTCAGACAGGGGGACAGCTCGCGCATGTTCGTGCACGCCTACAGTTGCTTGACCGTATATATGAGGCACAGCGCAGTGACGACCGTTGCTCAGAGATCATGGCACAGATGGGACAGGGCAGACTTTCCGAGTTCGTGATTGACGATCAGGGGATTTTACGATATGGATCTAGACTGTGCATACCAGATGCTGATGGATTGCGGCGCGACATTCTTGGGGAGGCACACCGATCAGTGTATAGTGTCCACCCAGGTTCCACCAAGATGTACCATGATATGAGAGAGACCTACTGGTGGGACGGGATGAAGAGGGACATTGCGGAGTTCGTTTCGAGATGCCTGACTTGTCAGCAAGTCAAGGCCGAGCACCAGAGGCCCGCAGGAGAGCTACAGCCGTTACCCATTCCAGAGTGGAAATGGGAGCAGATTTCGATGGATTTTGTTGTGGGTCTACCCAGGACCAGTCGAGGGTACGACTCCATCTGGGTGATCGTGGATAGATTGACGAAAGTGGCTCACTTCCTTCCAGTGAAGACGACTTCTAGCTTCGCTCAGTATGCTCAGCTCTATATTGACGAGATCGTGCGACTACATGGCGTACCGACTTGTATCGTGTCAGATCGAGGCACTCAGTTCACCAGCCGACTTTGGCAGAGACTTCAGGAGGCTTTGGGCACTCGTTTGAGCTTCAGCACAGCGTTTCATCCGCAGACAGACGGACAGTCAGAGCGAACCATTCAGACTCTCGAGGACATGCTCAGAGCGTGCGTTTTAGACTTTGGTGGTAGCTGGGATCGTCATTTACCTCTAGTGGAGTTCTCCTACAACAACAGCTTCCAGGATACTATTCAGATGGCACCTTTCGAGGCATTGTATGGGAGAAGATGCAGATCGCCCATTTGTTGGACAGAGCTCAGCGAGAGCAGCATTTTGGGGCCGCAGCTTGTTGAGGAGACGACAGCGAAAATACAGTTGATCCGAGACCGGATGAGAGCGGCTCAGAGCAGGCAGAAATCGTATGCAGACAGGCGCCGTCGCAGATTAGAGTTCGCAGTTGGCGACCATGTTTTTCTGAGGGTCTCTCCGATGAAGGGCGTGATGCGTTTTGGGTGAAAGGGGAAGCTTAGCCCTAGATTCGTAGGTCCCTTCGAGATCCTCGAGCGGGTTGGCGCTGTTGCTTATCGTTTGGCTCTTCCTCCCAGCTTTCCCGATGTTCACCCCGTCTTTCATGTTTCGATGCTCCGTAAGTACCTTCACGACCCTTCGCATGCGATTCAGCACCCGACAGTCCAACTAGAGCGCGACCTTTCTTTTGCAGAGCAGCCGGTGGCCATCCTGGATCGGCAGGTGAAGAAGTTGAGGTCGAAGATTATATCAACCGTCAAGGTCCTTTGGCGTAGCCCGAGCAGCGAGGAGGTTACCTGGGAGACCGAGGGCGAGATGAGGAAGAAATATCCCCATCTCTTCGAAGGTACGCGTAGCTATATTTTTAAATTCGGGGACCGAATTTCTTTAAGGGGGGAAGATTGTAGCGTCTTGAAAAGTCGTTTTGGTGTTTTCCTGAAATTCGGTGAAAATTCGGTATTTTTCCGAAAACCGTCTTTCTTGTTATTTTGCAGTTTAGGGCTAATTATACTTAAAATGGATAGGTAATTGCTTGTTTTTAGTAGCTAATGAGTTAATTATGAAATTCTGGTCGTTTAAAAAATTTCCCTAATTTTTCAATTTTTTTAATATTATTTTAAGCCGGTAAGAAAATACATTAAATTAGCGATAAATACAAATTTTTCCGGGCTAATTTTAATCTCTAAAATTATGATAATTATAATCTAGTGATAACATAAATTTTTAGTAATTTATTTTGATTTTTAACAAATTTTTATGTTATGAAACGAATTTATTGAATTTTGAGCTAAAACTTGCAATTTTTGAGTTGTAGGGGACCTTTTTGCATAAAATTTCTTTCGTAAAACCCCTCTCTCTTTTCCCTCAACCCTAGAACAGCCCCATCTTGTCCAAGTCCAGAAATTTCTGGCCTCTCTTTCCTTGATTGCTTTCTTGAGTTGAAATAGTGGTTTATGGAATTATTTTAAATATAATGGATAAGTTGTGATACATTGACTTTGGAGACTTGACCCATGACTTTTCCCCACTTGCCCACACCCTCCCCCTTACCTCATTCTGGCCGAAACTGAACCTCCTCTTCTTCATCTCTTTTCTTTTCATTTTTCTTCAATTTCCTTCAAAAAAACCACATCAAAATCCATAATTAATTCAAAAATCCAAACAAAATCCTTATGCTATCATTATCCTAAGCCATTCTTGCTTGAACCTTGGAGCTAGGAAGCCATTCTTAGAGGCAAATCACTTGCTTGATCCATAGATCTTGAGGTATAAATTTCTTCAAGTTACTTTCTTTTTGCTAATTCCTTTAATTGTATGGTTTAGTGTTAAAAGTTAGCTAAATTCTAATCTAGTTTATAAAGAGTAGTTGTTTTAAACTAAAGTTTGTTAGCATACCATTATGTGGTTAATTAAATTTATTTTGCTTGCTAGTTCCTACACAAATCAAAGAAGTTACCTTGTTGATGTGGTCTTTAAATTGTGTTAATTTTGTTACTTTTAAAAAGTGTGATTTTAGTTGTAATTGTTGTTTTAGGAAAATCTAGAGAGGGTTTTTGTATGGAATTGGATTGTGAAACATGTTAATGAGTTGATTAGGGTTTAGAAATCCATTATTAGGGTAATTAATTTACATTGTTATCTAGTTGTTTTGCTAACCTAATCTAGAAGGTTAACTTACTAAATGAGTTGTAAATTAGTGTTAATTTGAGGTTTTCATGTAAAGTTTGGATTAGAATTGCTAGGTTATATAATTCAAGTGGGTTGTTTATTGAAAATAGGTTTTGAATCTTTGCTAATGTGTTGTAATTATAGTGTTTGTAGATTGCTTGTTGTGTGGTTGGATATTGTGTTGGATTGTGATAACCGTATCGCTAATCTTCGATTTTTGCACCAAAATTTGCTAGTTTGTGCTTACTAGATTTTTATAAAAATTATGTGATGGATTATTTTTGAGATCTTGATGATTGTAATGGCTTGTCCTACGACTTTTAGGATGCGTGAGTGCGGATTTTTGGGTAGTCGGGTTTTAGTTTTGCCGGGAGACCAAATCGGCGTTTTTTTGGCAGTTTTTGCGATTTTCGCGTGTGTTTCGCGCACTTTGTGCACGTTGTACCTAGCTAGCGAACTTTAGTAGTTTCGTTGGGGTTTTGCGTCGTTCTTGATATGTAACCTCATGTTTGATATTGATGTAAATTCCAGGTTCGGTCGCGGAGACGTCAGACGCGGCGCGAAAGGGAAAGGCGGTGATTAGACACAGCTAGCCAGGGATTCCGGTGAGTAGATGTAACATCTACGGGGGACTATCGTTGGATGGCGCAAGCCGCCCGATAGTTTTAGTAACTTACAAGATCCTTAGTAATGTTCATAATTAGGGGTGAAATACTTAATTGACTATTTGCTGCATCCATGCATTATATTGACATACCTATACGAAACCATTTTATAGGACACCTGCACCATTACCAGGGTTTTTATATGCAGCACGAGCACTATTCATGCTTACACACACACCCTGGTAATTGCCATGCCACCACACTAGATAACTTTTAAATTGAAACCTTTTACTAATTGATACTTAAACTGGTACTATTGCCTTTAATTCCTTAAAAATGAAACCGTAGTATTGCTATTCATGTGCATGTACTTCATCATATTAATTGTTCATGCTTAATACATTAATCACACATCGCAACTTGATTATTGATATCATACGCATTCATTATCATTGATATATGCACTTATGAGGATTTCTTGAGATTTTATGATATTGCTGGATTTCGGGGGAAAGCCGCAAAATTTCTAAACTTATTATATTTTTAAAATATGTAAATTGCGGTTTTCTAGTGATGTAAGTGTCGTCCACCATGAGTTTGCTGTGGATTTGGAAATCCGTGTCGAGGAGTGGAGGAACCGGCACGGGTACATGGTGGGCCCGGTAAGGTACCCCGGGGCAAGAGGAATGTGGTGATGACGTTGAGCCTGGCAGAGGACGGATTACCTACCGGTGACTGTTTGGGACGGCGGATATCCAGAGGATACCGACCGTGGCCACTAGATGATGAGATATTGATACTGAGATGGGTCAGCCGGATGGCTGAGGCCAGAGATACTATGACATGGATTTATGAGATTTGAGACAGCTTTTGGGTGTCGTTGCTGGACACCGATTTTCGTCGATTCATTGACATTATGCTGGCATTCTAAAAGAGTTTCAAAAACAAAAAGAGATAAAATATTCCTTATATATATCTATTGAGACCTCAGATATTCATGTTGCATACATATTTGTACACTGATGTTGTATACCCACCTGCTAGTGCATCCAGTCATACCTGTATTATAGACGCTAGGATGCTTGTGTGCATGCATACGATAGCCTTTGTAGATATTATTTATTATTCACGAGTTGGCGACTCACCCCCGTTGTGCCACAGTCTTTTGCAGGTCCGCTCCGTCAGTTCAGTAGCGGCGGGCGCACTTGTTCTTTTGCCTCTTTTGCCTGAGCTCGAGATTTGCTCATAGGTGGGTTATGTTATTATTTTTGTACCACCTTGTATATTCTTGTATCTAGTGTACTCCATCTACTGTTTCTACCAGATTTATTGTATATTGACCTAGAGATGAGACTGTGAGGTTTGTGGATTTTATGCTGTATTTTGGGGTCGAGCTCACTTGAGCCGACATGCTACTTTTTTCATGCTTCCTTATGATCATTACGCTTGTTGTCATTTATATTGCGTGGGATTTGTGACCGCCTTATGGCGAAGAGCTAGCTCCCGCTTGGGGATGCCTTTTTGTTGGTTTTACATATATTCTTGTTGTACCCATTTTTGGGGGCCAGTATTTACAAAGGAGACTCTGCCGAAATTTTCGGGAAAATTAGTATTGTTTTTAAAAGGGGTTTTATATGACTTATTTGATAAACTTGCTTTCAAATGTTTGGGTTTTCTTCACTCTTTTGCTTAATTGGTTTTGTTCTCTGGGCTTTTGGCTTACTTATTTTACGGACGCCTTTAGACGTTTCGTAAACTTAAGTGCCAGTCACGTTCCGTACCCTGCGGGTCGTGACACTACTCGTGTAATGGCTCTCTTAGACACAGCGCGATGTCAACCCCCAATACCGGGAGAGACGAATCCTGTCTAACCGTCACTGCCTCCAAGTGCTTCGGGACTGCACCCAACTACTACCTGTTTGCACGACTCCTTTGAGCCGTGGTAGGATAGTAATCAAAGTACAGTGGGAACACACTCGAGTCGAAGTGATAGTGTCAAGTCAGCGGACTAAGCTGTACTCATGTCACCTTGGAACTGATAACTGACGATAGGTATAATACCAACCGGTCAGTTCCCGACGAGTCCTGTCCAGTGTACTCGTAACCCAACGAGCACCCGCATACTATCTCCAGTACGACGTACTGACGGCTGTGGGACAGACCGTCTCCCACACTGGGATGAGAAGCGCATGCGCTAGTCTACTCCAGAGTATCGATGCCCTGTCTCGATAGTCCTGCGACTAGGGACCTGCATAAGGATGTGCTTATAGATTACCCAGCCCTACTAGTGTGACTGCCATCACAACGCTGGTAATCAAGCAAAGATCCTAAGGGCTCCACTAATGTGTATAGGTGATATACTAAAATAAACACAAGTACACATTGAAGTAGAAACAAACCAAGTAGCATACTACTATTTTGAGCAAGATTGTATATACAAGGTGAATATCCTAAGCTTCCATTAAGTAATATACAAACTAGTATGATACAGTAATGGCCTCTAGGGCATATACACTAACACTTACATAAAAATCCAGTAGTACCAATTACTCTTAAACCTCTACATAGATCTACCCTCCAAACTACAACCCCCAATTCCCTCCTATGGCCGAGGTTGCCGGATATGGCCTCTACCTCGCCGGCCAAAACTGTCCAGATTGGTCTTGTTCTTCAGGTGGTCACTTAGGGTAACTAGTACATCACTACCACACTGTTTGGTCTCACCAACAAGTCTCGTGGTCACAGCAGGTTGTCGATATTACAAAACGACACAAAGATACGATATTTAGCACAAAAACTGAAACTTTAAGCTTCCAAACCGAAACTAATTAGCCACACTACACTAAACGGTCCTAATTAACAGTTTAGAGACTATACCTAACCACACTTGCTCAAAACTCTAGCTTTCCATACCCCAAGTGATCTCCATGAGCTTTGGACCAAGTTTAATGAAGGTTTTTTTTGAGTTTTGTGAACATAGTGAGGATTAGTGAAGGATTTTGTGAAGAATATGAAGAGGCTTTCAGTTGAGGAAAGAGAGTGCTGAAGTATTAGAATGTATGTAGGAGATGAGAGTGTGAGGGTGTACGTGTGTGAGTGAGGGATGAGAGAATGAGGGGTGAGCTTAACACAAGCCTATCACGACCCAAAGTTTGGCTCGTGACCGGCCCATAACCACGTAACGTCTACAGGTGTAACGCGGCTAAGTAAGCTGAAACCCAGAAGTCAAACCAATAAAAGTATAGAGTGTTTTAAGCTTTAAATGGAAGCATTAAATAAAAATGTTAAGAATTCTTAAGTAAACAATCACCAAGATAACAATATACGACGCCGTAGCGAACAAATGGGAATCATCATAGATAGAATAACTGCATAAGTACAGTCGGCTCACAACGAGCTCGACTTCAGAATACAAAATAATATACATCGTCCTCACAACTGGTCTCTAAGTCAATACATAAGTGGTAGATGGAGAGTACTAGATACAACAATATACATAACTGAAAGGTAAACAGATACCGCACAAAACCCACCTATCAGCAAAAGAGCTAGTACACCAACTGTAGGGGTATCTGTGTCAAAAGATACAAGAACGCAGCCTGCCGAGACTACTCCGAAGGGCAACCTGCAAACACTGTGGCACAACAGGGGTGAGTTGCCAACTAGTGAATAGAAAATAACATATAAAGGTAATCGCGAGTATGCAAGTGCTGCGATACTCTAACCTATGCTAACAGATAACATCTATATGATGATTTGGATGATCAAATCGTGCAATAAGTGCGATCTAATAACATCTCATTGTGATGAGCAAGATATGTGATAATCAGGTATAGCAATGCAATCTAACAACCCTATATAGAATGAACAGGGTATGCAATGATCATGCAAGCATGTGTACTATATCAGGTACAATAGATACATGATGAGATATCAATTACTACATACTGAGCATGGGAAATATAACATCTATAAGTAATGTCATCGTGGAAAGTATAATCGGTACCCATCAATGCACCAAAATCCCAATACTACTCAGGCGTCGTCATCCTCCTCGGTCCTCAAATCCTGTAAATCTCATATAATCGTGAGTGCCCAACATCGGCACCCAAAACATCAAGAAATACTCGTGCCAAGCATCGACAGGCAAATTCTCCTGTATAGGGCATCCGTCAGTCCGGATCAGCTCACGGGCTCTGTCTGCGGTATCGACCCTCGGCCCCGGCAGTACGAGTCGTCCCGTATCCATCAATCGACTCTGGTCAGTATCCTCCGGATAACCGCCAGGTAACCAATCACCGGTAGGGATTAGTCCCTCTGCCAGGCTCACCGTCTACTCCACAACAAAACCGTTCACGTCCCGGGGTACCATACCGGGTCCACCATGTACCCGTAATCGGCCTCATCCAACTCCTCGATTCGAGTTCACATATATCACTCTAGTACCGAGAAAACACATGGTGGACGCACCGAAATATCATATCAAGGGAAACCGGGTTTTTAAATAATTAACTATTCTCTTTTGAAATATCCACGGTTCCCCAAATCCAGAATTAACATGGAAACAACATATCTCAATGCGTAATCTAAGTAAGTATGAAGATATCAATGTATGTGTGCACTGGTATGAATATACAGTGTGCATGTGCGCATGTATGAAGATATCAATATATGTGTGCACTGGTATGAATATACAGTGTGCATGTGTAACGTTTTAAAAATAATTAAATAAATAATTAAATGAATAAAATTGTTTAAGTGAATTTTGTGATTTTCGGTAAACTAAAATGTATTTTTTGTAAAACCAAACCGTGATTGTTTTTCATTATAATTTCAAAAATACCTATTTTAATTATGTAATTACTAGTAAATGGTGTTTATTTAGCCACTTATAAATTTTTAGTTTAATTAAATATTTTCCTAAATTAATTATTTTTAATATTAACATAAGCTTTATTTTTACACTAAATTAGTGTAAATTACAAATTTGAATGGTTTTAATTTGTAAAAATGAACCATGACATGTTAGAATTTAGTGTGTATCATGCAAAATTTATTTGCAATTTTTTCCTATTTTCTAGAGTTTTCTTGAGTTGCTATAGTAAAGAAATAAAAGAAAATAAAGAAATCCATGAAAAGACATAAAGATGTGATATTTTGGGGTGAAGTTTCTACACTTTTCTCAACTTTTCTCACTCTCCTCTCCCTCACCCTCACATGGCCGGCCTCCTCCCCAAGCAGCCCCCCATTTTTCCTCTCTTGATTTTGTCTCAAAAATCATCAAAAATACTCCAAAAATCCAATTAAAATTCCACAAAATCCTAATTATTTCATACCCTTTATTCTCTACTCTTCTTTACATGGATTTTGGAGTGGGAAAGCATGTATTTTTGAGGTTCATTTTCAAGTTTGGACATGAGGTTGTGGAGGTATAAATCTTTCTCTTTTGTTTTATTTCTATTAGATGTTTCTTTTAAAACATAATTAGATTAATTAGATTAATTCTAGTTGCAAATTCTAAAATTCAAGTTAGGTTTGTAAATTTAAGTTATGATTTTTAATAATTAATTAGGGTTATAATAGTTAGTTTAACACTTTTAGAATTGGAAAATCTTGCATGTTTGTTGAATTGTAAATTTTTCATTTAAAATTGTTTAAATGAAGCTATTTAGCTAACTAGTTTTTTGTAAAATATATATGTGGGTGATATAAAATTCCAATTAAGCTTGCTATCATTAGATTGTAGATTTAGTGAGAACTTTAGCATGTTAATGGAAAGAAAAACTTAGTTTGATTGCTAGTTTCTATTGATAATTGATAAATAGTAATAAAATGCTATTATTTTGGAAACTAGATTTTGGAAATTCCTAAATAAATGAAATAAAAATATAATCATGGTTTCATTATATCATTATCATCAGGAATTGTAGTTTAATACATTAATTCATGCAAAATCATGTTTTGTGGTGGAATTGTGGTACTTTGCTTGAAAAATGTTGAAAATTGCTAATGGTTGCAAACTTGAAATTTCAAACTAATGCAAAATTGTGTAATAAAAATACAGTAAGGGGTTGTATAGTCTAGTTATGCTATTTGATGAGTTTTATGACCATTGGTTTCATTTAGATGTCAAGTTTTGATGAAAAACGGTAAATTGGCATTTTCGGGTTTTACGAAATCGGGTGATTTGATGGATTTCAGTGTTTCGATGAATTAAATCATGCTTTATATTATAAGTAACGAGTTTTCTAAACTACAAGTTGTTTGTCGATGTTTATCTCGATCTATCGGAGTTTGTACACCGATATCGAGCGATATTTGGTTCTGTTGCGTGGACGGGACATAGGTTTTAACCTATGCTTGTTCCTTGCATCGTTTCAACTTTTGTATGTGATTCCAGTTTACGATACTATTTATATGTTTGCGTTTAGGTACTCCTCACGTGGACTGCGGGCGATGAAGAGGAGGATGGCGACACCTTCTTCGTCAGACATAGACCAGGTGAGTAGATGTATATCTACGGGGGGAAGTCGGGTGGATGGCGTTTAGCACCCCCGCAACGTAGAATAGGAATAGCACTTATTGACATTAGGAAACCAGATGTGACCCTAGTAGGACCCTAGTATTGACCCTAGACAGGACTAGACTGATTTAGGAAAACCATATCAGAGGATGAGTACCTTGGAAGAGGTTCGTAGGTTTCAGGTAGGAACACACACACGAACACACTGAAACTCGACATGGTGTATACGTGCATATATATATACAACACGTATATGGGATACATTGATGTGATATGATATCTGAGGTATGATGAAACAGTATAACTGGGCTTGATGCCGTGATTCTCGGCTATACAGTCATATTAAAATGTTAGCGGATCATTAGGAAATGATAATGAACAGGTATACTTAAATTATAATGGGTAGTGATGATATTGAGGTACATGGGACTCTAGAATAGAACCCGAACTGTAACTCGTGACTGATCACGATATGATATAGGTATGACTTAATCACAATATGATACATATGATATGATATTTCTGAGGATAAACTAATGATGCATATTATGATGGCAATGTTATATAATTGATGTATGCGATTACAGTTTAGCATCTTGATCATGAGATGTGTTGATGATGATATTATACGAATGATGAGACACCTAGGAGATACTTGACCCATACCCCGATATTGGGATGCCGTATGATGGATTTTACCCTACGAGGCATAGATATGATGATTGATCCGCACTCTTGATTCAAGGAAGCCGTACTACGTACGTGACGCTATTGAGGCTGGATCGCCGACTATTAGAGATATTGATTCAGACCTTAGGTAGACTCTTGTTTCTTTGACTAGTTTCTTAGGTTTAGTTCCTTACGAGGTTAGATGGACAATAGTTTAGGTTCGATTCATATAGTGGTAGTTGTACTCGTATATCGCAGAGGAGTGGATAATGCACATCTGTCTTTACTTTCACACTGTAATCATCATGTTGCATGTTCATACATATGTTGCTATAATCAGTATAAACTGTACCTGTTAGGACACCAGCACCATTACCGATGATGCGCATATTCCACGCACACTTATTTGCCGGCTCACACACATCATCATCGGTAATTGCTATGTCACGTACACTTTAGATCATATTATCTTTTATTGACAGAATCAGTTAACAACTAGATCGATATAATCTTGGGATTACTCTCAGATGTTAGTCTAGACATGACATTTATTACTTAGACATTCATGCATTCATATTTTCATGTTATCATGCAGTATCATGGGCATATGCCGACACTTATCATATACTTACTCACGATTTTAAGATTTGGATTTCTATGAGATTTCTGGATTTTTGGGGAAAACCGCAAGAACATATAAAAACTTCTCTCTCTCTCCTCCTCTCTTTTTAAAATAAGATGCGGTTTTCTCGTGATGTATGTGTCGTCCACCATGAGATTTCATGTTTTCTGTTGGATTTCGACACCCGATTCGAGGAGTGGATGAACCGTCTCGGGTACATGGTGGGCCCGGTATGGTACCCCGGGGCAAGAAGATCGAGTTGTAGACGATGAGCCTGGCAGGGGAAGGCTACCTACCGGTGATGTCTGGCGCGGTAGATATCCGGAGGATACCGACCGTTGTCGTGAGATTTGATGATATGGGCCGATCCGGACTGACGGAGCCCGAGGTATTGAGACTATGAGACTTGAGATTTACATGTTTGTGTCGATGCTTGACACGGATTTCCATGGATTTCATTGTTGAGATTTCAGATTCCTATACACATTTTACTATGATAACAGCTAAAGATTTCTTATACAGATATATCTGGATTTCAGGATTGATTATTTTATATTCATAGTGCATGCATATCCATTCATATGACATAGTATTATATGAGGCACTGACATGAGCACGGAGTATCTGCACTTACACGTAGTATTACCCTGCTATTACTAGATGATTGGGACTTAGTAGTGTATTATTATGACCTAGGATAGCGTCGTGCATTCGATTTCTTTTCGTAGATGTCTTCTACTCACGAGTTGTCAACTCACCCCCGTTGTGCCAAATTTTATTACAGGTTCGATGAACAGGTTTTCTGGCAGTTGCTGGCACATCATTTCATTCAGGGTGATTTGCACGGTAGGTTGGTTCACTTGTATCTGGACCACCATTGTACTTTCATTCTTTCATTTGTATCTAGTAAGCTCCATCAACCATACTTGTATTACTTAATAAGTTTATTGGACCAGTCTTTTATTTCGACCTTAGAGTCGCGCATGTATTATTCTGATTTGGTGGATTTTTTTTCTTTTGAGTTTTGAGCCTCGCCCTTTGGCGTTGTATATTATTGTGCTTGTTGTGCTTGTTTCCGCCTGTTGGCGTTGAGCTAGCTCCCATTTGGGGATGCTTTTTATTGTTTATATATATTATACTTGTTGTACCCGTTTGGGGGCCAGTTTTTACAGAGGAGACTCTGCCGAAATTTTTGGGAAATTTGCTGATGCTTTTAAACTTGTTTTCTTTTCCTTCTTCTTCTTCTTTTATGGTTTAGATTTCTGGGCTTCGGCTTACTTAGGTTACGTGGCGCCTCTAGACGCTTCGTAATCTAAGTGCCGGTCACGTTCCGTACTTTCGGGTCGTGACAAAGTTGGTATCAGAGCGCTAGGTTTAACCTTGTATAAGTCTAGGTGACCCTTGGTTGATGGAGTAGGCGATTTAGGTAGAGTAACGTACCGTGGGTATGGTCCGCGGCATACTTACGATACGCTACTCTGCTTAAGGAGCCTTAGGATGTACATTTGTTTGCACCGTATTTCATTCGTTCCTTTGATCTATCTTCGTCGATGTCGGAGGGTGGTTTCTGTTACCACGGGCATACTGGCAGAGGGAGCTGCGGCTCGAACGCGATAACCATTAGAGTATTGGTTATTCTTGAGGATTGAAGTATTGCTTAGCGTGTGGACGAAGGGTATTCACATGCCGTCTGGATGAAGTTAAAGGGTTCGAACGATTATCAGAAAACCATTTTCCCAAGTTTAAAGTATTCGGAAGAACATGCAGGTATTTCGATGGACCCTCTAGAAGAATGAAACCCTAACTCGACATAATGACCACGAGAACGCCCTTGAACCTTAGGGTTTACGGCAGTTCCGCGGTGTTATTAGTGAGGCTTGGGTTTGTCCTTCTACGGCTAGACCATCGATGCTGGGGTATGTACCGGATATTTTTAAACTGTACTTGAGTGTTGAGCTCTCGGGGAATTATGGGATTTTGATGGATCGATCGAAAATTTTAATGTAGTCCGGATATCAGGTGAAGGGATCGACTATGTGGGAGACTCCAGACATGAGTGTTGTCGTTGGTAGCGCAGTCAGCACAGCTACGAAGAGACGAGTTCAAAGCAATCGACATCAGAGGAAAGAGGCGGACATTAACGATAGTGTTTACGATTGTGATTTAGTGATTTGAATTTCATATTTTCGTTGATTGGATTTCGGTATTTTGAGGACTTTGTTCTACGATTGGTATTTCAAGTGTGTACCTTCATTTCGTTCTATTTGTGTTGTTGTTGTTTAGTACACACCCAGTACACTTGATTTGGTTTTATATTTTGAGATTTTTGATTTGATTTCGTGCATAGAGGTTACACACGATTTTGACATATGTTTCGACCTAGTTTTCATGCATTTTTGTGCTGTGATTTCGATTTAGATAATTGATGTATGTTTCCGTGCACCATGTGCAGCTGATTAGGATTCTTGCGCATACTTGGCGTACTTGATGCGATTTTGTGCACACCAGATGCACTAAATCGGGGTTTTGTGCAGATTAGATGCACTTGATATTGTGTCGTGCATGCCCGTTGCACTTGACAGATATTTTTGGTGCACACCTGTTGCACTTAGTTTTGTTGTTGTGTGTATTCGTGGTATCTGTATTTGGTTTCGATTTCAGTGCGCACCGGACGAACATGATATTTTATTGATGTGATTGGGATTGATTTCAGTTTGAGCAATGTGTTTTTATAATCATTACTATTTGATTTAGTAACCAGGCGGGATGTGTATGTTAAATAAAAGATATATATATATATATATAGCTATTTTTTTTAAACAAACGTCCGCTACTTATGCCGTGACACGTGCATCACACGGCGATTTCAGAAGGGATTTTTGCATATTTCCCTTATCCAGATATTTGGATGATTTTACTATGATGCGCACTATATATAAGTTATAGATTGATGTATATTAAGATGGTTTACATATTGGGTTTTAATATTTTATTCTCTCCATAACTCCGATGATTGCGTTATGCTTGACGGAGTTGATTTTTGTTATGTATTGATGATTTCGGAGCCCCGACGATTTGAGTGTCGCTAAATGTTTTAGTATTTGGAAGGGGAGTTTTAATTTAAATTCGGGGACCGAATTTCTTAAAGGGGGAAGATTGTAACGTTTTAAAAATAATTAAATAAATAATTAAATGAATAAAATTGTTTAAGTGAATTTTGTGATTTTCGGTAAACTAAAATGTATTTTTTGTAAAACCAAACCGTGATTGTTTTTCATTATAATTTCAAAAATACCTATTTTAATTATGTAATTACTAGTAAATGGTGTTTATTTAGCCACTTATAAATTTTTAGTTTAATTAAATATTTTCCTAAATTAATTATTTTTAATATTAACATAAGCTTTATTTTTACACTAAATTAGTGTAAATTACAAATTTGAATGGTTTTAATTTGTAAAAATGAACCATGACATGTTAAAATTTAGTGTGTATCATGCAAAATTTATTTGCAATTTTTTCCCATTTTCTAGAGTTTTCTTGAGTTGCTATAGTAAAGAAATAAAAGAAAATAAAGAAATTCATGAAAAGACATAAAGATGTGATATTTTGGGGTGAAGTTTCTACACTTTTCTCAACTTTTCTCACTCTCCTCTCCCTCACCCTCACATGGCCGGCCTCCTCCCCAAGCAGCCCCCCATTTTTCCTCTCTTGATTTTGTCTCAAAAATCATCAAAAATACTCCAAAAATCCAATTAAAATTCCACAAAATCCTAATTATTTCATACCCTTTATTCTCTACTCTTCTTTACATGGATTTTGGAGTGGGAAAGCATGTATTTTTGAGGTTCATTTTCAAGTTTGGACATGAGGTTGTGGAGGTATAAATCTTTCTCTTTTGTTTTATTTCTATTAGATGTTTCTTTTAAAACATAATTAGATTAATTAGATTAATTCTAGTTGCAAATTCTAAAATTCAAGTTAGGTTTGTAAATTCAAGTTATGATTTTTAATAATTAATTAGGGTTATAATAGTTAGTTTAACACTTTTAGAATTGGAAAATCTTGCATGTTTGTTGAATTGTAAATTTTTCATTTAAAATTGTTTAAATGAAGCTATTTAGCTAACTAGTTTTTTGTAAAATATATATGTGGGTGATATAAAATTCCAATTAAGCTTGCTATCATTAGATTGTAGATTTAGTGAGAACTTTAGCATGTTAATGGAAAGAAAAACTTAGTTTGATTGCTAGTTTCTATTGATAATTGATAAATAGTAATAAAATGCTATTATTTTGGAAACTAGATTTTGGAAATTCTTAAATAAATGAAATAAAAATATAATCATGGTTTCATTATATCATTATCATCATGAATTGTAGTTTAATACATTAATTCATGCAAAATCATGTTTTGTGGTGGAATTGTGGTACTTTGCTTGAAAAATGTTGAAAATTGCTAATGGTTGCAAACTTGAAATTTCAAACTAATGCAAAATTGTGTAATAAAAATACAGTAAGGGGTTGTATAGTCTAGTTATGCTATTTGATGAGTTTTATGACCATTGGTTTCATTTAGATGTCAAGTTTTGATGAAAAACGGTAAATTGGCATTTTCGGGTTTTACGAAATCGGGTGATTTGATGGATTTCAGTGTTTCGATGAATTAAATCATGCTTTATATTATAAGTAACGAGTTTTCTAAACTACAAGTTGTTTGTCGATGTTTATCTCGATCTATCGGAGTTTGTACACCGATATCGAGCGATATTTGGTTCTGTTGCGTGGACGGGACATAGGTTTTAACCTATGCTTGTTCCTTGCATCGTTTCAACTTTTGTATGTGATTCCAGTTTACGATACTATTTATATGTTTGCATTTAGGTACCCCTCACGTGGACTGCGGGAGATGAAGAGGAGGATGGCGACACCTTCTTCGGCAGACATGGACCAGGTGAGTAGATGTATATCTACGGGGGGAAGTCGGGTGGATGGCGTTTAGCACCCCCGCAACGTAGAATAGGAATAGCACTTATTGACATTAGGAAACCAGATGTGACCCTAGTAGGACCCTAGTATTGACCCTAGGCTGGACTAGAATGATTTAGGAAAACCATATCAGAGGATGAGTACCTTGGAAGAGGTTCGTAGGTTTCAGGTAGGAACACACACACGAACACACTGAAACTCGACATGGTGTATACGTGCATATATATATACAACACGTATATGGGATACATTGATGTGATATGATATCTGAGGTATGATGAAACAGTATAACTGGGCTTGATGCCGTGATTCTCGGCTATACAGTCATATTAAAATGTTAGCGGATCATTAGGAAATGATAATGAACAGGTATACGTAAATTATAATGGGTAGTGATGATATTGAGGTACATAGGACTCTAGAATAGAACCCGAACTGTAACTCGTGACTGATCACGATATGATATAGGTATGACTTAATCACAATATGATACATATGACATGATATTTCTGAGGATAAACTAATGATGCATATTATGATGGCAATGTTATATAATTGATGTATGCGATTACAGTTTAGCATCTTGATCATGAGATGTGTTGATGATGATATTATACGAATGATGAGACACCTAGGAGATACTTGACCCGTACCCCGATATTGGGATGCCGTATGATGGATTTTACCCTACGAGGCATAGATATGATGATTGATCCGCACTCTTGATTCAAGGAAGCCGTACTACGTACGTGACGCTATTGAGGCTGGATCGCCGACTATTAGAGATATTGATTCAGACCTTAGGTAGACTCTTGTTTCTTTGACTAGTTTCTTAGGTTTAGTTCCTTACGAGGTTAGATGGACACTAGTTTAGGTTCGATTCATATAGTGGTAGTTGTACTCGTATATCGCAGAGGAGTGGATAATGCACATCTGTCTTTACTTTCACACTGTAATCATCATGTTGCATGTTCATACATATGTTGCTAAAATCAGTATAAACTGTACCTGTTAGGACACCAGCACCATTACCGATGATGCGCATATTCCACGCACACTTATTTGCCGGCTCACACACATCATCATCGGTAATTGCTATGTCACGTACACTTTAGATCATATTATCTTTTATTGACAGAATCAGTTAACAACTAGATCGATATAATCTTGGGATTACTCTCAGATGTTAGTCTAGACATGACATTTATTACTTAGACATTCATGCATTCATATTTTCATGTTATCATGCAGTATCATGGGCATATGCCGACACTTATCATATACTTACTCACGATTTTAAGATTTGGATTTCTATGAGATTTTTGGATTTTTGGGGAAAACCGCAAGAATATATAAAAACTTCTCTCTCTCTCCTCCTCTCTTTTTAAAATAAGATGCGGTTTTCTCGTGATGTATGTGTCGTCCACCATGAGATTTCATGTTTTCTGTTGGATTTCGAGACCCGATTCGAGGAGTGGATGAACCGTCTCGGGTACATGGTGGGCCCGGTATGGTACCCCGGGGCAAGAAGATCGAGTTGTAGACGATGAGCCTGGCAGGGGAAGGCTACCTACCGGTGATGTCTGGCGCGGTGGATATCCGGAGGATACCGACCGTTGTCGTGAGATTTGATGATATGGGCCGTCCGGACTGACGGAGCCCGAGATATTGAGACTATGAGACTTGAGATTTACATGTTTGTGTCGATGCTTGACACGGATTTCCATGGATTTCATTGTTGAGATTTCAGATTCCTATACACATTTTACTATGATAACAGCTAAAGATTTCTTATACAAATATATCTGGATTTCAGGATTGATTATTTTATATTCATGGTGCATGCATATCCATTCATATGACATAGTATTATATGAGGCACTGACATGAGCACGGAGTATCTGCACTTACACGTAGTATTACCCTGCTATTACTAGATGATTGGGACTTAGTAGTGTATTATTATGACCTAGGATAGCGTCGTGCATTCGATTTCTTTTCGTAGATGTCTTCTACTCACGAGTTGGCAACTCACCCCCGTTGTGCCAAATTTTATTACAGGTTCGATGAACAGGTTTTCTGGCAGTTGCTGGCACATCATTTCATTCAGGGTGATTTGCACGGTAGGTTGGTTCACTTGTATCTGGACCATCATTGTACTTTCATTCTTTCATTTGTATCTAGTAAGCTCCATCAACCATACTTGTATTACTTAATAAGTTTATTGGACCAGTCTTTTACTTCGACCTTAGAGTCGCGTATGTATTATTCTGATTTGGTGGATTTGTTTTCTTTTGAGTTTTGAGCCTCGCCCTTTGGCGTTGTATATTATTGTGCTTGTTGTGCTTGTTTCCGCCTGTTGGCGTTGAGCTAGCTCCCGTTTGGGGATGCTTTTTATTGTTTATATATATTATACTTGTTGTACCCGTTTGGGGGCCAGTTTTTACAGAGGAGACTCTGCCGAAATTTTTGGGAAATTTGCTGATGCTTTTAAACTTGTTTTCTTTTCCTTCTTCTTCTTCTTTTATGGTTTAGATTTCTGGGCTTCGGCTTACTTAGGTTACGTGGCGCCTCTAGACGCTTCGTAATCTAAGTGCCGGTCACGTTCCGTACTTTCGGGTCGTGACAGCATGTGCGCAGGTATGAAGATATCAATTTATGTGTGCACTGGTATGAATATACAGTGTGCATGTGCGCAGGTATGAAGATATCAATATATGTGTGCACTGGTATGAATATACAGTGTGCATGTGCGCAGGTATGAAGATATCAATATATGTTTGCACTGGTATGAATATACAGTGTGCACTGGTATGAATATACAGTGTGCATGTGCGCAGATATGAAGATATCAATATATGTGTGCACTGGTGTGAATATACAGTGTGCATGTGCGCAGGTATGAAGATATCAATATAGCGGAATCAGTATGATATATGGTTTATAGCAATCCTATAATGTGAATGTCATGGAAATCACTAACGGTGTGAGTGTAGCATATTAAACGTGCTCGTGCAACTTGAACCGTTAGTGACAGTGCAGTGTCCTATGCTATCATTTCTACATGCAATAATAAGGTATGCTACTACAGTCCATATGAACATCTACAATCTAATATCCTAACACACCCCGACGCTTAACGCCATACGGGCGATTTCCCCATAGATGTTAAATCTACTCACCTGGTCGTGCGCTACTCATAACCGACCACCTGCTTTCCCTTCTTGGCTTCGTCTGACGTACCCGCCTGCGAACCTGGAGTTTACACAAGAATCCATATATAAGAAAATATCTCGCAAAACGTGATATCTAAGCCAAACGATATGCTCGCGTCGCGAACTAAACGCGCGTGTGTACGATACGCTAAAACGTGAGTACGCGTCTAAAACTAACCCGACACGTCGCGACGCGCTGGATCACAGAACCCACTCGCGTATCGCGCGAACCAAACGTACTAGAAATACGATATAACGTCCCAGATTCTACCCAGGCTAACAACTTACAAAATTATACATACCAATGGCCTAAAAATAACAGCAGACTCCTACCCATGCAAACTACACCCACAAACTCCCACATCTGGCCGCAAATTGCGGCTAGAAAGATTAAACTGGCGGCCTGGGTAGGGGGTTAGGGGTTTGTGCTCAGGTGGTGTGGTTAGGGTATATCTAGTGTGCTCCAGTATCCTCAATTTTAACCTGAACTACTCGGGCCTATAGCAGATCACTGAAAGGAGAAATTTCACTTAAAAACACTAAATTTGCACAATTAGAAACCCTATGGTATTTTGGTGTAATCTAGGGTTTAACTAGGTTTACATGGACCTAATAACACCTAATTAGTCTAGGTTAACCAACACTTACATCACATGAACAAAACTTCACACCAATCACCAAATATAGCACAAAATCTCACTTTTATCTCAAACCGAAGCTACTTCTACACAAACTTAGCAAACAAGGAAGTAGGTTTAAGGATTATACCCCACACGACCCTACGATGCAAGGAGAAAGGAGGAGGAGGAGATCTGGAGTTGCTTTGGCTGCTGGAGCTGCTACTGCTGCTGCTGCTCCATGCTACTGCTGCTGCTGCTGCTTGCTGCTGCTTCTGCTGAGCTGCTGCTGCTTCATATGCTGCTGCCTCTTCTGCTGCTGCTGGGGCTGAGTGAGTATGGGTGTGAGTGGGTGATAGTATGAGTGAGTGAGAGAATGAGAGAAGTGATAAGAGAAAATGAGAGGCAACAAAATGATGGCATCAAGTGTCAACCCTCTCACTCCCTCTCTCTTCATTAAATGAAGGCATGGGCAAAGCCATGATGCCCCATCATGCACACTCTCTCTCTCTCTCTCTCTCTCTCTCTCTCCCCCACCAAGTCAACACCCAAAACAAAATTCAAATAAATTTCAATTTTCCTAAAAAAAACACTTAACTTAAAACCTCATAACTTAATTAAAATGGTCTAATCCACCATGGTTGCTAACCATGGCTTAACCTCATCTTTAAAACTGGTTTACATGCACAAGTGTGTGTATGCCCAGAAAAATTCTAATAAAATACTCATTAATTAGGATAAAATATTTGAAACTTAATTTGGTAAACTTTTTACTAAAAACTATCTATTAAAATATAATTAACCCCTAAACACAACCTAAGGTGTTACAATCTTCCCCCTTTAAAGAAATTCGTCCCCGAATTTTGAATTACAAAACTACGCATACCTTCAGAGAGATGAGGGAATTTCTTCCGCATCTCGCCTTCAGCATCCCAAGTGATTTCTTCACTATTTAGGATGCACCAACATACCTTCACTGATGGCAAGACCTTCGATCGAAGTTTCTTCACCTGCCGGTCCAAAATTACGACTGGCTGTTTGGTGAACGACGGATCACGCTCGAACTAAATGGTCTGGCGCTGAATCCAATGAGAAAGGTCATGAAGGTAATTGCAAAATATCGACATAGGGAATACGGGGTGAATACTCAATAATCTGGGTGGAAGTGTCAAACTAAAGGCAACGAACCAACTCTCCTTAAGGATCCTAAAATGACTTACTCTCCTGAAATAAGTTTCCCAAAACTCAACATGTTTTGTCAATTATGTTAGTTATATGTATGCCCTAGAGGCCATTACTGTATATATGATGTATATTGTAGTGGATGCTGGGACATATATAGGGAGGACTTTCTTGCTCAACATGATAGTATGCTATCTGGTTACTTTTTACCTTAACGTGTACACTGATTGTCTCTCTGTTACATGTTGGTAAAGCCCTTAGGATGTGTACTTGACTACCTGGACTATGATGCAGATCATACTAGTGGGGACATGGTAGTCCATAAGTACATCCTTCAAGGTCCCTAGTCGTGGGTGTATCGAGACGGGGTATCGATATACCAGAGTAGACTAGCGTATACCTTCTCGACCCATACAGATGGGCGATGGATGATCCCATATCCATTGGTGTTTGACATTAGAGATGATATACGGGTGCTCAGTGGAGACTGGGTACACTGGATGGACTCGCCGAGAACTCCCAGATGGTATTATACCTTACGTCAGATGGCAGTTCTCTGGTGACACTGGTACAGGTTAGTCTGTAGACCCGAGATCGTCATAGAGTCTTGTATGATTCCCACTGTGCTTTGATTTCCACCTTACCACATCCAAGAGGGCATGCAAAACGGTGGCTTTTGGGTACAGTCCCGAATCACATGGAGGCAATGAGCGATAGGAGGGGATTCGTCTCTCCCGGTATAGGGAGTTGATGTTGCGCAGTGTTCGATTGGCTATAACCAGAAATCCCTGGACAGGGTTGTTGAGATTTACTGGTAAGTGTTACCAGTAGTATCTCGTACTGTTATAGACCTCATATCGACACGACTTATCGAGCTACTGGGGTCTGATATTTACCACCCCTAGGCGAGATATGCGACATATCAGACGAACAGACCGGACTGTACGGTAAGTGTTACTGGTTGGATTCACAGGAGTGTGAGCGGGCTTGCTCGTCGATCTTCTGATCGCTCAATACCCGGGTGGCCGTTACGTTTAGCAGACCGCTTGCGGCTTGTGGGTGCTTGATATGATCATCATCTGCTGCCGGCGTATTGACGAGTCTTTAGAGTCCTACACAGAGGTTTCCTGGCTCAAGCGAAACGAAATAGGAGCGCATATGAGATATGTGCGGGTCCGAGAATAATGCGTGTATGTGATACCGTATTCTATTCTCGCGATAAATGTATCGATTGGTTGTATGCGATATAACCTAGTTATCGAATCGAGGATTGATTCGATAAGTCGATACATTGGATATTAGTCGGTCATATACGATATGACTGGATCGTTAAATCAAGTGTTGATTTAATGATTTAATGTATAATTATATATTTGATATATTACTTTACATTAACTAGTATTGGTTCACTTAAGATTGATTATCTCACTTGATTGTGCATATTGTATATGTGATATATTTTTGTGCACAAGATTGTATCATGTTTGATGATACATGCAAACTTGGGTTAGTGTGTGATTTAAACCATGGTTGGTTAATGGTTAGGGTTTCATTTTCTTTATTTACTTATTCATTTATTTATTTATTCATTTAAGAAAGAAATAAAATGGTGGCTATCTTTGGATTTTCTTTGAAGCTTCTTGAAGCTTTGAAAGACTTTGACCATTTTGTTTCTTTCCTTAACCCTAACCATTTACTTAACCCTAGTTTATTCTCTACAAGTGTTTAGCTAACCCATGGTTGCAAGATGATAGATATCACTTCATTTTCTTTTTGAAAAATGATTATTGATTTTTCTTCTTCTTCATCTTCTTCTTCAAGTGAAGAAAAGAAAACATTTTCTTGAAAATGCTAAGTGATGAATCCAAGTGAGAAATCCAAATCCAAAGTGAACCCACTTCCTATTTCTTCATCCTCTACCACTTGCTAAGTAGTATAGGGTGTTTTCTTCACAAGTTTCATGACTTGGTGAAGTTGGAGCTTGATCTTGAGTTGCCTCGACGTAGATCATCTTCGGCATCGAAGTCGACGACCTAGCCCGATCATTTCTTCGACGAAACCATCGCTAGAGTCCGGGATCCGATGATCACAGCGGAGGGACATCATCATGGAGCTAAGGAAGTGGAGGACCGGATCTACAAAGGTTGTATTTCCTATCATTTATTAGTTAAGTTGTTAACTAGTTCTTGTTTCGCCTTTACCTCTAGTCAACGATCGCATTAGGGTTTCTCGGCACCTAGAATTTTTGAATTTGGCATGGTTGGTGCCTTGTGGAACCTCCTTAGTGTGCCTAGGAACCCTACAAATTACCGGAAAATTCCGTAGGAATACATGATCTACCATTTCGAACTCGAATCTGCGACTATCTTGGCCAGCATATGACCTCTGTCCGAAATGGACAATTCTCATCCTGACCTAAAACAACTGGATCATTTCCGAAGTTTCTAGACTAGCTGAGGTCCAAAGCTCCTACAACACGGAGTCAAAAAAAAAACAAGCTGGTGATCGACACGACCTAACCTCTAAACCTAAAGGTTACCAATTGGAGTGTCTCCTGATAACTGCTATCAAAGGAGAACCCTATCGATGGCAAACGACGATCTCCAACCGCCGTCAACAATTTCTACATACGCATAACTTAACAAGAACAACTGAGCAAACTGAGTATCACCGGATGACAAGCATCCGAAAGGAGTCACATCTTGACTAAACCTGGGTGGACACCAGAACAAATTCCGGGGAGGTCTGCTTTGTTCCCTCTTCGGAACGGTTAAAGGTTACAACTCTCCAACCGGCCTCAGTTGCTCAACCCTAGCACAACACAAGACAGACACCTTGAAATGAATCCCGAGACTTCTCTTTCTGTCCCTGCCCACCCGTAACTATCTCACAAGTCACGTCAACAGTTGGTGGGGCTTGAATGAGTACAGAGAGTTGACCGATGTGCCTGCCCTAGGATTCCATGTCTCTACCCTATAATATCAGGTACACCAGCGACTCCCTAACCTAGCACACCCTTGTCACAAGTCCAGGATTCCAAATCATTACCCAGCCGAATAGGCTCAAGTATCTCTGACGAACGAGCGTCGGCGGCAGTGTCTCACGAAAGCGATTAAAGAAGAGTGGTCAGGCGCGGACATGAGCAAGCTGTCTCCTCAGTAGAGACGAACTTAAGCTGTACTCAACGATCGCACAAGAACTGTGAATCTGCGGAGGACTATCACAACAACCAAAATCCACTGCAGGAAGATGTACCTTAAGCTTTGGTGGTCCGTGAAAAATCTGACACGACTCTCGAACAAGTAGTGTCTCCAATCCCCAACACAAAACCATCGCGGCCATCTCCAGATCATGAGTGGGATATCCTTCTCGTACTTCCTCAAAATGTAGGGAAGCAAAAGCGATAACTCCATAGTGGCACCTTAGTACACACTCGAGTCCTACTAACGAAACATCACAGTTAAACCACAAAGTCGCCCGAACCACAAAGCAAAGAAGGAGCTGATGCAGTTGTTAACCGAGTCTTCAACTGCGGAAACTCCGTACACAAGCCTCGGTCCAAAGAAAAGAAACATCCATTCCAGTCAATTTGGTCAACGGGGCAGCACCACACTAGCAATCCTTCATAAAACGGCAGTAAAAACCTACTAAGCCCAAAAATCTGCGGATCTCCATCCTGCTCACAAGTCTGGGCCCAAGCTGTATGGCCACGATCTTCCTCGAAACCATACCAATTCGTCTCCGTAACTACAAGACCTAGGAGTCAACACAACAAGCCTGAAGGAACACTCCGAGAATCTAGCCAATCGCTGGGGCTCTCCCAGTATCCATAAAACGGATCCTCAAGTGCTATTCCTATCCCTCAAGACACCTTAAATAGACCAGGATATCATAAATAACACAACAATAACCGGTCAAGGAACGACTCGAAGAAAACCAGTTCATCATACCTACGAATGTTGCTAGGGCATTGGTGAGTCCAGTGACACACCCAAAATACACAAAGCCCATAGCATACGCAAGGCAGTCTTCGGAATGTCATCACTCCGAACCCGCAACAATGATGACCTGATCCCAAACAAACTTAGGCAAAGTCTCGCACTCTGACGCTGATCGAAGAAATCGTCAGTGCGAGGTACAGGATACCTATCCGCACCGTAAGCCTATACAATTGACGATCCATCAATACACAACCTCAATCTGTCGTCTTTCTCCTTGACGAACAGAAATAGGAACATCCTAATGCGAAACACTCAGACGCATAAACTCCCTCAACAACAACTATGCAGCAGATCCTTAAGCTCCATAAGCCTCGACGGCTCATTTGGAACAACGTCGAAAAACCCTCACACTAAAGAAAAACCGGCCCAACACACCAACTGTGGCTACGGTATCACGAATAACGCCAAGAATCCACGACATCTCCTCAAAACCGACTAGCGAACAAGGCTGAATTCAAGCCATAAGAGGCGGCACCACTATCCACCAGCACCACAAGACTGACTCGCCCAGTAAAGCAAAACCTAATTGTTTCCTCACGGTAGTCCACAACGTCTAGCACATAGCTAACCAGTCTATGCCCAGGAGAATGCCAAGTCCAACATCTCTAGAAGGATCAAAATGACAGATAAATCTCTATCTCCTATCCGATTGGCACACGACCGGATTACGTGTCGCGTAACAAAAGATCCGCTGATAGAAGTTAACACAACAAACGGCTGATCTACCTAGCACGACTCTCATCCTAAACTCGGCACGAAGTGTGGAAACATACGAGTGCAACAAAAGGATATACTGAAAGAATACCTATAAGCTCCGCGTTGGACGCCCTCGCGTCCCGATGAGTCGAAGCAAAATCTTAGGCATGCCCTCCATCTGTGACTGACCGGACTCCTCCTCTACTAGCCTGACCCCTCTGCACGAACCCTCCATGTCCACGACGTCTCAGAATACGACCCTAACGTGGTGTGAAGGAACACTGCCTGATGAGGTGTTGAAGGCTTCCGCATCGTAAACACCTACGCGGTGACTGCTGTCCTGCCTGGGGATGAGAGCCAAACGACTGTCCTCGTCCTAAGCCTCTGCTCTGGGCTGGTACACCAGTACGATTCCACAACTGTTCCGAAATTCTTACGGTCTCTGGAAGACGTGTCTCATAAGCTGGGGCTGCCTCCACCGGTGCTATGTAGGGGACGGAATACTGCATGATGATCGCAAGAAACAACTGGGTAACAGGGGTTACAACCATCTGTCGCTGCGCTCGAACAAACTCCACCAATGAGCTCATCGTCTGGTGCAAGCCCTGCATCTCTGCCACTAGTCTAGCGATCTGATCTGTCGCAGGAGAAATAATCTGTCCTGGTACAACAGGGGTACTACTTGGATCAGTCCTCGTCTCAGATGAACCAACTCGAACCTCGGCTCTCACGACCGCTCTCTGCACCTTCGTAGTCCTTGGCGGCATAATGGCTGAAAAGAAGGTAGGATTCGATGAGGATACGAAAATCGAATCTCAAGAATGTATACAATCATAAGGGAATTTCAATCAATAAGTCCTAAGGTCTCTTAGGCGGAGTACCGTGTAGTGAGTATGCCGCGGAACATACGCACGCTACGCCACTCTGCTACAGCTACCTACTCCATCATACCAGGGTCATCCTACACTCCGAAGGTAAAACCTACGCTCTGTACCAACTTTGTCACGACCCAAAGTTTGGCTCGTGACCGGCCCTTAACCACGTAACGTCTACAGGCGTAATGCGGCTAAGTAAGCCGAAACCCAGAAGTCAAACCAATAAAAGTATAGAGTATTTTAAGCTTTAAATGGAAGCATTAACTAAAAATGTTAAGAATTCTTAAGTAAACAATCACCAAGATAACAATATACGACGCCGTAGCGAAGAAAATGAGCAACAAGTGGGAATCATCACAGATAGAAAAACTGCATAAGTACAGTCGGCTCACAACGAGCTCGACTCCAGAATACAAAATAATATACATCGTCCTCACAACTGGTCTCTAAGTCAATACATAAGTGGTGGATGGAGAATACTAGATACAACAATGTACATAACTGAAAGATAAACAGATACCGCACAAAACCCACCTATCAGCAAAAGAGCTAGTACACCAACTGTAGGGGTATCTGTGTCAAAAGATGCAAGAACGCAGCCTGTCGCGACTACTCCGAAAGGCAACCTGCAAACACTGTGGCACAATGGGGGTGAGTTGCCAACTCATGAATAGAAAATAACATATAAAGGTAATCGCGAGTATGCACGTGCTGCGATACTCTAACCTATGCCAACAGATAACATCTATATGATGAACTGGATTCTCAAATCGTGCAATAAGTGCGATCTAATAACATCTCCATGTGATGAGCAAGATATGTGATGATCAGGTATAGCAATGCAATCTAACAACCCTATATAGAATGAACAGGGTATGTAATGATCGTGCAAGCATGTATACTATATCAGGTACAATAGATAGGCACATTCATGAGGTTCCATAAGGCATCAACCATGCCAAAATCAAATTTTTCATGTGCCGAGAAACCCTAATGCAAGATCGTTACTAGAGGTAAGGCGAAAAACATGCAAGTTAACTACTTTAACTACAAGTGAAAGGGATTAGCACCTTTGTAGATCCGGTCCTCCACTTCTTTAGCTCCGTGTTGACGTCCCTCTGCTACGATCATCAGGATCCTGTACTCTAGCGTTGGTTTCATCGAAGAAATGAGCGGGCTAGGTCGTTGACTTCAATGCCGAAAATGATCTACGTCGAGGCGACTCAAACTCAAGCTCCATCTTCACTAGGTCATGAAACTTGTGAAGATAACACACTCTACTACATGGAAAGTTGTAGAGGATGAGGAAATAGGAAGTGGGTTTACTTTGGATTTGGATTTCTCACTTGATTTCTTCACTTGAAATATTTTAGCAAGCTTTCTTCACTTCATGAAGAAGAAGAAGAAGAAGGAAATGAAAACGAATTATCTCAAATAAAAAATCAAGTGAAGTCTATCATGTTACAACCATGGGTGAGTAAACTAATGTAGAGACTAAACTAGAGTTTAAATTAATGGTTAGGTTAACAAAAATCTCATGCAAAACAAAAATGGTGGACTTTGTCAAAGATGCTTGAAAGCTTCATGAAGCTTCAAGCACAAAACAAATAAAGCCACCATTTTGTATTTGCCAAAACAAATAAAGAAAATAAAACCCTAACCATTAACCTAAACATGGTGTAAGTCATACACACACCCAAGTTTGCATGTATCATCAATCATGATACAAACTAGTGCACAAACATATATCACATGTACAACTTGTGCACATCATGTGAGAAAACCAATCTTAAGTGAACAATACCAGTCAATGTAAAGTAATATATCCAATATATAATTATACATTAAATCATTAAATCAACACTTGATTTAATGATTCGGTCATACTGCATATAACCGACTAATATCAAGTGTATCAATATATCGAATCAACATTTGATTCGGTAACCCGGCTATATCTTATATAACCGTCCGATGATACAAATCACGAGAATAGAATTCAGTATCACATACTGGTATTGTTCTCGGTCCCACACATATCTTATATGCGCTCCTATTTCGTTTCGCTTGAGCCAGGAAACCTCTGTGTAGGACTCTAAAGACTCGTCAATACGCCGGCAGTAGGTGATGATCATATCAAACACCCACAAGCCGCAAGCGGTCTGTAAACGTAACGGCCACCCGGGTATTGAGCGATCAGAAGATCAACGAGCAAGCCCGCTCAAACTCCTCTGAATCCAACTAGTAACACTTACCGTACAGTCCGGTCTGTTCATCTGATATGTTGCATATCTCGCCTAGGGGTGGTAAACGTCAGACCCCAGTAGCTTGATAAGTCATGCCGATGTAAGGTCCATAACAAGCATGAAACTACTGATAACACTTACCAGTAAATCAGTGCAACCCTGGCCAGGGATTTCCAGTTATGGCCAGTCGAGCATAGCGCAACATCAACCCCCAATACCGGGAGAGACGAATCCCCTCCTATCGCTCATTGCCTCCATATGAATCAGGATTTTTCCCAAAAACCACCTGTTTGCATGACTCAGTAGAGCCGTGGTAGGGTGGAAATCAAAGCATAGTAGGAGACACACAAGACTCTATGACGATCTCGGGTCAATAGACTAAGCTGTACCAGTGTCACCAGAGAACTGCCATCTGACGTGAGGTATAATACCATCTGGGAGTTCTCGGCGAGTCCGTTCAGTGTACCCAGTCTGCACTGAGCACCCGCATACCATCTCTGATGTCAAACACCAATGGATATGGGATCATCCATCACCCATCACATGGGTCGAGAAGATATACGCTGCTCTACTCTGGAATATCGATGCCCCGTATCGATATTCCAACGACTAGGAACATTGAAGGATGTACTCATGGACTACCCAGGGCCCACTAGTATAATCTACATCATAATCCTGGAAGTCGAGCACACATCCTAAGGGCTTTATCAACATGTAATAGAGAGAGTGCAAGTATACATGTTAAGGTAAAGAGCAACCAGATAGCGTACTATCATGTCGAGCAAGAAAGTCCTACCTATATATGTCCCAGCATCCACTACAATATACATCTCATGTACAGTAATGGCCTTTAGGGCATACATATAACTAACAATCTCCCACTTGCACTAGGGCCATCTGTAGCAGTGGTTGCAGTATCTCATACTTAACCATCCCATATAAGTCTCTCTCTAGGAAAAGGCCTTTGTGAGTGGATCCGCCGTGTTTTCCTCTGAGTCTACTCTCCTAACCTTGATCTCCCTGGAGATCAACTATCTCCATGATCAGGTGATGCTGCCTCAGAATATGTCTGGGTCACTGATGGGACCAGGGTTCATGGGCCAAAGCCACACCTCCATAGTCACACAATGGTAGGAACCTGGTTCATCTCACGAACTAATATACACCCAAACTTCCTCTTTGGTAGTATCTTTGATAGCGATGTCACCAGCCTTTATCATTTAGTTTGCCACGGTATCAAGCTTGGAACTCTTCCAACATACCGTCCCTCCACAGAGGGTAATGATAATGCCTGCGACTGACATTCAGTCGTCCTTATCACCCCAGAACTTTTCCAGTGATTCTCCCCAGGATCGATTGATACCATCTTACTGCACCTAGTGAGAATCCTAATATCCATTTAGATCTATCTCATAGATCCAAAACCTAGGATTTAGGAGGTATCACTTTGATCCTATATGGAGAATTCTTGTGATAAGCAGAGATTGACCGAGCGTAGCATAGGAAACTCTTTTCCTATCAAGAGTATGTTGTCCACGTACAATACGAGGATGACCACTTTATTCTCTACTACCTTTTTGTATGTACAAGGTTCATCTACTATTTTGATGAAGTCAAACACTTGGACTACCACATCAAAAACAGACGTTCCAACTCCGCGGTGCCTGCTTTATTCTGTAAAGCATCTTGCATACGTTTCCGCTGCTCCCACTGTTTACGAAGCTATCTGGCTGTGTTCTTATAGACGCTCTCTTCTAAATCAGTATTTAGAAAAGCAGTCATGACACCCAACCGCCAGATATCGTAGTCATGGTATGTAGCCGTGGCAAGTAGGATCTGGATGGACTTAAGCACAGCCACTGGAAAAGGTTTCATCATTATCCATGCCTGGTCGATGACGAAAATCTTTAACAAATCTAGCTTTGAAAGTCTTAACTTTTCCATCTACACCAAGTAATCTTCTCAAGATATACTTGCTCCTGATGGGGATTTAACCCTTCAGATATAGCATCCAAAGTCCATACGTTGTTGGTGTACATGGATTCCATCTCAGATCGCTAAGCATCCAGCCATTCTTACAGAGTCCCCACTCTTGATGGCTTGCTCGAAACTAGTTGGGTCATCATCTCATGATGCAATCCTCGCTCCCACTGTCATCGAGAAACCGAAGTATCTCTCAGGCGGATGAGGAACCCTGCTAGATCGGCGGAGAGGCTGAGGTTCGTTGGTTACTATTGAATCCTTTGGTTCTACCAAATCTTCAGCTGCAGTTTGTATAGCTGGAACCCTTCCAGTTCTACAGAACTGACCTTGCCTCGATCTTGTCCGGATTTTACTTTTGACGTAGGCCGGACAATCCCAAATCTTAATTTACTTAAGAGATGGGTTCTTCCCTTTCCATATCTCATATGAAGTGGTAGGCAGTGATCTGATTCGAACCTAATTCAATAGGTATGCATCTTCTTAAGTGCATGACCCCCAAAAGGAAATAGGTAACTCAGTAGTATTCATCATAGAGCGCACCAAATCATATAGGGTGTGATTGCTCTGCCGCGATACACCGTCGTGCTGTGGTGTATACAGAGGAGTAATGCTGAGAGAGAATCTCATTCTCCTTTAGAATAGTCCAGGAATCCCATGCTCAAGTATTCTCCTCCCCGATCACATCAAAGGACATAATACTTTTACCCATATTTTGGTTCTCTACTTCTGACTTATATTCGGTGATTATCTCAAAAGTTTCAGACTTGTATTTCAATAGGAACATATGTCTGAATCTAGAGAGATCATCAGTGAATGTAATGAAGAACAAAGAACCGGTCCTGGCATATGTAGACTGAGGACCTTTATACATCACTATGTATCAGTCCTAAGAGTTCACTAACTCTTTCTCTGTTTCCAGTAAACGGAGTTATGGTCATCTTATCTTTGTGACATGACTGGCAAGTTTCATAAGATGTAAATTTAAACTGATTTAAATATGCATCTAATTGTAACTTAGCTAGTCGGGTTGCATTGATATGACCTAGTCTACAATGCCTCAAGAAGAATTCGTTCATTTCTGAACTCTTCCTCTTGTGTGTGTTCTGTATACTAAGAACTGCAGTTTGATTTAGAACGTATATGCTTTTAGATAATGTGCCTGAACCGATCAACTATTTATATAGAAAATGTTCAAAACATTATCCAACAATATAAAATTATATCATTTCTTTACTAATAAAGAGACTGATATGATGTTGTATATCAGGTTCGGTATCTAATAACATTCGTTCAGAATCAATGTATTTGGAAATACAGGATGATAGTGACCGACAGACTTGGCTGCAACACTTGTACCATTTTCTGTCTCATGAAACTTATCACCCGTTCTCAGTTTTCTACCTTTTTGTAGCCCAATGTAACATATTACATATCTGGGATCCTGATTCGGTATCAAATACCCAGGACATAGAGGATACTGAGAAACGGTTCTTTGTAATGAACGCACCCGAAGGAGATGCATCTTATGCACTTTCTTCATTTGGGCGGCATGGGAATCCTGGTATTCCCCTATTTCCTGCTCGGTCATATAACAATTTTAAGTTGGAGCGGGACTAACGTTCCCCAGCTCAGTATAACAAGCGGGTTCGGTCAATACATCCATATTATTATCTTGATTAAGGCGTGATATGGTCGCTACCTGGAGAGAGAGAAGAAAACACTCTGCGTGCGCTCTTACAAGATTAGATTGGTTATATATTTTATCTAATCAGGATGGCTCCCACTGTTTTTATCAAATCTTCCTTCAAACCCTAAAAAGAAAGACTAGCCAGGATTAATTACACTCTACAAGTTCGCCAATCTTTCAGCCAGGCCAGTGCCGGTACTTTGAGGGAGGTTTCTCGTGCTTTCGCACGGACCTAATTAAAGTAAACCTCGTTTTCCCAGGGGCGTAACCCCGTTGACACCTTTCTAGACACCTACTTGATTGGCTAATTGCAAAGTGCAAAACTCTCCCAGGAGTAACAATTACTCGCAGTGGGTATCGGGATCCAACTATCATATAGAAGGTATGCAATATTATTGCAAGTTTCAACACTTGAAACTCCCGATAAAGGTTTTTACCCCTAGCACTTATGACCTTAACTATGGTCAACAAATCATAAGCACTAGTCAAGTTCTACCCGTCATTTCGTGATTAATTAGACCCACCCACATGACCCTTAACTAAGGTCAACAAAGTCACGCGATTGTCCTAACTAATCGCATCATATGCAGTGTAGGAAGACATCACTTAGCTACCGTACATTGTGCCTTGACTATGGTCAACAAACACAGCACGAATACTAAGTACTCTACTTTCTAAAATGACGGAGGGTTGCGGATGGTTTTTAAGAAAACTTTTAACGCTTTGAACTTGATCTCGTTGCGGAATCAAATGGTTTTTAAATGGAGTGTTTTTGAAGCTTTTCTAGTTTTGCTAAAGGGGTCACTCCCGGTGAAGGGATCGTCGGCCCTTTCCTGATCGAATAAGGTGCAGGATATATCATATATACCGTTGTGCAATGCAAAAAACTATAGAAGCAATCAAAAGGCAAACTGAGGGTTGTAGCATCTGCCAGTTATTGCTAAAGGGGTCACTCCCGGTGAAGGGATCTCGGCCCTTTCCTTATCGAATAAGGTGCAGGATGTTCTACAAGGAACACCGCGATGCAAAGCAAGAACTGTAGCTACCTGTTTTTGAAAATTCGATTCCACAACATCTTTTAGGTTTATTTTCTTTCATTAATCACATTAATGAATGTCCCATTATTGAAGTCCACCTAAACATCACAGATAAATACAACGTACGCTTATGCCATCCACATTCGCCTCGATGTCCCGTCTGCACCGTTAGGTTAGGTAACTAACGCCAGAGCGGGGCAGGGCTAGCGCGGGTGTAAAACATAAGCAACGTCTATATACTATATACAGTATCAATCTGAACATATCACATAACCACATCACAGATAACGCAGCAGAAAGTATCATATGAAATATTGGATATACTAGGACGTCCGTGTTTTATTTTGAGGCTGTATAAAACACGGATTCCACGGTTGTTATGAATAGCCAATCCCACACCCCTAGACCCCTACGAGAGCGGCAAGCAACCCTACCAATTCTAGAGTTAGGAGACCCGAACTCGACTCCTCGAGATGGTCTCCCTCTGGACCCTAGAACCCGGTTACTTGTGCTCCCCTCCTTGGGTCTATCCTAATGCTCAAAAGTAAATAATATACAATGGTGACATCATCCTCAACCCGGAAGTGCCCCAATAAAAGAATATTACATACAAGTTTTTTACATGAATGAAAAAAGAAAAAACACTCATCTCACATAAAAAAAACCCCGGCTATTCAAACACAACGATCCAATATAATATATCCAGCAACACATAACATCACATGTCATCAAAGTAAGTAAATATGCCCACCCCAATTGTCGTTGACATATAGCAACGAAACCGGCGATATCACATATTACACTTATGGTCGCAGAAAAGAAAGTGTAAAACTACAACAGTTGGAATCCGCAAGCTCCTTAGACATCGCATGCCTAATCAAATGAATTCCTTAGACATCGCATGCCTAACAATTATAAACCCCGCATTTTAGTCTCATTATCGAAAACACTTTTCAATATGAAGTCGGGCAATTCAACAAGATTCCCGGCATCCGGAACGAATGCTCGTCGCAAACTTTAGTAAACGGCCGCACCCATGATACCGTCGACGAAGTGCACTAAGGCGGAACATCCCTGCCGCGAGCACCCAAACGGATGTTTTTTGGCGACGGGGTTCTCCTACAGTCACTTGGTCGGGGCTATGGGGTGTAGCTGTCTATTAAGTTTACCCGGCGAGTATCCGCATACGCAACGTGATTGCGATGGACTTTTGATCACATCAAAATCCCGTGGCAACCGATCAAGTGAGACTAAATGGCTAGATTTATAACATTCAAATCAGTTATCTCATAACTATTTGTGGATTCCAAATATTGTATCACATTCCAGATAAATACACAATGTTAAACTTTCCGATCGAACAATCAAACACCCAAGTTTTCCCGAAAAGCTCAACACATGAAATAAGTTTAAAAACATCCACTTCATGCCACAGTACCAACGGTCCAGCCGTAGAAGGGTCAAGCCAACGCCTCACATGTGGCACGCCGTACTGCCCTAAACCCTAAGGTTCAAAGGGCAGTTCAAGACTGTCACATAATCGAGTTAAGGTTTGTTGTCTTCTAGAGGGTCCATCGCATTACTTGCACTACTTAGACGTTCTTAAACTACAGAAAAATCCAACACTTGGAAATTTTCCGGCAGGGGAAAAAGTGGGTTATTTATATTCGATCGAACTTTTTAACACGTTCAAAAATTACCCAGAAAAACATAAGCAAAGTTAAACAATCCAATCGAAACATCGAGTCCCCAAAACAACCCAGAAAACTCAACTGTTGGGTATAAATTAAAAATACCCAGAAAACACAGGAATCACATTGGCACATTACTGTGCAAACAGTGAAGAAAGAAGCCATATAATGGCCGCGGAAACGCCGCGCCACCTAGGGTATGGCTGCGGTTCCGCGGCTCCTTGAACGATTTGTGGTCACGTGCTGCACAGTAATTCTAATAAAACCCTGCTGAATTTTTTGACAATTTTTAATTCACAAAAATCTACAATTTCAGAAAATGTACAGAGAGGGGTCAAG